>CM012450.1:4429719-5024719 GCA_003999625.1 Oryzias javanicus
GGGGGGATGTTGTCCCTGAAGCGCTCCTGAGGCGTCACCGCTACAGGAACCTTCAGAGGCTGTTGTTGCGCAAGCCTAAAGACGCCAGCTTGTGCATCCTGGATGGCAGGGAGGCGACCACTTGTCCTGTCGAGCTCAGCGTCATCCGTGAGACGTACAGGAACGTGTGGTCCTGTACCGACTGCTTCTGGGGTCTGGGGTGCTTTAGAGGTTTGCCGGCGGCTGACAACGCTCCCCTGCAGCCAGCCTTCTCTCCGAGTGAGGTTCTTGGAGCATTAAAGCATATTAAGCCAGAAAGCGCTGCCGGAGCAGACGGCTTGAAGAGGAGCGCCCTGCTGCGGTGGGACCGTACTGGGGTGAAGCTTGCCCACCTCTTCAACTTCTTTATTTTCCATCGCCGTCTGCCTGGGTGTCGAAAGACGTGGGGAAGCTGAGTGACATTAGGCAGTGGAGACCGCTCACCTTAGGGCCGATGCTGCTACGTGTCCTCTCTTCAATCATGCACGTGCGTCTCTTGGCGGCCACCTTGTCCGTGTGCGCCAGGTAATGAGCAAGGCCAGTTTTCTGCTCATCGGTCAGCCTGGCGTTCCCCTCTGACTCCACTGCACGCTGGATCTGCTGGCTTGTGGGGGCATTTGTAACTGTAAAGTAAAAGGGTCAAATTTGTTTTAGGAGACATTGCAGACACTGTGACAGATCGCTAGAGATTGCTTTGAATACTTTCACTTTGTAGTTGCAGAACAAGTCACTGAGGTACATTTGAAATATTTAAACGTACTACTCGTGCAGCCTCCTCAGGTCGTTTGTGGCACTTCAAACGGTGATCCGTGCCAGAGGGGTCGTAGCTATCATCCTTTAGATGACACGGCCTCACGGACAGGTAATACTGATGGATGATCTGCAAGCGATAAGAATTTGAAGAAATGAATGTGAAAGGGCACAGGGGGAAACGGACACGCAGACAGTACCACATTTTTTGTCGGTGACTTACAGCGTCTTCCTCCTCTGTTAGCATGAAGGGAGCTACCTGGCTGTTTGCTGTCTTGTGTGACTTGACAGCAACGACAGTGCACCCATTCATTTGCATCCTTTGAAGCCATTCAGTTACCTGAGGTAAAAAAAAAAAACAGCAAAAATTAATATACTTGCCAACTGAGCGCAGTGCCTTCTCTCTAATGCTACGTCAATTCTAAATCACTCACCGTCAGTCCCTCCACGGCCCCAGGTCGCTGGAAGGGACCCAACAAGAGGACGATTCACAGTAGTATCTGTAACGCGTTTTTTCCCCCTCTGTCAGGTCTTCCGAGTTCAAAAGCCGCCCAAACATCTCCAGAATGTCCTTTTTGGCCTTTCTAAGGACCAAACAGAGAGTGTGGACAGACGTCTTCTCCCCAACGAAATAGCCGTGTCTGAAAATATCAAATGAGAGTGGCATTTACTGACATGAAAGAGGAGAGGAAAGGGGTTTTTCTTCAGGTCCAAAAGCTCACCTTTTGCTACACAGATCTTTGCTGTGGCTCTTCGAAATGGGCTTCCTCAACACAGTCAGGAAGTCCATGTAGTGGCCACATTTATGATTGAAAACATTGTCGCTGCCTCCACGTGAAATCTTGAGAAATTTGAGGAACTGCAAGAGGCTCTTGACGTAATTGATCCGAGTGGCAGCTGACAGTCCGACCCTCCTCAATTGGTCGAAGTAGTCCCCAAGCACAGTAGTGTTTTCAATGAAATTCAGGTTAATTTCATCCCCACTGGGTTGCATGTAGCGGAGCACACAAGCCACATAGTCCACCTGCGGACAAACGAGGGAGAATGATGGTTTAATAGTGATAATAACATGAAAAAATACAAACAGGACAACAAAAAAATGCTTTCAACATAAATGTTTTCTGTTTGCTTGCAGTGCTTTATTTTAAATGTTAAATACCACATTTTAAACATTTTGTCATTTAAATTTGTCGTGCTGCAGGCAAGACTACAGATGTGCTTTATCAGTTATATTTAACCACTTCCATCCTTGACAGAAATAGGGAATAAGTTACCTCCTGCTGGCAGTTTGGGATCTGCATGACGTTGACAAGGTGGCGTCTGAACTCCAGCGGCAGGGGATTCTCAGATGGGAATTTCGCATACAGGTTCCTCTTCTGCATGCGTCCCCTCAGGGTGGTGGAGAATTGAGGGGTTGGCCTGAAAACCAAATTACATATAGTTTAACCAGACACACAGAGAAAAACCTTTTTTTTAGTTTGCATTTCTTGTGTTGTTGTTGCTTTGATGTTAAATGTACTAACCGTTGCCACGTAGCATCCATCTCTGGTTGGTCACTGGAGGGGTTCTCCTCAGGATCAGATACAGAAGATGCAGCAGACATTGTGGCAGACTGCCCAGCATCAGAAGAGTCTGCCTGGAGCAATGTTGCCTCAGCGTCAGCCTCTACAAACCCCTGAGGGACGTTTTGCATCAGGAAACCTCTTCTCTTCAGCTGCATGATCAGTGGTTTTATAGCTGTTTGTGGACACCAGCAACAAATGTCATTGTAGTCCCAGGTTCTGCCCTCACGTATCCAAAGCTTGCATGACTCCTTGGCTCTTTTGGGGTCTTCTCCTTAGGCAAACTCGTGCGAAGTGCGTGCTGAGGGCATCAGTGGGCTCCTCCTCCTCAGCTTCCTGCTCCAGGTGAATGTGGACAGCTTATGAGCTCCGGCCAGGGCTTCCTCCCCGGACTCCAGCCAGAAAAGAATGTTTTCATTAATCAAGAACGAAAGTGGGCGATTCGAAGACGATCAGATACCTTCGTAGTTCCGACCATAAACGATGCCAACTAGCGATCCGGCGGCGTTATTTCCATGACCCGCCGGGCAGCGGGTAACAATGTAACGTGCTTGCTTCACTCTTCTGCATTATGTTGTGTCCTTTCAGCTGCCTGAGTGGTCCTCTGACGACTCCTGTGTACCTTTGTTGTGTCTCCAGTTGAGGACAACGAGGGCTACATAATGATACCGTCCAGATCGCTGCCTGGTTCTCCGCTCACATCTGGAGGCAGGCCAACGTCGTCTTTGTCGCGGTCGGCCAGTGCTCCAACGTCACCCTGCGGGAGTACGACTGGTAGCACCTTGGACACCACGCCGCTGCGGATGCCTGACCGTCTGGCCCCGTCATCGGTCTTTTTGCTCAGCCTGCTGAAGGACTGGCGTGCGGCTGGTGTGTGCAAGGGGAGGGTCCCTGCATCCGTGAGCGTGTGCCTTCGCATGCCGTGGGCCTATGCGGATTGTCCACTCTGTGGCACGAGGCTCAAGTGCCTCAGCGATGCCCAGCGCCACTACCAGCGTGTCCACTTCCCCTGGCACATCTACTTTGCCTGCACCAAGTGCTCCAGGCTGTGCCCCTCATTGCAGAGTGGCAGGACCCATGTGGCAGCGTGCACAGGTTCTAAGCACCGGGCTGCTGCTTCTGCTGCTGTAGGGGGGTACAAGTGTGGGCACTGCGGTGCGGGCTTTGGCTCCCAGAGGGGGCTGACCAATCATATTAGGAAGGCGCACCCGGTCCTCTTTGAGAGGAGCAAGGAGGAGAGGGAGAGACGGCAGGTCAGGAGGAGACGTGCCAATTCTTCTCCTTCTTCATCCTCTTCTGCTCCTTCCGCCTCGGTGGCTGTCGCTGCTGCCCTCAATACGTCAGACCTGGAAGGTGTCCTTTCCCGAGTACCGGTCGAGCCCATCCCACCAGACGTAGATCTGATTCGCGGGCCTTTGAGGGATTTACTTGAGACCGTCTGTGTGAGGTCCTGGAAGACAGGGGAGCTTATGGGGTCCTTTAGGGACGTCAGCAGGCTCACTCTTAGGATACAGCGTAACTTGGCCAAGCTCTGTGTCTCGTCCGTGCAGAGGAGAACGGCGTGTCACCGGCCTGTGACTCGGTGCCGTGCAGGCGCGGGGGATGTTGTCCCTGAAGCGCTCCTGAGGCGTCACCGCTACAGGAACCTTCAGAGGCTGTTGTTGCGCAAGCCTAAAGACGCCAGCTTGTGCATCCTGGATGGCAGGGAGGCGACCACTTGTCCTGTCGAGCTCAGCGTCATCCGTGAGACGTACAGGAACGTGTGGTCCTGTACCGACTGCTTCTGGGGTCTGGGGTGCTTTAGAGGTTTGCCGGCGGCTGACAACGCTCCCCTGCAGCCAGCCTTCTCTCCGAGTGAGGTTCTTGGAGCATTAAAGCATATTAAGCCAGAAAGCGCTGCCGGAGCAGACGGCTTGAAGAGGAGCGCCTGCTGCGGTGGGACCGTACTGGGGTGAAGCTTGCCCACCTCTTCAACTTCTTTATTTTCCATCGCCGTCTGCCTGGGTGTGGAAAGAGGATCCGCACAACCCTGATCCCGAAGACCTCGGACGTGGGGAAGCTGAGTGACATTAGGCAGTGGAGACCGCTCACCTTAGGGCCGATGCTGCTACGTGTCCTCTCTTCAATCATGCACGTGCGTCTCTTGGCGGCCACCTTGTCCGTGTGCGCCAGGTAATGAGCAAGGCCAGTTTTCTGCTCATCGGTCAGCCTGGCGTTCCCCTCTGACTCCACTGCACGCTGGATCTGCTGGCTTGTGGGGGCATTTGTAACTGTAAAGTAAAAGGGTCAAATTTGTTTTAGGAGACATTGCAGACACTGTGACAGATCGCTAGAGATTGCTTTGAATACTTTCACTTTGTAGTTGCAGAACAAGTCACTGAGGTACATTTGAAATATTTAAACGTACTACTCGTGCAGCCTCCTCAGGTCGTTTGTGGCACTTCAAACGGTGATCCGTGCCAGAGGGGTCGTAGCTATCATCCTTTAGATGACACGGCCTCACGGACAGGTAATACTGATGGATGATCTGCAAGCGATAAGAATTTGAAGAAATGAATGTGAAAGGGCACAGGGGGAAACGGACACGCAGACAGTACCACATTTTTTGTCGGTGACTTACAGCGTCTTCCTCCTCTGTTAGCATGAAGGGAGCTACCTGGCTGTTTGCTGTCTTGTGTGACTTGACAGCAACGACAGTGCACCCATTCATTTGCATCCTTTGAAGCCATTCAGTTACCTGAGGTAAAAAAAAAAAAAACAGCAAAAATTAATATACTTGCCAACTGAGCGCAGTGCCTTCTCTCTAATGCTACGTCAATTCTAAATCACTCACCGTCAGTCCCTCCACGGCCCCAGGTCGCTGGAAGGGACCCAACAAGAGGAGCGCTTCACAGTAGTATCTGTAACGCGTTTTTTCCCCCTCTGTCAGGTCTTCCGAGTTCAAAAGCCGCCCAAACATCTCCAGAATGTCCTTTTTGGCCTTTCTAAGGACCAAACAGAGAGTGTGGACAGACGTCTTCTCCCCAACGAAATAGCTGTGTCTGAAAATATCAAATGAGAGTGGCATTTACTGACATGAAAGAGGAGAGGAAAGGGGTTTTTCTTCAGGTCCAAAAGCTCACCTTTTGCTACACAGATCTTTGCTGTGGCTCTTCGAAATGGGCTTCCTCAACACAGTCAGGAAGTCCATGTAGTGGCCACATTTATGATTGAAAACATTGTCGCTGCCTCCACGTGAAATCTTGAGAAATTTGAGGAACTGCAAGAGGCTCTTGACGTAATTGATCCGAGTGGCAGCTGACAGTCCGACCCTCCTCAATTGGTCGAAGTAGTCCCCAAGCACAGTAGTGTTTTCAATGAAATTCAGGTTAATTTCATCCCCACTGGGTTGCATTTAGCGGAGCACACAAGCCACATAGTCCACCTGCGGACAAACGAGGGAGAATGATGGTTTAATAGTGATAATAACATGAAAAAATACAAACAGGACAACAAAAAATGCTTTCAACATAAATGTTTTCTGTTTGCTTGCAGTGCTTTATTTTAAATGTTAAATACCACATTTTAAACATTTTGTCATTTAAATTTGTCGTGCTGCAGGCAAGACTACAGATGTGCTTTATCAGTTATATTTAACCACTTCCATCCTTGACAGAAATAAGGAATAAGTTACCTCCTGCTGGCAGTTTGGGATCTGCATGACGTTGACAAGGTGGCGTCTGAACTCCAGCGGCAAGGGGATTCTCAGATGGGAATTTCGCATACAGGTTCCTCTTCTGCATGCGTCCCCTCAGGGTGGTGGAGAATTGAGGGGTTGGCCTGAAAACCAAATTACATATAGTTTAACCAGACACACAGAGAAAAACCTTTTTTTTAGTTTGCATTTCTTGTGTTGTTGTTGCTTTGATGTTAAATGTACTAACCGTTGCCACGTAGCATCCATCTCTGGTTGGTCACTGGAGGGGTTCTCCTCAGGATCAGATACAGAAGATGCAGCAGACATTGTGGCAGACTGCCCAGCATCAGAAGAGTCTCCCTGGAGCAATGTTGCCTCAGCGTCAGCCTCTACAAACCCCTGAGGGACGTTTTGCATCAGGAAACCTCTTCTCTTCAGCTGCATGATCAGTGGTTTTATAGCTGTTTGTGGACACCAGCAACAAATGTCATTGTAGTCCCAGGTTCTGCCCTCACGTATCCAAAGCTTGCATGACTCCTTGGCTCTTTTGGGGTCTTCTCCTTAGGCAAACTCGTGCGAGGTGCGTGCTGAGGGCATCAGTGGGCTCCTCCTCCTCAGCTTCCCTGCTCCAGGTGAATGTGGACAGCTTATGAGCTCCGGCCAGGGCTTCCTCCCCGGACTCCAGCCAGAAAAGAATGTTTTCATTAATCAAGAATGAAAGTGGGCGATTCGAAGACGATCAGATACCTTCGTAGTTCCGACCATAAACGATGCCAACTAGCGATCCGGCGGCGTTATTTCCATGACCCGCCGGGCAGCGGGTAACAATGTAACGTGCTTGCTTCACTGCATCCGTGAGCGTGTCCATTCGCATGCCGTGGGCCTATGCGGACTGTCCTTTGTGTGGCACGAGGCTCAAGTGCCTGAGTGATGCCCAGCGCCACTACCAGCGTGTCCACTTCCCCTGGCACATCTACTTTGCCTGCACCAGGTGCTCCAGGCTGTGCCCCTCATTGCAGAGTGGCAAGAACCATGTGGCGGCGTGCACTGGTTCTAAACACCGGGTTTCTGCTTCTGCTGCTGTAGGGGGGTACAGGTGTGGGCACTGCGGTGCGGCCTTTGGCTCCCAGAGGGGGATGACTAATCACGTCAGGAAGGCGCACCCGGTCCTCTTTGAGAGGAGCAAGGAGGAGAGGGAGAGACGGCAGGTCAGGAGGAGACGTGCCAATTCTTCTCCTTCTTCATCCTCTTCTACTCCTTCCGCCTCGGTGGCTGTCGCTGCTGCCCTCACTACGTCCGACCTGGAGGGTGTCCTTTCCCGAGTACCGGTCGAGCCCATCCCACCAGACACAGATCTGATTCGCGGGCCTTTGAGGGATCTGCTTGAGACTGTCCGTGTGAGGTCCTGGAAGACAGGGGAGCTTCTGGGGTCCTTTAGGGACGTCAGTAGGCTCACTCTTGGGATACAGCGCAACCTGGCCAAGCTCTGTGTCTCGTCTGTGCAGAGGAGGACGGCGTGTCACCGGCCTGTGACTCGGCGCCGTGCAGGCGCGGGGAGTGTTGTCCCTGAAGCGCTCCTGAGGCGTCGCCGCTACAGGAACCTTCAGAGGCTGTTGTTGCGCAAGCCCAAAGACGCCAGCCTCTGTATCCTGGATGGCAGGGAGGCGACCACGTGTCCTGTCGAGATCACTGTCATCCGTGAGACGTACAGGAACGTGTGGTCCCGTTCCGACTGCTTCCGAGGTCTTGGGTGCTTTGGAGGCTTGCCGGCAGCTGACAACGCTCCCCTGCAGCCGGCCTTCTCTCCGAGTGAGGTTCTCGGAGCACTGAGACACATCAAGGCAGACAGCGCTGCCGGTGCGGACGGCGTGAAGAGGAGTGCCCTGCTGCGGTGGGACCGTACTGGGTTAAAGCTAGCCCACCTCTTCAACCTGTTCCTCTTTCATCGCCGTCTGCCCGGGAGTCTCAAGAGGAGCCGCACGACCCTGATCCCGAAGACATCGGACGTGGGGAAGCTGGGCGACATCAGGCAGTGGAGGCCGCTCACCTTGGGGCCGATGCTGCTGCGTGTCCTCTCTTCCATCATGTACGCGCGTCTCTCTGTGGCGTGTCCCACCCACGCTGCGCAGAGGGGCTTTGTCGAGGGACAGGGTTGTGCTGAGAACATCATGGTTCTCGAGGGGCTGCTCGCGTCTTGCAAGGCGCGCCGGTCACCTCTGGTGTTGGTCTTCATTGACCTCGCCAGGGCGTTCGACTCGGTCTCCCACGGGCTGATTGGTGAGGTGTTGGCCAGACGTTCAGTCGACGTGTCGTGGCGTGACTTAATCGCAGACTCGTATAGAGGCTGCAAGACGTCGATACGCTCGGCTGACGGGGCCAGCACCGGAGCCATTCACATCAACGTGGGAGTGAAGTAGGGCGACCCACTATCGCCGCTCCTCTTTAATCTCAGTTTCGACCCGCTCCTGGCGGCACTTGAGAGGCACGGGGTGGGCTTCCGTGCCTTTCAGCGAGACTTCACCTCCCTCGCCTATGCGGACGACCTCGTGATCGTTAGCGACTCCTGGGCAGGCATGGCGAGGAATCTGGCCATCCTTCAGGCCTTCCTGGAGTGCACTGGCCTTCACGCCAACCCCCTGAAGTGCCGGGGCTTCCTCCTGGAGAGCACAAGGTGTGGGACCAGGTTAATCAGGTGCCCGCCTTGGCTCTTGGAGGGCACGGCAATCCCTTGTCTGGGTGCGACGGAGTCCGTGCGTTACCTCGGGGTTGACTTCAACCCCTTGAGTGGGGTGGTGCCGTGTGACCTTTTGGGCATGACCACCGCCCTAATCGACCGGATCTCCAGTGCTCCCCTTAAGCCGACGCAGCGTCTCCTGATCTGGAATGTATATGCGGCGCCCAGGCTGTCCTTCCCAGCACAGATGACTTGTTCATCGAAGGTGCTGCTGCGCAGAGTGGACAGTAAGATCAAGGGTGCCGTCAAGAAGTGGCTTCATTTGGAGCCCTTCACTACTGACGGCCTCTTATACTCTAGCCGCAGAGACGGTGGCCTGGGCGTTGTTCGGATGGAGGCGAGCGTCCAAGCAGCCAGACTTAGGAGGCTTTTGAAGCTGCTCGAGTCCAGCTGCGAGCGCACCAGCAACATGGCTTCATGCGTCTATGACGTGAACTATGTCTGGAAGCGCTGGACGCAGTACCTCAAGACGCTGCGTCAGACGGTCGTAGGCCGTGTGGGCTTGGGGAGCATCCGCAAGGCCATGCTGACCTCCAAGGCCTGGAGAGGCTTTGAATTCGAGCGTTGGTGTGGCCAGATTTACCAGGGGGTGGGCACGAGGGTCTTTAAGAACGACCCCGTGTCCAATGGCTGGCTCTCCCTCTCTTCCAGGACTTCGATGCGGCAGTCTGAGTTCATCCTGGCTGTCAAGGCTCGCAGCCTCACGATACCAACGGCCAACCTAAAGATGGTTGGCAATGCAGGTCGGCGTCCTCAGGTGCCGTGTCGAGTCTGCCACGCGCACCTGGAGACGTTTCCGCACATTGTCAGCAAATGTGGGGGTCTGGTGCGGAATCGGATGCTGGCTCATAATAAAATCTGCCGGCTGCTCGGGGATGTGGCCTCCAGGGAGGGATGGTGCGTCACGGCGGAGCCAAGAGTTCGCCTGCCAGACAGTCGCACTCTGGTGCCCGATCTGGTGATGGGCAGGGGCGATGAGGCTTTCGTCCTTGACGTCACCATTTGTTTTGAGAGGCACGGCGGCACGCTTTCCGAGGCATGTCAGTGGAAGAGGGAGAAGTATGCTCCTCTCAGGGATATCATCCTGGCCAAAAATGAGGACATCAAACGGGTCACCATAGATGGCTTCCCTCTGGGTGCGCGGGGGAAGTGGCACGCACGTAACTCTAGTACTTTGGTGAAGCTGGGTCTCTCCAGGAGAGTGGCCAACGACGTGGCAAGGACACTATCAAGACGTGCTATGCTCCTCACTTTGGACACTTATAGGGCTTTCAGGAAGGTTGTTCGGTCTGGAGGCCCGAGGAGCTAGCCGTCTTCCGCCAAGTCGTCAAAGTCGTCTGCCTCCTGGAGGAGTGCATGTTTGGACTGTGCCTCTCTTCTTTCTTTCTTTCTTGCAAATATATTTGTTGACATTGAATGCTCCTGATAGCTCATTTCTTTCTTTAATTAATCTACAAAATATGTTAAATAGTAATATGAAATGTTGTATTTTTTCGTGGACTTGTGTATATTGGACTATTATTATTACTATATACTATTATATATACTATTACCATATATTGAGATTGTGTTATCATTGTGAGGTTGGTGTATGTATTATTAGTATTTCTTTGTGTGATATTTGATTGGCATATAGTGAGATTGCGGTAACATTGTGAGGTTGGTGTATGTATTATTAGTATTTCTTTGTGTGTAATATTTGATTGGTGTATATATTTAGATTATGTTATTATTGTGAGGTTGGTGTATGGCTTTGATGATTTCTCTGTGTTTTTATAATTAAATCCGTAGCCAACCTGAGGAACGTGCATGTTGTCTTTGTTATGGGATTTGGTTCTTTTTTGGGGCAGGGCTCAGTTCATGAGTCTTGGGTGTGTGTTGGACGACGTTTGGCTATATTCATGCAGCCATTTTGCGGGGGTTCATCTGGCTGGCTGCCTACACTGATGACTATCTCCTCATTGGGCCTGGAGTGCGTGCCACGAATGCGCAGGTTGTTGGTCTGAAATATTGGCTCGAGGCTGGATAGTCTCCCTGTGTCATTTAGCAACTCAAGGTGAGTGCTTATGTTTTGTGTGTTCATGTTGTGTTTTGAAGCTAAGTTGACTTTGGCTATGTGATTGAATCTATGAGGTTGGCCCTGATTTCCTTGATGGCTTTAATCTTTTTAATTCCTCTACCTCTGGCCTTGGGCTCCTTTTGTGTGTGGGCTGACCTGGATATTGACTGCTGTTTTTGAGTCAGTGTTTGTGTGTTGTTTGCTTATGCAAGTTAGGTGATGTTGAGTTTGATCCGCTAGGTGTCTGTTGCCTTTGACCTCCCTTTGTTAGGTTGTTCACCACAGGGTTTTGGGTGCCATCGACGAATGCACGGGTTGCTGATCTGAAACACTGGTCCGAGGCTGGATAGCCTCCCTGTGTCATTTAGCAGCTCAAGGTGAGTGCCTCTTGCGTGGATTGCTTTGCTGCTATGCTGTGATGGCTGTGATGGCTGCCATACCAATATATCTGTTGTGGTCTGTCTCCCTGTTGGTGGTCCCTGGGGTCCCATGTGGGTATTGGAATCTTGAGAGCCCGCAGTTGTTGTCCGTGCTGTAGGTATGAAGTGGTTATGCTAGTATATGCCTTTACGTGATGATGACCTTTCTTGGACGATGAGACATTATCTCCTTCCATTTTCTGTCTGTGTGCTGATCTGCTTGTGTGCTGGGTTATGCATGGGCTATCACAGAATGCGTGTTTGTTGGCTTGGATTGTAGAGAATCATGTGCCGCCGTGCATTGGATTGAGTATTTTGTTGGCTATATGTGTCTGTTGACTGAATTGTTTCAGGATTCCATCCACGATCACTGCAACGGTGTGTCTTCGACAAGCTCCCTGGCTGATTGTCTATCCACAAGACTGTCAGTTGTGGTCAACCTGGTGTACCCAACACCAGATTGCCCACTGGGTGTCACCGGGGCACTAAGTGAGGCCTTCTTGGATGGAGAACTGCACGGAGAGCCGGGAAGTGATCTTGCCCTGAAAGCCATTGTGAGTGTAGATGACTTCACAATGTGGCAGCAGGGATGAATTCAGATGCTGGGTAGAGGGACACAGAGGTTGAAATAAATAATTATATATAGAGAAATGTTCAAAGTGCATATTGAACTCAGAAAATACACATAAATATGTCAACACAAATACCTTTTGAATGCAGATCTGACAGGAATTTAACCACCGCCAAAGCGTAGCAGTAGGGACACCGCTGCACAGGACCGCAGAGAGCTGTGCATAAGATGAATGAGTGAATTTTATGTTTTTAAAATGCAGACATTTAACAGGAAAAAATTTTTAAAAAAAGAGTATTACTCAGTGATCCAACAAACCTCTGTTGGTGTGATGCAGAAGGGATTGATTCACTGTTTAAGATGACACTACGCCACGTCAAACTGGAGCCCTGGAAAAATACAGCAAACGTCCGCTACATGTTACCAAGAAATGTCAAAATGAGATGTGACAGAAGATACAAGTAATTTCACCTCATAAGGGGTCTTGGCGAGACAGAGAGCCAGCTGTTAGAGATGGGATCGTTTTTGAAAACCTCCGTGCCAACAGCCTGGTATGTCTGCGGGCCCCACCGCTGGAACTCCAGGCTCCACCAGGCATTGCGGGTCAGCAGGCCATTCGGGATCTGGTCAAGGTGCAGGGTAGAGCTGGGTGTTATGCGCAGGGTCTTTGCCAGATGGACCCAGCGAGACCAAATGTGTTTGACTCCATAGACACAATGTGTAATGCTCCTGGTACGCTCAAGGGTGGGCTTATGAAGCTTGAGGAGCCTCTTGAGGCGGAGCGTCTGCACACAGGCCTCCAGTTTGACAAGTCCAACACCTCTGTCTCTGCAGCGAGAATAAAGCAGGCCGTCTCTGGTACAGGCCTCCAGGTGCAGCCACTTTTTAATGGCCCCCTTGACCTTTGCATCCACCCGCCTCAGCACATATTTAGAGGTGTTGGTCATGTGCGCAGGATAGAGCAGTCTGGGCGCAGCGTGTCAGTTCCACATGTAAAGCCGTTGCATGGGCTTTAGGGGGGGGCCTTGTAAATCTGACCAATCAAGTGCACCGCCATGCCCGGAAGGTCACATGGCACCACACCACGCAGCGGGTTGACATCCACCCCCAGGTAGCGGGTGCTCTGCATTGCCTGGAGGAAAGGGATGGGTGTTCCTCCAAGGTGCCAGGGAGGGCAGTTGTTAAGCATCAGCCCACTCTTGGGTGACTCCAACAGAAAACCACTGCACTTCTGGGGGTTCGCAGAGGCCGGTGCAGGCTAGGAATTCCTGCAGAATGGCAAGGTTCCGCGCCATTCCGTCCCAGGAGCAGCTGATCAGGTCATAAGCATAGGCCAGAGCGGAGATGGTTCGTCCAAAGGCCTCAAAACCCGCACCTCGGGACTCCAGTGCCGCCAGGAGTGGGTCCACACTCACATTGAACAGAAGAGGGGACAGGGGGTCACTCTGCTTGACTCCCACCTGCAGTTCAATTCCTGCGCGTAAAGCCCGTGCTGGATGTCCTCACAGCTGTCATGCATCCACGACAGGAGTCCCTGATCAGATCCAACCGGGTGACGTCCAAGGACGTCCTGGCCAGCACCTCGCCTATGAGCCCATGGGACACAGAGTCAAAGGCCTTGGACAGGTTGATGAAAACCAGCATCAGCGGCATCCGTGTCTTCAAACGGGTCTTCATCACGCCCTCCGAGACCATCAGGTCCTCTACGCAGCCCTGTCCGTGGACCAATCCCTTCTGGGTCGCGTGTGGGGGGCACGCCTCCGAAAGCCGCCGGCAAGTCACAGATGACAGGACGCGCAGCAGGATTGGCCCGATGGAGAGAGGCCGCCACTGCTTCACGTCACCCTGCTTTGAAGTGTCGGTGGTCTTGGGGATTAAGGTGGTGCGGCTCCTCTTCAGGCATGGTGGCAGGGGTCGGTGGAAGAGGAATAGATTGCAGAGATGTGACAGCTTTGCACCGGTGCCATCTCACTTCAGCAACGCGTCTCTCCTAACACCATCTGTGCCGGCAGCGCTGTCAGGCCTGATGTGTTTGACAGCGCTGAGGACCTCAAGTGGAGTGAAGGCGTGTTGCAGGACGGTGTTGTCAGCAGCCGGAAGGGCATCGTAACACCCCGACCCCTTGAACTGTATGCCCAGGACCAGATGCCTTTAAATGTCCGGTAGACCGTTCCAGGATCCACTAGGCACATGGAAGGCCTCTTGCCGTCCAGGACACACAAGCTGGCAGCCTTCGGATTGTGCCTCTGCAGGTCCCTGTACCTCACCCGCTTGTGGAGCACACCCAAGCTGCCCCTGGTACTCTGGCGGCAAAAGTGGTGGCGGTGACGCCTTGGGGCACGTCTCCCTGACAGTCTCCGCTGGAGGTCCCTGGTGAGAGTGCAGAGTTCCTTGAAGCAATGCATGTACTGCATGTCCTGGTGTGCACCAGCGCATGCGTCGTTGAGGACCCTCTCCAGAGGCCCACGGACGCAGTCAACAATTGGTGGTATGGAGACAGGCTCCTGGGTCCTCCTGCAGAGCCACGGCTTGCCTCACGCTGCTGGTGTTTGCTGAGGAAGAGCTTCGGGTCGCAGGACGTCGCTCACCTGTGCCCCCGCCGACTGAAGTGCTTGTTTTGCGCTGTCTCTTGGCCTTCTGCAGACACGGATCCCTAACTTCCTGAGACTTCTCGAAGGCCAGGGGGTGACTCTTGCGCACGTGATTTGACAGTCCCCTCTGGGACCCGACACCAGACGTGCTGAGACTGCGAGGGAAGAAGCCGCCTGTTGGCACCTCTTATTTAGCTGGCTTGGAAGAACATGCAGCTGCATGATGTTTGGCAGCAGTGATGGAGCAAGAAAGCCTGGAACAGAAGTTGTGCATGTTGAACTCAGAAAATACACATAAATATGTCAACACAAATACCTTTTGAATGCAGATCTGACAGGAATTTAACCACCACCAAAGCGTAGCAGTAGGGACACCGCTGCACAGGACCGCAGAGAACTGTGCATAAGATGAATGACTGAAATTTATGTTTTGAAAATACAGGCTTTTAACAGGAAAAATTTTCTTAAAAAGAGTATTATTCAGTGATCCAACAAACCTCTGTTGGTGTGATGCGGAAGGGATTGATTCGCTGTTTGAGATGACACTACGCCACGTCAAACTGGAGCCCTGGAAAAATACAGCAAACGTCTGTTACATGTTACTAAGAAAAGTCAAAATGAGGTGTGACAGAAGATACAAGTAATCTCACCTTAAAAAAAAAAGGAAAAAAGATAAAAGAAAAGACGCAAAAGTGCCTTTAAACCCTCAATTTCAATAACACTGAATGCACATGAGGATTGGCTCCAAGGGCTGGGTCGGTCGGGCTTGGGTGCGAAGCGAGGCTGGGCTCGCGCCGCGGCTGGAGGAGTAGACACTCCGTCGCCCTCCTCTCCCCGCCCCCGGAAGCGCGGCGATGGCCCGCCCAGCGACACCCTGTACGCGGCGCATAGGCTTTCTCACCCTGCAGAGATTACCTGTTCCTCTAAGGTGGTTTTGGGGAGAGCTGCATGATAGTGGAGCCGCGAGTGCGCTTACCAGACAGTAGCGGGGGTGATTAAGTGTTTGCCCTTGACGTCACCTTATACTTTGAGAGGCACGGCAGCACGCTCTGGGAAGCATGTCAAAGGAAAAGAGATAAATACGCTCCGCTGAGCGAGTACAGGGAGCTCATCACTGGATTTACCTCCTGGAGCAGGGAGAATGGTCTGGTGCTGAACACCTCAAAGACCAAGGAGATGATCATTGACTTTGGCAGGAAGCCCTCCCACCAACCAGTGATCATAAATGGAGAGAGGATCGAGGTGGTCAACACCTACAAGTACTTGGGAGTGCACCTTGACCACAAACTGGACTGGACAGAACAGGCTCAGGCTCTATATAGGAAGGGACAGAGCAGGCTGTTTTTCCTAAGGAGGCTGAGGTCTTTTGATGTGTGTGCTGACATGTTGCTCCTCTTTTATCAGTCGGTCGTGGCAACCGCTGTTTCCTTTGGGGTTGCATGCTGGGATGGGACTGCAGTCAGCTGGACAAACTGATGAAGAGGTGTGCATCTGTGATCGGGAGGAGGGTGGACTCTGTAGGAACTGTGCTTCAGAAAAGGATGAAGGCTTTAAGCCGAAGCATCCTGGGCAATCCCAGACATCCTCTCCATAACACAATGTCTGCACAGAGGAGCACACGGAGTAACAGGCTCCTTTCACTGCGCTGCAGGACTGAGCGCTTTAAAAACTCATTTGTCCCTTCAGCCATCCGGCTGTTTAACAAATCTGCCTGATATGAACTGGCTTTTATTTCTTTTATTTTCTTTTATTTTATTGCTATTTATTGTGTGTGTTTGAGTGTGTCTAGCTGCCGAACACCTGAATTTCTCCCTCGGGAGATTAATAAAGTCCTATCATCTCACTCAAAGAGCTCATTCTGGCTGAAAAGAGGGTGTCCGTAAGGTCGTTATTGACGGCTTTCCTCTCGGCGCGCGGGGGAAATGGTTCTTGCATAACTCCAGCATCCTCCTGAAGCTGGGGCTTACCAGGAAAGCCGCCAATAATGTGGCTAGGACAATGTCCAAGCGCAATGCTTTACACGCTTGACACCTACAAAGCCTTCCGGAAAGCTGTCAGGGCTGGAGGTTCAAAGGTCTGATCTCCGGAGTATGCATGTTGCGTCTCCTTGCTGGCTGACTGCCTCTCCTTGTGATGATCCACTTATCCACTTGAGCATTGGACTTATTTCTTTCTTGTTTTCTGAGCATTGTGTGCAATGTCAAATTGGCTCCATTGTATACATTTTATGATTGTTTATATTATTCATGATGGATTGCTGTATTGATTGACTGTTATATTGATTACTAATATATTGATTATTGTATTTATTGACCTGTCACTATATAGGGTATTGTGTTTAATAAAATGTTACTTGTTAAAATGTCACCCAAATTAGTATTTGATTCCCGTCTCTGTGTCTGAATGAGGTTCTCAGTGTGAGGAGCTTATGCATACTGCATTAGGTTCAGATGTTGACTGTTTTTGGCTGTGGAGACTTGCATGTTGCAGTGCATTGGTTTAAGGCAGGGGTCTCAAACTCAGTTGAGCCGGGGGCCGCTGGAGGCAGAGTCTGGGTGAGGCCGGGCCGCATCAGGATTTCCACAAGCAAATCGCTGATAAAACATTCCAATGTTCTCAAATATCTTTATTTTTAACACAAAATCATGAATGAATTAAATTAATTTTAAAAAATGAATTTTTATTAATTAAAATAATAACAATGACCATACAGCAGACACAGATGACTGAAACCACATATTGACTGACTGACTGATCAGTGTTTCTCAAATGGTGGGGCGCGCCCCCCTGGGGGAAATGCGAATAAAAACATGTTTACATTAGAGATGAATATTGTGCATAATCCTACATAGTAGTTGATAATAAATTCAATATAGCAAAAACAACCTAAAACTCAATTTACAGTTAGCCAATGCGAAATAATTGAATCTCTGAGAAAAGACAGAATTCCATCACTACTGTGGAGAGAAACATGGAAAGATTGTTTTTACTTTGTCTGGAAGTTTTGGAAGTATACTAAAAAAAAAAAAAAAAAAAAAGAGAACAATTAATAAAACACATTATTTAGAAGTTTTTATTACTATTATTTATTATTCTTTAATGATAATAAAAGTATGATATTTTGAGGAGATATACGTTTAATTTGAGCAAATTAACGGATACTAATGATGCTTGCAGCTGAGGGGGGGGGGTGTCTAAGAGAAAATACCTGAGAAACACTGGCCAAGAGAAAACTTTTTATTCAGTTTCAAATGCCTGTATTTACAGAACCTTCTTCATTTCTGAGCTGAGAGCAGCGCGCTCACTGAAAGGTTGGAGCGCGCGTTGCTACGCAAGTTTTTAAATCTGGTCTCAAGCTCTGCGCACAAATCGGGCACGCACTGAGCGCGCGCTGAGTCTTCAACCCGGTTCAATAATTCACGCACAGTCGCAGCAGCGCTAATGAACGGTAAAAACACCATAGAAGAAGAATCTCCTCTCTACTGCTGCGGGCGTGACCGCGCTGCTCCGGTGTGGATACCACCTGCTGAGCGTGCGTTCATAACCCGCGCGCAGATGCGGCCGGTGTGGAAACACCTTTGAAGATTCTGCTCGCTCGCGGGCATCACTCACGCACGCGGAAGTAGTCAGACTCTCTCGCGAGGACTTTTTCTGATTGTGGAGGAGGAAAAAGCGATCGCGAGGGTCTGATTTGTCCGTGGAATATTTGATGCGTGCGCGGAATTGTCGCGTGGAACACGCTTTTTGACCAGCGGCAGGCTGTGTTCACGTGTTGTCACGTGGACAAAGAGGAGCGGGGCCCGCGAATCCCGTTCAGTGAGAAAGCACTTCCAGCAGCTTCATGGCTCCTCCTCCTCCCAGCTGATTGGAGGAATGAATTAAAGAGTGAGGAGGCTCGGACAGTCCGCCAATGTCCCGCCCTCCAGAGCCATATACCTTACCGTGATTGGTTCGTTCAGATCCGCACACAACAACTGTCATTCATATCAGCCTTGCGGGCCGCACTAACAGTAATCTTTCATATGAAGACGGGGGCCGCAAATTATCATCCCGCGGGCCGCAGATTGCCCGCGGGCCGCGAGTTTGAGACCCCTGGTTTAAGGTTTTGCTGTCTGCTCATTTTGTTAACATGCCTATTCCAGGTTTCTCTTCAAATAGTCAGTGTGAGCGCCAACGATGGATGCATAGGTCGCTGACCTAACAGACTGGTCCGGGACTGCATGGTTTCACTGAGTCAAATTTGTAATCAGATATATATAGCGTACAACAAACATAGATCCAGGTTATTAAGATTTCTTAAGTAAGAAAAAATGAAATAGCAACTAGAAAAGTGCATTACCTCCGATAATGCATGTGTGAATGCATTTTGCGGAATGTGTTTACTGAAGATGCCAAAGATTTTTGCTTAAAAAATCAAAAGTTGTACAAAACACATAGCTAAAATGTTAGCTAAAAATTGAAAGCTTAAATTATAAAACAGCTATAGCTAAAATATTAGCTACTGCAAAATAGCTTAAAAAACTGAAATAATGCTTAAATTAGCGAAAACAGCTAGCATGTAGCGTAAATATTAGCTAAACTGCAAAATAGCTTAAAAAAACTGAAATAATGCTTAAATTAGCGAAAACAGTTAGCATGTAGCTAAAATATTAGCTAAACTACAAAATAGCTTAAAAAACTGAATTAATGCTTAAATTTGTAAAAACAGCTAGCATGTAGCTAAAATATTAGCTAAACTGCAAAATAGCTTAAAAAACTGAAATAATGCTTAAATTAGCGAAAACAGCTAGCATGTAGCGTAAATATTAGCTAAACTGCAAAATAGCTTAAAAAACTGAAATAATGCTTAAATTAGCGAAAACAGTTAGCATGTAGCTAAAATATTAGCTAAACTACAAAATAGCTTAAAAAACTGAATTAATGCTTAAATTTGTAAAAACAGCTAGCATGTAGCTAAAATATTAGCTAAACTGCAAACTAGCTTAAAAAACTGAAATAATGCTTAAATTAGCCAAAACAGCTAGCATGTAGCTAAAATATTAATTAAACTGCAAAATAGCTTAAATAAACTGAAATATTGCTTAAATTAGTGAAAACAGCTAGCATGTAGCAAAAATATTAGCTAAACTGCAAAATAGCTTAAAAAAACTGAAATAATGCTTAATTTAGCCAAAACAGCTAGCATGTAGCATAAATATTAGCTAAACCGCAAAATAGCTTTAAAAAAAACTGAAATATTGCTTAAATTAATGAAAACAGCTAGCATGTAGCTAAAAAATTAGCTAAACTGCAAAATAGCAGTTAAAATTTTGGATCCCAAATTAGTTTAAAATCACCCTTGCATTTAAAGCACTTTGTGGTTAAAAAAAACCCCCAAAGACCTCATACACACTTGAAACACTGTTTTTGATTGCTTTTCTAAGACTGGAGATCTCTGTGTGTGTCTGAGATGGAATGATTCAGGGTCGTCATGGCAACGAGCACACAGACGGAGACGCAGGTCTGCGTCCTGCTTTCACATTGAAAATGAATGACCGGCACTTGGCCTGAACAAAAGCTCATATCTTTTGAACCAATCTCCTCAGAGTAAAAGTAAAAGCACCGTCAGAATCCTGAGGTCTAGTACAATTTTCATGCGTATGAGCCCAAATATAAAGAAGTACTTGCAAGTTAAAAACGAAGTACCTCGAAATTTTCTCTCTTCCAAAAATGCATTGGGCTTAATGGGGGATATAACCAAGTTTTGCTGATATTTGGGGCTGCTGTAAGAAAACTAGATGGCTCAGGATTTTCAAAGTTGTATCGTCTGAAAGCCAGGAAAAATCCCTACGTTTTGATGTCAAAACTTTTTCTGTGAGGGACACAATGACTGAGTTTGAGCAGGTTGAACACACTTGAAGTGTTTTATTCCTCTCACTCTAACCCAGTCTGCTCCACTCCAGTAACTGTTCCCAAATGTCATTGATTTCCCATTGGATATCTGTTATAACTGAAAATCGACTCAAAGATGACATGTCGACTTTAAACAGCGATATTTTAAAAACCGTAAGGAGTTTTAAAAATAAAAATACAAGTTTAAGAGCCCAAAGTCAGCTGAACAGTTTAAAAGTTGAATGGTTTCTGTAGTTGAAAGTCTACTTGACTCCTATTGTTTTATAGAGCTCATAGGTTTTTGCCGAAAAAGGGGCTTTTGAACATTCCGTAAGCCATTTTCAATGGAGTTAATAAACCGGTAGTTGGTTGAATACTTTAAAAAGTTGAAGAGTTATGAAGTTGAAACTTACAAGCAGCTATCTCCTAAAAGAACTGAATAGTTTAATAGCTGAATGAGCTAAATAGGTCAAGGGGTTGAAGAGCTACAGAGCGACAAAAAAACGTACGGAAGAAAAAGTGGATCACTATAGTGTGAATGCTTTGAAGCATTCACACAATTAAAGTACCGTATTTTCACGACCATAAGGCGCACCTAAAAGTCAAATTTTCTCCAAAATTTGCGGCAAGCCTTACAGAGCGATTTGCCTACTGTATTGTTTTTTATGGGTTTTTTTTTGTAAAATGGATTACATAAGAACATTGAATGGTGAAGTGTGGGATGGAGCGAGGGAGCGAGTGTGCGTGCTTTCTCGACTCTCCCAACAAGTAGAAATTAAAAAAAAAAAAATCGTACAACTTAGGTCTAATTAATTTTACATTTTATGTCAGATAATTTGCTATTATTGAGGCAACCTGTGAACTTTCAGCCAGTTAATTTTATCTGATCATTGTTTTTTTTTAAAGCACCTGTGTACATATTTATTTCCCCCTGCTTTTATTAACACAGCTCTGACCTTTTTGCTCGCGGCCGCTCTGCCTCGCGCACGCTTTCACCTGACGGTGAAGCAAGTGAAGGAACACACAAGGAAACCTTCACTTCCTCACTGCGGAAAACAGGGAGAAAGTGCACTCCGTGTTCTCGCGTATAGCCCACCCGCCGCAGCAGAGACTCTCGTCCGCGGCAGCCTGCGCGGGCGGCGGACCCATAGTCCGCTGTAATTCTGAGCGCGTGCTCCAGCAGGGAGCACCAATTCGTTGGTTTTTGGCGGTTCCAACCACCGTATGTTACGGCCCTGGTGTGTCCGGCACTCTTTGTGTATGGTTTGTCTGTTTGTGTGCTTGAGTTTGGGATGAATGAGATGGTGGGAATGTGAGTTTTCCCTCTGTAGGTGTCTGAGCTGAGAGCTGCAGTTCTGCAGAGTGTGGACCCGCCCACCTACACCTGATCCTCGTCATGCCATCAGCTGTGGACCAGTGACTGAGGATCCACACCTGCTTAAAAGAGCTGACATCCCCAAGCAGAGTGGCAGCTTTTGTAACACCCTTTCTGGTGGTCAGCTGTCCAAGGTGAAACTCCAACTTTAAGTTCCAGTCCTCTCTATTTGTGGACTTTTGGTGGTTGAGAGCTTAATTGAGAAACCTTGACAGATTGTGATTCTCTTTACCTAACAGACCTGGTGGGTCTTTGTCTGAGTTTTGGCTCCCATGTGGAGGTATTTCTTTTTGATGTGCTGTAGACATTAACCCTCTTGTATATCTTTTTTCTTTGTATTGCATTCTGTTTATGTTCATTGGCTGTTTAAAAAGCAGATTAAAAGCTGCACATTCTTACAATTGACCGGTCTGGGGATCTTTATTTTTATGTTACACCTATTTCTCCCTTCCCCTCGGTTGGGATCGTAACACCGTAATATAACAGAAATAGGAAAACATTAATTGTGCTTTTTTTTTCACCATGAGGCGCTGAGTTTGCAACTCCTCTGCCGCGCGCAACGGCCCGTCCCGCTCGTTCCTATAACCACTATTGCTCTCTCCCCAAATCATTTGTCTGGCCAGGAGCAGGGGGGCTTCAGCTGTTTCTGTGACTGAGATGAAGGCTGTCCCGCATTAACCCGAGACAAGGAGCATAACGCCAGGGTCACACTGGACGCGGAAGCGAAGCGGAGTACGCGCTGCTTCCGCTCCGTAGTTCACACTAGACTACCGCTCAGTAGTTCACACCAGACGCGCATTTTTCCGCGGCGGTCCATGGGTGCTTCTGCTAGAGCTTTTTTTGTCATCATGGTTGATAATTTCATAACCTAAAGACATTAACCCATGTTTCTGCTAAGAAGAACTGCTCTCTGCCTCTCTGCTGTTGCCTTACATCCAAAATCCCACCCACCTGCTCTGTCTGCCCACTGTATTGATCTGTGTGCGCGCTCTTGTGCGTCTGTGCGCACACGCTCGCAAGTGTGTGTGTGTGTGGGTAAATTAACTAAAATTGTTAACCCATGTTTCTGCTAAGAAGAGCTGCTCTCTGCGTCTTTTTTTCTCCCCAAAACCAGCAGCCCCGCTCCAGAGTCTGCTCACTACGTTGATCTGTGCGCGCTCGTGTCTGTCTGTGTTGTGTGTTTTATAAATATTAACCCCTGTTTCTGCTAAGATGAGCTGCTCTCTGCCTCTCTGTTGTTTTTGATCTCCCAAAACCCTTCACCCCGCACCGGAGTATGCCCACGTTGATCTGCGTGTCTGCATGTCAAAAAAAAGTCTGCATGCCTGTTTGTTTTGTGTGTCTCTGAGCTTGCGCGCACGTTTGCGTGCGTGTTGTGACTGTATATTTATATCCATGTCTACCACCTGTTTAGATACACAATCATGATCACATTTGTTAATGGCTGCGTTTTATTGTGAAAAGCTGGTTATATTTTGAAAAAAAAAATACAGATTTTCTCATGTATCTTGATACAACTTCCTGCCAGAATTGATGCGGAACGCTCGCGCAAAAAAATAGGTCAGACGCCGAAACCATCCGCTGCACCGCGCCTGGTGTGAACGACCCCATTGGAATTACAAGGGCGCCGAATGGAAGCGGACTCCATTCCGCGTCCAGCATGAATGGGGCGTATTTTAATATATATAATAAAATAAATCAAACATCACAGATCAGGAGAGTTAAGCAGGTTGCCCGCACCGCCCCCTTCCAGCAGCACCTCTCTCTCCCCCGGCGTGTAAAGCGAGCAAACAACTCTGAAGGGAGGCTGTCTGCAGACAGAGCCGCCGCGCTGCAACAGGACAAAGAAAGTCGGAATGGATTCGTATTTCACTTCTTTAATTTCAATCGGGTCACTGAAAACAGCCCATGCAGGTTGAGTTCCTGATTGGCTGATGTGATGCAGAACCTGTGGAACTCTGATCTGCTGTGAAATTAAGTCAGACTTTCAAGCGCTACGCAGCACTCGCTCTCGTGCTCGCCTTAACTGCGTTTTTATATGAGCCCGCCCGCTATGGTAGGACAAGTAAAGGGATTGGCTAAAACTTCACAGTAGTTAAGAAAGTATAAATGATTGACATGTCCAAAGACCAATAGACCTTTAATGAACTGTTGCTCCGTTTGCAGCAGCTTGTTTCTGTTTCGGGAGAGCTGCGTAAATCAGAGCCATTTCCGCATGGAATCAAACTTCGGTGACCAACCCTAGTTTTACCACGCCTTATACTCAAGTGCGCCTTATATATTTGTTAAATACAGAAAAAGCACCAATAACTCAAACTGTGCCCTATCACCCAGTGCGCCCTATGGTTGTGAAAATAACATAATTTCATATTTTATCATATGCAGATCAAACACCGAAATTCTGAATTATGCTAAGATTATTTTCCATTATTAAAATCCATAAAGCTAATCAAGCATTTTTTATTATTTATATATATATATATATATATATATATATATATATATATATATATATATATAATATATATATATATATATCCATCTAATGATTTCCGCACTATAGGGCACACCATATTATAAGTCGCTGTCTTATATAGGGATCTATTTCTGTACTTAATCCATACATAAGGCGCACCGTATTATAAGGCACACAAAAAAAAAAGGTGAAAGAAACAAAACCGTGAATTTAGTTCAACTTTATTCCACCATTTAACCAGCCACTCTTATTTTTTTAATCAAATCTCCTCCCACAAAACTATGGAGTCTCGAAAAAGCCAAAATGAAATAAATATATACACCATTAAATAAATAAATAAATGTGGCAATAAATAAATAAATGTGGCAATAAATAAATAAATGTTGAAATAAATGTGGCATTAAAATAGCAATTAAAAAGTAGGGGTGTAACGGATCACGGAAAATCCGTGGTCCGTACGGATCAGAGGCCACGGTGCGGGACACGTGTGTACCGCGGACCGCTCGAACACCCACCCCCCATACGCGGACACTTCGCGCTAGCATAATTTAAACCAATTGTCCGTTCACATCGAATGGAAGCTCCGTTACGGGCTTTCCGGTGGAATCGCGGAACATTTGTATGGCAAGCCAGAGATGTCAAAATTGACCAGGAAAAGCTGACGCAGAAGTGCCACGTTTTACAGAAAATTATCATTTAAAACATTTAAATGTTCCCACAGTTAGTTTCAATAAAGCAATTCATACCCAAAAAAATATTGTAACTGTTTTATTTATGATTTAATTTTAAAAGATAATCCAGATAGATTTGGTATTTAACACTATTTTTAATCATTCTTTTCTCTTAGTTTTTGTAGATTTGGTCTAAAAACATGTAAATGTAATCAGAAACTACATGTTTTAGTATTTTGTTTGTGTTCAAAGTACAAATATGTTTTGTTTTAATAAATAGGCTTCAATGAGCAGATGTTTTGTTGTTGCATATGTAAATATTATGTGTGTGAGGTATTTTAAATGCTTATTGAATTTATGAGTTAAACTGTTTCCAAAAATTAAATTAGGTTTGATATTGTTGTTTTTTTTTTCGTTTTGTTTTTTTCATTTTTTAAATTTTTTTACTTTTTACTGATCCGAAAAATGATCCGAACCGTGACCCTAAAACCGTGACACGATCCGAACCGTGAGTTTTGTGATCCGTTACACCCCTATTAAAAAGCCATTTTTAACATTTCATAATATAATTATTTCATGATTTCATTATACATTTCATGAAACAGGAAGTGGACACACCATTAAAATGCAATCTGTCAGATTCTCTCGTCTCTCGGTCCGGCTTCAGCTGCGGGTCTTCGGTTGCGCTTTCGGTGCTGTGATCTAATTGGACCAGCCAACTCGGTACATTTTGACAGAAGGTTCCCTCAAAGCTTCGAGTTTCCACGAGGACGGACTTTAACCATGCGTCGATAAGCGATGAGTCGGGAGTGAGAATGCATGAAGTGGACGGAGAATCCATTTTGTTTTGGTGACCCGAACAAAAGTTCTTTGTTTCACCAAAACAATGTTTACAGCGTGTATGTGAGTGAGGACTCAGACAAAAACTTTGCACCAGGCCAGATCAACAGAGCAGAGACACGAGAGTTAGACCCGCCCACTGAGTTTGACGAGAGAATCTGACAGATTGCATTTTCATGGTGTGTCCACTTCCTGTTTCATGAAATGTATAATAAATCATGAAATAAATAAATATATTATGAAATGTTAAAAATGGCTTTTTAATTGCTATTTTAATATCACATTTATTTCAACATTTATTTATTTATTTCAACATTTATTTATTTAATGCCACATTTATTTACTTATTTCAATTTGGCTCTTTTGACCCACAAGGGACAATGAAATAAATGTCATGAAATACTTAAATGTGCTCTTTTAATCTTTTAATGCCACATTTATTTCAACATTTATTTATTTATTTCAACATTTATTTATTTCATGGTGTATATATTTATTTCATTTTGGCTCTTTCGAGACTCCATAGATAAATAGTGGAACAAAGTTTAACCAAATTCACGGTTTTGTTTCTTTCACCTTTTTTTTGTGTGCCTTATAATACGGTGCGCCTTATGTATGGATTAAGTACAGAAATAGATCCCTATATGAGACGGCGACTTATAATATGGTGTGCCCTATAGTGCGGAAATCATGAGATGGATGGAGATATATATATATAAATAATAAAAAAATGCTTGATTAGCTTTATGGATTTTGATAATGGAAAATAATCTTAGCATAATTCAGAATTTCGGTGTTTGATCTGCATATGATAAAATATGAAATTATGTTATTTTCACAACCATAGGGCGCACTGGGTGATAGGGCACACATTTATTTCAACATGTATTTATTGCCACATTTATTTATTTAATGCCACATTTATTTATTTATTTAAATGTATTTCATTTTGGCTCTTTTGAGACTCCATACAAACATCTTCAGTATTTGAATCAATTAAACAGCTGTTCATTAAACATGCCAGTTTCCTCTCATCGTTGTCGGAGTCTGTTCATTGCCAAATAGTTGTTCAGCAATGCGGTTTTAGCCAAAGCTCGGACAATAGTTACAGCAGATCTTAAGCCCAGGCGCCAACAATCCCTTCACTTATGGAGGCATAACTCACTCTGTGCTGCCTCCCCGGAACGTGTGTGCGCCGCCAGCAATCCTTTGCTCCCATGAACAAAGATGGGCTATGTTTCAATTTTTTCTCCGATGGCACCAGGAACCTTGCGCAGAATGGACCTCGCGCAGCGTGATCAAACTGTAGTTAACAGGCCAGCATTTGTGCGAAGTCACCACACACATTGGAAAACTATGCGCGTAAAGTTTGGTTCAATCTCTGCTCTGCGCGAGGCACACACCCTGCACGGGGAATCAGACTTTCATGAGCGGAACATTATAATTTGAAACTACACACATAAATAAGACATTTCCATGCATGAATCAAACTTTCCTCATGGATAATTCAGACAGCCCCATATGCTTCTCTGCTCTTTAATCCTCCCCGCAAGCAGTAAAAGTCAGTGCGAGAGAGAGACTGTCTACTTCCGCGTGCATGAGCTGGTCATTGATCCACGCGCTAATTCAGCAATGTTGAATATGAGTGACTTTTGTGAAGTCACACACAGTCAGCAAACATACTAGAAAAACGCGCGGGGAAGTGCAGACTCTCCAGAGCGCTTAAAATCAGACATGGGCTTCATTGTAGTTTCACCTGCGCGGGCAAAACTGTCAATTTCAGCACACGATGTATTAACAGGATCATCTCCTGACCGAACAAAGGACTGCTGTCACACCGGTGCGCAGTCAAGCGCACACTTTCAATGAAAAGTAAATGCAAACGCGCACGCACCAGAATTTCTGGCCTCCGCATCTGGAGAGCGCGTAAGCGCGTGTCGCTACGCAAGTTTTTAAGTCTGGTCACAAGCTTCTCATACAAATCGGGCACCCACTGAGCACGCACTGAATCTTCAACGGGGTTCAACATTTCCACGCACAGTTGCAGCAGCACAGATCTGTGACCAATCAGGGACTGATTTGGGAGCTCCTTGGGTGGCGTCTGCTTCAAAGCGCAGAAGTGCCAAACATGATCACAAAAGAGAAATGGATCACTGCGGTTTGTGTCCGGCTGGGTTAATATGACACGCACACAGTCATTTAAAACGACAGGGTTGTGAAAACAAAATAAGGGGCAAAATTTGGGGGATTTCCACTGCTTTTATGTTTTGCTCCGAGATTCTCCCTATTGCAGGTGGCGGAGGAGCGCTAATAAACAGTAAAAATACAATAGAAGAAGAATCTCCTCCCTGCCACAACGTGCATGACCGTGCTGCTTCCATGTGGACACCACCTGCTGAGCGCGCATTCCCAAGCCCGCGTAGACCACGTTCTTGAACTCACCACATGCGGCCAGGTGTAAATAGCTTTAGAAAATCATCCGCATAGTTTCAGGACTGTGCATGCATAATAGCGAAGGCCGGGTAAAGCTTGCACTCTGGAATGCTGGCGCACGCTAGAATTCCTGGGGCCCGTTTCAAGAAATTTAGAGTTGAAACCTGAACTTAGAGTCACTGGACTCAAAATTCCCAAACTTAGAGTTTTCTGTTTCAGAACAGCTGAAAATGTTTGATTCAATCAGCTTGAAGTTGTTGGAACCAGAATCAGGTGCGAGCGTCGCGACCATTAAAAGCCCTGATCAATGGAGCAAAGACAACACAATTCACCATGGCAACGTGAACAAACAACTGAGACTTCTGGCAACGGAAATTGATAAGTTCCTACAAGCATATGCAGACTACAAGAACATTTTCCGCAAGAAAAGAAACCCAGCTGCAGCGGTAAAACAGAGAGAGAAAATATCTGCAGAGTTAATGCATATGTCTACATTTGAATCCTTTCAAATAATGAATAAATAATAATATCAGGAAGGTTATTTTGTCACTTGTTAAGTAAGGAATGGTTCTTGATCTGTTAATAATTTAACCAGTCATCTCCGTAATCGAATGACCGTTTTCCACAGCCCCCCACCCACCACCACATACACACATGGATATCACCGCACGCTAAAACGAAACACTGTAGCTGCCTGGAATATGTTTTAAAAAAAGCTTTTACTTTACGCCCCTGGCGACTAACTCTCTAACTTTTACTCGTCAAATAGGAGAAACTGTTCAGTAGCAAGTTTTATTTGCGGACCCTTCAAAATAAAAGTCTATCGCGATAGACTCATTCTTCTATCGAAAAAATGTTTTATCGCGATATCAATAATTATCGTTTTATCGCCCAGCCCTAGTAGTTAGCATAGTAAAAACCGCATCCAGTCTTGGTTCTGAACTTCATCCTTTATGGACCAAATTCCACAACCAGAGGTGTGAAAAGGCATGGTAATTGTTTAATTCAGTAGGTTAGTTATGGGGATGCTAGCAAGAAAATGTGATTAGGTTGGAGGAGACAGGGTTAAGATTGATGGAGGAATTTAGTATCTATTTTGTTTGATATTTTTAGTTATTTCTGGTCATTAGAGAACACTTACCAGAGGAAAAAAAAAAAAAAAAAAAAAAAAAAAAAAAGACTCTTGCGTGATTTTTACAGGCTGAAGTCACTGCTCAGAGCCAAGCATTTTGAGTTTCCATTGAAACAATACAATTTATACTTTATGTCAAATAATTGTCAAGGACAAACAATTCCTTTAAGGGAAAATAACTAAACTGCCTAATGAATGCATTTTTATTATACACAAAACAAATGTACATGTTAATTTTACTATCTTAAGCATTATGCTAATGCTTTTTTTTTTATTCTTTTCTTTTTTTATTGTCTTCTGTGCACACAGAATCGGATATTTTATTTCCCCATTAGGACCACCCCACCCCAACCAAACTCGCTAGCTACGTTCAAATTCCCTCCACACTACCTGACTTCTGTAAACCTTTAAAGTGTGGGACTATGCATTGCCCTGGATTTTAAAAGCAAGTCGAACACCATGCCTGCTCAATATTTTTAAACAGCATATCACATCCCTGATTTCATAAATTCAAAACCTATTAAATATAAAAAATGTCACAAATACTATTTATCAATCAATTCTAATCTGAGGAAAATGTGGATTGTTTGGTTTATTGATTGCTTATTGAATAAATTGATTAAATGTTTCACTGATATTGTCCAATCGCAATGCTTCGTGGTCCACCTTTACCAATACAGAGAGCATTGATGCAGACTGATTCTTCACAAAGGCTTCTGGGAGATTTCTTGGTGCTTTGTATTTTTAAGTTCGGATTTAGGCAGTTCTACAAAATGCAAATGCACTATGTAAAAGGTGGTGAAGGAATTCACCTGAACTGTGCTTTAAAACATTTTTTCTAAACTTTTTTTTTTTTTCACCTGTACATAGATAGTGCTCACATGTGTGAGCTGTAGAATAAATCAAACGCACCCGCCCAAAAGTTCTTTTTTTTTTTTACTTTACTTTAACATTTTTAAGACTATTCAAGTTCAAAAGCTGTTTTGCTCTTCTGTAGAACTTATTTATTTTTTCTGAACCTTTCATGTTTGTCTACGTATCAGCCACTGTTGCTTTCCTAACACCGCCCGTGTCTTTACGCAATGCTTTCAAAAGACGATATTCACATAGTTCAAACGTACCCTGAAAGTCCGTTTCCAACAGAACATTGAGCAAACGGCTGTTTTCTTCCTACGCATGGGAAACAGAATCGTTGCTTCAACCAAAATATAATGGAGTTATGTATTACTTAATTATATTAAAGATGTTATGGTGAAAGTGGATTTGTTAGTTTGAAAAATCCGGAGAACGTGTAACAATTTTCCCCGTGAGGGTTAGCTAGCTCACGTAGTGTTAGCAGCAATGAGCAGCAGTCTGGAGGTGCACGGACGGTTAGCATGGTGTTGGGGTGGAGTTGCCCAGCCACTCGAGGAAATTATTTTGTAATAAAAAACATTTTTGACTACAAATATGATTTTTTTTCCCTCATTACAACCGGGATTATTTTTATAGATTAGCCCAGGCAGCATTAAGTTAGACTTAGCTAAACGTCCCCACAGGTCCTGCTGTGGCTATAAAATAGTCAAAGAGCCCCGTGTGTATAAAGAAAATTATACATAAAGAGGGGAAAGATCGACTGATGTGCTAGGAGACAATATGGGTTACAGTTGAGCTTAAGGTTTTACTTACCATCAGTGAGGATATTGTTGCGGGACCACTCAAAAACACGCCAGACCCAGGAGTGGAGGAATCTCGGTATTTATTCACAGGAGACTTGAGCTTGTAGGGTGTAACGCCGCCGGCCAGCGGGGGGCGCTGGAGTCGAGGGAGCAGAGTGGACGACGAACTGTATCAGAGGAGAGGACCAGAAGAAGAGTGCTGAGCTTTGATCTTGATGCAGGATTGAGAGTTGGACTTGAGTTAGACGGTTTGTTGGGCAGAGGTGCTTTTATGGTGGAGAAAAAAAACCTTGGAAGAGGCGTGGTACCGGATTTGCAGCGTTGTGGATTGGGCAGCGAATTCCAGCCGAATGGCGATCTTGACACGGCAAGCACGGAGCAGGAGCCCAGACAGGTACGTGAGCACTGACGTGGAATCCTGGAGCATGAAGGAAACACAGGGAGTTATTCAGAATTTGTCTTTTTAGACGCAGGGTACTTGGCTGTTAGTCAGGCTGTAAAGCTTAACGTTCCGGCAGGAGAGGAGCTGAGAGATGGATATATAGAGAGAGGTCCACAGGTGGAGATGATCAGCCTGACGAACCCCTGTTGTAGGGCGTGGCCTACAGGAGTCATGACACCATCAGTCATTTGAATGTATGGTGTAGTCATGCAGATGTGACAATGTGGAGGTTTCTACTTTCAAAAAAAAAATTTTTACAACATAAATGATAAATATTCTAAATCAGGGGTGTCAAACTCATTTTCACCCATTTCTCACTCATTTTTTTTTTTGTTTTTTGAAGAGATGCTGTCAGTTGTTGACATTTTGGGATAATTTCCCAAGTCTCAATTCCACTCCTTAGCATTGACGTGAAAACACTGCGCGCCCTTGTGGCTGTGAGCCGTCACTTCGTGATATTAGGCTGTAGTCGATGGCAATGTTCCCTCTAATTCCCTCTAACACTCCTGGCCCTCCTCCACTCTCAGGTCTAAGTCCGCTGTTCATTTGAACACCGGAGCTCGCGCACTTTTCATCCTGTTGTTGGACGCTCTGGCCGCAGAAAAAAATCACATCAGTGTTTTGGAGAGCTCACTGTTCGTGTTCACTGCGCGTTCATTTTTGTGGCCAAACTGACTGAAGACAGAACGCATTGAAACCCGCCTTCAATCTGAACTCAGCTTTGTATCCTGGACACTCGTCTTCATCAGCACGTTTAATTAGCCTGTCAATCGCTGAATTACATTAAAAGTGACAAAGAATACATGTCTTACATGATAATTCTATTTAAAGTTCAGAATGCATTTTATGATGTGCGCAGAAAAGATTTCCTCTGCGCACAGGCGTGAGAGCAGTGCGCAATTGCGCACCGCGCAGCTTAGGGGAACATTGGTCAACGGGCATTACGGGAAATGTAGTTTTGCCTCTATTTTAAACCTATATTTAAACAGTTACTTTTTAAGCCCTCGCGGGCCACATAAAATCACGTGGCGGGCCACATGTGGCCCGCGGGCCTTGAGTTTGACATATATGTTCTAAATGTATTATAGGTATCATCACTTCCCTTATCTGTGATGATTTTGTTTATTTTACTTGTGTGACCTCAGGATGAACCAGATGAGCCACTGAGAGGAAACAGTCCTGAAGTGAGGGGTGAGTTCAAGAAAAAATTTTGTTTTTTGATCTTTTAGCTGATCCTTTGCCTTGAAATGCCAAGACTTCAGGTACAAAGATCTTTTGCTTCAGTCATTATAAATTGAATGGCGTTCACACAAAGTTAAATTAGGTGTCTGCAATGAGGGATAAGCTGCGTTTCTATTAACTGTGGCTACTTGTTAACTTAGGTAGGTTAAAGTAACAGCATCTGCACTACAGTTAACAGCTTGCAATGCAACAAACACACATCAGTTTGTTCTCTCACTATTTAAATCTTCTTGATAAAATTAGAGGTAAAGAGTGAATCTTTTTTCCTTCAGGTTTGGTTTTTATTATTAACATTTCAGTGTTTGTCCAAGTGATTTTTATAAAAAGAACCGCTGGTTTCTAATCACATCTGGATCGAAGGACAAATTCAGTTTCAGACTTCAGTCACTTTAGAAAGATTTGATGTAAAGTTTAAATAGAAGGAATAATCAAATAGAAACAAACTATTAAGGTTTAGTGGCAACAGACATATTTAAGCTAAATGTATACAATGTATTTACCCAAAAAGAAAAACATTTTTATTAAAGTAACATATTTGACTAAGACAAAAGAAAAAAAAAAAAAAAAAAAACATGTTAAACTTCTGTGTAGTTACATTTGAATAAAGAACACTGTAGCGGTACAGTCTATTGTACTGAAGAAAAAAAAACGTTATATTGAGCAATATTCCAATGTTCTTCTATGAATGTTTTACAAAGCATGATCAGACATGTTTTTGGCGAGTAGGACAAGGTAACAGAAGGTAACACCCACGGAGGTGGGGGTCCTCTGTGTTCAGGAAATTCTTTTTATAAAAATCACTTGGACAAACACTGAAATGTTAATAATAAAAACCAAACCTGAAGGAAAAAAGATTCACTCTTTACCAAGTAGGGGTTAAATGACAGTGCCCAATACGAGCATCCTCTTGTGGTGCCTCAGAAAATTAGATATTAGTGGAACTCCCAGCAATATCCAGCCTTACTTAGTCCACTAGTTTTTTTATGATTAGGATATAAAAACCACCAAACTGACCCTAAACTTGCCCAAAGCCATTTTCGCCCGCACATTTAAAACCAAAACGGCCCAATATAGGTGGGAAACTGCCCCATATGGTCACCCCCTGGGAAACATGTCCAGTAGCCAATGAGCTCAAAGCTCCGACCCCATGAAAAAGTAGGCTTGACTCAGCAGCGAAAACTCTGAAATCAGAATTGAAACTGTAAAACTGAGGACTGAAAGTGAAGATTCAGAAAAGCAAGAAAAAAACAAAAGGTGGAAATTCAAAACAGTAGCTGTTACTAATGAATAAATAATTTTTCAAGTGGTAAATTTAAATTCAAATTTTTTTTCGTTTTCAGGGTTTTTTAATGATCAAAATTTATTTCGTTTTTTTACTTTTTTTATTTTCAACACTTTTTTTTCCAAATTTACAATGTCTTGTTTTCAAATGTTCACTTTTTTCAGTTACAATGTCTTGTTTTCAAGTTTTCAATCTTTTTTTTAAATCACTTTAAGCTGATCCTGATTTGATCCCATATATCAGGTATTCCAAATGGCGGACTGTGGTCCATATCCGGACAGACAGGCCTTTCCCTCCGGACCGGGGAGCTGGTATCCCTGGCTGAGGAAAAAAAAATTTGCGCTCAGCAAGGAAAAAAATATTTAAATAACGAAATCAGCAGGTAGACGTGTGTAGACTATAATAGCGCGGCACAAAAACTAAAACAATGATCATGACAGTTGTCATCATTTATGCTGCATGATGAAGATCGGAGCATGCAGCAGCAGGTTATGGGAGGAGCCAAATGTGTGGCCCGGCAATCATTATAAACAAACTTTAACTTGATTCTCCTTTGATTTTGAAAACAAGAAAAATATAGTTGAGTGTTTGGATTATTACGAGTTTATGTCAAAACTAGGGGTGTAGAGGATCAGAGGCCACGGTTCGGCACAGGTGTGTACTGCGGACCATTCCAGCCTCAGTGCAGGCTGTCCTGCTGCACTCACTTCAGAACCGCAGCACCTCAGAACTCAGTACTTTTACAAGATCACTTTCTTTTTTAATTGCTGTCAATATACGAATTAAAAGGACCATACCATGTTTTTCTTAAAGTTCCCTTATGACAAAAACTTTCCCAGTAGTATTGTACTAAAATCTCACAACCTAAATGTCGTAATCCTTCCGCTCTCCTAGGCTTGTTTACATTAGAAAAAGGGGTAATCTGGACCCTCAAGACCAGGGGTGGGCAAACTACGGCCCGGGGGCCACATGCGGCCCCTTAAGCTACTTAATGTGGCCCTCCAAACTGAAATACATTGAACCAAAAATCCTAGTTATTGTTTTATTTTCATTGTATTTCTGGTTTCTTCTCATGAATGGTGTTGTTTCTCTGACGTTCGTATGTGTTCCTTTCTGAGTCAGATGGTGAGTTTTTGGATTATTCCTACACCACAACATCTTTGAGTTCACATTTTCCTCTGAAGAACATCAACCCATTGGATCACCCAAAAGAGAACAAAAATCAAAATGTAGAAATTAAAACTCCCAAATTTTCTGTTTTTAAATTAATATATGTGAATTTGAATCCAAATTAAAGCATGTTTTTCTCTAAATTCCATATTATTTTTTTAGTTTATGAGGTTCATTACCCAATCTCTCCTTCCATCTGCTCCTTGTCCGGCCCTTATGCCAAATTTTAGAACCCTTTGTGGCCCACGAGTCAAAACAATTGCCCACCCCTGCTCAAGACAGTGCTCTGAACTTTTTTATTTTTCCAATGATTGTTGATCTTTACTGGTGTCCAATGACAGACATGAAGTCTTGTCCACCTTTGTCATGGAAGGGCTAACACCCCAATGTAAGGGTCATCTGGACCCCATTGGAGAGCACACGGAAGCCACTTTTCATGTTGAAATGAAGCTTTTTATTCCATAATCCCCTGTGAGAAGGCATGGTTTTTGGAGCTGATCTAAGTAGCTCTGGTCCTGATCCACCCTTTCTGAATTAGTAGCTCTGTGTAAATCAGGGCTGCCCATTCCTGGTCCTCGAGAGCTACCCACCTGTCTGTTTTCCAGATCTCCAAGCCCTGCCAGCTGCTGATTAGCTCAGTCAGATGTCTTCACATTCTGATGGAATGAACACACCTGGTCCAGGTAATCAGCAGCAAGCAGTGCAGGGAGATCTGGAAAACAGGTAGGATGGTAGATCTGGAGGACCAGGAATGGGCAGCCCTGGTATAAATCTTCCCCGCTGTTACAAAAGCCTGATTCTTTCTCCTTCCAGTTCCCAAACAAAGTGCTAACAGCTAAATGTCAAATGTTTATTGATGCCGTTGTGAGCAATATATTCAATTTATTGGTTTTTCCTTGGGAAAATAATGCAAACTAACATCAAATTGGTCTTTAGTTGATTAACAATTTTTTATAACCGTAGTCAAATGAGCAGACTCTCCCATTTTTTTGTCTCATCAAGAAGCTCTGTGGAGTCTCAGGATTGTCCAGCATTCTTCACCCTGTTATCATTAGTATTATGTGAAACTCGCACAAAAACATTCAGTGACTGGTGACTTAATCAGGGAAATATTAACAGTGGCTCATTTGACCATAGTCAATGACGACTTCTGTTTTCCGGCACCTGAGCTCGAGACATGCCTGATGAGGGGTTAAGCGGATGTGCAGCCAGACTGTTGTGGCATAAAGAAACCTCATTAATTCAGACAGTGCATTTCTGCCACAGTTATTCAAATGTCACGGATCAGGAGTCAGAGACCCAGATGCAGGGAACAAACAAATTTTTAGATGAACAAAAGTAGACCTCAGCTTAAATAGAGAGAAAACTAAATCAACTAAGTGCAGACAGCTGTGGACTCCTCCACAGAGATCAGGAGAGGGATGTGATGAGCTGGGAGGAGCCACAGTCAGCCTGCACAGAGGAAGAAAAGAAAAGATGAACCACAAACAAAAGGAGAAACGCACGTAAAACATAACATCAAAAGGATAACCACTCAGAAATACAAAATAAAATGCTTTCTTATTACATTTGTTCTCTTTCATAAGTAAAAAGCTCAAATACAGGTTAAAAACTCAAAAATATGTTTTCATCAGAGGGGGACTTTAAGTCTTTCAGAGTAAGGTATAATCATATTCATTCCCACTATTTATGAAATATTATTTGTATTTTATTCAGGGCCATCCAGGCAACGGAAATGGAGTGACGAGGAAGTCGAAGCCATGGAAAAAACACTAATGGAGTTCATTTCTCTGAGAAAAGTCCCTGGCAAAATGCCATGCCAGCTGTGCATCCAGACCTCACCAGCAGCTTTGGGGAACAGAACATAGCAGGGTATAAAATATTATGTGAAAAACAGAATCGATGCTTTGAAAAGGAAGGACAGGTAAGCTGGACTTATCTGTCAAAAGTGAACAAATTAAAGCTTAGTGTTAGAATTTGCTGTTTTATATTTAAATTAGTTCTAATTATGCCTCAGCCCTTTTTTGTTATTTCTTTGAGCTGTCATGCTTTTTGGAAATTTCATAGTTATGTTTTCTATTTCTGTTCTCTTTGAGCAACCAAATTGAGAGCTTATGGATGTTTTGTGTTCAACAGCAACAATAAAGTTAATTTTCTGGCTTAAATCAGTGTTGACTATGATTATATTATAAAACATATTTAGAAAATCAATGGGATATCAAAATATCGTTTCTATGCAGTTTCTCTCTAATAAAAACATTTAATGAGAGCACCCCCTTGTGGTGATCTATGGTATTACAAAATGGCAATGTCCTCAGTAGGTTAGGAAATAAAGGCAACATTTAAAAAATTTAAAAGTAAGATTATTTTAACATTTTATTTTTCAGTTATCCTTCTTTAACCCAGCAACATCTTTTAGGCTAAAAGAGATCCTTGTATCTCATTCAGAAAAAGGTGTCCCCACCTTTCCCCATTCTGTCAGTATGTCCCACGGGTCTGTAGAAACAAGTAGGTGTGTGAGTGCCGTCGCCATGGTAACGGGTTCAAAGTGCAGGTCTGCTCGGCTGCACGTCATCTACTTAACCACACACACTGCAGATTCAGAGATGTCCAGGCTTTGTCCCGAACAAATATTATATTAGGAAAAAGGAAAAGAAAGAGGCCCAACAGCTAGCTCTGGATAAACTGGCATTGCTAAAGAAAGAGCTAAAAGAAAGAAAAACAATTTCAATTTGGAACTGACACAGAAATTAAGAATTGTGGAGGAAGCAGAAAAGGAAATTAGGCAGAAGATGGAAGAGCTTAGAATCCCATTGGAGACAGCAGAGAAACATGCACAAAGTTTCTCTATAAATGAAGTTCAGGTCAGTGTTGAAGAAAAGACAGTTTCAGCACAAACTCCCGATGTTTGTTTGGATAAGAGCACAGAATTAAACAACAATGGTAGGCTCTTCAGTTGGAATTTGAAGAAGATGAAAACCAAAATTGTATTCATGTGTGTTTTTGTAATTTCTTTTTGCCTTTGGTATTTACAATTGGAAAATGTTTTTATGTTAAACACTTTGAGTTTCGTCTGTCAAAAAGAGTAATATAAAAAATAGAAAAAAAAAAAAAAGAAATCTGTCCCTAAAATAGCTACACAGACATAAACACAAATGACAGACACACATTTGGACAAAAAAAGATGGACAGACAAGTAAACAAACTCACACACACACGCAGACACGCACATAAACTAATGTGTATCTGTATTTGTCCAAATTTTTCCCCTCCGTGAACTGCCACCTTACTGTAGTAGAGGGGTTGTAGGGCTTGAGAGTTCATAGAAGCTGTGCTGCGTTGGGTTAATCCTCTTGTTTGTAGCCCATTGCAAACAGGTTCTAGGTGACAAGCCGGACTAAGAGCATAAAGTCTTTATGGAAAATCTTATATCTAGGTCAACTTTTACTTTTCTTTTTTTGCTGGATTCACAAAACACTTTGCATTACAGACTGTTAGACTTTTCATGGCTACTGGTCCTTCCAATTCATCTTCACTTCTATGCACTCGGACATGTCTCCCTATCCTCCCAACCCATTGTACCAGATTACCTATACTGGATTGAGGAGACAAGATCACACTTGCCAGACTCTCAAGATATTTGTGGCAAGGAGAAGGCTGAGTCATCTCTGTTTAGTTGGGATTCTTGGCACACCTGGTTCCTGCCAATTAGGTACAGTACAGGTCGAAAGTTTGGACACACCTAGTCATTCAATGGGTTTCTTTATTTTCATGACTATTTACATTGTAGATTCTCACTGAAGGCTGTGTGAGAAGGAAAATGATGGAGGGTTGCAGCAGATGACTTGGCCCCCACAGTGAGCTGGACCTGAAAACCCTTGAGGTGTTTTGAGGTGAGCTGGACTGCAAAAGGAAGGCAAAGAGGCCAACAAGTGCTAAACACCTCTGGGAACTCCTTCAAAATAGTTAGAAATTAATTTCAGGCAACTATTTCTTAAAGCCCATCAAGAGAATGCCAAGAGTGTACAAAATAATCAGAGTAAAGGGTGGCTGTTTTAAGACGCTAGAATATAAAAAAATGATTTCAATTATTTGACCTTTTTTTTGGTTGAGTACAACCTCAATGTGTTTATTCATAGATGTGATGCTTTAAATGTAAAACTTGTTTTTCACAAAAACAAGTCTTACACAGAAATACAGCAGGCAAGCAATGCTTAGACAAAGATAAATAACAAAGAAACATTTACTACTTCTCCTAGACACTAGACTAGACTCTGTGTGCTCACTGTGGATTGGTTGAAAACCAAAGCTCCCGCCCAAAGCTCAGTCACATTGCTATTTCAGTTCTTGTTTTTAGATTTCTTTATAATGTTTTAATGTTTGTTTCATTTTGTCTGCTTGACCCCTGCTGACCGCCACACTCCAGCACATTGTGGTCATCATGTCCGAAAGAGAAACTGACCTCTGTCCTCCAGCTCTGACTCAAAACTCCTTCTCTTTGTGTTAGATTCAAATTCAAATTGATTTTATTTATATAGCACCTTTCCAGTTAAAAACAGCTCAAAGTGCTGTACATAAAACAAATACAAGTAAAACTATACCCCACACATGCAGTAATATAAAAACATAAGCCCCTCATAACAATAAAAACAGAAACAAACAGATTAAAAAGCAGAGCAAACAGTTCACTGAGGAGCAACCTGAAGGCGCTGTACACCCTGTCCTCCTATTGGCTGGACTGTCAGCATCCAGGCAACATGAGCACGTCCGGCTCATCCCCAGCAGCCCCCAGCCCTCCAGCCCAGTGCACCCAACTGGGCACACAAGGCAAGGCAGCCCAGAGGACAAGGAACAAGGAAAGCCAGAGGACAAGCAGGACTATGACTCCATGAGCCTGAACACAAACACCCCAGCCGAGAGTGAGAAAACGCTTGTGGGCAGATTCAAAACAATAAAATAGACAAGATATAAAACAGCTACAGTATAAAGACACACATAAAAAAAAAAAGTAATGTGATAAAATATAAGTTAATACATTAGGAAGTAAAACTTCACTAACTGGCATAAAACAAATAAATACATGGTAAGATATAATAAAATATACGCATAAAATGTTAAATTGCAAATACTATTTACTTAAAAGCTAAATTAAATAAATGTGTATTTAGTTTCTTTTTAAAAACCTCAACTGTGGATGAAGCCCTCACATCCTCTGGCAGGCTGTTCCACAGACGAGGCCCATAATATCTAAAAGAGGCCTCGTCGTGGATTTTAGTCCTGACTCTAGGGATCTCCAGCAGGCCTGCGCCTGAAGACCTGAGAGCTCTAGGAGGTTCATAAGCTAAAAGTAAATCTGATATAAAAGAAGGACTAAGACCATGTACACTCTTATAAACAATTAAAATAATCTTAAAAATCAATCCTAAAGCTGACAGGGAGCCAGTGCAGAGATCTCAAAATTGGTGTGATGTGCTCCCTCTTCCTGGTTCTTGTTAAAAGGCGTGCAGCTGAGTTTTGTACAAGCTGCACGCGGTTAAGTGTAGTTTTCTTTACACCAGAGAGGAGCACATTGCAGTAATCTATTCTTGATGTAATAAAAGCATGAATTAAGATTTCCGCACTGGCTCTTGAGAGAAAGAATAATGTTTTACTTTGCAAAAAAATGTATGTATGTCTTTCCCACAGCCTTATTAAACGTTGGATTATAGCATTGTTTTTTTGTCATTTTTTTAATGACAGACATGGGACGTTACTCATTAATTACTCAGTACTTGAGTAGATTTTAATTCAAGTACTTTTTTATTTTTACTCAAGTAATTATTTGGATGCCTACTCTCTTCTTGAACTTTAGTACTATTTTGATAAAGTAACAATACTTTAACTTGAGTAAAATTTTTGAATACTCTACCCACTTCTGGAGGAGTGGATAATTTTATCTCAGGGCCTGTTTTATATTTTGCCTGTTTTTATTGTTTTTCCTAAAGCTTTTATTTATCTTTCCTTTTATTATTTTTTTAATATTCAGGCACCGGATTTTTCTTTAATGGTCTCGAACTCCTCCCAATGGACGGCATGAACTCAAACGTAGGAAGGACTTTTAAAGACTCCAACTCTGGACAGAATAAACACTTGTCATCCTTCTGTACAAGTTTGGTTCTGGTGGGTTTTTCTTTGTATCCCTGAGGATTTTTCTGTCAGCTGTGGCAGAAATATTTGTGACCCTGCTTTGGTTGCAAAAGGACTCCTCACTGTTATCTTCTAGAACAGAGTTTGAACACTGCTGACTGACATTCTCATTTCCTTTGATCTCTTCTTATGTCCCCTTCTTGTTTTGTACAGTTCAGTTACCTTTTCCCGTAGGTCTTTTGACAGGCTTCCCTATAACTCAAGATCCAGAAATGTCAGTGCAGAACTGGATGAAGGATGAAGGATCTGTTGGGAGCCCAGAAACTCTAAGGTCTTTAGTGCAGACACATGGATTACAGGTAAACCAGTCACAGGTGAGTATGGTTACCTTACCCTTTTGTATCAGCTTGTGTTCATGTTTTAGAACAAAGTCATGAGAACATGAAAACTTCTGTGGAAGACGGAGCATTGAGATGACAGACACACGAGTGTGTTCTTATTTATATCACCTGTTGGAATCCTCAACTTCACATCTGATTCACCACATCAGTTCTAATTTATCAGTGGGGACTAAACTCTGGTTCTTAAATGCCTGAACATTGAAATCTGTAAAAATGAGCAGTGATAAAATTACTGCAGTTATTTTTGTGAGAAAAGTTAGTGAATCCCTCAGGGAGCTTTTTTTTATGATGAGGCATTTGTTGACCAGAAACTCCTCTGGTTCAGTTGGGGTGTTGCAGTTGGAATATTCCTCATGTCCAATTTTTTTTTGTTTTTGCTTTTTACAAATGTCTTTTCTTGGCAAAAAAAATAAAAAGTATACATGAGTATGAGTATCAGTATGCCTGTGGTACCGGGGGCGGCACCCGACGCATACCGGTCCCGGGACCCGGCCCTCAGGAGTATCGGAACCCGACCCGCAGCAGTAATTTAACCCGACCCACCATGGTATTGGAACCCGACCCCCCACGATGCTCGTCTTTTGTTGTGCTGGTGGATGAATCAAGGCTTCTAGCCTCCGGGTCTCCTGTTAGGAGACCCGGAGGCTTAGGGGCTCCGTAAAAAAAAATTGAAGTAAAAAAAAGAATTTCTGGTTACTAACCACACACTTTCAAAGTTTAAAAAACGTTTGTTTGGTTAGTAACTGATAAACACCAGATAGTAACTGTTTTGTTGTTTTTACTTCTAAAAATCTAATAAAAAAAAATTTGGTTACTAATTGACTCACACAAGTTAATATCTGTGTACATTCATAACCAGAATTCTTGTTTTATTATTTTAATTTTTTTTGGAAAAAAAAAAAACTTCCATTTTTTTTTTCTTCAAATTCTCTTTAGGGGCTCCATACCTTTAGGAGTAATACACACAATCAATATTTTGAAAAACGTTTTTTCTAAATGTTACCCACCATTTGGTTGACCAGGCAGTTAAAGGGTCAACAGAACTGAAAACAGGACACTTATTTAATTTATCATTAGTAGTTCTGATTGTTGTATCCAGTGGCTGGGATTAACATTTTTCTTCACACCTGCCTGGCAGGTGGGGCCAGAAATCTTGACCAGCACCAGCCACGTTTATAAAACAGATGAGACCCCACAAGGGCAGAGCAGGTTGTGCTGGTCTGGCTTGGCCTCAGCAGTGGTTTGGGTTAGATCCTTGAACCTTGGTAGTCTTGATTTGTGGGCTTGAGTTTTGGTTAACCTTTAGCAGGGAGCTGCTGACTCTGACATGGCATTCTCTTTGACTTATTTTATGTTTGGTCAATGTTTCAATTACTTTGTTATTTTCTTTTGTTTGGACCAGAACTCTAATCGTTTCATTTTGGTTCTTTTTTCACCACACAATTTCTTTTTCTTATTGAAGTCAACTTTTTATATGTTATGGTCCCATTTTGTGTCTTCACCTAGACAGGAGGCAGATTTACCCAATGGGGCTGTAACAATGATGGTGAGGATGATAAGTGTGGTACTGCCTCAAATGCTTCCCCTGACCGTCCACCCTTAGTTGAAAAGTATTTTGATGACAGAAAAAAAAAAAAACTAAATCAACCCAAAACTGGCCCAATATATGCCAACCCGCCCGAGGCAATTTCTTACCAGCAAATCAGAGCCAAAACTGCCCATTGCAACACTGCTGGCTGATCTAAGATCTGTAACGATGCCATCTCTTTACTATATTTATTTTTTTAACCATTATTTAACCAGGAAGTGAGCATTTGTGAGCAGCAGTATGGTTTCATGCCAAGAAAGAGCACTGCAGATGCAACATACGCTTTTCTGCTTCATTCATGGGTCGGTCAGTCACCGTCATGGAAAAATGATTACGATAGAACATGAATGAATTTTTGTTCGTCCGTCTCTATAAGAGACACATCGTCAGTTTTGGAGCTACTACTTAACATAAACACTCCTTTTAGATTCTCACAGTTGGTTGACTCCACCAGAGTGTGCTTTACCAAAATGTCTGGGCCGGGCCACTGACGTTCTATGCAGACGGTCTACGGGCCGGACAGAGAGGCGACCGAGATCCAGACAGATGAGTAAAGAAATTGGTTGGGAGCTTCAGTGGACGAGCGGGACGGGCGGCTGCACGGGACGGCAATTCAAAGGAGCCGCCAGCTCAGCGCTTCATGGTGAAAAAAAAACTCTGCGACACTGAAGTTTTTCTATTAGCTGTTATTTCATGCTGTATAAAAGCGCGTGCACCTTACGTCTAAAAACATAGTGGCGCGGGTTCTGCGTGAACACGGAGTCACTTTCTCTGCTGCTTATCCACAGTGGGGAGGGGCGGGGCTTCTCACACTCTCTCTACCTGTTCCACAGGTGAAAACAAGCGGGACGCAGAGCGGCCAGGTATGGAGAGAAAATAGACTTACTCTGATTTGTGCGTACGTAATTCTTGATTTGTAACTCATATAATACGTTTTGTGCAAAGTTAAAAAAAAGTTACAAAAAAAACAATTTACACATGCACAAATTAAAATTACAACAGCTTGAATCTAATTACACAAAAAAATCTTTTAAAAATACGCACAAATCACCTCTCACGCACACATGCAACCTAAATTACGGACGATTCTACCATGAGACTCTTTTCACGTCTCACAAATTCGTCTGTGAGTGATGCGTTCAAGTACTACCAGAATGCTCGTTCACCATAGTTTTCTTATCAGCCGTTTTAAACTCCAATTGTGAATAACATTCGGGAAAACTTGACATTTTCCCACTTTCTTAAAAATATATTCCCAATAGTTTGTATAAAAAAGTTTATATAAGGGTTCTCAAAACACTCATCCCTTTAAAAATAAGAATATTTCCAGAAAAGAGGCTTCCAGCTGCAGCAGCTGGTGTGTATGCTAGTGGTACACATATAATAGTAACAGGCTGAAAGTTCAAAGGTTGCCTCAACAAAGCAAATTGTCTGACATAAAATGTAAAATTAAAGTGAATTTGAACATGAAAGAATGTGTTTTTTTTTTTTTTTTTTAGCTGTTTAGCATATTGCAGAAATGTTGTTGGTATTGTGAGTCATTTATCTTGAATTTCATTGTATTGTTAGTGACTTTGAGATTCTCAACCCTTTCACAGATGGATACCCAGATATTGGGATGACATACACATTCTCATCAAGCTTTTATTTTCCCAAGTTTCATGTCAGAACTGTTTCCATTCTGAAGTGCATCAAAAACAGGCTGGAGCATGCTCAGTCAGGACTAGTTAGAGGGAGACACACACCTCAGAGGATATTCATATCCTATCACACTTACAGACACTTTCAAGGGATTTTGACATCTCACCTGCACAACAAAACATGCCACAATAGCCTCATTCACCGTCACTCACTCACACCTGAGTGCAGCAGCACCCCTGCAAGCGGCAATCCACAGGGAACGACATCCAGCCCACCACAACCAACCATCATACTCCGGAGAACGACGACCTACCACCCGGCGAGCAGCACCCTCCAAGCTCGGGAAGCCCTTCCTTCACCGGACGCTATTCTGGGAAGACGCCCGCAGTAGGAAGACGCCGGCTGAACATTCTGGGTGAGCGTTAACCAGTGATTGTCCTAGCATGTCTTCTTCCTCTCCGGCTCTCACTCCTCTTTCCTGCCCCACTTGTCACATGTTTAGTCGAGATCCTGCTTCATTTAATGAGAAAAATGGTAGCTGTGTAAACTGTAGCCTGATCTCAGACCTGCTATCCAGACTCGAACAGCTGGAAGCGCGTCTTAGCTCAATGGAAGCTAAACCAGCTAGCCAAGTCACTACCCGGAGCGCTAGCCGCACCAGTAAAGCTAACCTAGCTAGCATCCCACTGCCCTCCCCGAAATCGGAGAACTCCCAGTGTGAGTTTGTACCGGTGGGGAAGAAACAGAGAGCTAAACAGAGGCACGTAGGGCGCCCGCAGCTCCCCATGTCTAACAGGTTTTTGCCCCTTAAGTGACGCACCGACTGAACCGAAAACCCTGGTGATCGGCTCCTCGGAGGTTAGACACGTAAAGCTCAGGGGATAAACAGTCAGGTGTCACCCGGGAGCTAGAGTAGGTGACATTGAGGGAAACCTCAGGATGTTAGCTCAGAGTAAGGCCCGGTTCCGTCGGGTCGTAATTCACGCAGGCGGCAACGACGCTCGACGAAGACAATCAGAGATTCTAAAATAAAACGTAGAATCAGTGTGTAAACTGGCTAAATCTGTGTCAGACACAGTTATTTTCTCTGGCCCTCTACCAAACACAGTCAGTGATGAAATGTACAGCCGCTTTTCATCATTTAACCGCTGGTTAGCTAAATGGTGCCCAGAAAAGTGGAGGTGGAGGTAGAACCTTCAGTCACCAAGCCCCTGTTCTCTGGAATAAGCTCCCAGCTCATGTCAGGGAGGCCAGCACAGTTTCTACCTTCAAAGCTAGCCTGAAAACATTCCTCTTTGGACAGGTTAGCGTTCTGCCAGGTTAGCTAGTAATCAGAGAATATTCCCTCTCCTGTGGCTCTTGAGAGGCTAGATTAATACTGAAATGTTTAAATGTAATTTTTGGATTTTCTGTTATAGTTATTTTCCACATCAGCTCTGGGGTTCTGTCCTCTATTCTCATTTCCTCTCCTCTTTTCTATTCTTTATTATTCATTGTATTAAGTTCTCCATGCTTTTGTTGGTGCAGTGTGATTCACATGTTGTTCTTCTCTCTCTCTCCCCTCTGGGGAGCAGGAGTGATTTCAGATCCCAGGTGGATCCCCCACGCTCCTGCTCCTGGTCGTGGACTGCACTTCTGCTTCTTCTGACTGAGGACTTCATCACCACTCGTCCCTCAGCTCTATCTGAATGAAGTCTATTCAAATACTTAGTTTTAGAAGCTAATTTTCCCTTACCAGTTCCGGTATCGCCTGTTCGTCCTGGGACAGGATCTCTCCCTCATGTGGGAATCCATAAGGTTTCTTCGTTTTTCCTGACTCAGGTTTTTTAGGAGTTTTTCCTTACCGAGAGGGAGGGTGTAAGGGCAGGATATCCAGTTTATTTAGTTTATTAGTCAGATTAGTCTTTAGATATTTTTCTTCATTTTTCTATTTTCTGCATCTGTAAATATTTTCTGCAAAATTACCTGCATGAAGCCCAATGAGGCAAATTTCTTAGTGATTTTGGGCTATATAAATAAAACTGAATTGAAAATTGAATTGAATTAATGCTAATGTCAACACAAAAATAAATTCTTATGTCCATTGACTGTGACAAAGTAACAAATAAAGTTGCAGAAACTAGTTCACTTCTCATGTGGTGACTTATGCTGTAGATTTCAGATAGGGAAACATTTCAGAGGTTTTAGTGATCGGTTCTGAAGACGAGAGAGTTTGTTTTATCTAAACTAAAAAACTATGAAACTTCTCACTGTGTGAGGAACCTGGGTGTGATTTTTGACTGAGTTGAATTTTATTCCACAAATTAAAAGCATAACAAAAACAGGATTTTATCATCCTAAAAACATTTCCAGAGTCCGCCCATTTCTCTCTATTGCCAGCACAGAGGTGCTAATGCATATGCTTTTATTTCTAGTAGATTAGATTACTGTAATGCCCTGCTCTCTGGTCTTCCCAGGAAAAGGATTTCAAACCTTCAGCTACTACAAAACTCAGCTGCACGTGTGCTGACAAGGACCAGGGGGCGGGAACACATTACACCCATTTTAAAATCACTGCATTGGCTCCCTGTGCAATTCAGAATTGATTTTAAAATTATTTTATTGGTTTATAAATGTTTTTATGGCATTGGGCCTTCTTATTTATCTGATATGATTTTAAGGTATGAGCCCTTGCGGACCCTGAGGTCCTCTGGAACAGGCCTGTTAGTTATTCCAACAGTTAGAACTAAAACATACGGCGAGGCCTCATTCAGTCATTATGGACCTCGCCTGTGGAACAGCCTCCCAGAGAACCTCAGGGCCGCAGAGAGTGTTCATGTTTTTAAAGGACCTTTTTAATCTGGTTTTTAATTAAACTTCTGAGAGTTATCAAATATTTTGTTATCCTCTATTTTTACTTAATTCATATTTATTTATTTTTACTGAATTATGTGTATTTTTATGTGTATGTGTATATGTGTGTGTATGTATATATATTCTCTTTTTTACCTGTTATTTATATCTGTTTTTTTTATTCATTTGTCTTTTATCTTTTTTACTCCTTTTACATTTTGAACTCCAGTGTTTTCCTCAGAGGGATCCTCCACATCACTGATTGTCCTTTCTCAGTAAACTGGGTCGCCACAGTGGGACCTCCCGGGTCTGGCTCTTTGCTAGGATCTGGGGGTCCTGTGGTGGCGTTCTCTGTAAACTTGATTAGGGGCTTACTGGTGTGGACAGGTCCCTAAAATATTATTTCCTCACTGCAGTACAAAGCCAAATTTTCCAGCTTTTTAATAATTAGTTATTTTTATTGTTTTTAACATCATGGTGTGGAAATATGTTGTGTGTTTGTGCGAGTGTGTGGAGGGGCGGGGGTGGGGTTGAGGGCATTGTCCTTTGTTTTTAACATTTTATTTTTTATTAGTTTTTTTAATGTAAAGCACTTTGATTAAAAATGATATTTTTTGAAAAGTGCTATATACATAAAGTTGATTTGATTTGATTTCTGTTGAGCCACAAGTTTTTGTTTTTTTTTAACTTTTCCTTTTTTTTAACTTGACTGGATAAGCCACAAGTTTTTAATATAGTCATTTGTTTGTTAGTATTTGTTATTAATGGACCCCCCCCCCACACACACACACACACACACACACACTATAATAAAACATTTTTTATATTCTAAATGGTTGTCTAATTTTTCATGTGGCAAAAAATGGGCCGGTCTTGACCATTAAACTCCTGGGCTGAAAAGCTGTCCCATCCTGTAGAGAAGTACAACAGAGAAGGTCAGATAGAGCTCCACTGTGTCTTTGTAGATCTGGAGAAAGATGATGACAGAATGTCCAGAGAGGAACTATGGGATTGGATAAGGAAGTCTGGAGTGACAAAGAAGTATGTTCATGTATGAGGGCTGTAAGACAGTGGTGAGGTGTGCTGTCTGGGTGACAGAGGAGTTCAAGGTGGAGGTGGGATTACATCAGGGATCAGCTCTGAGCCCCTTCCTGTTCGCAATGGTGACGGACAGACTGACTGATGAGGTTAGACAGGAATCACCATGGACTATGATGTTTGCAGATGATTTTGTGGTTTGTAGAGAGAGCAGAGAACAGGTGGAGGAGGAGCTAGAGAGGTGGAGGTTTGTCCTGGAAAAGAGAGGAATGAAGGTTAGACACAGTAAGACAGAGTACATGTGTGTGAATGAGAGGAACCCAAGTGGAAGAGTGAGGTTACAGGGAGAAGAGATAAAGAAGGGGGAGGAGTTTAAGTATTTAGGGTCAACAGTACAGAGTAATGGAGAGTGTGGAAAAGAAGTGAAGAGGCGAGTGCAAGCAGGTTGGAATAGGTGGAGAAAAGTGTCAGGTGTGATGTGTGATAGAAGAGTTTCAGTTCAAATGAAAGGAAAGATCTACAAGACTGTGGTGAGAGCAGCCATGTTGTTGGACTAGAAATCAGTGAAGAAAAGACAGGAAGCAGAGCTGGAGGTAGCAGAGATGAAGATGCTGAGGTTTTCTTTGGGAGTGACCAGGATGGATAGGATCAGGAATGAATCCATCAGAGGGACAGCACATGTTAGAGGTTTAGGAGATAAAGTCAGAGAGGCCAGACTGAGATATTGGTAGAAGGATGCTGAGTCTAGAGCTACCAGGCAAGAGGGGGGAGAGGCATATTAAAATTCAACTGAATGTTGAGGACAACCCCAACTTCCTGTTCTCGCACAGTCTCTGAGTTCCCCTTGTTCTCAGGCGCCTTTCACTGGCCCCGCCTGTAGTCGCCTGGTCTCGTCGACGATGCAGGCAAGGCGCTGGGTGATCTCAAATAGACCTGATATGACTTCAATTCCTCTAAAGCAGGGACAGGCAACTCCAGGGCTCGGGGGCCGCTGTGTCTGCATGACTTCCACATATCTGTCATGACAGATTACCTGCTTCAGGTGTGTCCAGCCAATTAGAACATGCGAGAGCAGGATGTTGGCAAACATGCAGGATTGTGTCCCTCAAGGCCTGGAGTTGCCCATCCTTGCTCTATCAGAGTACTTCTTTGAATGTTAATTTCAACAACAGCTTCTTTTGAGACGTGATTTTCCGTCCATCCTAGGACGTCTCCCAGGTTCTGTTCTGTCAAAAGTGAAGCAAAGTTCAAGAGGTTACATTAGCTAAGTTTATTGTGAAATGCAGTTCTGGAAAATTTTATTTCTCTGCAGTCACTGTCTGAACTCCCCCCTGCTGGGGGTGTCATCAACACACACAAAGTCATTGGATGTTTCACACCTCAAGTCATTTTAACAACAAAACAGTAATCCCAGGCATCCCCTCCCCCACAATGCTTCACTCCTGTCTCTGAAGTTTATTGTTCAAGTCCTGAAGAATGCAGAGAAAACCATGAAAAAGAATTGTATAAAGTAATTGGAAATTAAAACAAAAAACAAGTAAATGAAAAGCAAATAACTGTATTAAAGATAAGATAAATATTTATTTATTTATTTATTTGCTTTTATTGCATATGCCAGCAAAAAAAAACAAAAACATTCCAAAGTGACAAACAAAGAAGGCCTAAACAATTTGAGTCAGACAGAAGAAATTCATCTTATAGTAATATCTGCTCCTACCAATCAATCACAAAATAACCATGACATGCAAGAAACAAGACAAATTCATTCAATTGATTCCTACTGATAATCGTACCCCATTCCTAATCCGATGGAGGCCAACTTCCATTTCTTTTATGTAACATCCATCGTTGTAAGGTATCTATTTAATGTTTTGTCCTTAAATATTTTTTTAAATTTAGTAGCAGTTATACATTGTTTGAGTGTTCTATCTAATGAGTTCCACAGCCTAATGCCTTGAACTGAAATATGGGTCTGTCTCAGAGTTGTTCATGCAAAAGGAACATTAAAATAATCTTTCCTTTTATTAGAAGCTGGTTTAAATAAAGACTGAATACTGCCTGGCAACATATTAAGTTTAGCTTTTAACATGAATAACAGAATTTTTAAATCAACCAAGTACGGGAATTTAAGCAAATGAGATTTGGCAAACAAATGATTGGTATGTTGCTGCTTTTTTATGGATTATTCTTACTGCTCTTTTCTGTAACAGAAACAAAGGTTTGGTGTGAGTAGTATAAGCTTTTCCCCAGACTTCTGTACAGTAATTAAAATAAGGAAATCAAATCAAGTTTATTTATAGAGCGCTTTAACGCAGGCAGACTGCTACAAAGCGCTGTACATTAAAACACCAAGAACACTAATAGATAAAATACAAGCACAAAACAACAAAAAACCAAGTCAGTAAAAGAGTTAAAAACAGAGTAAAAACAAGGTAAAAACAGTAAAAACAAGCAGAGTCTCATGGAACGTTAAAAGCTTGACTGTAAAAATGGGTTTTAAGCTTATTTTTAAAAATTGACAGGGATGACGCATCACAAATGTTAAAAGGCAGAGCGTTCCAAAGCTTTGGGGCACAAATGGAGAAGGCTCGATCCCCTCTACACTTCCTCTTAGCTCTCGGTACCTCCAGGAGCAGCTGGTCAGCAGACCGGAGGCACCGAGGAGGAGTGTAGGGACAGAGAAGCTCTGAGAGGTAAGGTGGGGCGAGACCATTCAAGGATTTAAAAACAAATAAAAGAATCTTAAACTGAACCCTAAAACAAACAGGCAGCCAGTGGAGGGAAGCCAGGATGGGTGTGATGTGTTCTCTCTTTCGTGCTCCAACCAGCATACGAGCAGCGGCGTTTGAACCAGCTGCAGCCGTGAAAGAGAGGACTGGCTAACCCCGAATAAAAGGGAATTACAATAATCCAGCCGAGATGTAATAAAAGCGTGGATCACTGTCTCAAACTGCTGCAGGGTTAAAAATGTTTCAAATCACCAGAAGCAGATAACGCTAAGAGAAAAAAAAGCTCTGCTTCACTACAGAAGTGATGTGATGGTCAAGCTTAAAAATCACTATCCAAAATAAAACCCAAATTCTTGACAGTGTGTTTAGAGTGTGAAGCCAGGGGGCCCAGGTCCAAAGTGGAAGGGTCACAGCGGTTGCTAGGGCCAATTACCAACACCTCAGTTTTCTTCTCATTAAGACTCAAGAAGCTGCTCTCCAGCCATGTTCGGATTTCATGTAAGCATGACATTAATTATTTAAGGGAGGAGCCGTTCTTCTTGATTGGGAGGTAGATCTGACTATCATCAGCGTAGAAATGAAAAGACACTCCATGTTTTTGCATGATAGACCCCAGGGAAAGAAGATAGAGGGAAAACAGAAGCGGTCCTAAAATTGAGCCCTGTGGGACACCAAATGACAATGGAGTCTGAGGAATCTAGAAAGATTTACACTCATGGTTCGGTCTGCCAGGTATGATTTGAACCAGGTGAGAGCGGCACCATCAACCCCCACCACATTCTGGAGCCTTGACAGCAGGATCTCGTGATCTACTGTGTCAAAAGCAGCAGATAAATCCAATAGAACAAGGATCACATGATCTCCCATATCAGTTACTCTGAGAATGTCATTAAAGACTTTCAGCAGAGCAGATTCTGTACTGTGCAGAGTCTTGAACCCTGACTGGAAGACCTCCAACACATTGTGTCTGACCAGGAAAGATTGCAGTTGTGTGTAGACTGTTTTCTCTAGTATTTTGGATAAGAAAGGTAGTTTTGAGGATGGACCTAAATTATCCAACATGTTGGAAGTTTGGTTTCGGAAACAGGCAAGGGGCTGAACCACGGCATGTTTAAAATGAAGAGGCACTACACCAGAGGACAGACTTGCATTGATAATAGCCAAAACAGATGGACCCACACAAAGAAACAGCTCCTTAACAAAAAGAGGAGAGAGAGCATCCTGGGGAGAACCTGACGGCTTCATATGGCTGACAACATCTTCGAGAAAAGGCAGAGTGACAGGCTCAAACCTCTCAAAGACAGTTGCAGGAGAGACAAACTAAGCAGATTTAATGGAGGGAGTTTGGATGTTTGCCCTGATTTCCATAACCTTTCCAGTGAAGAAGTTCAAAAACTCATTACATAGTTTGGCTGATGCCTCATGGCCAACAGACTGTGGGACATTGAGAACATTATCAATGGTTCTGAACAGCACACGAGGATTATTGCGATTTGCCATAATTAAGTTGGACAAGTATTCTTTCTTTGACTCCTTAACAGTGGTCTGATATTGATGCCAGGAGTCTTTTAACATTTGAAAAGAAATCTGCAGCTTGTCCCTCTTCTATCAGCGTTCAGCTCGGCAACATTCTCTCCTTGCTGCACAGGTTCTCTGATTAAACCAGGGCTCAGGCTTAGATTTAGGCTGCATAGTTTTCAAAGGAGCCACAGCGTCGAGTATGGATGTACAAGATGCATTAAACCATGAGCTAAGCTCAAAAGAACAGTATAACAAGCGCAAGGAGTTACTATTAAACAAATCTTTTACTTTATATAAAATTCCAATGTTTTTGCTGATTTTGCTTTTCAAATAATTAACATGTGATTTCCATTTAAGTTTATCATCCATCACAACTCCAAGAAATTTTATTTCACTAACTTTTTGGACAGTAATTTGGCCAATTTTGAGTGTTATATTTTCATCACTTTGGCAGTTGCTAAAAATCCTAAATTTAGTTTTTTCCCAGTTTATTGATAATTTGTTCTCAAAGAACCAATTTTTTGTCTTATCAAATTAATTTTTTTTAATTTCTATTAATTGAGCTAGATGTGTTCCAGAGTGGTAAATGGAAGTATCGTCTGCAAACAATAAAATTGTATTTGTTTTAAAAATATCGCAGATGTCATTAATAAACAAAATAAAAAGTAAAGGGCCTAGAACGGATCCTTGAGGGACCCCATTAACAACTTTTTGGAAATCGGATTTCTTATCATTAATTTGTACAAACTGCGGCCGATTTGTTAAATAACTTTCAAGCCAATGAAATGATAGACCCCTAATCCCATAAAAATGTAGTTTATACAAAAGCAAATTATGGTTGATTGTATCAAAAGCTTTCTGTAAATCACTAAACACCCCTATTGTATGTTGTCTATCATCTATTGCAGCTGTAATTCTGTCCATTAATTCAATTAATGCAAGTGTTGGTGTTCTATTTGGTCTAAATCCGTATTGTTTTTCACTTATTAATTTATTTTTTTGAGAAAAGAATTTAATTTTATAGCAAACCATTTTTCAAGAATTTTTGAGAATTGAGAGAGCAGTGAAATAGGCCTGTAGGTATTAAACTGATGTTTATCACCGCTTTTGTAGATTGGGACTATTTTAGCCAATTTCATTTTTTCTGGAAAGACACCTAACTGTATTGATAAGTTGCATATAAACGTCAAAGGTTTGATAATACAGTCAATAGTTATTTTAACAATCAGCATGTCCAGTCCATCACTGTCGATGGATGTTTTATTCTCACTTTTTTTCACTATGGATATTACATCACACTCTTCAACTTCTCAGAGGAACATGGATTGCAATACTCTGTTATCCATTTTAAAATTCTCAGTTACATTGATATTATCCATTGTGTTTGCAATTTTTGCTCCAACATTAATGAAAAATGAATTAAATTGGTCAGCAATTTCCTTCCCATCCTTTAAAAGAAAATCCTTCTCAACAAAATGTTCTGGTAAATTTGATTTCTGCGAGTTTGGATTAATTACGTTATTTAGCATGTTCCATGTTGTTTTCATATTCCCTTTCTGCTCTCTTATTTTTTTTTCATAGTAGTCCTTCCTGGTTCTGCTTAAGATTGTTAAAAGTTCATTTGTATACACTTTATAGTCTAATTCTGCTTTAGCTGTCTGTTTCCTTAAATAAGCTTTATAAAGTCTATTTTTCTTTTTACATGCTCTAATCAAACCTTTTGTCATCCAGGGCTTGGTTGATTTGACTGATCTTTTAGATAATCTGAGAGGGCAGCTATCATTATAAAGAGAAACATAAGTACTCAGAAAAGTTTCATATGCAATTATGACATCAGTGACAGACTCCTGACCAATCGTTTTGTGACAACTGTTTTCTAAATTCATCGATAGTTTCCTCTGTCCTCAGTCTAAAATAATTATACTGTTTGTAAGTTTCATTTTTAAGTGGTTGCAAGTCAAGAATAGTAAAAACAGGCAAATGATCACTTATGTCATTGTAAAATAAACCACTTTAAGAAACAGCTTCCACATTATTAACAACAATATTGTCTATTAGTGTTGCACCAGGGGCCCGTTTCAAGAAGCAGGTTCAACAAATTTAGAGTTGAAACCTGAACTTCGAGTCACTGGACTCAAAATTCCCGAACTTAGAGTTTTCGGTTTCAGAACAGCTGAAAATGTTTGGTTCAATCAACTTGAAGTTGTTAGAACCAGAATCAGGTGCGAGCGTCGCGAGCATTAAAAGCCCTGATCAATGGAGCAAAGACAGCACGATTCACCATGGCAACGGGAACACACTTCCGAGTTTTGTGGCCACTTCCGGCGACGGAAATGGATAAATTCCTACAAGCATATGAAACTATAAAAACATTTTCAGCAAGATAATAAACCCAGCTGCAGCGGTAAAACAGAGAGAAAATCTCTGCAGAGTTAATGCATACGTCTACATTTGAATCATTTCAAATAACGAATAAATAATATCAGGAAGGTTATTTTGTCACTTGTTAAGTAAGGAATGGTTATTGATCTGTTAATAATTTAACCAGTCATCTCCGTATCGCATGAATGACCGTTTTCCTTACCCCCCACCCCCACACACGCACCACATGCACACACGGATATCACTGCACGCTAAAATGAAACACTGTAGCTGCCTGAGATATATTAAAAATAAGCATTTATTTAAATGTAATTCTCAAGACTTAAAAAATTTTAGCTGATAAGTGGTTTTTTATTACATAAAATCGATGTGCCAGGCTGGGATTTGAACTTGGGACGCCAGAAGCGGAGGCAGCGTCGCTGACAATCGAGCTAATACTTGTCATGTGAGATGTGTTGTATACGAGTTCAAAGCCCCTACCAGTTTTTGAGATTTAATCATTTCGATTTTTAAGAGTTTCAAATGATGAAAATAAAAATCACTATTAATAGCAAATCCCTGGAATAACTCACTATTTATAATGTCGCTCAAATAAAACTGAATCGTAGAAACTGCATCAATAGACTCGTGTCCTCAAATCCTCTCCCGACATAAATAACATTTCCTCTGGATTAATCCAGCCTCCTCTCTACATGATCCTCTATGAATGGACATGTCATTTTGGTTTCTGTGTGGTGGAAACGTGACGTCTCTAATGTGAATGTTCTCTAGATATTAATGAAGAACTCAGATTTGAACATCTTTCACTTTAAAAAGGGCGGAGACCGCAGAGAACTCTAAGTTTCCTGAAGAAAACCTGCTCCAGACCAGGTTTCGTTCACAGACTCAGTTGCCACAGTGATTGATTCTGAGTTCAGCTTAACCCGCTTCTTGAAACAGGCTTGGTTTCGCCCACTTTCACGGGTTTGAGTTATCTCTCTTTCTGAAACCGAAAACTCAGAGTTCTGCTGAATTTGGAGTTCGCGAACTCAGAGTTCCAACAAAACCTGCTTCTTGAAACGGGCCCCAGAGGTTGTGATTCTATTTGGCTGCGTAATCACAGGAAACAATGATCTAGGTAAAAATGCATCTAGGAAATAAGATGTGTCTTTGCAATTGTTTGGATTTAAAAAAATCTATATTATAATCCCCTCCAACTATAAAAATTTTGTGTTGATTCTGTCTATCCAGTAAAGCCTCAAAGCTATCTGTGAAGTCATTTGGATTTGATCTTTGAGCTTTATATACACATGCAGCAATGACATTTCAACTTTCACTCATTTCAATTTCTACAGCTACACATTCTAAAACCCCTTCCATTGCAACAGACATTTCCTTGACAAGTTTATATTTCAAAGCATTGTCAACATACAGCAGCACTCCTCCTCCCCTCTTCCCCTCACCATTTACATGATATTGTTTGTAACCCTCTATCTCAAAGTCATCCCCTTTATCTTTATCAAGCCATGTTTCAGAGAGGGCCACTACCTTAAACCTGTAGGTGTGAAGAACAGGCGGGGGTGTTTGGATCCATATGCAGAAGGTTGTTTAATAGCAAACACAATCAGGCGAGGGCAAGGCAAGACGTGGTCAAAATACAGGCAGAAGTCAAGGCACAGGAAAATATCATAGATTGACCGCTAGAACAGAACACAAAGCATAAACAAGATCTCGCACTGAGCAGAGCTCAGAGACTGACTAAATACTGTTTGTACTGATTACTTGATTGAGAGCACCTGGGAGAGCCTGGGAAGAGGGAGCAGAGGCTGATGGGAACTTGAGTGAGGAAGAGGCCCAAAGGTGTCAATACTCAGGTGATGGCTCCCTCTGGTGGTCAAAAAGGGACATGGCAGCCTGAGTCCTGACAGAAGGTCATAATATTAAGGCATTCTTTTCAGTTTGTCAAAGTTTGCATAAAGACTTCTTATATTGAAATGAATAAAGGAAATTGAATCACCTATATTAACATCTGGATTTATGCTTAAATTAAACTCATTCTCTAAGAAGTGTTTGCAATTATTATTAAGTTTATTATAGAAATTACTATCTGGATCTATATCCTTATCAAAATCAAAGTTCCGGGCAGTAGATTCTCTTATCATGATACTCATATTGATCACTTAAATATTTTTATTCGTTTGCCTTTATTACTAATTGTAAACAAAACATTTAAGAAATTCAAACAAAAAATGACAAAGCAATTATAATGAGCAATTATAATGAGCTGGCCTCTGTATATCCCTCCCATCCTCCACACACCTAATTATTTCCCCATTCACCATCACTTCAATCAGAAGAATAAAACGGAACAAAAAAATCATGTGTGGGCATCATCTTCACACTCCCAAAAAATTCAATCGATATTAATTATACTTGGTTCAAAGGTAGCATCGAACATCACTAAATTAAACAGTCATCAATCGCGCATTTCCGCGTCAGGGGTTTCCATAAGTTTGTTATTTATCCAAAGTTGTTAGAAAATGTTCTGCTTGACCGGCATCCTGGAATACATATTCATTATTGTCCTTAGTCAATTTGATAGTTTCCGGGTACAGGAGGAAAGCCTTGATTCCCTATTTTCGAGCTTCAGACATCACTGTGTAGCGTGACTTATGGCGTTTGGCGGTGGCTTCGCTGTAATCGGCTGCAAACTTAAGTTGGATTTTCCCCACTTCTGGTGGATCCTGTACTCCTTGAGGATCTGATCTCTGTCAGTGTATCTGAGACACTTGACGATCAGCGGGCGTGGGCGGCGAGGCTTGCCATCGGTGCGGGGCTCCGTCGCTCGTCCGAGTCGGTGGCATCTCATCAGTTCCGCGCAGGAGTCGGAGAATGCAGGGAACCACCTGGGCAGGGTTCGTCTCAGGTAATCCAGAACATTTGCACCCTCAGCTCCTTCTTTTACATTAAATATGAGGAAATTGTCTCTTCGCGCTTGGTCTTCCATTTCAATAAGCTTCGTCTCATATGTGCGCATTTTCCCCACACAATCTGAGACAGTTTGCTCAGCTGCGTCCAGGCGCTGTTTTAGATGTACATTGTCTTTGTGTAGCGTTCGAATTTCCTCCGTGTGCTTGGCAAGATTAGCGTGCATAGCATCTATGCGTTTCTCCAACCGGTTTATCCTTGCCTCTGCTTTTTCTTCAGCTTCTTTAAAATATTTAGCCATTAGATCTTCCATGGCTTTTATCAAGCCTACATTTGCTTCTCCAAGCTGTTGGTTGATTTCAGCCATTCGATGTCGTTTGCTTGCCAAGGCTTGTCTGGTTTCTCTCATTGACCAATTTTGAATGTTGGTAAAGTTTAAAGTTGTATTGTCACTTATTCCACTCAGAGCTACAGCAAGTTTTACAATTTTAGCAGATTTTTGGGAGCTTGTAACGCCAGCCTCAACACACTGCCGCCATCTTGTAATATATATTATATATATATATATATATATATATATATATATATATATATATATATATATATATATATATATATATATATATCTTTTTAAATTGATTCAAATATATGTCCCTTCAGGGGTTCTATTCCAAGGTAATAAGTAGTGGAAAAAAATACTTCTTTTTGGGGTGGGTTTTTTTTTTTAGGGCGGGGGTGGTGGTAAATGAATTTATGTGTATCATGTGACACAAAACTGCACAGAAAAGACATGAAGTGGAAAACAGCTGTGCTTTTATTTATCAATGTTGTTCTCGTCGTTCATTTTATATTATTAAAGACATCTGAATAATAATAACAACAACAACAACGGTTATTATATTATTATTATTTAATATAAAAAAAGAAAAAACAGAATTATTTTTCTTTTTCCTCATTTAGTGGGAGAGCATCACTTGTTTTGTCTTTCACTAAGAATAAACAACATTTTTGTTTTCTAATTTATGAGGCAGATATTAAAGTACCGTAACGTTATTCCTATGGTAGAGAATCTGCGTTTTGGGATCTCTTATTTCCGTAGGCTGGACCGGAAGTAGTCGGACTGTGATCACATTCTAGCTTTACAGAAGTCTCTGACCCTGACAGAGGAAAAAGTGACAGCTGACAGCTACAATCGTGTCACAAGATGATTTATTGGGGGGTGGGGGGTGTTTTGAATCAGGGCCCAATAAATCGGGACCAGGACTGTTGTGCATCTGGAGCTGCCCCGGTACCCGGTATACCGGCGCACTCCGCGTCCCGTTAGGAGACCCGGAGGCTAGAAGCCTTGATTCATCCACCAGCACAACAAAAGACGAGCATCGACCTGTTGCGGGTCGGGTTCCGATACCACGGCGGGTCGGGTTCAATTACTGCTGTGGGTCGGGTTCCGATAGCCCTGAGGGCCGGGTCTCGGGACTGGTATGCGTCGGGTGCCGCCCCCGGTACCACAGGCATACTGACACACTCCGCGTCCCTGTAGCTGGTGGTTGAGAGGCTTGATCCAATTAGATCCGCCAGATCCTCACATATTTGACTCAGCACCACTCCGAGTCGGTCCCGTTTCAGCTGCGGGTCTGCGGTTGCGCTTTTGGTGTAAGCTAAATGGATTACCCAACTCTGCACTTTTTGACGAGAAGGGTACCCCCAAAGCTTCCATTTTCGACGAGGAGGGACTTTAACCATGCGTCAATTTTCGAAGAGTCGGGAGTGAAAATGTGTTGGCCTTTTCCAGTGTTAATCCACTATCCATCTGCAGCTTTTCTGATGGGCTTTGTTACTGTGTTCCCACCACTATCCCATCTCTTATCATTTCTTCCTGGCAGTTTTCTGCTAACTTTCATAATGCAGCTATGAAGGACTCAGCTGACTTCCCTGGTTCTTGGTTTCTTTTGTTAAAATGTGCTCTCTCATATATGATATTTTGCTTTCCAATAAAGTGCTTATCAAAGGCTTCTTTCACATTCTTGTAATTTTTCTGTTCATCGTCACTCAACCTGAGCGTGTTCAGAATATCATCTGCTCTGTCGCCCATTGCGCACTCTAAGGAGTTTACTTGGTACCTTTCTTCCTTGGCATCCAGTCCTGCCCCAACACTAAACCTTTCAAAAGGCGGATCCAATTAGGCCAGAGTTTCTCGAATGGTGGGGCGCACCCCCCTGAGGGGGCACAGTGCGATGGCAACAACACATCCAGTTTCAGTCCAATGCAGCTTTGTTATCGTTGTTGTGTGAAAATAAAAAGTCTTAGTCTTATAGAAAAATGATTTGTATTCATTTGTGTGCTCTCCTCGTTTGATCACAATCAATATGTTAGCTCCATATTTTTGGACTTATCAAAAGCCTTTTGATCTTGTGGATCATTATTTGCTTTTAGATAAATTGTACAAATTACGTTTTGACTCTAATGCAATTCTTTGGTTTAGTTCATATCTTCATAATAGATCCCAGATTGTTATTGTTAATTGTATTCAGTCGGATAAATGTGTTCTGAAACGTGAATTCCAGCAAGGGGATAAAGTACTTGTTTTATTCCCTATAGCAGGGTCATCCCTGACTGCCAAGTATACAAGTCCCCTTGAAATTAGAGAAGTTTTGCAGAATGACAACTATGTTCTTGGAAATCCTGATAAACGGCAGAAAGCTCGTTAAACCACAGGGGTGCGCCCTTATCTCTGTTATGCCCAAACAAGCTGACACCTTTGAGGAGGATGACCTGTGGTCCCCATCAGACCCCTGGAATTGTGCTAAGCTATCAAATGCCGAAATGCTTAAGGTTCTTCCATCTCAGCTTGACCTATTGTCTTGTATATCTGACCTTCCGGTCTTTTCAATGACGTACCAACCTCCACTACCGTCCTCAAACATGATATTCTGGTAAAACAAATAAACCTGTAAAACAACACCCATATCGGGTTAACCCTGAGAAACGTGTTTTAATGAAACAGGAGACAGATTATTGACTCCAACGTGGTCTTGCAAAATGCAGCACCAGCCCCTCCTTGTTTAGTTGCGAAAAAGCCAGACGGCACTTCTCACTTTATAACAGACTTCTGAAAGGTGAGCGCGGTCATGGTTTTGGACTCCTGCCCTCTACCGAGGATGGACGACTACATGGACAATATTGGTAAGGCCAACTTTGTTACTAAATTAGACCTCCTAAAAGGCTACTGGCAGGTTCCATTGACTGACCAGGCCTCCGGAATAGCCGTATTTGTTACACCAGAAACATTTTTGCAATACACCATGATGCCATTTGGATTATGTAATGCTCCTGCAACATTCCAGCAGCTTATTAACATTGTGTTTTCTGATCTACAGAACTGCAGTGCTATTTGGATGACTTGGTTATTTATACAGTTACCTGGGAGGACCATATTGAAACCCTCCGAGAGGTTTTCTCTCATCTGGCTGCAGCCACATTAACGTTAAATCTGGCAAAATGTGTGCTTGGTCAAACCACAGTCACATACTTGGAAGACAAGTGGGACGGGGACAAGTTCGTCCTTTGACTGCAAAGGTTGAAGCCATCCTAAAGTTTCTTACTCCTGCCACTCGTCGAGAGTTACGCAGATTTTTAGGAATAGTCGGATACTATAGAAATTCCTGTCATAACTTCTTGTCCATTGTAGCACCACTAACCTCTCTTGTCAGTCCAAAGGTAAAATTCTTATGGACTTCTGAGTGCCAGTATGCCTTTGATAGTATAAAGACACTGATGTGCCATGCCCCTTGCTTGGCTGCACCAGATTTCACCCGGCCCTTTGCCCTGGAGATTGACGCTAGTTGTGTGGGAGCTGGGGCGGTGTGGCTACAAGAAGATTTAGAAGGTTGTGAGCACCCTGTCAGTTACTTCTCAAAGACATTTAACAAACATTAACAAAATTACTCAACCATTGAACAAGAAACTTTGGCACTGCTGCTTGCACTACAACACTTCGAGGTGTATCTTGGGTCTAGTTCTTTACCAATCACCGTCAGAACCGACCATAACCCTCTGGTATTCCTGTCTCGCATGTACAATCAAAACCGGAGATTAATCCGCTGGGGCCTTTTGGTGCAAGATTATAATCTCACCATCCAACACAAAAAGGGAACCTTAAACCTGTGGCTGATGCCTTGTCCCAATCTGCATAACTTGCTAATGATTAAGAAAATACATACACACCCCTGTTTCCGTTAAAGGTGGTTTTCCGTCCATACCCGTATTCCTTTGGGTCATCTTAAAGGGGAGGGGTGTTACGGCCCCTGGCTTGGTATGGTGTGTGTCTGTGTATGTATGTTTGTTTAGTTTGTGTTTGCAGCCTCCTTGGGATGCTGTCAGTGTCTGCTGTAGGAAAACCCTCTCTCCTCCCTCCACTCACCTTCACCAATTACCAGGCTGGGAAAGGAGGATATAAAAAGAGTAGCCCAACCTGGATGTGGCAGCTGAAATTCCAGACGGAATCAGTTTCTTCAACTTGCCCCTGTTGTCGGCCTCAACTTACAAGCCTGTTCTGCCTGATGTTGCCCCTTCCTGTAACTTAGTTCTGGGTTTTACCCAGACATTTGGACTTTAGTTTTGTTTAACTTGTGTTGTGAACTGATTTTGGTAAAGCTATTTGTGTTGTGTTCCCGTTATTACCCTATGCCTGAAAAGCCTGAGTTTCTGAGTTTATTATTATCCTTAGCATGATGCCCCGCTCCTTATAGACTACTTATGTTGTGTTGTGTTTCGTGTGTATTGGGTTTGGTTTGAAGCCTGTTGTAATAAACGGCCCTGCTGCCACTCTTATTTAATCCCTCCCGGCTTCTTTTTTCTATATGTTGCACCTTTTCCCCAAGAGGGGCATAACACTGGCAGTAGAGATAATTACACAAGCCAGAATCAGCACGAGTGGAAAACCAGCCAAAAAGGATCAAGAGGGAGAAACTTGTGTTGGGTTTAAATCCCAAGGCAAAATAAGGTTAAAACACTCTTCGCAGCGAAGGAGAGAAAACAGAGGGACAAGCCTAAGGTTTGTTATCTGCAAACTCTGCCCTCTCCTCCGTCCCTTAGACTTTTATTAAACTCAAACAGTTACACACACATAATGACCATATTTGGGAGAGGTGAAGAAGAAAGTTGAATAAATTCTTCAAGGACAAGAATCTAAGCAGGTGTCTATGTGGTGGTAAAACATGGATGTGTTGTGGTACAGCAAGGCATGGTGTTTGTGTGCGTGGATGAAGGTCTGAGTGAATAAGTGTGTGTGTGCGTGCGTGGATAAGCGTGTATGTATGTGTGCCTTGGGAGTGCAGACATAATTAAGAACCGGAATGTGGTTGTAACGTAGAAGAATAGCACAGAATTAAGTAATAATAGTCTCAGCTGCACCCTCAACTGTATTTTCTTCCAACACTTGAAATGACCTCCACATGTAACACCAGTCCTGTTTTGAGGGTTTTCTAATTGTTGCCACTGAAGTGCACCTGTTGTTAATTCATGAACACCAATACAGCTGAAATTGATGAACGAGGCCCTCAGCTGCTGAACCAACAAGAAAATGATCAGACAGGTTTCATTCAATTCATGCCAGGACTAATATAAAATGATTATTCCTTTAATTTTTGTGAGCAATATATACATATATATACATATATATACATATATATATATATATATATACATACATATTATATATATATATATATATATATATATATATATAGTGGCTGTGCACCTGCAAGTACGTCATCTTAACTGGAGTCTCTGTAAGAAGGTGGTGGTAAGTAAGAAGCCAACAAAAACAAACTGAAATATTACAGTATACAATAGGGGTGTAACGATTCATGAATTAATATCTGTGGTTACCAAGTAGATTTAATTTAGTGTTTAATGTTCTTAGGTTTCTCACTGAACAAACTAGAGGAGCTTTTAACTGATGATGCCCCTGATATAGAGAACCCAGACCCACAAACATCAACCTGGTGGAAAAGACAGATCGATGCCTTTCTGCACTGGAACCAATCAAGAGTGGACAATCTGGACAGCTTGTTGGCATTGCAAAGTATCACAGCCTGTAGGAGACTGCACTGTACCTCAGATGCCGTAGTCAGGTGCCATGAATGCATGCCATTGATATGATTTTGTCCATCTTGTGACAGTCGTATCCATCAGCAAAGATTTTCTTTGCACAATCGGCAAACCACCTTTGAAAGTTTTTATAAATATATTTCACCTTCTGAGGCAGGGGCTCTTGATGACAGCACTTATGCCATCTTTGAACAAGGCAAGGGGGTGGGGTCTGTGAAAAGGGTTGTATGTGTGAGTGGGTGGGGTAATAATTCTATTTGTTTTATTTATTTATTTTTCTGGTGTGAAAAGGTTTGAATGATTCTAAATTAAAAAAAATCAAAGATTACCACAGTGAGTCATCTTCCTCCATTTAAGCCCGTCTTCAGCTTCCTCTATTCTAAGACCAGCCACCTTCATGTCTTCATCACTGCACCCATAAACCTGCTCTTTGGTCTTGACCTCTTTCCTGCAGCTCTAGACTCAGCATCCTTCTACAAATATATGCACCATCTCTCCTCTGGACATGTCTGAACCATCTGAGAACCTTTAACATGTGCTGTCCCTCTGATGGATTCATTCCTGATCCATCCTGGTCACTCCCAAAGAGAACTTCAGTTTCTTCATCTCTGCTTCCTGTCTTTTTCTCACTGTCTCTAGGCTGAACAACATTGCTGCTCTCAAAACAGTTTTACACACCTTTTCTTTCATTTCAGCTGAAACTGTTCTATCATACAAGGAGAGAATACATAATAGATTTAATAATAATATATTTCTGTCTACACAGCTAGTTTCCTTCCGGTTGTGTTACCACCAAGATGTTGTCAGTAGTGTGACACTCTCTGCTGACAGATCAATAATCCTCATTAACATAAATGGTCCGAAGAAAATGTATTTGTTTCATTTGAAAATAACAAGTATTGTGTATTGATGGCCAAAAAACGCACACTCCAGTTGGTGTTTAAAACTCATCCAGTGATGCACGCCAACGAACATTCTGGTGAGATACCACTTTTTTTTGTTGTGTGTGTGTGTCTAAATGGATCCAATGGCGTGCAACGAACCAGGAAGGAGTTGGCACGAGAGGTGGAGCAGGTCAAAAATTTTCTTTCTAGGTGTACTTTGACCATAAAGTGAATGAGCAAAGCAGGTTTGTATAGTTTACTTACACCAAATGTAGTTTTAGAAGACTACGTTAAAACCCGGCACAAATCTTTAGATCCATTGCTAAATAAACAAAAATGTTATGTCAGTGTATCAACAAACTTACATAAATATAGTATAAACAGTGTTGGGCATCTCACTTCAAAAAAGTAATTAGTTATAGTTACTAGTTACTTCTCCCAAAAAGTAATTGAGTTAGTAACTCAATTACTGCATCTTCGAAGTAATTAGTTACTTGGCAAAGTAACTCGTTTTAAATTTCTCTTTAAATGTAGTAATATTTTGTATTTTTTCCTGCGTTACAAATAAAAAAAATAATTTACATTCAATAATAGATGATAACCGACAATAGTATACTGGTATAGTTTTCCAATGGAGTCATAGTTTAGGATACACATGAGAGAGGGTTTAGGGAAAGAATTTTCAATATTTATTTGTCAGAATTATCACACAAAACACTGCAACAAGTGGTATATAAAAAATGTAACTTCACACAAAAAAGGTAAACGTTTCAACTATCAACATACTTCAAGTATCTTACCTACAACTATAATTAAAAAAAATGGCTTAAAAAACTGAAAGTGCAAAACAATAAATAATTATAAATAACTGTCAAGTAACAAAATCTCTGCTGTCTTTACTTATATCACACCACAGCTTTAACATTGTCTTTATAAAATTTTAACAACAATACACGCAAACTATAAATATCAACAATAATAAACTTAGATAAAACCAAACTTTGTATAAAAATAAAAGTAAAGGTTCCAAGTATCAACATAACACAAGTATCCTAACAAGAATATTTAGGAGCACAGTAACAAAACTTTATGTCTGGTCATTTAAACATTCTTTTATTGCACCTTAACCTGAACTTTAACAATGCCACCAGCATAAGCAGCCAGTTGAATGGTTTCAATGCTTTAATTTTTGAACCACTGATTGTAGCGCAAAAGTAGCAACTTCTCAAATCTTTGGTCTGAGATGTGACCATGTTTTTGTATCTAAACAGGCGGTAGACACGGATATAAACATACAATCACATCACAAACGTGTGCACGGGAGCACAGAGACACACAAAACAGACAGACACGCACACTTTTTTTTTCTTTTTTCACAGACACGTACACACACATATCAACGTGGATAGACTCCGGTGCTGGGTGAGGAGTTTCGGGAGTTAATAAAACGACAACTGAGAGACAGAGAGCAGCTCATCTTAGCAGAAACAGGTGGTAATATATATAAAAAACAACACACAAGACAGACACGAGCGCCACAACCCGCAGTGAGCAAACGGAGCAGTGAGCTGACTCGGGAGCGAGTGGGAGGCAGGGCTGCGGCAGATTTGGGAGGAAAAAAGACATACAGCGAGCTGAGCAGAAAATATGGGTTAATAATTGTAGTTTATTAATTCACCCCCACACACACACCTGCGAGCGCGTGCGCACAGACACACACAAAACAGAGTTGCACACGCGCGCACACACAGATCAGTACAGTGGACCGACAGAGTGGGTGGGCGGGGTTTTGAGAGAGCAGTTTTTCTTAGTAGGAACATGGGTTAATGTCTTTAGGCTATGAAATTATCAACCATGATGGCAAAAACAAAAAAAGCTCTAGCAGAAGCGCCTGTGGACCGCCGCGGAAAAATGCTCGTCTGGCGTGAACTACAGAGCTGAGCGGAAGCGGCGCGGACTCCGCTTCGCGGCGCTTCCGCGTCCAGTGTGACCCCGGCGTTATGGTGACGGGCTCATGCGCGCGAGCTAGTATCCGCCCACTTGACACTTTAACCAATCACGATCTCGCATTCGAGATCTCCCTCCGCATTACACAAGCAACTTTCGGGTGCGAAGCGCCCAGCTCCAGCAAGATCATCAAACTTTGAAGTAACGCGCCGCGATTTACACGAAGTAACTATAACGGCGTTACAGCGAGGATGAAAGTAATTAGTTAGATTACTAAATTACTTGATTTATAACGCCGTTAGTAACGCCGTTATACTTAAACGGCGTTAGTCCCAACACTGAGTATAAAAACCCTCATAAATGTGAGTGAAAACATATTTGTGAAATTATTAAAAGTAACAAATTTGACACTTTTTGCAAGATCAGATATGTTTAGAGTTCATGCAATGGGCTAGAATGAACGCAAGAGAAATAACATCCACCAAGCTCTTTCTTCCAGGTTTTCTAAAGAATGTTCCTCTTAAAATATATAACCCTTGTTGTTCAAGGGTTAAATAGTTTGGTTCAAATTCTGCACTTTTTAAATGGATTTTAATCTAAGTATATGATTAACCTACTTCCTCAATAGGTTTTTGGTAATTAATCATCAAAAATTGTCTCCAGACAGTAAATACCATAGAGATTGCAAGCCTTCAAAGATGGAGCAGGTCTCCAGTGTACAGAGGAAGGTCTCCAGTGTACAGAGGACACACTGAAACTATGCACGGGCCAGAAATGGTAACATTAGTTTCAGTGTATATTTACAACTTTATAAACACTTTAGTTATTGGATAGCATTCAGTTACAATTTACTGACTCTACATGAAAATGAAAGGAAATATTTCTTCTGAAATTCAAAAAGCCTCTTGAAAAACAGAAGAAACCTCTTCAACTTAAGATGCTAAGTTCAAATGACCCTTTTGCAAACTTTATCTGCTATGTCAGAGGTCGGCAACCAATTGCTCCGGAGCCACGTGTGGCTCTTTCATCCCTCTGTTGTGGCTCCCAGTGACTTTGGAAAATAAATGTTATTTTAGTTAGTTCTTTTTAAAGTACATTACTAAATTTGAAAATTACGTTAAAACTTGTAAAAATAAAACGTTTTCAATATTTTTAGCACCTAAAATATGCGTCACATCCGCTGACAGCCGAGATATTTCTCACATGTCCGGCAGATTGCATTTATTTAGGTGTGATTTATTGACTTTTCAACCCTTTCCTGGAAGATAAATGATGAATAAATCCAAGAAAAGAAAAATCTCTGAATATATCAGAATTTTTAACACTACGGGACAGATTCTTTTGCTTTCACCGCTGATGAAACTGGTTCACCGGTCTGCTTAATATGTGGTGAAAGACTGGCAAACAACAAGAAATCAAATGTTGCAAAACATTTTTAGAAAAAACACTCTGCCTTTGCTAAAAATATCCCGAAGGAGAGGAGCGAAAAAAGGCCGTGTCGGAGTTGATGCGGAAGGCAGAAGTCACTTCAAGAAGTGGATTAAGAGTTCAAATTCAACTACTTGTGCAAGTTCCGTGGCTACTCAGGAAAGAATCAAGCATTGTAAGATGGAGAATACCTCAAAGAAACATTTGTTAATCTTTCAGAACATCAATTCTCAGACTTCAAAAACAAAGATGACATTTGCAGAAGATAAAGTTAAAGTCCCTATATTTGTCACGCACCTTGGTGTGTGAAATTTGTTCTCCGCATCTGATCCACCCCGCGCGGACAGCGAGAGTTCTTTAGCTAAACGACCCTAAACCGTTTTCCATTCATTTCCTATGATAGTCCTAAACCACTATGGATGTAATATACTTTAAGCCTCCGGGGGGCGCTAGTGGTTCTCGGCGCTGTTTACTCAGCCGGAGGCTCCCGCGCCACGGCAGATCCCACGAGCTAGCGATTCCGGTCGGAGGCGAATTTCAATGCAGGACAAAGAGCGTCTTTATTGATTACCGGTAAGTTCATTTTTGAATATTTAAACCATGGTCGGGCATGAAAAAAAAAGACGATAAACGATGAGAGCATACAATTTTCTTCTAGTCAGTCATTATCCAGCACAATGTTTGTTTAATTGTGTCTATCTATAACTCATGTGTTTATTTTAATTCTTGTGCTTACATTATTTTTTCAGTCAATTAAAATTTAAAGTCTGAATCTTTAATGTTTAGCTTTCACAAACTGAAAGTTTTTTTTCTTTTTACATACAAAATGCACAAAGTTCTTTTTTTCCCCTAGTGTGGTTTTTCGGAGAGGACCGCTGGATTTTCTTCGACAGGATCCCGCTAATGCAGCCAAATGGATCAAGGACAACCCATCTCTCCAGGACAACTCTCCAGCTGTTGAGCAGGAGCTGGTGAGGGAAAATGCTCTCACCGTTGTCCGTCAGAGAGGAGGAGATGCCTCTGACCAAATGGAGGTCTTGGGAGAGTACACACTGCAGTTTGGCAAGTACAAGGGCAAATGATGTGAGCTACGCAGTTTACATCATCTAGGGCCAGCAAAGAGAAGAAGCAGAGGGATGGATCCAGTCACAGGGACACAACAAGGACAGTCTGATGGCCTTTGTCAAATACGCCCTCAGCTTCAGCCAGATGAGCAGCTGGTTGGCTTTGGCTCTCGAGCCAGCAGCACCTGGAGAGACATCTGGGAGAGCAGGAGTGATGGCTACGCAGCTTTCATCCTGAAGAGAAGATGCTGCAGGAACAAACATGCACAAGTTGCAGCAGTATCTGCAGAAGAGGCAGCAGCAAGAATCTGCATCCCCCAAGGAATCAGGCCAGAGTTTAGGTTAGTCCTATCCTTTTTCTATTAAAATGATGATCATCCCCAGTTATTAATTAATAATAAAACTTTAAATATATCTGCTTACTTAGACACAGTTACAAAGTTGCACAACTTTTGTCTATGCATGACAGTAATGGATGAAGATCCGGAGCTGGAGAAGGCCATGCTGAATATCCCCCCCACAAAGCCTGTCATGACGGTTAGAAAAAACAGTTCTTTTTCCTTCAATTTCTTAGAACAAACCGATCTTCATGTTTTTCACACTCTTGTCACACATCTGCTGCTGCACCTCCATCATTGTCCATCTCCAGTCCAGAAGTGTCACCAGAACAACGAGGTTTAAACGAGGTGGTAATTCTCCTGCTCCACAAACAACCGATTATGAACGTTAGAGGGAAGACTCATGTCACTTGTCATTCTTGTCAATTACTTTATTGTTTTTAGCAGATTAAATGACAGCAGCAGGTGAATTATCAACATTGTGTGATCACTAACACTAAAATCTTTACTTTGCACTAGAGAGAGGAATCATATTATTTTATTTCTTTTTTTCCAGTCCTGCCTGCAACTCTCTCCGTCCCAGCAGGATCAGATGTGCAGGAAAAAGGTTTCTGCTCCTACAAACACAAACATTTCTGCAGTTTCTTTGTCTGATTCTTAAACCAGCCAACAATGATCTCCTCCCTCCCCCCAGGCCTGAAAAAAGCTGTCCCTGTGCCCCCTGAGCTGATGTTCCTCCCGCCGCAGACAGACACCCCCCACCAACAACTGCAGCCACAGTGTCAGGTGAAAACCAGAACAACTTCAGCCTCGGCTGCTGCTGCTGATCGTGTGAGCTGTGCTGAGAGATTTACTGACTGAAGGATGAACATCGTCTCCTTGTATTTATTAGAACCAGCTTGCTGTGACACGCTTGCTGTGAGCACCCAATCCCAGCAGGAGCTGACACCTGCTCAGAAAACACAAAGTGAGGGATAGTCAGGAAAAAAAAGGCAGATTGTCCAAAAGTGAGCAACTTTTAAATCTACACCCTCTCCTTTCAGGTGAGCCATCAGTTAATGTCCTCCACCCCCAGTACTTCCTGCTTTCGAGGACGTCATCCGTCACTGGAACTGCTCGAAACAGCAAGCATTTGGATGATAACGGAGCTGCAGTCCATGGGTCTGTGGCCGGGTTCTCCACCTGTCAGGGACCCCATTAAGATGCTGTCGTTGTGGCACCACCCCCACAGGCAGAGCTGATGAACACAGTCTCTGATCTGCCAGCCCCTAAATACTTCCAGCTCCACCTATTCTTCATCTGGAAGCCAGAAAATGACAACATAATAGGTAGATTGAGGAACAATTACCGCTTTCCTTGTATCAGCACTAGTGTTGCGCCTCAGGTTGTGCCTACAGGTATGGGAAGGCCAAGGGTGATTGTTGGATTCACTGGCCAGTACTATCTTTTTTCCTCTAAACTCCGTGAGTGTGTGTCAGAGCACCAGCCCCTGTACAGCTCCTTTGCCCAGTTCCTCTCTGCTGCCTTCTCTGTGGTGGATCAGGAGGACCTGCAGGCACTCAAGGACGTCTACAGGTTCTGTGCAATTCATCCTCCAAACCCGACAAAGCAGCACATCCGCCAGCACTGCAGGATCAGGATCCCACATACCGAAGACGATAAGAGGGTGGAGGAGGTTTTCCAGCACTTCCACCTACCGAGTGACCCAAACGGTCTCCCCTTTTTGCTTAAGGTATGGCGGATTCAGCGAGTCCACATCCTGCGAGGCTGCCTGAGCGATCCTGAGGTGGAAGGAGGCATCTTGTATCACCACGGCGGAACTCAGCAGCTGAACCACGTGCCAGGGGAAAGAGCCACAATTCCTGTGTGGATCCCCGTCAGAGGAACATCCCAGCAGGAAGGCTACCACTTCCACCAGGCTCAGTGGGTTACGGGGACATGGGTGTCACCAGAACTGTTTCAGGCACAGGGCATGACCGGTGTGGCTCGGTGGAACTTCCAGCATCTGGTGGACCTGAAGCTACCTGATGTTCGCCTTCCTGCCATTTCTGATCCAGCTCTGATTGTGGACCTCAATTCAGCATCTGAGCAGGTCATGGATGAGAGGAAGTACCCTGCTCTTCATCTTTCTGGCGTAGATACTTGAGAGATGTTTGGGCTAGAGTATGCAGAACCAGGAACCCGTCCAGTGCCGCAACTCAAGTTAACTGGGACAAGCACAAATCCAGGTCTGAGCCTGCTCCCACTGAGACTCCACATCCTCCATCCAGCCCACTCACTCCAAGCTCGGAGCTTCTTCTTCCTCCCACACCGGAGACTCCAGCCAGGATCTTTCAGTTCTCCTTTCAGCTGGCTGACTCTCCAGTTGAAGATCAAACTGTGCAACAGCAAGCCAAAATAGGTAAATAGTCATGCAAGCAAAAACTCTTCAAATAATTCGCAAATAGTGACTCCTGTTTGTTTGGAGATGAAAACATGATTTACTGCTTTGTTTTGTGTTTTTCACATCAGGAAGTGAGACCACCAGTGTCCCAGTTGTGCAGATGTCTGGTCTTATAAATATTCCACCTCCACCCACTCAAGCTTCCACCACAACTCTGACCCATGAAGCTGTGGAAAAAATAGTCCAAAGCATCCTAGAGAGGCAGCAGCAACACGTACAACTGGACGCGCAAAAAAAGCCCCAAACTAAAAAGTGCCTTTCCTGTGGCAAGCCCAAGTCCAGATATGAAAATGATGGTTCCTCCATCCATTTTTTCTATCAGCAAGGACCCGTCAGGTACTTTTACTGCTCTACAAAAGTCTTTCAAACAAACAACGCAGAGGGCCTGACAAACCCCAAAATGGCGTTTGAAGAGTTTTTGAAGACCGAATTCTTCCAGCGGGAACTTGAGGCAAGAAGAGGGTGGAAAAGAAAAAAACAACTCAAAAGGAAACAGTCAGAAACTGCTGCACCTGCTGGACGCAAGTGATCATTCTGCAAGCTTCCTCTGAAACAAGGGCTAGACAGTCCTCATATCCACACCAACTCCCCAGGAGTGATGGTGTTCTGCCCTCAATATCACACCAGGGTGCAGCTATGCAGACAGATGACTCTTGCACACGTGACATGCGTATGTCCCTTTAATTTTTGACGTGCTCCACAAGTACAAAGAATAAACTGTAAAATTAACAAACATTTTGTTTTAGAATCACTTTATATCAGATTGCTTAAATATATTTCTTCATTATTAGAACAACAAACATTGCAATATTAATGATGAATAAACTAAGTAACCACAGTAGATGGGTTAATTTCAAATTAGCATTAGAAAAATCATTTCCAGAAAATAACCTCAGTTAACTAAACAAACACATTACAACTAAAATAAATACTCACAAACAATGCTTTCTGTGAGCAACAACAAGGATGAGCTAAGATTCTGTCTTTTTCTTGGCCCACTGTAGACTGAAATGAACATGAGGGTGGAACTTCATGTTTATGAGCCTGAGCTCCCCCTATTGGCTACAGTCATTGAACTTGTCACACCAGAATAATGCAGCGCCCTCTGCTGGTGAGGAGCAATCCTATCCAGCACAGATGGGGGAGTACATCTACTGCCCGGGTGAAGTTTTCTCCCTCTATAGAGAGATGGGAATGGAGAGTGAGAGGTCCTAGAGCAACTTTCAGAAGTCCAAATATTACAAAATGGAGAGGCAGCGATGAGAGGAAGAAAAGAAAAAATGAATAAATTAAATAATAGGTGATATCATTCATAAAGTACTACTAATAAAACTGTCATTCAGTAGAACCATGTAAAAGAAAAAAAAATGAAGCTTTCAAGTACAAGATAGAAATAACAAATGTGGAAATAAATGCAATTTACAATAGTCATAAGCTATTGATATCTAAATATCACAAGACCAACAAAACAAGATGTGTGGGTGCAAACTCACGGAGCATGTGACATGCAGCTGCAATTTGATTGGCTGTCACAGAATTACAGCTATTCATGACTGGCCCCCGCGGGGGAGCGGTGAGCTGCAGACACAGCTGCGCTGAGGAACCATTTGGTGGTTTAACCACCCAATCCAACCCCTTAATGCTGAGTGTCAGGCAGGGAGGAACTGGGTCTAATTTTTTGAGTCTTTGATATCACTCGGCCGGGATTTGAGCCCACGACCTTCCAATCTCTGGCCGGACACTCAACCACAAAGCCACTGAGCTGGTTGGAGACATGTCTCTCTCTGCAAAAACTGTCCAAGACAGAAGTATGAAGATGACAGAAAACATCACCAGAAAGCAGATTGAAGATATCAATTCAGTTGCGGCGCTCGCAATCACCTGTGATGCATCAAAAGACAAAAATTAGTTTGAACAAATAGCGCTGTTCTGCCGATATGTGGGCGCTGCCGGGCCACAGGAAGAAATTATTAATTTAATACTGCTAAAAGGCCAAACACGGGGGAAGGACATCTGTGAGGCTGTACTGGATCGTTTAAGAACAAAAGAAATAAAGATACCCACCTGGTGTCAGTGGCTACTGATGGGGCACCGTGCATGACAGAAGCACAGAAGAGCTTCGTGACTTTACTCCAGAAGTCAATTGAGAGAAAGTTGCTGACATTCCACTGCATCTTGCATCAAGAAGCGCTGTGTGTGCAAACATTTCCTCCGGAATGCACAGAAGTAATGGATGTTGTCATCCAGATTGTCACCAAAATAATGGCAAAAGGTTTAAATCACTGACAGTACTGGATGAAATGGACAGCATGTAATACGATCTCATACTGCATAACAAAGTCCGGTGGCTGTCCAGAAGGGAACTGCTGAAACGCTTTGAAGTGTGTCTGGAAGAGGTGAAAACTTTCCTCTGCAGCAAAGGGCTCACCATCCCTGAGCTGGAACAGCCAGAGTGGCTGGAAAAGCTACACTTTATGGTTGATATGACCGCGCACCTGAACACATTGAACACATCTCTTCAGGGGAAAGGAGGCACAGCTCTGCACATGCTGGAAGAGGTGTTGGCCAAGGATTTACAGCAAGTTACACTGCGTCATTTTCCCTCTTTGAGAGAGTTCCAACAAGGTGGCAATGTGATCAATTCACAGTATTTGCAATCTGCAATCGCTGCAATGCAAACATCACCCGTCACTCCCCTAAGCATCGATCCATCCCTGTTAAGCATGACGGCATTTGCAGGAGTAAGTCAACCTGATCTCAAGATGGAACTGGCCGACATTGCCGACAAGGACATCTGGGTGTTGAAGTTCAAGACTTTGACAGCTGATCTTGAAAATGTGTACCGTCAGAAGGCTGTTCTCACCCAAAATCACAAATGGAGCAACATAGCAAAACTTCCCAAACAGGACAAACTTGTGTTTGAAACATGGGAAGTCATCCCCCTCAGCTACAAGAACATGAAGAGGTACGCATTTGGGGTCCTGGCAATCTTCGGATCCACATACATCTGTGAGCAGGTCTTCTCCAGCATGAACTTTATTAAAAACAAGCACCTCACAGACATCAGCTCCTGTTTGAAGATGAAGGTGACGTCTTACAGCCTGGATGTGAAGACGCTGTCAGACGAGAGTCAAGAACAAGTCTCATTAACTAGGCAAAATACATATTTCGATGTAAATACATAACTATATATCTTGTAGGTGATTTTTTTCTTTTTTTAAATTCAGGAGGACCGGTGACTGCACGCATGCGATGGAACACAGAAGCAGGATGCGCTATTTTTCCTTTTTTGAATGGTTCCTGCAATTCCGGTGGACAATATTTGGATACGTTTCAGTTTTTATGAATGAATGAATTAATGAAATGGTTTATTTCAAGCAATCAGGTTATAATACATGGAATAACATCACATAATAAATCACAAATAGATCGCTTGAAAGGGGGTGGAAGGAAGCGAACTTATATAATCCCACCCCGACTCGACCATACCATTTTTTCTACAAGAATAATCAATATCCGGTTCAGGATTTAAAATCAAATATCAATATAGTTTCAGGTGATGAAAGATCAATAATATCAGTGATGTAATAGAATTTCAAAAACATCCATAGACAAATCATTTATAATATTCATCAACAGTAATCTAAACATTCTCATTAAAGATTCAAAAAATATCAGTAGTAATCAACTTCATTTGTTACTGCAGGAAAATATATCAAAATATTCTTATATTAAAAAAAGACAATTTGAGCAGATTGCATTTATCAAAGATCGATTATTATTATGAAAAATGCTAAGTAAAAAAATCATGATTTATTAATGGAAAACTTCAAAATATTCTCATTAAAAGACAGTTTGAGCAGATTGTATTCAGACCAGAGCTACATCTTTGTTTAGGAACAGGTTTAAGGCCACGTAAACCATCTTTGTTGTTTTGACTGAGAGACTGTGAAGGTCTTCTTTCAAGGGAATTGAGCTCGAGTTCTTCAGAATTGGGTCAGAGTTCGTATTCAACGGTTCCGACGGTTTCATGAGTCCACAATTCACATTTTGCTTGAATTAGAGGTTCAAACATGCGTAATCCCACAGTTCTCAAAGTCTTTCATGGATTTTATTTCCAGAGGCTTCGTCAGGTCCGGTGGTCCGAGTGGTTTGACAAAAATTCTGGCGTTCATAACCCATGTGGACTGGATCTGTCGTTTGGATCGTAAGATCCTTGCGTGCTTTGCCAGATCAGCGTTATATTTGCATAAATGCTCGTTAAAGTACACTTTAGTGTCCTTAAGTTGTTTACGTTGTTTCATCAGGGCAGTCTTATGCTTTCGATTCACGAACCTGATCAGGATCGCTGGTTTATCCGTGGTCTTTCTCCGGGGAAGCGGATGGCAGACTTCGACCGTGTCCAGGTCCAAGGAGATTCCTTTAGACATTAAAAACATTTTTACTTGATCCTCCACGGTCGCATCAGTAGCTCTGTTAGCATTCATGCTAGCGCCGGTAGCACCGGGCCGCGCCCTGGGCTGTAGTTGGAGTCCCGTGAGAATCACATTATTCATCCGTGCTTGTTGGTCCAAGTCATGCATCCTTCTTTCCATCAGATCTTGGCGATTGTCTCGTTGTTCGTTGCGTGCCTTTTCTTGGCGGAATTCTTCCACAAGATGCAGCAGCGGCGTTAGTTTAGCCTCCAGCTGAAGCACAGCTGTTAGCCTAGCTTCCTGTAGCAAAGCAGGAGCTAGCTGGGATTGGATGTTAGCCATTGCGGTCTTCAGCTCAGCCAGATCGGCTTCAAAATTTTTCTTCGGTGCCATGATCAGCTCTCCTCGTTGTGGTAGCTGTGTTGCAGCAGCCCGGTGATCAAAGTCGCTTGCAGACGACTTTAAAAGACTTGAAAAGCTCGAAAGTTACGGAGAGCTGGAGGCACACGTCTGCTCGTGATGAACCGGAACCGGAAAAAAAAATAAATAAATAAATAAAAAAAAATCTCCCAAGTAAGAGGAGAACAGGTGACTCCATACTGTTTGTATTGTTCCTTCAGTGCAGGTGGGGTAAGTTTGAATTTTTATTTATTAAATACAAGGATTCAAATAAACACCGGACATTTTGTTGGAATTTAAGCATCAACCAAGTGTAAAAGGATTTTTGTTGCATGCATAAATAAAAGTTTGTTTTCTCTGCAGAAGTTCGTTGATTTCATAAATGCATCATAGTATAGGTTTTTGTACATGTATAAGCTTTGATAATAATAATAATAATAATAATACATTTTATTTAAAGCGCCTTTCATGTCACCCAAGGACACTGTACATGATAAAACAGAATAAATAGACATAAAAACAGAGCATTATAAAAAATAAAACATCAGTAAGAGTACACAGAAAATCAAAGTGAGAAGGCAGATTTAAACAGGTAAGTTTTAAGATGGGATTTGAAAATTGGTAGGGAGACAATATTACGGAGTTCGGGTGGGAGAGAGTTCCAGAGTTTGGGAGCCGACCGACTGAAGGCTCGGCTCCCCATAGTGACCATGCGCGCAGGAGGTACAGAGAGCTGGAGAGAAGAAGATGACCGGAGAGAACGACAAGGGGAGTACATTTGGAGGAGATCAGAGAGGTAAGGAGGTGCCAGATTATGGAGGGCTTTAAAGGTCAGAAGGAGGAGTTTGAACTGAATTCTGGCTGTAATTGGAAGCCAGTGCAATTGCTGGAGGACAGGGGTGATGTGGTCATAGGTTGAAGTCCTAGAGATTATACGGGCAGCTGAGTTCTGGACCAGTTGTAATTTATTGAGGGTTTTGTTAGGGAGACCATAGAGGAGGGAATTACAATAATCAAGGCGGGAGGTGACTAAACTGTGAACCAAAATCGAAGCGGAGTGGACCGTAAGAGAGGGGCGGAGACGATTTATGTTGCGCAGGTGGAAATAGGCAGCTCGGGTAGCATTATTGATGTGGTTATGAAATGATAGTGAGCTGTCAAGGATGACACCCAGACTCTTTACCTGAGGAGAGGAGGACACAGAAACTGAATCTAAAGGAATTGTGATACTTGGCACTTTAGAGAGGGTGGATTTAGAGCCTACAAGAAGTATTTCAGTTTTGTCGCTATTGAGTTTAAGGAAGTTTGACGTGAACCAGTTTTTTATTTCAGATAGACAGGAGGAGAGAGGGACGGGGTGGAAGAGAGGAATTAGGTTTACTGGACAGGTAGAGCTGGGTGTCATCCGCGAAACAATGAAAATCAATATTGAATTTACGAAAAATATTGCCAAGGGGGAGGAGGTAAGTAATGAAGAGGAGGGGGCCAAGGACGGAACCTTGGGGAACACCGGTGGAGACTGATGATGACTGGGATCGAAATGATTTAAGCTGGATGAACTGAGTGCGGTCAGAGAAGTAAGACTGAAACCAGCAGAGGGGGGTGGAGGAAATTCCGAGAGAAGAAAGTCTATGGAGGAGGATGGAATGGGATATTGTATCAAAGGCTGCACTCAGGTCAAGGAGGATGAGGATGGTGATGAGTCCAGAATCAGCTGCAAGGAGGAGGTCATTAGTGATTTTTATGAGAGCTGTTTCTGTGCTGTGAGAGGGGCGAAAACCGGATTGAAAGGGTTCAAAGAGGTTATTTTGCATGAGATGGGCGTTGAGTTGGGAGGCAACAATTTTTTCAAGGATTTTGGAGATAAATGGTAAGTTAGAAATTGGACGGTAGTTGCTAAGGATATTAGGATCAGAACCGGGTTTTTTCAAAGTTGGTTTGACAACAGCCGTTTTGAGAAATGAAGGAACAATACCAGTCGTTAATGAAGAATGAATAATGGCACAGATAAACGGAAGAAGAGAGGAGAGGCATGACTTGACCAAGGACGTTGGGAGAGGGTCAAGCTGGCATGTAGAGGGCTTTGACTTTTGGATGAGGGAAGAGACTTCACTGGGATCAGGCAGCTGGAAAGTAGAAAATGAATGGGAGACAGAGAAGGAATCTGGGGAAACGAGGGAAGGGGGAGGGGAGTGAAGGTGCTGATGTATAGCTTGTATTTTATGATCAAAAAATGCCAGAAAGGAGTTACAGGTGTCATTGGAGTAAAAATGAGAAGGAAGAGTATTACAGGGTTGAAAAATTGTGTTCATAAGAGAAAATAAAGTCTTAGAGTTTCCTTTGTTTGTGTGGATGAGATTGGAGTAATAGTTTGTTTTTGTGAGTGAGACTAAGTCCTTATATTGCATGATATGGGTTGCGTACATTTCCTTGTGAACTGTCAAGCTAGTTCTTCTATGTAGCCGCTCTAATCGGCGGCCTTTAGCTTTCATTTCACGGAGCTCAGCGGTGTACCAGGGTGCAGATTTTGTGAATGACACAGTGCGGGTTTTTTCAGGAGCAAGGAGGTTAATAATGTCAGTGAGGCTTTTGTTATAAAAAGAGACTAATGCATTGGGGTCAGTTGAGTCTGGAAAGGGAATGAAGTTAATATGAGAAGATAGAGTGCTGACATTCATATTTTTGATATTACGAAAGGTGATGTGGCGTGGAGGTTTAGTGACATATATGGACACAGAAATACTGAAAGTTACTAGAAAATGATCGGTTACATGGATATCATCAACAGTACAATTGGTGGGGGTTAACCCGGAGCAACAGACCAAGTCCAAAATATGTCCTTTAGTATGGGTTGGGGAATGCACATATTGAATGAGGTTGACACTGTCCAGGCATGAGCAGAAGTCTCTAGTGAGGGGGAGGAGCTGGTTATCATAATGTAAATTAAAATCTTCCATCACAATTATATTGGGGGATAAAGATGACAGATGAGTAAATAAAGTTCCCACTTGATTCAAAAAGTCGCTGTTTGGTTGGGGGGGGCGGTAAACAACTGCAATCACCGTAGGAGTGGGTCCAGAGAGCATGAATGCAGTGCACTCCATAGAGCTGAGAGAGGGGAGAGAGAGCGGGAGCACTTTCAACGTCTCGCGGTAGATCACCGCGAGACCTCCTCCGCGGCCAGAGCATCGAGGTTGACAGATGTAAACAAAGCCGGGAGGGGTGGAGTCGTTGAGGTGTGAAAAGTCATTAGGATGCTGCCAAGTTTCTGTTACACAAAGAATGTCAAACTTACGGTCAGATATCGTGTCCTTAATCAGCTGACCCTTGTTAGAGAGAGAGCGGATGTTGATGAGGCCAATGTTGATGGTTGCAGAATTTTGGCGCGTAGCAGAGCCGGCTGCGTTCCCCAACCTGGGAAGGCTGGAGAGCACGCTGTGGTCCACAGGGCGTCCAGAGTAGCGGGGAGGGCGTCGGGTGGTGGAGGAGGAGAACCGGATGTGTTTGGATGTGTCATCGCGGAATTGGCGGTGTGTACCGCGGTGGATGTACCTTCGGCGGGGCGGGAGCGGAGAGTCGGTGCAGAAATGCAGCAGAGGTGGACCCGCGGGCTGATAGCGAAGACGGAGGAGTTCAGCTGCGGAGTACTGGATCAGCCCTGCCGAGGGCCGGTGGAAGAGCCACAGGAGGGTCCAGGTTAAAGCTGACCAGACGTAGAGTTTGGAGGGGAAAATAGCTGGTAGTTGCATGAGGCCGATTCAGTGGAGGCAGGAAGCTCCGGGCAGGTGAAGCCGTGTCGGACAGCGGCTGGAGGCTAGTTCGTTCAACTGCTCACGGCGCGACAGCGCGAACACAAGTAGTCCATGAAGCACAATAAGTACCTTCCTCAGTTTCCCTGGGCAGAAATCCACAGAATAATAGTTCCCAGAAAAAATCCCGATTAAGCTTGTGAGAAAAAAACGTTATTTCAACCGGAGAGCAGCGGCAACAATCATGCCAGCGTCCACTCAAACCAAAATGATGTCAAAATGGGTTGTGGCTCCGGGTGCTTTCTTTTCATTGGGAGGTGGTCCCAAATGGCTCTTTGAGTAGAAAAGGTTGCCAACCCCTACGCTATGTAGACACGATAAATGAATTAGTCTTCACAGATATGTTTTGCATATCTTCATTGGTTTAAATAAAGTTAATTGATCTTATACACTAACAGGAAGAAGTGCTCCCATCCCAAGAGATGTGCCTGGCTTGCAGGGGTCCATCAAATACCTGTTCCGGAGCATTTGGCAAAAAAAAACAAAAAACAAAAACACTACATTTACAGAGATTATGGTATGAATGGATGTTGGTGTAATTACAATAAAAGCATAGCTCTTGCTAAGGAAGAATCAATCCATTACAATAAACGTTTTCAGTTTGCAACAAAAAGCAGCACAACGTAACTGTGAAGATTGCACAACAAAAATGGCATCTGCTTCAGAAGATTGAGTAATACAACCAGCAGTCTGCCACTGACAAAGTGGATGTCACTACAGTGCAGCAAAACCTGTCTGCAAAGACACCAGACAGCATGGTTTGGTGCTGGGAAGACTATATGACTGGTATGTGATAAAAATGTATGTATATGAAGAGGAGTGTTCATTTTGGTCGGTCTTTTTCTGTTTTCCTTGTTTAGATGGTGATGACATGTTTGCTAAGAAGGAGCTTTTTGATCAACAGATGCTTTGGTCAAGGCTCAAGTGAGAGAGGCAACTTCTTTTGAAAGAAATGATGCAGCATTGTTCATATTTGAACCATTCACAAGAATGGTTGCTCATGCGCTCCTCATGAAGATTCCAGATTTCCCCAGGAGTTCAATGTATGAAGGTATACGTTTTGTCATGTTTCATTTTTGTTTTAATATGCTACTCTTAAGTAGTATCATTGATCCGAGTTGATTATCACTACACAAACCGTGCTGACTGGGGAAGGTTCAAGTGGTCTTCACTGTTATCTTAAGAAGAGACTTCAAGAGATTAAGAAAGAGAAAGAAACTGTGTTCAAATGCTACAGATCTCTCCTTCAACATGAAGACTGTCTATGGCTGGATGATAGTCTGGACGAATCAGAGAGGGAGATAAACTGGCAGACAGAGCATGAGTCTTCAGACGATGACGAGGTGGACACGGAGGAGAAGGATCATAGGAGGATCAAGCAAAATGATAAGGAGAGTACTGAAACATCCAAAATCTTGTGGTCTGTTTACACCAATTAATAAAATGCATTGTTTAAATTTACAAAATTGCAGAACAAGTGGACACCTGGCACCGCTTGGCTTTTACAAAGGTGTGTGCATCAACTGTTGGAAGCACTACACATGCACACTTGAACATGCTTCTTCTGTTTGATTTTCTTTTTCTTGAGCAAACCTGCCCTTCATCACTACCTTCAACCCTGTGACAAGTCCTCTTGCACCGCTTCTGGGTCTGCCTGAGTCAATTCATCCTCTTGTTCTACTTCTTTCTCTGCATGTCCTTTCTCACTTTCCCCTTCCCCTTCCCGGCCCTCCATCTGAGTCTCCATCTCATCAATAATTTGATCAGTTGTGTCCTCTTCTGATGATTAGAGGTCAGGATTCGATGCTTTTGGAAAGACAAGGCATACATTCCAATCAATTAACAAAATTAAATGCAATACTTTGTACTCTTACTTGTCAGGAAGGAACTAATATACTTACCAAGTTATCTGACTTATCTGTTAAAGGGTTTAAGTAAGATTACATACCTTCAAACAACCCTAAAAAAAGTAGAGCAATGTTTTCCAGGACATGGTGCACCTCGGACGGCAGTGGAGCTGTGCTGTCCATTTCCTTTGTCCGGGTTTAAATTCATCCCACAAAAGTAAGGGGCATATCCCGGGGCCTTTAGTTTGTCAAGCTGAAACAGTGACAAGAAGCAATTATAAAACCTTGAATTCAAGAGATGTACTTGTGCAGTGTACTCAGGCTCGAGAAAGAAAAGAAAAAAGAGCATAAATGGCAAATCAAAACAAAGCAATATTAGACCAGTTACTTCATTGGTAAAGACCTCTTGTGAAAAATAATGCATATATCAAATGTGCAACTGCCAATGCTTAGAACTATCTGCACGTAAAACAATGTGCTTTCCATATCACCATTCCTGCTTGGATTACAAGAAATCCCGACCTGGCAATTTGATTGCCTGGACACACCCGATCCAGGTAATCAGCAGCGGGATTATTATTAGGTCCGACACATTTAGTCAACTAATCAACTATTAAAATAGATTTTGTAGTTGATTAATTGTTACTTTATATTGTACAAAGTCAGAGTGCAATAAAGTTTAACAAAGTTATGAGCGTTCAGAATCAAACATTGCACTTTTTTTATATTTGAGTCAGTAAGACTAAAACTTTATCTTTTGAGATCAATGGTTCCTTGTTTCAGATGCCAACCCCATTAGATTTAATCTTGTTTTAATACCACCTGTTTTAATAGCACTAATTATAATAGAAGCATTTTAGCACCCTGACCCTTGAAAATTGGGATGACTGGGAATTTTTCTAAAAGCTTGCTCTTTCCATTAACTGCAGTGATCAAAGAAGATGGGGGGAGAGGCCAAAAGGGAGCAAAAATATATGTAAACTGAACTTTTCCCACAGCTCAGTAAACATTATATAGACTTGGAGTCATGTATTATATACATTACATTCAAATGATCACAGCAGTTGAAATATAAGAACAGGTAACCTGTCCATTTTCAAAAAAGGAAAAAAATAAAGTTGATGGAAAAAAATAAAACAATTTTGTCTTGGAAGACTTGTTTTTATGGTTTTAACAAGCAGGATAACTCCAGCATGACAAAAGGTATAAAGTTAATCTTGTTTAAGAGCCATCTAATCTGACTCACGGGTAATAACATATTGATATTTATCTTTAAACAGTAGGTGCATGCTGTCACTTTAATTGTGTAGAAGCCCTTATTGAGATAAAATACTAATTCAAATCTATGTTTTCTTTGTCCAGCACTGCCAAAACAATCCAGCAGTTCATTGAGGGGATGAATGCTTCCGGAAACGTGTGGGATGTAGAGACAAAAAACTGGATAACCTTTCTATCACTTTTCACAAACATGCAGGAGCCACTGTCAAAAGCTGCTTTCAGAGGTCTTCTCACGTACAACTACAGCTCTAGAGGAAGTAACCAGAGAGAGGCAGAGGAGGAGACTGTACTGCTGGGAACAGGTCATTAATATGATCAAAGTTATCTTTTTATCCTAATTTTTAATGACAAAATATAAATGACAATTTATGACTTGTACTGAATTTGCAAAGTAAGAATAAACTCAAACTACCCTTTACTGTAGTTGTTGCACCCCGGTCTTTTATTTGGGAGAAGATTGAGCTCAACAAAATGAAGAAATAACGAGTTAAAAGATTAAGAATATTTAATTAAGTTCCACATTCAACAATTTAGATCAGAGAATTAGTTTACCTTCAGCGCGCTGGACCAAACTAATGCCTCTCCTAAGGAACAGACATGGAGCGGCCCCGAGTGACAAAAATGTTTCCTTCTTGTTCTCCAAAGTGGCTAGCTACGCCCCTCAGGACGTCCCCCTGTGTGGATCAGTGATCAATGTGTTGGAACCCTGCTGTAGATGCCGGCTCTGATTCTAATTGGCTTAACAGAAGTGAGCTGCAATGGTGTGTCCACAGCTGGATGCAGAAAAGCATTAGGGAAGGGTCACAATATCAATCTTTTTCACCAAAGTTAAAATAAATACACAAAAATACATGATTTTAGTCTATTTGCAACATAGTACAACTAAATTAATGATGTAGTTTATAATAGGGGTATAGGAAAAAAATTGATGTGGCGATATATTGCAATATTTTGTTTGGCAATACTTGCATCGATTTAAAATGTTGCCATGGGGATATTTATTTAATCATTTATGAGCGTCCTTCACAGTCTTGCCACTTCCACCTCCGACCACTAGTCGGCAACAGTGCGCACCGAGCCTCTTTGAGCTGCAGACGGTCTACGGCTGCTCCACACCGCAGCCAAAACAACAACATCCTTCCAACAACATACTTCGTGGGTACTAACCCTAAACTCTGTGCCACGTTGCAGTCAGTATTACCTAAAAACGTGGATTATGGAGCTTCGCAATGAGCAGTGGAGCTGCACAGTGGCTCATATACACAGTCTCCATCAAAATGCTGTCAGCAAAGCGAGCAGAAATTCTGCTGGACTTCACAGCAATAGATTCTAGTTCAGAGATCAGATGGACAACGCTTCGAAAAAAGAACAATGTTGTAGCGATTAGCAGGGAAATACGCATTTGCTTTCGCTTTTCTGAAAACTTGAGCTGCAGCGCTGACTGTCATGTAAATATACATGTTAGCCACATTCATCCTGTCACCACACTAAAATGTTTCTGGAAAGAATTAGCCTCCCCCCATCACTTTTGAAGCACTTGTTCAGGTTAATAAACCATTTAAATGCTAAATTTAGCAATCTTGCAATCACACTTTTAGAAACTTATTAGTTAAGGCACATTCATTCTATTTTTTTCTTTTACTAAAAAATATGTTCATGTGGAAATCCGACAATTGAACCATTCCTTAAACAAATACTTTGCAATTTGCCAAAAGAGAAGAAGCATGAATTTCTGGATAAAAGCAACTTGTAAATGAGATGCAGTCACTGTGCTTAATGCTGTGATCATTATTAATATGACTATTTTATTACAATGAAATACATTAAAATTCAGATAGATTCAATTCAAGTCATACTCTTATAAAAAAGGGAAAAATTGCTTTGGTACAGTCTTGGAAAATATCGCAATACATATCGTATTGTGAGAAATGTATCAGGATAGGTATCGTATTGCTAGATTCTTGAAGAAAAAACAACCCTAGTTTATATCATTTTCTGAATACTCAATTTGAAATGGCGGGGTAAGGTGTGAATAATAAAGTAACATTTCAAACCCAAACATTTTTCAAACTTACCAATCACACAGTACAAATGTATAGGATGCACAGGCTTCTTTAAAAACAAACTTTTTGCTTCATATTCTGAAAAAAAGTAAGCGGTATGAGCTGAACTTTCTCTCTGAACTGATGTTTTATTTACCCTATTGTGACGATAAGCTTCACTTTACATGTTACCGTCACAAAGCGGTGCACCACGCATCACATGGTCCATTAAAAAAAAAAAATGAAACTAAACAGAAAAAAAATGAAATAAAGTTTTGTACATTAATTGGAGATTCATTTCTTTTGTAATTGATCATGGAAGAAGCTTTGAAATGTGGATCATATTAAACAAATGCACTTTATGGCAATGCCTTAATTATGGTTCAGACTGTCACATTGGGTGTTAATTTCTTGTAAGGCACTCTTTGTCTGGGATTATGCCTTACTTATGTTTGTATTGACCTGTTCTAACCTAGCAGACAAATCTTCAGATCTGAGCAATGAAGACCTTCTCATTTTCATCACGGGAGGAGATGAAGTTCCTATGCTGGGTTTCACATCAAGCCAAGTATGGACTTCTTCACTTAGGAAGATGGGCAGCGCCGCCTGCCATACTCGTCAACTTGGACAATGGTTTTGTTCTTTTGTTCCAAGAGGAGTAACAGAAGAAGGAGAACTTCATGCCAATGTGTGCAAGAATGTGTTGGATTTGGAAAAGTTCGGCATGTCACATGGACTCCTGTGACCGCTGGCAAGTTTGTTTTACAATCTAGGTTTGTTTTACCAGTCACTGTTCTTTTGTCTATTACACAAAGTTGTTGTTCTTAAAGTAAACATAATCTAACTGTCAGGAGTCAGAGCTCTGACTCCCCCTCTGGTCACCAGCGGCAACAGTCACCAGAGTTCTGAATGATCATCTCCCAGCAGCACCAACCCACAGTTCCTGGATGCTGCTCAGCTGTCTCCAATCAGGTAATCACCCACCTGCTTCCTGAGCAGCACACAGACCCTCACTCTGTTCGAACCCTGCCAGCATTGCCGAGCGTTTCTACCTGGACCTGATCTTCTGCCTCTGCCTCCTCTCTGATTGCCTGATGCCTGCCGCCTGCCCTGAACTTCACCTGGACCCTGACCCTGACCACTCTATTGTCTTCTTGGATTATCCCATGCTCGTGATTTGCATCTGCCTGCCTAAACCTGATTTAGTTTCGTTGACTTTTAGCTCTGCTTACTTCTGAACTAATAAACCTGCTGCCCATTTGTGACATTAACATTTTACTTCTTGTTTTTGAAGAAAAATAAACTAATCTTGTCTACAGAATATTTTCAAAAAAATTCTTACGAAACCATGTTATTTATAGCCTCAATGTTTGTTCTTTATAAAGAAAATTCAAAAAATAATTGATAGCATTCATTAGTTACTATAAAAAAATGTATATATGCATGAAGTGGGGTGTTTTCTAGGTTTAATGCACTATTGAAATGTAGTTTGTTGTGTAAATAGAAGTAATGTGGATTACGTTAAAAAACGGAAGCAGAAACACATGACGACACATGTATAGAGAGATGCATCATGACAAGTAAAGGGATTTGTCCGACGAGCCTTTTTATCGTTTAACACAGGGGTAGGGAACCCTGGTCCTCGAGAGCCACATTCCTGCATGCTTTCTACTAGGGCTGGGCGATAAAACGATAATTATTGATATCGCGATAGAACATTTTTTCAATAGAAGAATGAGTCTATCGCGATAGACTTTTTTTTGAAGGGTCCGCAAATAACACTTGCTAGCGAACAGTTTCTCCTATTTCACGAGTAAAAGTTAGAGAGTTAGTCGCCACAGGGCGAGTAAGTGTTTGTATCTAATTATTGAGTTTATTAGCTCTCATTTTGGTCATTCTTTGCACTCCACTCCGCGTCCTTCGTCTGCATGAAAGGTAAACAAACGCGCACGAGCCGACTTCTACCAGCAACCCCCGCTGCTGCTGCGCACCTCGCGCCCCGCGCGCTTTATTACAATTATTGTCTGTCCACGCCGAATGCATTTGGGGTCAAATTAAAAAATTGTACACTGTATTAGTTTTAACAAGCGTCAGATTTGATGCTTGTCGGTCTTCAGAAAGTCTGTTGCTCTGAAGCACCGCTGAGTGTGGGAGAAGCTTCCGTCAAAACTTTTCTGGAACTCTTCGTGAAGAAGCGGATATCGAGAGATTTATTTATGTTGAAGAGTGAATAAAACATCGGTACACATCTCCGTGTCGGAGTTCAGGAGACCTTCCAGTGAGGAGCGGCCACTGTCGCACTCCTGCACCCAGCTGGCAAGAGCCGACAGGGAGATCTATGGGAAGCCCTTAGGGTCAAAATTCACCAGAAAAAACGCGGGTATGGCAGTGCGTCACCTGGTCAAGTGCTATGGTTAATAATACTTATTTGACATATTTAAATGTTGCCACAGTTAGTTTCAATACAACAATTAATACCAAAAATAATGAAAGTTTAATTTCAAAATTGCAGTTTAATTTGGTGGGATAGCATATTATGCATTCCTTTCTCTCAGTTTTTGCAGACTTGTCTCCAGACATGTACATGTAATCAGAAAATACATGTTTTGTTTATGTTCAAAGCTCAAAATGTGTGAGTTAATGCTTTTAAGTACTTTTTTAAAAAATATATATTTTTAACTTTTTAAAAAAAGTAATTTTAGGCTTTCATCTTCTTTTTTCTTGCTGTTTTTTTTACTTGTTACTGATCTGAAAAATGATCCGAACCGTGACCTTAAAGCCGTGACACAATCCAAGCCGTGTGTTTTGTGATCCGTTACACCCCTACTAAATACAACTAAAATAATTTGTAGTATATTAATACATTTTTATTATATGAACCCTGAAAGCATTAGAATTTATTTGTAGACTTAATGCTTTGTTTTTTTAATGGAACTGAAGAAACAGTTTAGTAGTCTAATATAAATAAATATAGTCAAATAAAGTTATTTGGTTTATAACGTGACCAATATCGTTATCGCGCAATATGTAAAAAGCTATATCGTAATATAAAAAATCCCATATCGCCCAGCCCTATTTTCCACCATACCCTGCTCTGGCATGTTCTTATTGGCTGAACACACCTGAACCAGGTAATCAGTGTAGGGACTCATGACAATTACCTGGGTCAGGTGTGTTCAGCCAATAAGAACATGCCAGAGCAGGGTATGGTAGAAAACATGCAGGAATGTGGCTCTTGAGGACCAGGGTTTCCTACCCCTGGTTTAACAGATATGCTATATATCAGGCTTTTTTAAGCCTAACTATTAATGACAAAGTACAACTAGTTCTCTAGTGGTACCCAAAAGCGTCAACTATTTAACTTTTAATGTCTTAAAACATGCACTAGTTTACTAGTGGACCCTAGTTTTGCTTACTAATTATCTAGTGACACTTTCAAAAAAGGCCACTAGTTAACTAGTGACATGCAAATGTTGTACACGTTCAAAGCATTTTTAAATTAAAATTTCATGTTGAAATTCATATTTTGTCATTTAAATGATGAAACTGTGGAATATTTGTTTTATCTCATGAACACATTACAAAATTCTTTTGGATGAACATTAGAAATTTGATTAATCTGCAACTTTACATTCTGCTTTATGGATTTCAGGAATTTTAATATTTATTGATACTTTCGATGATTCATTCTAAAATATTAATATTTTATTACACAAAAAATGTAATTTATTATTGTAGGTTTAGAGGTTGCATCCCATCCTTTCCATGTCATGTAAATTATTTTGAAATATACTATAGCTCATTAAAAACCATACAAACCTGAAAAAATACCCTATTAACTTTTTTCAACAAATCTCAACCTACCGTATTTTCACGACCATAGGGCGCACTGGGTGATAAGGCGCAGTTTGAGTTATTGGTGCTTTTTCTGTATTTAACAAATACAGAAGGCGCACTTCACTATAAGGCGTGGTAAAACTAGGGTTGGTCCGAAGTTTGATTCCAAGTGGAAACAGCTCTGATTTACGCAGCTCTTCCGAAACAGAAACAAGCTGCTGCAAACAGAGCAGCAGTTCATTAAAGGTCTATTGGTCTTTGGACATGTCAATCATTTATACTTTCTTAACTACTGTGAAGTTTTAGCCAATCCCTTTACTTGTCCTGCCATAGTGGGCGGGCTCATATATAAACGCTGTTCAGGCGAGCACGAGAGCGAGTGCTGCGTAGCGCTTGAAAGTCTGACTTAATTTCACAGCAGATCACAGAGTTCCACAGGTGCTGCATCACATCAGCCAATCAGGAACTCAACCTGCACGGGCTGTTTTCAGTGACCCGATTGGAATTCAAGTGAAATACAAATCCATTCCGACTTTCTTAGTCCTGTTGCAGCGCAGCGGCTCTGTCTGCAGACAGCCTCCCTTCAGAGTTGTTTGCTCGCTTTACACGCCGGGGGAGAGAGAGGTGCTGCTGGAAGGGGGCGGCGCGGGCAACCTGCTCAACTCTCCTGATCTGTGATGTTTGATTTATTTTATTATAAAAAATGTCCCTTCTGTTCCTCGTCTCGGGTTAATGCAGGACAGCCTTCATCCCAGTCACAGAAACAGCTGAAGCCCCCCCGCCCGCTCCCGACGTATGATTAGTGAGTAAGAATAGGGAGGGAGCAATAGTGGTTCTTGGAACGAACGGTGGGGGGGCGCTGCGCGCGGCAGAGGAGTCGCAAACTCAGCGCCTCATGGTGGAAAAAAAGCGCAATCAATGTTTTCTTATTTCTGTTGTATTACGGTGGTTGGAACTGCCGAAAACCTAGAATTGGTGCTCCTTCTTGAGCACGCGCTCAGCCGACAGACGGACAGACGGACGGCACCAACACAAAAGCTATTGCCAGTAGCTTTTGTGTTGGTGTCTCAACATCTGCCAAAAGAGAAGTTCATGGCTGTTCCCACCGCCGAAGATCGGAGGTCCATCGCTGAGGAGTTTCATCAGAGGTGGAGCTTCCCAAACTGTTGTGGTGCTGTGGATAGGAAGCATGTCATCCTGAAGGCGCCCTGCAACTCTGGATCCCAGTTCTACAACTACAAGGGGACGTGTACTCCATCATACTCTTGCAATGACTCAAACTCTGCTCTAAAGGATCATTACTGATGTTTCATATATCAAATGTAACAGAAGTCAGTCTTTTACGTTTTGTTCCTTTGAATCAATAAATATCATTATTTCTGTGATGACATGAGCAGAATTTGCGCGTTTTGTAAAGTATTGTGCACAACCTATGCTTGATAATGATGTTCTCAAAGAATCCAAACGTTTGGTTGGAGATGCCAGGTGCGTGGCACATTAACAATACGATGTCACTGTAAAATCCGGGTCCCTGATTGGTCACACCTCAGCGCTGCTACAATTGTGTGTGGAAATGTTGACCCGGATTAAAAATTAAGTGCATGCTGAGTGCGTGCCCGATTTGTGTGTAGAGCTCCCAACCTGACTTAAAATCTTGCGTAGCAATGCGTGCTCACGCGTGCCCTATACGCATAGGCCAGGAACTCTGGTGTGCGTGTTTCCATTGACTTTTCACCAAAAGCATGCGCTTGATTGCGCGCCGGTGTGGAAGCACCTTTACATGTATTCTCGTAAAATAAATAATGCAAACAGTTCACTAGTCCAATGCAGATGTCTACTAGTGGATCAAAGATCTGATCATTAGAGATGTTCTGCTCGAGCGGGTAGTTCGACTCTGCATCGAATCTTTCAAAGCAGATGTGTCACTGGTGGAGTATCGCGCTCGCTTCAGATTTCTTCCAATCACGTGACTTTCCAAGCTTCATTTCGTCACTCGCACATGCCGACCACTGGCGACAGTTCTGAATTCAGAGAGGGGTTTTCAATAAGTCCATTCACTCATCCTGTGTTTGTGGCTTTAACGCCGGGATCATACTGGACGCGGAAGCACCATGAAGCGAGCAGAGCGCTCCGCTCTGTGATTCACAGCAGACGCTCATTTTCCCGCGGCGGTCCACAGGCACTTCTGCTAGAGCTTTTTTTGTTTTTGCCGTCATGGTTGATAATTTCATAACCTAAAGACATTAACCTCAAACTCATGTTTCTGCTAAGAAGAACTGCTCTCTGCCTCTCTGCTGTTGTTTTACACCCAAAAACCCCGCCCAACCGCTCTGTCGGCGCACGTGTGTGCGGCTCTGTTTTGTGTGTGTCTGTGCGCAAGTGCTCGCAGGTGTGTGTGGGTAAATTAATACACTAAAATTATTAACCCATATTTCTGCTAAGAGGAGCTGCTCCTCTGCATCTCTTTTTTCTGTCCCAAAAACCAGAAGCCCCGCTCCGGAGTCTGCTGACTACGTTGATCTGTGCGCGCTCGTGTCTGTCTGTGTTGTGTGTGTTTCATAAATATTACCTCCTGTTTCTGCTAAGGAGAGCAGGGGCCCGTTTCAAGAAGCAGGTTCAACAAATTTAGAGTTAAAACCTGAACTTAGAGTCACTGAACTCAAAATTCGCAAACTTAAGAGTTTTTGGTTCCAGAACAGCTGAAAATGTTTGATTCAATCAACTTGAAGTTGTCAGAACCAGAATCAGGTGCGAGCGTCGAAACCATAAAAAGCCCTGATCTATGGAGCAAAGACAGCAGGATTCACCATGGCAATGGGAACAAACACCAGTAGAGTAGCATACTTTACGCTGGCAGAAATTAACATTCTCCTTCAGGCATATGCCGACTACGAGCCCATCTTCCGAAAAAAATATTACAGTCTATTACAGTCCTTCCATCCTGGTAGTCTGCTGGTTGTCTGGGATCATCCTCTGGCTCTTGAATTTGTATGGCAGGGTGCTCTCCTCTATTAATGGCAATATTATGGAGAAACACATGCCACAATTATGCCACAGGCTCTCTCAGGTCTAACTCTGAGGTGACGAAGGCACTGGAAATGGGCTTTCAGCAGGCCTATGGTCATTTCCATCTGGGCCCTTGTCCTGTTGTGAGCCTGATTGAAGCGCTGCTGAGGGCCTGCTTCAGGTTCTGGGTAAGGGGTCATCAGTGTGGGATGGCATGGGTAACCCCTATCCCCAAGCAGAAAGCCCACAACCTCACCTGTAAGAAAATTCACATCAATTTGGGACTTCATAAACGGGCTCCTTTAAGTGTGATGGGCATATACTCACCAGATTGCAGTCTGTTACTTAGAGTTGATTCACGGTATATGTGTGAGTCATGAACAGAGCCAGGCCACTTCACCTCCACGTTTGTGATGACATGTGCAGCATCAAATATGATCTTTGTGGTGCAGAAGATAAATATCAGTCCCAGTATTGTGATAATTGTATTTATTTTCTTTAAATAAACCATTAGAGTAGTTGGTGTACCTGCACAGTAATGCTGTTGATGGACCTCCTGTTCACATAGTCCCCCTCATTTTCAGAAGGTGCAATTATGGGGATGTGTGCGCCATCAATGCACCCAAACACATTTGGAAATCTTAATTCTAATGGGCAGATGAGATCGTTAACATATAATCACGAGTCCCTGGAAAAACGGTATTGCCCAAAAAAATGAATTGGGAAATAGCAGGCAATCAACACCTGTCCTTAAAATCCTATCTTGACATAAATGGCATTCCCTCTGGATAAATCCAGCCTAATCATCTACAGGATCCTCGATAAATGGACAGGCCATTTCGGTTCCTGCGTGGTGTGAATGTGACATCTCTAATGTCATTGTTCTCTTAATGTCATTGAGGAAGTCCTATTTGGACTTCTGTCACTTTAAAAAGGGGCGGAGACCGCAGCGAAAACCTGCTCCAGACCAGGTTTCGTTCACAGACTCAGTTGCCACAGTGATTGATTCTGAGTTCAGCTTAACCCGTTTCTTGAAACGGGCTTGGTTTCACCCACTTTCACGGGTTTGAGTTATCTCTCTTTCTGAAACCGAAAACTCAGTTTTGCTGAATTTGGAGTTGATGAACTCAGAGTTTCAACAAAACCTGCTTCTTGAAATGGGCCCAAGCTCTCTGCCTCTCTGTTGTCGTTTTTTTTAACTCCTGAAACTCTTCACCCGGCACCGGAGTCTGCCCCCGTTGATCTCACATGACTGTCAAAAAAAATAAAAGTGTGCATGTCTGTCTGTTTTGTGTCTCTGTGCTTGTGAACGCACACGTGTGCGTGCGTGTTGTGATTGTATGTTTTTATCCATGTCTACAGTCTTTTTAGATACAAAAACATGATCACATTTGTTAATCATGGTGTTTTATTGTGAAAAACTGGTTATATTTTGAAAATAAACAGGATTTTCCAATGTATCTTGATGCAACTTCCTGCCAGAATTGACGTGGAACACTCGCGGCTCGCGCTCAAAATAGAACAGATGCCGAAATGATCCGCTGCTCCGCGCCTGGTGTGAACGACGCCATTGGATAACAAGGGCGCCGAATGGAAGCGGACTCTGTTCCACGCCGCTTCGCAGCGCTTCCGCGTCCAGTGTGAACCCAAGAGAGTAGTAATGAGTTATTTTCCGTCTCTATTTTAAGATGCCGCTCATTTCACTCGCAGCAGCCGCGCATGAAGAGACAGAGGAAGCAGGACGGACCCGTAGCCGTATAAGCTAACATTAAAGGTGCTTCACATCCAGGGGATGCCAGAAAGGGAGGAAGAAAAATAAAAGATGGAAAAATACTTTGGTTTTTGGTCGAGAAATGCAAATTAAACCGGCGATCTAACTTTCTTTCCTCATCTCTAAACCTTTAACAATTGAGATGAATGTATAAATATTTATCATCACATTTTTTTATAGTATGTTGGCGCAATGGTTAAAGCTCTCCCCCAGTTGAGAAATTACCAGATTCAAGACTTGCTCAGAGCATGTTCATTTTTAAAATCATAACTGGTTATTATTTAAGTTTTAAGAAATAAAATAAAATTCATAATTATTTGTTGCTACATATTCCAGGCAGTTATATGTTTCTGTTCAGGACGGTGGTAGATGGGGTATTTGGATTGCCAACATTTTTTGTGATTGATTAAAATATATACATTTCTTTTTCTCTTTAAACCATTTTCATTCATATTTTTTGTTATGGTTGCAGTATTTTGTTATGTTTCACCTTTATTTGTTTAAAAGGAAAAAACATGTTAAAAATACACATTTTTAAATAGGATTGTAATATTGTGTATCAATCTTTGTTTTTGTTTTTTTTTACATTTTTTGTGTTGTAAATAAATGAAACAGAAAAATATATGTTTTTAGTATTAACAATTACTTTTCGGCATAATTGTATATTATTGCTAGTTATAAATCAATTAAAGCAACAACACAACCTACAGAGGTGACTGGGGCTGTTTTTAGTAAGCTGAGCCAGAAGAGATGGTTTTCTAAAGATAACCAGCAAGCGAGCCATTATAAGAAGAGGGACAGGGCCAAATTTAAAGTCAGTTTGGTAGAACATTTTATTTGCTGGCATTTTCACACCTAACATTTTTTTCATATTAATAAATGTATGCACACATTCAGCACAGATGGGCCTACATATTAGCCGTTCCACAATGATTTTACTGTTCTGTTTCTTTCATGAAATGTGGAATTTTAAAGATATCACTTGTTCTTTTTAAACCCATCTCCCAAACAAACAGTATTTGCTTTACACATTTTAATCATGAAATGTTAATTTGACACAGCCTCATTATGATTATTTATGAAAGAAACAGATTTTAGAAATCATAAAAGGTCTATTGCTACATATGACTTAACACACACACAATGACTCACACTTTCATGACACACTGGTTTTTTTTAATGCAATTTTGTTGCCAACAGAGGTCCGTTTTTTGTGTGTCAAATGCTTCACAACCCTGAACCCTTTCAATACAATTTGGTTCATTTGGGTTCAGTGGTTCAGAAAGCTTTGGTTTCTCCATCTCTAATCATCATATTGATTTTATTGTGAAGGCTTCTGTCAGTCATCGACTTTATAGTTAATGTGAACACATTGCTGGCAGTGATTTCTGTCATGAAGTGGTGGTGAAGGACCCAAACGCAGGAGACCAGATTTAGTGGCAGAAACATTTACTAAACAAACTCAACCATGACAAAACCATGTGAGAACAAACCAGAGACATAACAAAGGAAACCAGAGACTTAAATACACTGAGCTTGATTAACTAAGTGAAGACAGCTGCGGATGATGAACCTGAACATGGTGAGCCAGACATGGAAAGCCAAACCCAATCACAGAATCATGACAGATTTCTGAACAAGTTTAGGGTTACGTCTGCACACACTGCTTCATCCAGAGCCATTTGGAGCTTTTCTTCAGCTTTGTCAAACCATCAGGTAGAAACTCAAGAAGAACTGCCATAAAAATATTTTTCATCTGTTGTCGATGGACTAATGGGAATTTGTCTTCCTTAAAACAGTGACATTAACAATAAAAATACAATCTAAACATGAATATACAGTCAAGTATATATCAAACGGAAACAGAAAGTGACTATTCACACTGCATTTTCTAAATACATATGGCCACTGCTGAAATGTTGTTTTTTTTTTTTTTTTGGTTGTCCAGACCCAGAGGAAAGGTTAGGATTACGGTCCGATCCGATCATGTGATCGGAAAATGGGCCAGATCACGTGATTGAAGACTCGATCGGAATCGGTCAGGATCGGATATTTCATTTCTTCCTATCATCAGCGCTTTATATTTCAATCTTATTATTCCGGATAAAATCCTCCACCAGAAGTCTGCATGTCATGAACAGATCACACAATATTATTCCCGGAAAACTCAGCAGAAAACAGCAACAGTTCAAGTAGAAGACTGATGTATACAGATCAATAAAAGCAAGCTTGCCGATCACAGATTCAGACTTCCGGGATCAATAACTCTTTTGAAAACGCTTTACACTGACAGCTAGTGTCTCTAAACAACAACCTCTAAAGGCATTTCAACAGAAAAAGACAGAGTTTTGTTTCTTTTTAATGTTAAACTCTTCGTGCAGCAGAGAGATGCTAAACAGCAGCTGCTAACTGCTACATGCTAGCGCCATGATTTAACTCCTTAGGACCCGAGCTGTCCTTTGATATGCCTGTTTTATTTATCTGAAAGAGGAATAAAAGTTAAGAAAATTAACCATTCTGATAATAAAACCGAAAATGTGATGTCTTAGGAGTTTAAAAAGAAGCACATAATCTTAAAAAGCAAACTAAGAAAAAACTAATAAATGAAAATTATTAATGATATGAGCTAGTCATGAACACTCATCAAATTCATGTGAAAACAGTCATAATTTATTTTTAAGAATTTTAAATGAGGACAGGAATTATATTTGGTCAAAAATGTCCAGTAACTCTAAAGATATTAAAGCTAAAGTTATTAAACTTTCTCACATGACTACTTATCACTTATAGAACAAGAAAATGTATTTTTTTTTTCCCCAGAGTTTATATTTGCTCTATTTTTACTTGGCTAATAAAGCTACTTCACAGAAGTGTTCTATTTAAGTCTTTAATGATAAAAGAAGGTTAATGAAATATAAACAAGGGACAACACAAATCTGTTTATTTAATTTGTTCATGTTTTAAATATGTTACAAAAGTATCGGATCAGGACTCGGTATCGGCAAATCCACAAAATCCAATGACTCGGAATCGGATCGAGACCAAAAAAACCTGATCGGGACATCCCTAAAAAACACTAAATAGTTTTTCCTGAGTGCGGCTGTGTCCTCCTCCAGGGGAGGGGTTAACCACAGAGAAAAAATTTCACACACTGAGGTGCATGACAGCTAATGGGACTTTAGGTTTTAACAAGAGAATTTGCAGACGTTTGATTGCAGAATTGCAGAAGGTAGTTGCTTTAATTGCTTAATTGCATAACTTTTAGCAGAATAAGATGAAATGTATTAAAAGGAAAAAGGTTGAATAAGTTGCTTATTAACATAAATTTTAAAGCTGTAAGTATAAAGCTGGAGAAGTAAGCTGAAAAAGACCTCAGTAAATCCCAAACTAACTAAAACAACTAGGATATTGCTAAAGAAATTAGCTAAAGGCTAAATTAGCTTGGAAAAACATTGGCAGATGTGCATTTAACTAAAAACATCTAGCATATTGCTAAAATATTAGCAAAACTCCAAATTAGGTTAAAAACATCTGTAAATGCTAAAGTAGCCAAAACAGCTAGCTTATGTCTGATATGTTAGCTTAAAGCAAAATTAGTTTGAAAAACCTAGATAAATGCCAATTTACCTAGGTTGTTTGGTAGGTTTTTTTTTTTTGTTTTTTAATTAAAAACAGCCAGGCTATTGCTTAAAAATTAGCAAAATTCCAAATTATCCTAAAAACATCAGTAATTGCAAAAGTAGCCAAAACAGCTAGCAAATTGCTTATATGTCGGCTAAAAGCCAAATAAGCCTGAAAAATCTTGGTAAATGCCAAAAGAGCCAAAAAAAAAAGCTAGCTCATTACTAAAATATAAGCTTAAATCCAAAGTAGCTCGAAACACCCAAGTAGATGCCAAATTTACCAAAATGGTTAGCATATTCCTGAGATGTTAGCTATAAGCTAAATTAGTTTGAAAAACCTAGGTAAATGACAAATTATGTAAAAACAGCTCGAATATTGCAAAAAAAAAAAAAATAGCTGAGATCCAATTAAACTTCAAAAACCTCAGATGTCAAATTCATCAAAAAACCAGCATAATGTGAACATATGTGGTTCAATGCCAAATTAGCAGAAAAAAATGGAATAATAGGTAAATTAGTTATAACAGCTATATTGTTAAATAGTAACAGAATTTTAAAGTATGTTATAAATCTTCACTGGAAGCCAAATTTGCGATATGTTGCTATGAGTGAAAAAAGACAAAAGTTTGTAATTGCATGAAGGGTGATTTACTACACAAACCTGAATGATTATGTCCAAAGAGCTAATTTACGATTTATATACATTTAAATATACGATGAATATTCAGAAATAATACTTTATACATGTGAGCAGAAATGTGACTTGGTGTCTTGTCCATGGTCACCTACTCATCTGTATGAGTAATCAGAGCATCAAACTGTAAATTTCGAGGTCTGATAGTGATGTGTGCCCCAGGATCTCTGCAGAATTATCAGAATCAATTAGACTAATAATGTGGAAGAGTGCAGTTCAATCAGTGCAGCCTCATTTAAAGTAATCAAATTCTGGTTATTCATTTAAATTGGAATAAACAGCAATATCATTTCTGGAAGTAGACCACTAACGTAAGGTTCAGCAGACTAATAAAATTGAATTTTTAACTCACATAATGCATTCCTGCAGTAGATATGCTCATTACAATTTTTCAGAAAGCATGACAAGCTCATGAAGGCTTTAAAATAGACAGGAAAATTCACCATGTACCGCATAACATTTGATTAAGTGTAAAATGTTGAAAGAAATGGAAAAATTTGTGTAAAAATCTCTGTTTAAATGATGAATAATGTTAATTAATCTATGAGACTAATACATTGTGAGTGTTAGAATGAATCAGGAAGACATCAAAGGTTCTGACAGGCAGGTGTTTACAAACATTAGCCAGCACAGGTGCAGCTCGTTAATTAACGACCTAGAGCAGGATCTGTGAGCAGAGTACAGAATCAATACATTCCAATGAGGGGTACTACCTCCAAACAAATGTTCATATCTTCAAGAGTCTTTCACTTATCAAAAATGTTGAACCCTTGTGAGAACCACAAGGCTTTGGGTCATAATGTGTGAAAGTTTCATTTTTGTAAGCTCAATTACATTCTCAAAATGGTAAGTTAAAAACATTATGTGATTGTAGAAAAGATGGAAATTTTAATATGGCTGGGTATAGGGCAGATGAGGCAACTTCATGTCATTCTAGGCAATATGGGGTAAAAGTATTTGCACTATAGGTTTGAAAAAACAGTGAAAAACTTTTTAAGGAAAGAAGACTTCTAATTGACTTCCATTATATTTTGTTTTTAAACAACTTCAATTATTTTAAAAAACTATAAATAATTGCAAAAATTTTTAGAAAACAGCTAAAAAGTCCAAAGATAGCAGAAGAAATGGATGTTTAAATTTTTAAAATAGCATAAAGTATGCAGAAAATAGTTACAAATGCAGAAAGTTTATAGTTCCAAAAAAATCCTTTTCAATTCATCTCTATGGCATAATTTACATACATTTCCATAATTTGCATAAAAACTATAAGATGCAGACTATTTTTTTAAGGAGAGTACCCATCTTCTCAATAAGCTGAACATGTTGATGCTTGAATTGTAGAAATCGCATGAGAAGAAGACATAAGAAGAAGAAGACACTAGACAAACATCAGTTTGATTGCAGCAACGAAAGTGTCCAGCAACATTTAGCCCTGGACACACTTAATTCATGCGCGTAATATATTAATGTGCGTCTTAGCTGCACATATTACATCTGGCCAATATGAATTTTTATCTGTATAAACAAAAACATAAATAAGCTTTAGAAATATGATAAACTGTGAGTAAATGTGTCTGGGTTTCTGTTTTTAGGAGGCTACACAACCCCACTGCAGGCCAGTTCCAGGGCGATCTCCACCGTATGATGGTCGCTGTCGTGTCTCACCAAGTGGATCAGGAAACGTTCTGCACAAGATGGCTGTCCACTGTCAGCTGTAGACATGCTCTCTGCTTTGATGTAAGAATGTAAGAGGTAGATCTCCCATTTACATGTATTCCAGCTGTCATGTGACCACAGCTACCTGCCCACCTGTTTTGGTGGTCTTGTAGACAAAGTCCTGTCTACATTTCTGGATTGGTTATCATAAAAATCCTTAGACTGTCCTGTGAAGTCACAGCTGCGGTTCCTTCATCCTTGGATCCGAGCGACGCTGAAGAACCTGAAGAACAGTCGAGGGCTGGAGGTCTCCTCAGACAGGACAGAAGGTTTTCAGAGCAACAGAATGTGTATTTATGTTTCAATCGGCAGTAAGTCAGACCTGTTCCCAGTGTATCTTGGACTCTGGCAGGTCTGCCCTTTATCACCGGTTCTGTTCATAGTTTTTATGGACAGAATTTCTAGGTCCAGCCAGGGGCCGGAGGGGATCTGGTTTGGGGACCACAGGATTTCCTCTCTGCTTTTTGTAGATGATGTTGTTCTGTTGGCTCCATCAATTCAGGACCTCCAGCATGTATTGGAGCGTTTTGCAGCCGAGTGTGAAGCGGCTGGGATGAGGGTCAGCACCGCTAAATCTGAGGCCACGGTTCTCGACCGGAGAAAGGTAGTTTGCCCTCTCTCGGTGGGTGGAGTGCTCCTGCCTCAGGTGGAGGAGTTCAAATATCTTGGGGTCTTGTTCACGAGTGAGGGAAGATCGGAGCGTGAGATTGACAGGCGGATTGGAGTGGCGTCCGCCATTTTGCGGTCGCTGTGCCGGTCCGTTGTGGTGAAAAGAGAGCTGAGCCAGAAAGCAAAGCTTTCGATTTACCGGTCGATCTTTGTTCCAGTACTCACCTATGGTCATGAGTTTTGGGTCGTGACCGAAAGAACGAGATCCCGACTACAAACGGCTGAAATGAGTTTTCTCCGGAGGTTGGCTGGACGCTCCCTTAGAGATAGGGTGAGGAGTTCAGTCACCCAGAGAGAGCTCGGAGTAGAGCCGCTGCTTCTCCTCCGCATTGAGAGGAGCCAGTTGAGGTGTCTCGGGTATCTGATCCAAATGCCTCCTGGACACCTCACTGGAGAGGTGTTCCGGGCATGTCCCACTGGGCGGAGGCCCCGGGGAAGACCCAGGACACGTTGGAGAGACTATGTCTCTTGGCTGGCCTGGGATCACCTCGGGCTCCCCCCAGAGGAGCTGGAGGAAGTGGCTGGGGAGAGGGAAGTCTGGGCATCTTTGCTTAGACTGCTGCCCCGGTGACCCGGTCCCGGATGAAGCAGAAGAAGATGGATGGATGGATTGATTATTTAAGACCATGTGAGAAGTTGTAAGAGAAGTTACTTTTGTTTATTAAAATAAAGAACTTTATTTTATTAGATTGCTTACCAAATGTCTGATTTTGTTACAAGTTCTTTTAATAATATTTTTCTCACAATTATGTCTGACTAGTTAGACCTATGAATGGTAACAACGCTTTAGTTGTTAATGTGGTCCCCTCCAAAAGACAGCAATAGTCCATGTAGCATCTACCTATATTGTAATACCTAAAATGGTCATTAGATAAACCATAGCAGAGTGACCACTTGAACACCGGACAACATATTTTTTTCATGACATAGGTTAAGAAGTTTGTTTTTTTCATCAGTGTCTATCAGTCAATCAGCAGCTTGTCTCAACAAGTTATGGACAAATGTTCACATTTTTTTGTTTAAGTTTAAAATAGGTGAAAAAAAATTATTTGAGTTTTGAAAGATTCAGGATTTTTTTTTTCAAAGGAAGATTCCTCCTATTTTCCTCTCTGGCCATAAGGACATGATAATCAGTTTTTTATGATAATGCAATGTTTACATATTTCTCTTTTTACTTTAAGAATAATAAAACCCTCAGGCCTGTAATTATCAACAGTAAGAGTACACAGGGGACTGAAAGGGTTAACTCTGGTTTGAGTGGGTTGGAGCTTTTCTGAAGAGCCAATAGGAGGAGTTTTCCTGGATGACATCACTGCTCCACATTAGCATACTGAAACACTAGTCAACTAGCTGACAGTAAGTTCTTCACTAGTGACTTTTATAAGAATACACTAGTGAACTACTAATAAAATATTGTGCTCAATAGTGAGCTTTATGCACTGTACTAGTGAACTAGTGACATTTTTCTCTCTTCCTAGTTAACTTTTTTCTCACTAGTTTAAACTTTTCTAATTATAAATTATACAGTTATGTAAATAAATTTTGATGATGCCATTTTTAAAATTAAAAATGAAGCAAACTCCAAATGAATGTTTAAATCCATTTTCAAAGAAAAGTGTTTGATCACAGGATGGGGAAATACACAGAAAAGAAGAACTCATGAGGAACACGGAGCACAACATGAACAGAGTATGAAAGGATTTATGATCATTTCAGTATTATATATACTTTTTTATTTGCATTGAATCATCTCTGTTAGTAGGAAAACAGACAGATAAATATAAGGGGTAAAAAGAAAACATACTTGGCCTTAAAATATCTTTTATTTATTTTGTTGAAAATAAACGGTAAAAAAAATCAAAATTGTGTCTTTAAAACTGTGAATCGAATCTAATCTAATCGTGGCTTGACTGAATCGTTACATCCCTAATCACGACACATGTAAAGGGAAACACATCATGAAATCACGACTTCTACGTCTTTGAATCCTCATTCTTAAAAAATTTCAGAGAACATTTTAAAGACTTCCTTGTTACTTATCCTCTGCCCTCATGGGGTTCCTCTTGTAAGGCATGGCGCTGGAGCCTGTCAGAAAAAACAGTCTGTTCATGAAAAACTAAATGCAAGACTCCAACTGTGACAGAAATGTGCAAACACACTGATCTGCTCCTTTTCAAAAGACTCCTCCATGTCCTTCAGGTTGGCCAGCAGACGGATATCAGTGCAGACGGAGAGAAAAGATGAGTGCACTTCCGTATAACACCACTAGATGGAGACACTTCCAGCTGCTCACCTTGAGCGCAGAAGCTCCCAGACTGGACAGACAGTCGACATCCACCTTTCAGCTGTTTGTATGCTCTGAACAAGGAGGAAGAGTTTAAAACACTGAGGTCAATTCCATTCATTACCTGAGAGATAGAATGAAAACATCACTTTTCAAAGCCCGTCATCTCTGTCACCATCCTGTCTTGGAGGAGAAGCAGATTTATTCTATCACAAAAATCATTCACTGCAGAAAAAGGAGATTAAAAAACAAGTTTCAAACTTGGAGTTTTTCTAGAAAAAGCATGTTTTCAAATAAAACTGCGTTTATTTTTTTAAATGAATTTATTCAACCAAACTTTAAAATAAAGATGACAAATGTGATAATTTGAGTTAAAGAGAAGTGTTTAAAAATTCAATAAACCTGGATTATTGGAGAAAACAGTAAAATATTATTTAAGAAAACACCTATAAAGGGTAGAAATGACAGAATATTCCAACTAATAAATAGAAATACGTGAATTTAAAATTTAACCTTTTCTTATTTTTTTATTCTAATGTTTATTGTCTTCAAATCTCTTTTCACAGCCACTCTTTTCACTGCAGGTGTTATCATTTTAATTTTTCTGAGTTTATACTCCAGATAACTTTGTGTTTTCCAATCTAGGAAGAAGAAGCAGTTTTCTGCACGCGCCGTTTTCTCTTGATTTAGACTGGACGATGGAGGTAATGATTTTTTTTCTTTTTTTTTTTCATTTTTATTCATTAAAAAACATACAATATAAACTTGAGTTGTAAACTCAAGCATGATAGAAAAGGGGAAAAAATGAAAAGGGGACAGAAAGAAGAATAACTTTTTTTCTGCCCCTTTTAACAATCAGTAAATCAATCAATCAATAAAAAAAGAAAGATACAGATACACAAGCATTCGGCTGATTCATTACACAATAAGAGAAAATTGGGAAAGAAAAAAGCAAAATCTTATAATTACAACATCAACCAGTGTGAAAGGAAAACAATACTTCTGGGATGAGTAATTGTTATTTGTTTTAGATAGTTTTATAGTCGTTGATAGTACTGTTTTTAATGTAGTTTTTAAAACTTGATATTGTTGTAGTATTTTTAATTTCTACGCTCAATTTATTCCATTTATTAACTCCATATACTGATACACATCGTTGTTTTATCAGAATTCTGTGTTTTGGTTTAACAAATATTTCATGTCCTTTTAGATTAAATTTACTTTTTCTTTTCATTTATCTTTTCATTAAATTAGGAGGAAGGCTTTTCATCTTTACTTTATTCATAAATTTCAAAATATTAAAGTTTATAAGATCGTTAAGTTTTAATAGTTTTAATTTAATAAATAATGGATCAGACGGGTCCCTATAATTACTTTTTGTAATGATTCTTATTGCTTTTTTTTTTGCAAAATGTAAATTGGATGTTTTATAATTTGGACCCCAAATTTCTATACAGTAGTTCAGGTATGGCATAATCAAGGAATTATATAATAGATATAATGAATTACTGTCTAAGAACCATTTTACTTTGTGTAGTACTGCAATTGCTTTTGGTATTTTGGATTTGACGGTGTTAACTTGTGATTTCCAAGATAGCTTTTCATCTATAATAACTCCTAAAAATTTTACTTCTTTTACTCTTCTGATATTAATATTATCTATGTTTAATTCAACTGTATTGTTTGTATTTCTATTACTAAATATCATAAAATATGATTTATCACTATTTATTGATAGTTTATTTCTGTCAAACCAGGCTTTAATTTTTCCTAACTCAATCTGCACCACCTCTATCATATGTTCAATATTGTCTCCCGTATAATAAAAGGTTGTATCGTCTGCAAATAAAATGGAATTAATTTTTTGGGATATTGAGCTTAAATCGTTTATATAGATAATAAATAGTTTGGGGCCAATGACTGACCCTTGAGGTACACCACAGGTAATATGAGATAAATTGGATTTAGTGTTGTTTATTTGTACGTATTGTTGTTGATCTTTTAGATAGCTTGCTATCCATTGTAGGGCCAGTCCTTTAATCCCATATTTACTGAGTTTTTGAAGGAGAACCTGGAGGAACTCTTCAACCCAGATGAGGTTGAGGACTTTTGGGAGGGGGGACTATCCTTCACCCAAGCTGAGGTCACTGAGGTAGCTGAAGGGCAAGGCTCTTCTTTTCAAGAAAGTGGACCAGAAGTTGTGTTCCAACTACTGGGGAGTGAAGGAAACTTGTAGAAAGAACAGAGATAGACTTTGATTCTGACGGGAGGAAACATTGTTAGGATGAGGAAGCTGTTGGTCTGCTGCAGAAACATAGGAGCATCCAGATGTTAAACATTGTTGATGGATACAAAAGTAGACCTAACGTTGCAGAACCGCAGACAGAAACAAAGTTGAACAGCAGTTAGGCTTCACCTTTCATGTGTAGTCCAAAACCTCAGAGGACGTTAACGCTTCCCTTCACTAACATTTTACTGCCTCTGTGATACATTTATCTTAAAAACAAGATTTTCATGGAACATGTTGCAGGTGAGGGGAGGCTGGGCTTGTCTGGCTTCCAAATGATGATGACATGATCATCATGTTGATTACAGAATAACAGAAATAACATCAACAAAAAAACAAGAACAGGCTAAGACAGGGGCGGAGCAACAATAGCCACGCCCCCTAAACAGATACTTCAAATCAAAATGAAAAATAGCTTTTCGGTTAAAAACTCCATAATCATCATTAAAACAGTACTGGGAATGCTTTTTTTTAAAATTTAGATTAAAAAATGCTCATAGGGGGAAAATAGTTTTGTTAAATATTTGATTAGTTTATTTAAGCATTCTCTAATATATGCAGCACCTAACACAGCTCTAACTGTTGTGATAATGAAAGAAAATGCCAGGGGATCTTTTTTAACAGCTTTTTAAATGAATTAAAATGTGCTGCAGCAGGGGGATCTTTTTAACAGTTTATTTTAATTTAAAATGAAATTGTATTTGCTGCTGTCAAAATGTGAAGAGCTGTTATTTTTATTTAAAAAAAAAACAATATCCCACTTTTATTATATAACTATTGTAAATATTTGAAAGCTACACATGTGGCCACATAAAAATAAAGTGTATTTTCTAAAAGATGCAGTAGGATTTGGCGGTTCTGGACAACAACAGTCTGTTTTGTTCCCGCCCCGGAAACAGACACCACGTTTTGGCGCCGCTTTTAATTTCAAAGCGGCTGCAAGCGCGCGCGCGCTCAGTCTGGTTCCCGCGTGCAGCCTGACAGCAGCTCTCCATTCCGTCTGAGTCGGAACCCGTGAACGACACCGGAGCAGAATCATGGCCACCCCGCCGAAGCGGCTGCGCGGCTCCACCGGCTCCCCCACGCCGGAGCGCCGCTTCTGCCGCCTGAAGAAGGTCTCTATCGAGGGGAACATCGGTGAGTACGAGCCCGGAACCCGAACCGGAACCTTCTCCCGCTTAAACACAGCCGCCGAGGACGAAGGAGGAAATGATCGATACAGAGATGGAACCGATCCAGAACCCGCCACAGGAACCGTTTCTAGACTTTTAGGGGAGGATAGACTCCACTAATAAAGATTTGGGAGATAATTGTTGAGAATTGTTTGCAAATGTCTCTTAAATCTCTATTAGGTCATCTGATTTAATTTAAGAATAGTCCATTTTAGAACATGACGTCATTCCTGTTTGCATTCAGTGCTGTCATTCACTTGAACATGTTTCTGTTGTGATGGATGTGGAGCTGCTTCTGTAAAGATAACATGAGTCCAACATGGCTGTCAGCGCTCTCCAGGAGGACAACAGAGGAACAGCTGGAACGTAGATTCATGACAGTTTAGCACAGGGGGTCAAACTCGATCACACGGGCCAGAATCCAAAACACACCTTAGGTCGCGGGCCGACAGAATAATAAATGTATTTGACACTTTAAAACTACATTTTAAAAACTTTAAAACTAATTTTTAAGATGATTTATAGCATTATCTGTGGTAATGCTAGTGTGTTGCTGTAAGCTGAATTTGACCGTTGAAGATGCTAGTGATGGTAGCTGAAAATGTTGAAATTGACTGCAAAAAAATGCCTAAACTGAGCTGAAATATTATCTTAAGTCCAAAACACATTAAAAAAAAAAGCCTGGATTAGCCAAAGCACCTAGGATGGAAATATTAGCCTAGCTCCAAACAACAAAAAAGCCTAAATTAGCCAAAACAAAACAGCTAGCATGCAGCTGAAATATTAGCTAAACTCCAAAACAGCTTAAAAAGCCTAAATATTATAATACTAAAATATTCGTAAATGCTAAAATAATCCAAAAAGTTAACAGAATGCTAATCTTTTTAAACTTTAAAAAAATTAACTTTTTAACATAATTATGAATAATAAATAGGCAGGAATATTATTCCAGAATAAATCAACTCTAAATAATAAATCAACTTTAAATAATTTTCAATATTTTACTCTCTATAAAATATATTTTGTCAAAATTATACAAGTTAGAAATGAGTGCAAGTTAACATCGGGTCATTAAAGACAATAAAATAAAATGATCTGGAAGGCCGGATCCGGCCCCCCGGGCCTTGACCTTGACACAGGGTTTAGCAGAACTCCACACATGTGGATGGATTAAAAAAAAATGTACTGAACAGTTTTTCTTTAAGTCACACTCAAATCAACTGTTGTAAAAGTTTTCTCTGGGATCTTTTCATTTAATCATACCATTCTGCAGAGGGGCAGGAGTTCATTAGAAACTTGCCTCTGAGATGTGTGTAGGACATACAGTAATAAACTTGCTGCACCCATTTCCCATCATCCCTTTGTTTACACTCTCTCCCAATTGCTTACAGCAGGGGTCTGCAACCTGCAGCTCCAGAGCCATATGTGGCTCATTGACCCCTCATTTGTGGCTTTTTGATTAAGAGAATCATAACATGCTTTTCATTTTAAATTAAGCATCATTTTTTTGAATGACTATTTTCACGTGAGGAGAACAGATGCAGAAAGACACAAATGCAGACTTCAGAGACCCAATAGAAAAAGTCAAATGACCATTCAACCAAAATCTGGACCTTTGGTTGTTAATTTAGAAAACTTTAGTACCTTCATACAGTACCATCATATATACTACTATAGAACCACCGCTATCTGTGTTTATGTGTGTGTGTGTGTGTTCAGCTGCAGGTAAGTCCACCTTCGTGCGCCTCCTGCAAAGATCCTCAGAAGATTGGGAGGTGATCCCTGAACCCATTGGGAAGTGGTGCAACGTCCAGAATGACAGCGACGACGTCTACCAGGTGAGCTTCCCACTCCTGAACGTGGAGGTTACGGAAGGTCAACCCTACCACGACCCCCCAACCCTAACCCAAGCCATGCTTTTAATGTTTTAGTCCCGATTCAGACTATAACTGATAGCAGGTTACTCTAAAGATTGTTTAGATCTTATTGGAGCTGTAATGTGCTCACATGTGAGGGTGTGTTTTTGATTGGCAGGTGGGCAGAACCAATACAACATCTGCATAAATGTGGAGCTAAATTGGGGCCAATATTCTTTTAAACCCAAATAAAACAAATTGAAAAAATATTGGTGTTTGTCCAAAAAAAAAATGTTTTTTGAATGTCCAAAACTGTTTGCTATTCTAAAATAAATGTTACTATTTTCAGCTTCAAATAATTTGTTTTTTAGATTTAAACTCACAATTTTAATTTCAAAACTTTTTTTTCAAATTTCATCTCTTTGTTTTCAACTTTTTTTTTTTTTCCATTTACGAATCGGAAAGTTTCAAAATTGAAAATGAAAAAAAAGAAGAGTTGAAAGTAAAAAAAAAGTAGAGTTGAGAATGACATCTTGAGTTTTGAAACTTAAAACATTGAGCATTTGAAGCTGAAAATAATTAAGTTTATTTTAGAATAGCAAAAAATTTTCTGGCATTTTAAGTTTTTTGCCAAACGCCAATATTTTTTTTTCAATTGGCTTTATTTGGGGTTTAAATAATATTGGACCCAATTTAGCTCCATACATAAAGGTTATCCTGAAATGACCAGATTTAACTGAAGGACAGAATCAGTGCCATCAAGAATGAAATGTAAAATGTTAAATAACTCTAGCCTTTTTACTGAATTATTTTTAAGAAGTGCAAAGATGTAAAAAAAATGTTTGCTTTTCCCTTTTCATTTGTCAGGTTATAAAACTCGCATCACTCCATCAATCAGGATCAAACATGCAGTAAAGACATTAACTTTGTTCAAACTTTGTTTGCATCAACACTAGGGGTGTAACAGATCACAAAACTCACGGTTTGGATCGTGTTATGGTTTTAGGGTCACGGTTTGGAAAAGTAAAAAAAATAATCAAGACAACAATATAAAAGCTAAATTATTTTTTTGGAAATGCTTCAAATCATATATTCAATAAGCATATTAATTATTTCACACACACAATATTTATATATGCAACATCCAAACATTTGGTCGTTGAGGTCTATTTATTAAAACGAAACATCTTTTAACTTTGAACACAAACAAAATGTTAAAACATGTAGTTTCTGATGACATTTACATGCATATCTTTAGTCCAAATCTAATAAAACTGAGAGAAAAGAATGATTAAAAATAGTGTTGAAAATACCAAATCTATCTGGAGTAACCCTTAAAATACAAATGTTCTCATCCCACCCAATGTTTATAGTTAAATCATAAATAAAACAGTTAAAATATTGTTTTGGTATTAATTGTTTTATTTAAACTAACTGTGGGAACTTTTAGATTTTTAAAATAAGCATTGTTTTCTGTAGAACGTGGCACTTCCATGCTCGCTTTTCCTGTTGATTTTTGGCCTCTTTGGCTTGCCATACAATTATCCCCTGACGGCACCGGTGAGTCTGTTACGGAGCTGCAGCTTTCTTCTGTAAGGGATAACTGCTGCTCTTAACTGGGAGAATCTTTAAATCCATAAATGAAAACATATACTGATGCTTTTATTCAGCTCTTAAGATTAAATAAACCTGACATCTATAGATCTGCGTCCTCCATTGGGAAGTCGAGAAAAGTTTTTGACAGAAGCTCCTCCCACACGCAGCAGGAGCGTCAGATGAACAGAGTTTAAGATAAACTTGAAGCAGCTACTTTAGCGCTTGTCAAAACAAAGAGGATTTACATGAAATTGATGCAAATTTAATTCAATGTGAACAGTCAATTGATTTAAATTATGCTAGCGTGAGGTGTGTGCATGCGGGGGGGGTGGGGGTTGGAGCGGTCCGCAGTATACACGTGTCCCGAATCGTGGCCTCTGATCCGTACAGACCACGGATTATCCGTGATCCGTTACACCTCTAATGTATAGTATGCGATGCACTCAAAATATCAACATGAGGGTATCCCTGTGTTCCCACCTATATTGGTCAGGTCACACCATTGTTTCTGGCTTGTGTCCTTGTTGCAATGGCATTTAGCCTTTTAGCTTTTCTACCAGATGTTGCTGAGATCCACTATTGGACCTAAAAAAAAAAGAAAAACATGCAAGCAAAAAATAAACTTAAAATAAAAAAGAAAAGCTGCAAATAATCAGAAATGCTGCTGCAGATTGAAGTTTCAGATCTGGATTCTCCTCTGATTAGTGGTCTTTTTGCAGAGTTTGTCTGTGTTAGCCGAAGCATTTAAGAGTTCAGTTTTTGGCTCGTCTTTGCCCCCGTATATGTTAGCCCCAGTGAGAGAAGGCTGAGGTAAGTTGTACTTTTGACTGCTGCCACTGCCTCATAACACTGCACCACATTAATATCTTCAAAACATATATAGATTATTGATGTATTTCTCAACAAATGCCTCTAAATGTGTAAACCGTGTAAACGTAAAATAACATTGAATTGAATTGAGTGGATTGAAAGAATAGAAAGAAGTTGGAATCGATCCAGGTTCAAGTGAATTGAACTGATTCTGGAAATTCTTGGCGACACCCAGCCCCAGTTGTCATGGATCCACCACAGAGGAGCCAGCAGCATCTCATCTGGGTTCTGTCTGTTCACTGTTGGGTTTAATAGCACTTTAACCTGGGTAAATTTAGAGACTGTCAGCAGCTGCAGATCATCCTGCCACCGTCTCTGGTCAATCAATGGAGCTTTCAGTTCAGGTTTGTGTCGTGGGATCCTGGACTTTAGGGGCAACTTTCAGAAGTGTTGGCAGCAACGTCCTTCAAAGTTTACCCTGTTTAAACTCTGAATTCCATCTATTTAGGCTTCAGTTCTGGAGACAAAGTTTTTGCAGCTGTAAGCTGATGCCCACATTTTAACCTCCAAATAAAAAGTGTGTCTTTGTATTACAAATGTACCAGTGGAGCATAATAGTTTGCTTTAGCAACACAAATTTGTCTTTCTGTGTTTCCGTACTTTCAAAAACGTTTTCTACTCTGTAACAAGAACTCAAGCCCTGATCTATGTATCTCAACTCCAACAGGAGGCTAAGTTCCTTATCTTGCAGCTACCTGTCCTTACACCTGTCCACTGCTCTTAAGACCTGTCTGTGTCAGGATTTGTTCGCTGCTAACACATTTTCCTGTCTTTAGGACCTAAGTTCCTCCCAGAAGAGCGGTGGAAACCTGCTGCAGATGTTGTATGATAAACCCAGCAGATGGTCTTACACCTTCCAGGTAATCAGTCATCAGACTGCCTTTGTAGATGATGCTGAGGAGTGACAGCCAATCAGAGCCCCTCTCACCTCTCTGCAGAGTTACGCATGCCTCAGCCGGGTCCGAGCACAGCTTCAGCCTCCACCTGCCAAGCTAGAAGAGGCCGAGAGCCCCGTTCAGTTCTACGAACGCTCGGTCTACTCGGACAGGTAAGCACACACCTGAACCAGAACACTTCATCAGGAACGTCTGCCTGTTGTAACGGCTGAACCGTGTTTAGGTACGTGTTTGCATCCAGCCTGTATGAGAACGGGAACCTGACTGAGACGGAATGGAGTGTTTATCAGGACTGGCACACCTGGCTACTGAACCAGTTTGAGGCAGACATCGCCCTTGATGCCATCATCTACCTTAGGGCCTCACCACAGGTAGCACAATATGTCTGGAGTCTCCACGTGTGCCACACGTGCTTTAGTTCTGCCACAAACGATTCTTTTTTTCCAATTAGTCAACTAATCAGGTCAATGCACAAACTGGATGTAAAACTCACATCTTTAACATCATTAGCTTTAAACTGAAATATTAGATAAACTTCAAATTAGCCTAAAAAATGTCCTAAACCAAAATAGTCCAAGAAGCTAGTATAATGCCATTATAACTTTCAACTTTACTACACTCTGACTCCATATAAAATAAAGTAACGACTAATCGACTATTGAAATAGTCGTCGACCAGTCGTGCAGCCCTAACGTGCTGCTCTGTACCTGTGCAGTGATCCATACAGCAGATCTTCCTGCAGCTGTGGTCGGTGATGCCGTCTCTGTCTTTTCAGCGCTGCATGCAGAGGCTGCTGCACCGCGGTCGGGAGGAGGAGCAGGGCCTTCCTCTGGAGTATCTCGAGCAGCTTCACTTCAGACACGAGTCCTGGCTCCATCACAAGAACCTCAGGTAACTGTGTTTCTGAGCACGCTCCGTTCTGTTGGGGCGTGTCCTCGGAGGTGGTGACTCACCTGTGCATCTTTGTGCAGGCCACCAGCTCAGTGGCCTTGTGGTGGAGTGTCCACCCTGAGATTGGAAGGTCGTGAGTTCAAATCCTGGCCAAGTCAGAGCAAAGACTTTAAAAATGGGACCCAGTGGGTCGCCGCTTAACACTCAGCATGAAGGGGTTGGGTTGGGGGGTAAACCACCAAATGGTTACTGAGTGCAGCTGTGTCTGCAGCTCACCACTCCCCCAAGGGAGAGTTCAAATCCAGAGAAAAAATTTCACACACCTTGTCATGTAACATATAATGTAATGTAATGGAAACTGTAACTTCAGGTTGGACTTCGATTACCTTTCGGATCTTCCAGTTCTGGTTCTGGACGTTGAGGACGACTTCCAAAACGATTGCATCAAACAGGAAGCCATCATCGACAAGGTTGGTTTTATTTTGAAATCACGTATTGGCTTTTCCTGTGATAGCTTTCCTCAGCTTTCCTTCTGTCCTCAGGTCCGTGAGTTTCTGTCCACGTTATGACTTTTGGCCAATCGCAGCTCAGGATTGGAGCAGCGCTTCTTCTGATTGGTGCAAATGTGTGTCTTTTTTAAAAATATTTTTAACAGTTTTTAGTTTGCGTTTGTTTTTTTACCATGTTTCTGTCGTCACTTGGCTCTGCAGAGTCTGTCCTCCGTGACAGACTGCAGCGTTGTATCTGTGTAAATAAATGAATTTGCAGAACTGTTGTCTCCATTTACTTTCATTTGGGGGGTGGGGGGTGCAGTGAATCATTTGCGGAAAGAAAAGCTTGAATGTCATGAAACAGTTTACTGATCGATTAAGGCCTCCAGGGGTCAGCGGTTCTGCTTTGTCTTGTTGGGTCAGTTTGTTTTGCAGAGACGAACATGTCTAACTATTAAACTTTGGCTCGTGGTGCGTTAATGTTCAACACAGAAAATTTCCATCTGCGATGTTGAGTCATATTGACTGTTCTAAGTGGGACCGGTAATGTGTAGAAAATTTGCCGTCCTTCGGAGCCCAGACGGTGTAAAAGTAAGGTACAGTCTTATTGATGACTAAAAGATCATTTTCAAACATCCAAATCCACGCCGTGAATGGCATTATTGGATGGGGCAATCAAATTAATCCACAGGTGTAGGTTTTTCAGGCTTTATTTCCAACCTGAACATGCAGCAACATACTACACAGGCTACCAGGTACCTCTTCTTCTCCCATTTCACTTTGTCTCCTGCTCACTGCTTCCACTTAGTGGGACCTAGTGCCATAACAATAGTTGAACACAATTAGCTGGTAGCTCCTCCCACATGCGGCTGCTGCGTCAAGTTTGGGAACACATTTTTTCACAGGCGACGAGCAGCGAATATGTTTCTTTTCGACAAAAAGAAGCAGACATCGAATAGTGTGCGGTGTGAATGCACCTTTACATTCTCCAAGAAAAGATCTAGAGAATAGTTCTTTCTCTCTTGCATTTCTACCTCATTTACAACAATCAGACTGCAGTAGAAAAGGAGACAACCTGCTGGTTTTCCCTCTCATGATGGGATCAGAGCTTCTAGATCATCCTGTGGATCAACCCTGAGATCTCAGACTCACCAAACCAGAGGTGTGTTCTGATGAACATACTTTAGATTTTAAATCAGAGACACTGCAAATGTTCTCTGTGCATTTGTGACATTGAAGTTTTGTTTGTAATTAGTCTGACATCAAAATTGAATTAGGTAATTTTTTGTCTGCCTTAAAATGATTTGAAAATTGTCCACTCATTGACGGTGCGTCTTATAACCAAGTGTGCCCCATAGTGTGGAAAATACAGTACGTGCAGATGAAATAAATCAAACATTTAAAATAAAAAAAAAAAAAAACATAATTTAAAATAAATGATTCAGCGAAGCTCAGGCTCTGTGTCATTCTTCATGTGGAAGTCATCATTTTGCCATCTCGGGTATTGATTTGATACCGGTCAATATCGGAGATATCAATACCAATATCGATATTTTTCATAAATGTGTTGGATGTGAAATTCATTCATCTACTTGGCCGCTTGGTCCCTATTGGGGTTGCAGGGGTGCCGGAGCCTAACCTGGCTGCTGATCGGCGAAGGCGGGGTTCACCCTGGACAGGTTACCAGTCTGTCACAGGGCCTCAATTTCACACACACACATTCACTCTCTTCCATACCTATGGGCAATTTAGAGTAAAAATTGAACCTATGAAGCATGTTTTCAGATGGTTGGAGAAAGCCGGAGTTCCGGGTGAAAACCCATTCAGGCACATGCAAACATGCAAACTCCACACAGAAAGATCCCCCATTTGTGGTTGTGTTTCAGTTCCCCCATCGGTAATTGATGTGAGGCAAGAGCGCTAACCACTGCACCAGTGTGCAGCCCAGTATTGGATACCAGAATAGTTTTTATTAGAGCTCACTAGCTTGCCACAGGAGAGCTCACTAGCATGCTATGCGTTCACTGGAGGGCAGCAGTAAATGGCGACCAACCTACTGTTGCAGCACAGCCCCCCAAGAGTTTGGTAGCTTGCTGCAGTAGATCTCACTTACTTGCTACAGTCTGGCTTGCTCCATTAGAGCTTGCTAGTTTGTTGAAAAAGAGCTTGCTAGCTCCCTGCAGTAGAGCTTGCTATAGTAGAGCTTGCTAGCTTGCCATAGTAGAGCTTGCTACAGTAGAGCTTGCTATAGTAGAGCTTGCTACAGTAGAGCTTTCTAGCTTGCTACAGTAGATCTCACTTGCTTGCTACAGTCTAGCTCGCTACATTGGAGCTTGCTAGCTTGCTGCAGTGGAGCTTTCTATAGTAGAGCTCACTAGCTTGCTACAGTAGATCACTTGCTTGCTACAGTCTAGCTCGCTACATTGGAGCTCGCTTGCTTGCTACAGTGGAGGCTGGCTAGCGTAGCGAGCCAACCCACTAGGTGCCCACTTAAGCCAATATGGGTTAAACAGTGGTGAAGCCACCACGAAACTGTAGACAAACCCAGTTGGGGCCCACTTAGCCTTACTGGCTAGATATCCTCTGAGCAGCAACCACTCCCCTCCTGAAATGATGTTTTTCAGCTTCACATTGTCCATCAAGTCAATAGTCAGTCAAAAGTCCCCATCAGAACAGCTTGGCTCTTTCAGTCACTCTTGTACCTCTACTTTCAAAATCTCATGAAAGACTTTTGAGTAACTTCATGAACTGAATAATAGTGGTTACATGAACTGAATCTTTTCACACCAAATCTCCAGTGTTTATGTTCTTCTGTTCTAACACGATCATTCCAGCAGATTGTCACAATTAACAAGTTAATGGTTGAAAAGTTACACTATGTCAAAGATTTTGTGTTTAAGCAACGATGTCTTAAGTGTTAAGAGGACATTGGATTACATCATCACAGTATAATTTGGTCTCATTTTATTGTTTTTTTTTTTTATTTGTTGACATTTTTATCTCCAAGCAGTAATTTTCTTATATAATTACAAATGGTTTGTGTTAAGATTTGCATAAATATTCTCATTCTTACGTGTTTGATGCAAATGGTTTTGCATGTAGAGACCTTTAGAAATGGGGCCCGGGTCATGACTCGTGGCTCCCCCCCCCCCCCCCTTGTGTGTGTTTACTTGGTCGTGTCTATCTGTGTGGTTTTCAACATCACAGGTTTTTATGCAGTTTGAGACCTCAGTGAACTGTGAAGAAACACTGTCTGACTGATGTGACTGCAAGTTTGATCAAAGTCTTACATTAAATGTATCCAATCATTTATCTAAAGAACTCAAGCCTGGCTTTAAAAACAATTAAAAAATTCTGGCTTAATAAGAAATTCAGAAGATTGAGAAAGGACGGGGCTTTGAAAAAATAAAATAAAAGATAAAGACTCAGCTGCACACGAACACACATGCACAGAAAATATACAGTGGAGATGAAAAGTTTGGGTACCCCGCAGGTAAAATGTTCTATTATTGTGCATAAAGAACTCGAGGAAAGATGGAAAAACCTTTTAAAGGCATCAGATTACAAATGAGACATTCTTTAAAATCTAGGCTTTATTTCCATCATTAAGCCTTTCAAAATAACAGAAAACAGAATAATGTGTGTGCAAAAGTTTGGGCCTCCTTCAGAGCTAGTACCTTGTACTGCCCCTCTTGGCAAGTATCACAGCTTTTGGCTTTTAGTGGACGGGGATGCCTGTTACACTCTGCTCTGTTTAGGTCAACAGATTTTCAATGATGTTGATGTCATGTGATTGGGAAGGCCACGGCAAAACCTTCAGTTTCTGCCTCTTAATGTAAGACGGTGTGGATTTTGAGGTTTGTTTAGGATCATTATCCATTTGTAGAAGACATCTTCTCTTCAACTTAAACCTTTTCACAGATGTTCTTGTTGACTGCTATTTCTTAACGACATTCTGAAAAGATGATATCGGCATCTGAAAACCCTTTGCTATCCTCGTGTAACCTTCTCCTCCTTTGTGAGCATCAACTATTTTCAGTTTCAGTGTTCTAGACAACTGTTGGAAGAACGCATGATGCTGATTGTTGGAGCGAGGTCAGATGACTCATATTATTTGAAATCTTTGAGATTGAAATCACCCGTCTTTGTAAACAATGATTGTGAAAAATCCATGGCATTAGGTGTGTTTGAGATCACTTGCGGATCGTTGGCGTGACCAAGCATCTGCAGGCGGGGGTGAGAAAATGCGCCTGAGGTAAAGGCGATAGCGAGACTGTAGAAAACAGGAAGGTCGGGGGTGTCTTTCATATTGAATGAACCTCCATAGCTTGATCTTTACTATTATGTACTTTACATTCATTTTTAACATGTGTCTGTGGACAATAGATGGAAAAATGGCCCCTGGGGTAATTTTATGTGCACTGTCCACAAAAAACACTTACATTTTAGATCAAAGTTAACATATAAAGGCAAGGACTGTGTCCGCCTGCTTGATAGTATGTAGGGCATGCTATCAATTCTATGGGGTGCCCAAACTTTTGCACACGCCAGTATTTTGTTTTCTGTTATTCTGAAAGGGTAAAGGATGGAAATAAAGTAATTTTTTTACATATTAAAAGAATGTCTCATATGTAAACTGATGCCTTTAGAAGATTTTTAAATCTTTCCTTGAGTTCTTTACGAACAATAATATTACATTTTACCTGGGGTGCCCAAACTTAAGTTTCCAGGATACGTGTGTAAATAAACATATATAGTGGAAAGACCTCAAACATCTCAGTCCAGAAAAGCACAGAGCTAGGAACAGCTAAGAAACTGTGAAGGACTATAAACCTCCCAGCCCTCTGGTAGAGGACGCAAGCTAATAGGAAAAACCACCCGCAGAGGGTGAAAGGGGCATTTTTTATTTTTATATATATATTTTTTTTATATATGCATGTGTAAATATAAATGTATAAATAAAATGTATATTCCTGTGTATGTGTATATATCTATGTATATACATATATATATATATTTATATACATATAAGTTTGTATGTATACATGTTTTTAGATATGTGTCTATTTGTGTTTGTATATAATATATATATATATATATATATATATATATATATATATATATATATATATATATATTATATATATTATAGGTAGATCTGAGCTTCTATCGCTCTGGTGATCAGGCTTTTTCCTGTAATATAGTTGTGACATCAAGAACCTTGAAACTACATTGTAAATAGCTTTCTTTTAGGAGCAATGTCTAACCTTTTTACATAAAGAAAAAGGAAAAATGTGATCCCTCCTCACAACAGCCCCCAGTGGTATTAAGAGGACCTGCACCTTCTGCTAATTTTGTGTTTGAGAAAGTGCTGTGACTCTGCAATTGTTAGCATTAGCACCTCTGGCTCTCTATGGCTTTGCACCAAAAGTGAAGTGAGAGCCAGAAATATGGTATTAAGTAACCCGACAGCTGCTGAGTCTTTCATATGCTGAGCTGTTGTGTAGTTTCAGTTTGAACTGTTCATCTTTAGTGTGTCGGTTATTCGTCTAGTTCATTTATGGAAAAGATCCATTTACATCAGGGGTGTCAGATGCTAGTGCTGATAGCTGAAGATGCTGAAATTGATAGCTGAAAAACGCTGACGTTGATAGCTGAAATCACTGAAGCTAACAGCTGAAAACACTGAAGCTAAAATATTAGCTAAATGCCGAATTAGCCAAAAAAAAAGCTAGAAAAAAAATAGGTTAGCTAAAATTAGTTAGCATGACGCTGTAAAAATAGCTATACTTCAAAACAGCCTAAAAAACTAAATGCAATGCCTAAATTAGCCAAAACAGCTATTGTATAAATGTTAGCCTAGCTCTAAAACAGCTTAGAAAAGCCTGAATTAGCAAAAACAGCTAGCATGTAGCTGAAATATTAGCTAAACTCCATAATAGCCTAAGAAATCTTAGTAAAAGCCAAAATAGCCCAAAAAGCTAGCAGAATGCCAATTTTTAAAACTGTAACTTTTTAGCATAATTATGAATAATGAAAAGGAAGGAATAATATTCCAGAATTAATAAACTTAAACCTTAAATGACTTTTAATATTTTACCCTCCATAAAAATATATACTGTCAAAAGTATACAAGTTAGAAATGAGCCCATTAATAACAATAAAATAAAATAATCTGGAGGGCCGGATTGAATTACGCAAAGGGCCAGATCCGGCCCCCGGGCCTTGACTTTGACACATGATGTTGACAGAATGAAGACGTGTGAGGGACGGCATGGTGGAGTAGTGGTTAGCACTCCTCCATCGCAGTGAGAAGATCCTGATTCAAACCCCAGCTGGGTCTTTCCTGTGTGGAGTTAGCATGTTCTCCTTGTGCACGTGTGGTGATCTCCGACTATGTAGGGTTCGTTCTACAGGCTAAAAACATGCTTCATAGTTTCACAGGAATCTTTAGCTTGTTTGAAGCAAAGATTTTGATTGTCTCTGTGATCTTCTCTTGCTGATGGACTCATTGGTGGGTGATGTGTCATTCTACTGTCAATGATTAGTATTCAGTCCTCTTCCTCCCTCTCCTCCATGGGCTCCTCCCTCCCTCCATCCGTCCCCGCATGTGCCTCCCTGCTCTGAGCGTCCGTCCAGTCGCCCGTCAGCCCTCAGCTTGTGAGCACCACGTCCCTCTAGGCAGAGAAAAGCCTCTTTAGCTGGAGCACCGGTGGCGGCGGCGACGGCGGCCTCTGTAATCCTTTAAGAAGCGTCAGCAGACTGCAGGTAAAGTTCCTCACAGCTGCAGGACTCTTGTCCTCTTCTTCCATTTGGAGTCACAAGTGCATTTGGAGAACAACTTTGACCTAAACCTTTGTGTGCTTTTTGGTTGAAGAAGGAGCAGCTCAGGCCCTGGAACTTCTCACGCTCCTGCCGTTGTTGGTGAGATGGCCTTCAGCGACCTGCTGGAGGAGGTGAGACGACTTGTCTGCTGCTGCCGCCACACCTGTGCAGGTGCTGCAGGCGTCTAACTCGCTGTTTCTGTCCTGTCCCTCACTGTGGTGGTCAGGTGGGGGGGTTCGGCCGGTACCAGTGGATCCACGTGACTCTCATCAGTTTGCCTGGTTTGATGATGGCCAGTCAGAACTTGCTGAACAACTTCGTTTCCGGAATCCCTGCCCACCACTGCAGCCTCCCAGCCAATCACAGCTCACACAACCTGTCGCTCTACAACCAGGTAACACCTGACCGGTTATGTTTAAACCAAAGATCATCACTGGAGAAAAGTTTCACAAAACCAAAGCTCCTTTATTTTACTGAACCAACCCTGCCAAAGTGTTAGTAGAACCACCATGCACTACCTGCTGCCTCAAAAGGCTTTATACAATCTCACCCCTGAGTTTAAAGGTGGACCAGCAGCTGAACCAGAACCAGAACCAGAGATAATCTATGAATACAAACAGACTAACAAGCTCAAACATTGAGTTCCATATGTAACGCTATCGACACACCAGGCATGTGATACACATTCAAGAACCTGCTGAACACGGGTTCTTGAACGTGTGCTAGCATACAGTGTTCACTAGCCTATGCTAGCACGAGTACTTACAGTTGGAAGAGTCTTGATTCAAAAAGTTAAAGCTATGCAAATCCTGCGAGTCTTCCTCCATGTTTTTTCCTTCTTTCTTTCCCAGCTCTATTCCGATTTATGAAGAACTCGGTGTCCTATAATTCTGGTCGAACACAAACTGAAGTTATTGGTTTCTCCTTCACGATCATGATTACAACGGCTGGCACTTCCTTGTTTTGAAAAGGACGCCATCCATACGTCACTAACAAACCTGAGTCCACGACTGGTCAAAGTTCAGCGTTTTCTAGTTTTTGCAGCTCAAAAGTTCAACTGGCTGAACTTCTAGCACGCGATTAATGAACCCCCTCTTATAAATAGAGCCTGAGACTGGACTTAAAAACCTGCGCAGGGACGTATGAACGCAAAGGTTTTGAACGTAGAAGTCTGAGTCACAGGTTCTAGTGCACTTACAAAGATTTATTGTAAAAGTGGTCACTTAAACGAGAGTCAACACGGCCAATGTGAATGTACCTTCAGAGTCTTAAACACAGAAACCAACAATGAAGGTTTACATAGACCAGGGGTCTGCCATCTGAGGCTCTGGTGACACATGCGGCTCCGTCATCCCTTCACTGAAAAAAAGCGCTAACAATTTCAGTAAGAAATATATTTATAGTTCATTTATTTTATCTAATCAAGTTTTGTAATTTATATTTAGAATTATAAAATGTCTGGTTAACTGAGAAAAATAATGGTGAGAGTAGTTTATTATTAGAATAAGAATAAATCATTATTATTATTGATTATACATCAATGTTATCATGTTTATATTTCATAGTGAAAAGAAGGAAATGAATAAAGCGCACCAAAGTCTTAAACATGGAAAACTACCATGTTTTATTTGACTTTCTTGCTTATTTGACACAGGGTTCTTTTTATTTTGAAGGAAATTTATGGGCTGCTGTCAAAAGTAAAATAAGTTAAAATGGTTGGAAAAAGAAAATTATATTAATTCAATATGGAAATGCAACAAAAACACAGATTAAGTGTGTTTTTCTGAACACTGACTTGCAGCTTTTACTCGACTTTGGTCAGTAAAAAACTGGAGTGTATGGCTCTTTCAGAATCAAAGGTGCTGACCTCTGACAGACTTTTTATTGGAAGTGTACATTCGAACATGCTGAAGCATGTTTGAATGTAGCTTTGTAAAAACTAGTCAGTAACTGCAACATGTCGTGTCTGTTCATAGATGAGAGAGGAGCAGCTAGAGAGCAGGTGAGCTGTCAGGAAGGTGTGGAAGAGACCATCCCATCCTTCTAGGAATCAGCATAAGCAGCAGCATGCTCAGGGTCTTAGGACTTATCCTTAACTTTCAGCTTTATGAAACACGAAAAACTGAAAAGACAGAGCTGCTGTCTGCCTCCAAACCTCCAACAAAAGTGGATTCCACAAAGATCAGCCCGATTCCTGAAGGTTCTGCCCTCCATTCTGGTTCAGGACATTCAAGGAACGACTGGTAATCCTGCAGACTGAGAACAGAGTGTTCCGTTTGGAAAACCTGGAACTATGAGCTCTTAGAGAGATGATGGAGCGTTTACCTATGAGGCATCGTATGTTGGTAAAAGAATCAGAACTCAGAAGTGTCCTGCTCTGTAGTTTTTGATATTTTCAGTGTTTAGACAGACTGAGGAAAACGTGGTGTCAATGAGAACAAAACCCCGCTGACTTCAGTTCTGCTAGAGTTTGAATGAACCAAGTCCTGACCCTGCAGCTGCTGAGAGGGAGGAGGGAAGAGTCAAGCAGGTCATTACCCCCCAGAGAGACAGCTTGGAACAGACAGCTGCAGGTTTCCTCTCACATCAGGTTCCCAAACACCACAAGGACAGTCGAGGTTGCTCCTCACCTTTGACGTTTTCTCAGTTTTAACTCTGGTGTGCCATCTGGTGTGCGTTTCCTTTAATTGGTGATTGTTTATAAAATCTAAACTTGTTCACATTTCTCCTGTGGGCTGCAATAGACAGCTCACAATCATTAGCACTGACATAGGAGTCCTGACAGAAGGGAACACTGATCAGTGATCGTCAAACAGATTCTCGACAAAAGAAATGACTAAAAAAACTTTTTTTTTTTTTTATGTATTTTTTGCTTTATTTATTTATTTTTTCTTGAACTCAGAGAAACTCTGGATGTAGGATCTGTTTTACTCATTCAGGATAACCTGATTGTTGACCATTTCAAAGCCCACTCCCCCACCCCCAGTGAGCCACGTGTCAGGCGGCAAATAAGAAACATTTCTCATTAATGTTTGCCCAAAGCAAGACAGAAAAAGGACTGAGAGCTTTGGTTCCAAGAACAGATCATCCTGCTCCAGAGTCTGAGGATGTATTCAGACTGGACACATTTGGTTCTCTTGATGTGAACCAGAGTTTGTTTTTCCCCATAATCCAGAACACATTTTCAGTCTGAATACATCCAAGCAGACTCAAGTCCAGGACCAGGAACCACTCTTTGGAGGGGGTCTCTGGTCGTTTGCAATCAGAATGAGCTCAGGTTCACTCTGAGTTTCCTCAGAGCGGTACAACTGAACCAAAATGCTGGCTCCACCTCGAATGTTTGACAGTCCACTTTCAATGGAAGGGGTGTGGTCTTACTCATCACTATAGAAACGTTGTCTGTGACTGACTTTGATCAATCACTGTTATCTGGCTCCAACGTGGCGGCATCTGTATCGCGGAAAAATGGCGAGTGAATTGACTTTAGTCTGCTGGAGCCGGTAAGATATTTTCTATGGGTGACATCATACCTGCTCTGTCCAGTTCTGTAAACACTGTCAATGATACATGCAGAGTAGCAGAGCGACAAAGAGACACGGGAAATCGTTGAAATGGACCTTCTTAGCTGTCGTCTCCTCAGTAACCGTCTCACAGCATGTCTTCACCATACCAAAGTAGAGGTAAAAATTGTTGAACTTGACATTGATACAGACGTTCGATATTATTCAGTGAACATGTCTATGTGCCCCCCCACACCACACACATAATTCCTGGCTAAAATGTCTAAAGACAGACCATATACAAAGTTCAGGACTCACTCTGGACTAAATTAACCGAACTCAGTCCAGATCCACAGACTTTCCTGTTCTGAATACTCCCTCAATGTCCCAGTCGTTGACTGTATAAGTAAGAACTGGACATAACAAGTGTAGAGGTCCCCGTAGTAAAAGCAGTTCCTCAGGCTCTCACGAGATCAGGCCAAGGCCTTCGCCATCACTTCCAGATACGTCTACCAACATATTGCAGCCCGTCATCAGCGATTAGTCTGAGTCACATTTTCAGAGGAACTACCGTCTTTGTTTTTCCAGCTCAATTTTTCCAGATTTGTGGATTGACAGTTTTGTCTTTCAGATTGATGAGAAGCAGCTCCTGAGAGCTTTCATTCCTCCAGACCCTTCAGGGAACAGACTGGACCGATGCATGAGGTAACTCACTTTCCAGGCATGTTCTTTCCCATCACTTTCTTCATTTCAATGCTTCCTCTTTACCTGCTCTACAGGTATGTGCAGCCGCAGTGGCACCTGTTAACCACAAACAGCTCTGCCAATGTTAGTGGGCTCCAGACTGAAGGCTGTGTGGACGGATGGACCTTTGACCAGTCAGAATTTATTTCTACCACCGTTTCTGAGGTAACCTAAACAATTCTGCGTGATGACAGGTTTTGATGATCTGATTGATGTTCATCAGTGGTAGTGTAGTAATGTAAAGCAGGGGCAGCCATGATATAGAGGTGAAGTGGTTGACCTCTCACTGAAGGGTTGCAGGGTTCCTTACAGGTTTTCTGGATTCATTCATCCCAGATCCTCCTAAAAAGCCATTTAAATTAATTGGATTTAAATTAATGTGCATTAAAATGCGTATTTAAAAGTTCAATCTTTTGTGTGGGTCAATTCAAAAGTGAAACTCATTTAAATAAAATCATAACACATATATTAAAATATGTAAAGCCCCACTCCAACTATATTTTAATCAAATATCGTGGATAGTATTGCTCCTAGATCCATGCCTGATAGGAAAAACTCTCCATAGAGAAATTCCATACTCGTAAAGAATGAAAAAAGAGATTTAAAAGAAGAAACTTCACTTTTAGAATGTACAAACGAGTCATGCAGGGAAGTCCTAGTTTTCTGACATCATTACCACAAACTCCCATAATGCTCGGGCCTTATTCGCTACAGTCGACAAATTAACAAAACCGACCTGTTTCTGTGGCACCAGAACTTTACTCCACCAAAGCCTGTAATGACTTTGCCAAATTCTTCAGGGACAAAATCAAAAATATTAGACAAACAATTGTTTCATCAACTACAAGTTCAGGATATGAACCCTATCCACTAGAAACCAGTGTAAACCCAATGGCTGAGTTTCAACCCATAAGCAGGAAAGAACTGCAGAGTATTCTCTGTCAACTGAACTCCTCCTCCTGCTGTCTGGACATTCTACCCACAAGCTTTTTCAAAAAAGTTTCAAAGATCCTGGAACCAGTCCTGCTCCAGATTGTCAACTTGTCTTTAACATCTGGTGTTTTCCCAGAACCACTGAAAACAGCTGTAATCAAACCTCTCCTAAAAAAGGACAGTCTAGACAAAACACAAATGAACAACTACAGACCGATATCAAACCTGCCATTTTTAAGTAAGATCATTGAAAAAGCTGTTTTCCATCAGTTAAATGAATTCCTAATAAATAACAACTGCTATGATGTCTTCCAGTCCGGCTTCAGACAGAACCACAGCTCTGAAACGGCTCTGACCAAAGTGACCAATGACATACGTTTGAATACAGACAGTGGAAATATGTCAGTGCTATTTTACTGGATCTCAGTCCTGCGTCTGATACAGTCGACCACACTATACTACTCAGACGACAGGAAAACTGGGTGGGTCTCACTGGGCTAAACTGGTTCAAAACGTACTTAGAAAACAGGAAATATTTTATCAATTGGTAACTTCACATCTGAGCCAACAGAAATTACATGTGGAGTCCCCCTAGGCTACTTCCTAGGACCACTTCTATTTAACACCTACATCAAGGGTCTCCAACGTGGTGCCCCCGGGCACCAGGTAGTCCACAAGGTGCCCTCAGGTCTCTTCTAAAATTAACACACCTGTGAGCTCCATCTAAAATTAAATTATATTTTTTTTTAAATGACACTTGCATTTACTTAGAATTAAAAATCTAAATGTCTTACAAATATGTTGATGATACAAGAACTTTAGATAAGTTTAGGTGACCTCTGACCTATTCCAGTTCAAAGATCATTAATTTTGTTGAAAATGTTGCAGATTTGGTCTTTAGTGCAAAATGTGACACGATTTGTTTAAAGATGTGTAAGTGGATTTTTCTTTAATATTACATAATTGATTAACAAGGTACAACACATGGAAAATGGGATGTTTTTCCCATGAAATCTAAGTGAACATCTGAAAATGTAACAATTACTGAGATTAATTAAGTGCTCTATATTGATATTTCTTTCCTAGCTTGTTTTCATGATAATTCTTATAATTTCTTGATAATTATAGTGAGAAATCAGTGTCATTGCAAAGAGGAGTATCATTTTTCATTATTAATAATGTATAACTAACTATAACTAAACAAAATTTGTTATTTAAAAATGGTAGCCCTTCGTTTAACTAAGTACCCATGAAGTAGTTCTCAGGTTCAAAAAGGTTGGTGACCCCTGATCTACATGCTCCCACTGGCCCAGGCTATAAAGAACAACAACATTAGTTACCATATGCAGATGACACACACATATATATTACACTGTCACCAGGAGACCGAGGCCCTGTACAGGCTCTTGGTAAATGCATGGAGGACATTAATGACTGGATGTGTCACAACTTACTTCAGTTAAACAAAATCAAAACTGAGGTTATTGTCTTTGGGGCTAAAGAAAAAAGGTTGGACGTCACTACAGAGCTTCAATCTATCCATCTAAAAACTACCAACCAGGCCAGAAACTTGGGTACAATGATAGACGCAGACTTTCTGATAAACAGATTAAGGCAGTCACAAAATCAGCCTACTATCATCTCAAAAATATCTCAAGGATTAAAGATCTGCTGGAAAAGCTCGAGCATGCTTTCATCTTTAGTCGACTTGATGACTGTAACTGTGTTTTTACAGGAAACTGCAGCTGATTCAGAACTCTGCTGCTCGGGTTCTCACTAGAACCAAGAAAGTAGACCACATCAGTCCAGTTCTGAGGTCTTTCCACTGGTTACCTGTCTCTCAGAGGATAGACTTTAAAGTTCTGTTACTGGTTTATAAAGCTTTGAATGGTTTAGAACCAAAATACATGCCTGACCTCTTGACCCAGTATGTACCATCCAGACCTCTCCGGTCATCTGGATCTGGTCTTTTATCAGTTCCTACAGTCAGAACTAAACATGGAGAATCTGCACTCAGCTTCTATGCTCCACAGATCTGGAACAGACTTCCAGAAAACCTTAGATCAGATGAAACACTCAGGATTTAAATCCAGGTGAAAGACTCACCAGTTCTCAGCTGAATTTGATTAATATGTATTCAGAAGTTAACATCTGCACTGTTTATCTATGCTTGTTTAAAATTAAAATCTTTTTATTTTATTTTAATGATCACACTTTTACCATTTCTTTTGATTGTTTCTTTTAACCTAACCACTGCACGGTGGCGCAGTGGTTAGCGCTCTTGCCTCACAGCAAGAAGGCCCCGGTTCAAATCCCGGCTGGGGGATCAGAAACACCAACTGGGACCTTTCTGTGTGGAGTTTGCATGTTCTCCCCGTGCATGCGTGGGTTCTCACCGGGTACTCCGGCTTCCTCCCACCGTCCAAAAACATGCTTCATAGGTTAATTGGTTACTCTAAATTGCCCCTAGGTATGAATGTGTGAGTGAATGTGTGCGCGAATGTGGCCCTGCGACAGACTGGCGAACTGTCCAGGGTAAAACCCCGCCTTCGCCCATCAGCCGCCGGGATAGGCTCCGGCATCCCCGCGACCCCAAAAGGGATAAAGCGGCATGGAAAATGAATGAATGAATGAATGTTTCTTTTAATGTTTTATGTAAAGCACTTTGAATTGTTTCTGTACATTAAATGTGCTATAAAATTAAACTTACCTTGCCTATGGTAATATCACTGTCACTGGTTGTTTAATTATGAGCCAAAATCAAGGAAGCTGAGCTGTTTTTTAAGATGTAGTTTTTGAGAGGCAGGAGTTCATTAGAAATGTGTCTCCAGTTGGGCGGGACTGCTGTGGAAATAAACCTTCATGGACCAGCATTAACCCAGCATGCCTTTGTTTACAATCTCTCCTGCCGGCTTACAGCCCCTCACAACAAGCAACATAAGCTAAAATATAAAAGCAACAGGCGAGCAAAACGCGAGCATCAGACACAGTATTTGATCCAGATTCAGCAGATTCCAGCTCAGATGTGGAAAACAAAGAAGTTCATGGATCTGTTTGTCTGCAAGTGGATGAATCCAAATTGAGCAGAGCAGGGAGACCTAAAACATGAAGCGACTCAACGCCCTGAATGTCCATACAGTCTTTCTGATGTCTGATGTTTGTGGCTCCTCCTTGTTTCCAGTGGGGTCTGGTGTGCTCTCTGCGGCCCCTCAAGCAGATGATTCAGTCTATTTATATGGGCGGAGTTCTAACAGGCGCCATCATCTACGGCGGCCTTTCAGACAGGTCAGACTCCTTCTGTTCATTTTTGTTACCGTTGGCTTTCCACAACTGCATCACACATCTGGATGTAATTCTCTGTTTGATCATCAGGTTTGGGAGGCGATCGGTCCTCATTTGGTCCTACCTGCAGATAGGGGTACTGGGCTGCGGCTCTGTACTCTCTTCTTCATTCTCAGTCTATTGCGTTCTTCGGTTTCTAAATGGCATGGCTGTGTCTGGAGTCATCCTCAATGGCTTCTCATTAAGTATTCATCTGTCTACCTTTCTGCTTCACCACCTGTCTATGCTTGAACCTGTCTGACGGTCTACCTGTCTGTCTGCCCTCAGAGGTGGAGTGGATCCCGACCAAAACAAGGACAGTCGTGGGCACACTCACATCCTTTTTCTTCACATTCGGTCAGATGGTCTTGGCAGGACTTGCCTATTGGCTGAAAGACTGGAGGAAGCTTCAGCTTGCTGTGTCCGCTCCTCACTTCCTGTTTTTTGCCTACAGCTGGTGTGTTTGCAGAATCCTTTGATTGGTCAGACAGTTGGAATTCCTCAGCTGTGATTGGTCTTTTGACCCTTCTGTTTGTTTTCTTTGCTTGGTCAGGTGGTTTTCAGAGTCAGCCCGTTGGTTGGTGGTAAACCGTCGGTCTGAAGAGGCATTAAAAAGTCTTCATCGAGTCGCTCGAATCAACGGGAGACCAGAAGTCATCAACAAGCTGACAGTAGAGGTGACAGTCAACCTTTAGCATGGAGGTTCGATCCATCCCATCAGCTGAGTTTAAGTCCATGTGACTGCAGGATCTACATTCTCACATGAGGAAAGAAATCGAGTCCTGTCGATCGTCCTTTACGGCACTCGATCTGCTGAGGACCAGAGGGATGAGGCGAATCTCCATCTGTCTGGTTGCTGCTTGGTCAGTAAATCCCTCAACCAGCTGCCCTACATTAGTTTTAGTCATTCCTAACTTTTTTAGGACTCGTTAAAATGTCTGCCGTGAACACTCATCCTACTAGAGTTCACCTGTGAATCTGTCTGCAGGTTTTCAACCAGTTTTGCATACTATGGTTTAGCAATGGACCTGCAGAAGTTTGGGGTGAGTTGTGACACAGCTGTCCTTCTCTTCTGCCTTTTCTTTCATCTGGGGTTCCTTTGGTGACGTTTCTGCTTTTGGAAACTTAGTCTAAACTGCTCTCTTTATAGCTGATTCACACTGAACTGCCTCACAACTGACTATTGGTTGTTCCAGGTGAGTATTTACCTGATGCAGGTCATCTTTGGAGCTGTAGATATTCCAGCAAAATTGTTTGCTCTGGGCATGCTCAGTTACCTTGGGAGGAGGGTATCTCAGGTGTCCTGTCTTTTTTTGTCGGCTGTCATCATCTTTGCCAACATCTTTGTCCCCACAGGTAATATGATTTTGAGTTCAAACAACTCCTAGTTCTTTTCTTGTTGGATTCTAATCTAATTCTGATCACTGTATTTTTTGGACTATAAGTCTCACTGGAGTAGAAATCCCACTTTTGGGAGAAATTAATTTAACAAAATACTGGCGCAGGAGCTGACATTTTATCATGAAAAACAAATTATAATTAGCGCTGTCATGTGGTTATTTTTTGTGTGATTAATTAATCATGACCTGTAATTATTAATCAAGTTAATCTATTTTTAATTGAACCTAATAATTGTTGTGAAGTGTCTCATTTTAAGATATATTGATATAAATTTCTTGACATTGTGACAGAGTAAAAGATTAAAAAAGTAACTAAAATTTGGTTTTATTAAGTTTATGTTTCTATAACAGACTTCCAAATTTTACTTTTAAACCTTCAATGGGGAATATTTTCAATCTCAAACGATAAAAAAAAACAAGACCAAGAACAAAGCATCAGGTCCAGAGTGGAAACCATTTCCTTAGCAATCCAAAATTAATGACCACAAAATTCCTATTGATACCACATTACATACTGACGTACCTCATTCCACAGTTTACCGTCCCATGTGATCAGCCTTCCCCGTACCCCATTATTAATGATAACAAACACCTCGTTGGGCTTTATCTCTCACAGCAGGAGTGTCAAACTCAATTGCTCAGGGGGCCAAAATCCAAAACACACCTTAGCTTGTGGGCTGAACAGGATAAACATCTATTGAAACTTTATAAACTAAACCTTTTAACATTAATATGAATAAAAACAAAAAATGATTTTATTCCAGAACAACTTGAACCTCAAAGACAGTAACTTTCAATATTTACTCTTCATAAATTATATTTAGTCAAAATTGTACAAGTTTAAAATAAGTGCAAAATAACATCGGTCCATAAATAACAGTAAAATAAAATGATCTGGAAGGCCGGATAGAATTACCCGGAGGGCCAAATCTGGCCCCCGGGCCTTGATTTTGACACATGGTTTACATAATAAGTAATAGGTGTGGTGTTGTGGCTTTGTTTTGGCATAGTTCTGTCAGGAACTACAGTCGCACATTGACACAGCTTTGACAAGGTGTGTGCTGAGTACAGGGTCCCCAATACATGCACTGAGAGCAATGTAGGAGGCATTTTCAGTTGAGTTCAAATGAAGCGTTCATGAAAGGAAACCAGGGGTGTCACTCGGACAAGGGGCCAAAATCCAAAACACACCCTAGGCCGTGGGACAAACAGGATAAATATTTATTGAACAATCTAAAACTACATTTTGAACATTTTAAAACCAAAACTTTTTAACATAATTATGAAATAGACATATAGCATTACCTGATAATCCTAGTGTGAATGCTTGGCAGTTGAAGATGCAAGTGCTGATAGTTGAAGATGCTGAAATTAATGGCTGAAAAAGCTGAAGCTGAAAACGCTGAAGCTGATAGCTTGCTAAACAATTAGCTAAATGCCAAGATAGCCTAAAAAATCTTTTTAAAAAAACTTAAGTCAGCCAAAACAGCTAGCATGTAGCTGAAAAATAGCTAAACTCCAAAATAGCCTAAAAATCTTAGTAAATGCTAAAATATTCCAAAAAGCTAGAAGAATGTCAAATAAACTTTAAAACCATAACTTTTTACTATAATTATGAATAATAAAAAGGCAGGAATATTATTCCAGAATAAATCAACTTAAACCTTAAATAACTTGTAAATATTTTACTCTCCATAAAAGTAAATATTGTCAAAGTTATACAAGTTAGAAATCAGCGCAAGATAACATCGGGCCATTAATAAGAATAAAATAAAATGATCTGGAGGGCCGGATCAACACCTGTGAAGTCAACGGACGGAAATGGGTTTTTTTATTTATTTGAGAACATGATAATAGCTATAGATTAAAAATTAGATCAACGCAATAAAAAAGTGCTAACTTTTCTCTAATTAATTCATGTTGATTAATGCTGATTTGACACCCTTAATGATAATAACTTCATATAAATTGTGGTAGACTGAATATATTTCACTGCCTTAACACATTGATGCTTATTCGGCTTCAAACAGTGAGAATCTGGTATATTAGCTCAACATGTGAGCAGTTATTATAATAACTGTAGCATAAAGAACATGCCAGCATGTCAACCAATCAATTTAAATCATTAAATCATCTGAATTCTTCACCCAGTGTGATGCTTTGGAACAATTCAACCAAGTCTGGCGTGAGATTGAGCAGCTTACACCTTTGGCCAAACGACGCAAGAAAAAGTGACTTATACTCCAAAAAACATGTTTTTTTTTTCTATACTATCCCTGATTGGACCCTTACCTTGCTGTTAATCTGATCTCAAAGATTGGTTTTATCCCAATGATTCTGTTGGCCAGTGATTAAGTTTGATTTTTATCAATATTCATGTCAGATGTCCATCTGATCTGGGTTCTGATCCATCTCCAAACAGACATGCAGACCCTCAGGACCTCCCTTGCCTGTCTCGGTAAAGCCTTAACGTCTGCATCATTTACTACAGTCTATCTGTATACTGGAGAGCTGTACCCAACTGTCATAAGGTGATACCACAAACTCCACGACCCATTAGAACTCTTCTTCATTGCTATTAGTTCTGACTGTGCTGATCATGTGTTCGGCACCACGCTTTCAGGCAGACGGGAATGGGCTTTGTTTCTACTATGGCAAGAGTGGGCAGCATGGCAGCCCCTGCCGTCCTGATCCTGGATGAGGTAATGCTTCTGAATCCAACTTTCCATTCCCAGAACAGAAAAGAAAAGAAAATGACGTTGAAATGAGGAAGAGATGGGGTTAGGGGAGGGATGTGAAAAGCAAGAACTTCCTCTGGCGGTTTCCTTAGATGGACTTTGTCTTTATTTGCCTGATCATAGCAGTGATACAGAGGCTGGTGCTGAGGTATGACAGACTTTGATTCCACACTTTCCCAGGTCTGGCCTGCTTTACCCAGCATTGTGTATGGTGGTGCTGCAGTTCTGGCTAGCGGTTTTGCCTGTTTCCTCCCAGAGACTCTCAACGTACCACTGCCTGACACGGTCGAGGATGTAGAGGAGAAATGGTGAGCTGACACAAACACAAATGGACAAACTCTATTAGCTATATTAGCTGGACTACTTTATTAAGCCTTAAACACCAGAACCTCAGCTCCAGTCTTGACACTCTTTGAAATACTGTAAGTTCACCAACCTTTCTGAAACTGAGAGCTTCTTCATTAGTACTGAGTCATACGAAGGGCTACCATTTTGAAATGACAAATTTGAACTGGAGTAGGTCAGAGGTCACCTAAACTGATTTAAAGGGGCCATAGCATGATTTGCTTGAGGCTTTCAGAGTAAACTATATTCATATATAGGATCATGTATTACTTTCGGAATACTGAAAAACAAATTATTTATGAAATACGAGTGATTTGCGTGGACCGTTTTAATACCCAGAAGTAAACTTGATCTCTGAGGCTCCGCCTTTCGCTTCTTGTTGGATAATGACATTATCCTTGAGCCTGCCAATAGACCAATGAGCCTCCTTCGAGCCTCCTCAGAGTGATCAAACTTTGTAAACAAAACGACGTGACTAAAGAGTTCTTCAGTCATTGGCCAGGAGCTTTGGGGGCGGGTCAAAACAGTGCTGCGGTCTGCAAACTTCTGATTCTTCCGATGGATCTTGAGCGTCTGTATGAAGGTCAGGTTCAACATTTTTTACTGCTGGTTTGGTACCGCGGAGGAATCCGCCATGACGGTTACTGGGGACGCTACAGGTACACACGCTAGCAAGTGTTTGAGATATGTAGGTATCAATGTGGATCATGTTAAAAGTAGTTTTATTATTCTTTACCCAATGCATCATGGGGGATGTAGTGCATACACCCACGCGGATTTCGGATATACTGACGTTTTTGAGCTTCATTCTTTTGTTCACTTTTTAAACTGTCTGACACCGGATCCTGCAGGAAGCTACACCGCTAAACACGAGCTTTATCTGTCATTTTTGTTAGAACCGAGAGACTTTATGAGCCAGATAGGAACAACCACTTCTGATTGGTCAGATTGAAGACATGTGATCAAGCCTCCAACAATGATTGGCGGAGACAGTTGAAGGGGGCAGGACTTTTCTGAAAGCCGAGCTTGCGGCTGGTTATGCAGTCAGATTGTGGTGACATTATTCTGATAAAAGAGTCATTTATAGCAACAAAGAAAAATTTCTTTTACAATTGCATATTCCAAACCATCTACCAGAGTTAAATCAGGGCCCATTTGGATGAACACAGAGCGGATTCCCCAGTGATGGTAAATGTTTTACATGTGTAAAAATGGGTTATTGCCACGGCACACTGGTTGAAAAACACTGCTTTAGGCTATAGCTAAGCTAAGGATGCTCATAAAGGTGGGGTACCACTGCTCTGTAGCATCTGAGAAATACTAGCATGCCAAACAAAAGTCTAACCTGGCAGTTACAAGCTAAGGAGTATAAATGAGTCTTTACATTCTTCCTGAAATTACCCACTGAGGAGGTCTGCCTAACGCCTTCCTTGTGTGATGCATACGTGTTTGTTAAAGTGTATGTTTTGAGGTGTTAGACGTGTGTGTACTAAAGGGTGCAGTTAATTTTTTTTTTTTGCTATGCTAATATTAGCTCGGGCTTGTGAGGAGCTATAAGTCAGCGGGAGTGAGTGTAAGCAAAGGCATGCTGGGATATCAATGTGTAGTTACTTCTCCACCCACAACTCAGAGGTGAATTTTTGATGAGCTCCTGCTGCTCTGCAGAAACTATGTCTTAGAAAACGACAGGTTTTGTTTCCCACAAGAAAACACAAAGGTTGTATGTTTTTTCTGTAATATAAGACTTTTTAAAATTTTTGTAATTATTTTCTTCTGATAATGAATGAAATGTTACTCTCTGACCGTTTACTAACATTCATGTCTTTAGGTCAAAAGGAGGATTCAAATTTAGACTGAAAGAAGGCGTGACGACAAAGGAAGGCGGAGCCTCGCTCAGTGACACACGCCAGCCTGGAGGGGTTGTCACAAAGGAGGGTCTTCCCTTAAAGGAAATGAAGGACACAGAAGAAATTGGTCTTAATGCGCTCTGACCCATCACACGACTCCACATGAGGATCCTGGGCGTCCCTGAACCTGACCAATCAGATGTGTGGTGTAGATCTGTTCGAAGTGCTTTTTAGTCTTAGAAATTTACTGATGATGCAAAAAAGCATCTAAAAACATTCAGAAAACTAAAAAAAAAATGGATGATTACAAACTGACTGATTTACTGCATGGAAACAGAAGCAGACACCAAAAATGAAACCGTCTAATTTCAGTAGAAATCAAAATAGCTGCAATTTGAAGGGAAGAGTGATTAGTACTAACCATAGACGTATATTAACCACTGGACGAAGCGAGGTATTGACGTCACTCAGAGAATGCCTTACCTCTGGCCCTCATTGAACCAGGCCAAAGCCGTTGTAGGCACCACATCTGCTCAGCCTGCAAGATCAGGGGTTGTGACTTGATGACGTGTAAGATTGCGATTGGTCCGGACCATTAGACCACCATCACGTGACATAGGAAATGACACATATGCGATTTTCCATAACAATACACAGAGTCTTCCCGATTAACCGAGGAGGTCCGAACAAGTACACAAAGAATCACAAAAGGGGCGCAATACCAGCAAATAACAGAAATAACAGCAAAAACCTTGATAACAAAATAAACCGATCTAGAGGAATCATCATAGGATAGCAATCGGATTTTAATAGAGAGAAATCAGGCTGGGAAGCGTGAAGTTGTCTCAGTGGCGTTACCGTAGTGTAATGTCATCACTAGTCGCAAGCCCCTGAGCCGATCTTGCAGGCCGAGCACATGTGGTACCTACACCGTCACTGTGGCTTCCTGATCCAGCTGCCGCCATTTTGAAACCCATCAACAGCAATTAGTCCAAGTTGGTCTGAGACACGTTTTTAGGGGAACTATAGTAGCAAATCATGAGAGAGCTTATTTGAAGTCTATTCCTCTTCCACTGACAGCAGCTTGGGAGAAGCTGTCAATCAAACATTGGGTGGGGCCAGGAGCACCACATGCTTTTACTGAGGCATCTGATTGGCCAGTTTATAACTAGAATATCTTGCAATAAAGAAAAAAAAATAGGATTAGAAAGAATATGTTAAGAAGAATTCATCAGAGCATAAACCGTTATTCTGACAAATTAAATGTCAGACAAATAATGGTCTGTTTCTCAATAGAAGTCTGTGGGATTATGACTTCTGGATCCAGGAAGTTCTTTCTGTTTGGAACACGAGAGGGGAGGGCTTGAGATGTCCAGTGATTATACTGTCAATGTTATTAACTAATCCAACTTGCTCGGAGAATGACAACAGTTCAAAATAAAAATATATTGATCAAATCTAAGCAGATTTAGTTTTTGGTTTTCCTGTCTCAGAGTAGAATATGGTCTGTCTGCCATCTCTCTATCGTTTTTTGTATATGTGTAGTTTTAGGGTCTTCCATCAAAGGACAATAGAGCACTTCTTTCTATTCTTGCCTCATAAATTCTCATTTTCACTTAAGGTTCTTTACCTTGTTTCTCTTCTTGAGCTAATCTGCCCAAACATGTCTGACTTTATCCCAAGTTTTCAAAAAAAATAATTTGAAGACCTCTACATTTTTCATCTTTATTTTTCCAGGCTTGTTAAAAGCCTGGTGTAATAAACATTCTAACATGTATTTGACACTTACAATGTAAACATGTTGGTACGCAGTAGAGGTTGATATTCCACAAAATAAGTTTCAAAGGTGTAAATGTGGCATCCCTGCATGAATAAATGCTGGGCTGTGGGCCTTCAGTGTCTGCTCCTTGATTCTTCTAATACTGAGATAATGAAATACGGAAAAGAATTCTCTACTTGGAAACCATTAAAAATAATAATAATAATAATAAAAAAGGAACTCCATGTAGTAATATTTTGTAATAAGTTATATAAGCAAAAGTAGCTATATAGGCGATTATGCCCAGTAAGGTGTCTATTATTATTATTATTATTATTATTATTCTCATTATGTAATGTGTCTATTTTATGTAGAATTACTTGATATCTTGAAATAAACAATTTCATTCATTTATTCATTCATTATCAGATAGATGATGTGAACCATTGGCTGTGAATGAGAGGACATTTGCTCACAAAGTCACTTCACTTCTGATGATGCACATCTTGCAGGAGATCATAATTATCCAGCTTAAACCATGATCACCTAATAAAGAAATAAACAAGGAATTAAATATTAATACTTTAATCTTGTTACATTATAGGTTTGTGTCGTTTTTCACAAAAAGCAGTCGGATGTCATCATCCAACCAGTGATGTCCAGTGGTAGGCTATCTACCTTTTCCAGTTTATTCTTTTGTTTTACAATTTTTGTAATAGCTGGAAAAATTCTTGTTTCGTGAATATGTTTTCCTTAGACACCGGAAAAGGAATGTACTATCTGATATCGGTGATTGGATGATGTTTGTCCATCATATCAACTGACTGTTATGAAGCAGTACTGGATATGCTAATCATAATAGTTATGTCACGAGCCTCATTTGCTTTAGAGATCGATGCTGTGCAGGAGTCAGGACAACCAGGTTTAGCCATTTCAGGGGGATAACAGTTTTGAAATAAACGAAAATAAAAAAAGGATAAAAGTCAATAGAAAGTGTCCAGGCGCTAGTGGTCCACTCGAACATCCTGGTCCAAGGAGCACACAGTCCAAACCCAGTCTAAAGCACATAAAACCAAGATAAAACCAAACCAAAAGCGTACAATAAAAAAGATCTAAAATGGGTTTGGAAAGGTCTCCTTGGATAATTTAAAATGAGGGGAGACAGAATTACCAGGGGCAACTCTTCTCTCTTCTTCTTCTTCTTCTTCTTCTTCTTTTTTTTTTTTTTTTTTCTTCTTCTTTCAGGGTCTGGCCATCTTCTGTGCTTGGTGTCTTCTGTCATCTTGGCTCTACTGCTCCTTCTTTTAAAATGTTCAAAATGCAGTCACCTGGTCCCGCATCTGTGGCTCATCAGTTCATTTGGTGGGGCATTCACTGGCCCTCAGAGTCACAGAATTTAAAGGAATAGAGCCACAGAAAAGAATATAACCACAAGTAAAACATGTACAAAAGAGTTAAAATCCACCCTGTGACAGTTATATATACATACTAATCACAATACTCATATATACGTACTAATTATAATACTTTCACAGACATTGGGAAAACGTCAAAAATCAATTATCAATTTAGTGATGTCCAATACTTACCTTTTCTGATTAGTAGTTTGTTTCTGGATTTTTTTTTTTTTTCAACTGCGATTGCAATTTTTAATATGTTTTCGTGTTGAGGGGTTCGTTGGTGTGATTTGCACTTCAGGGCCACCATAGTTTAGCCTAACATTATGGTCCGTCTATGGTCACAGGATTATCACTTGAATGTTGTTTCTGAGTCAGCATCTGGTATGAATTCTTCACAGCTTTACCTCCTTACACTTCAGCATCCTTTATATTGTTATTTAAACATCAATAATAAACGTTTGTGACCTGGGTTCTTTGATTGAGTTTGTTGCCACATGTTTTCCTCGTACATTTCTTCTGGCTTTTTATCCAAAAATAATTGAAAATTTACATTTGAGACCAATAAGACATGATGGTTTAAATAAATTTAGCAGTGGGCAAACGTTACCAATACCACTGGTTCCAGTCAGAATTAACCCTGGGGGGATAGACACCCAGCATTGTTTTGTCCACCATTGTTTCATTTTTCTTTGAAACAATACCCGCAGTAAATGTTGCTTGTGTTCTATCAAAAGCTCTTTTTTTATCATATGGCAACAGTTCCAGCATGCTGCCATGTGAGCTCTCCTCTCCTCTGGTGGTGACGTCACCGATCAAAGTGCTAATCAAAGATGCATTGATCTTCACGCACAATGTTTTTGTTTGCTAAAGACTGACGCCTTCCGATAGTTCTGACGGCACACAGAATCGAACAGCAGCCAATCACAGGCCACACTCTGCCTCACTTCTGGTGATTGACAGTCACTGCAGCCAATAGGAGCGCTGCTAAGACCCTGGCCGCGGAGTAGGAGGGCGGGCGGTTCGGTGTTCCGCAGCACAGCGGAAGAAAATGGCGGCCGCGGCTGCAGAGCCCGGAGCAGCGGTTTCTACGGTGGACTCAGAAGCTCCTTCAGAACCGGGCCCGGCTGGTGTGGGATACGCTCAAGTCCCCGCTGGGCTCGACACTCTGCAGGATTCCGAAGCGGCTAATTGGCGCGAAGAGGACGGGGTAGACGGAGAGGCCCGCCATGTCAGGCCGGAGCTCGAGCCTGCCAGTCCCACCAGAGAAGCCGCGCTGGAGCGGCTCTGCCCCGGACTGCCGGGGGACCCAGAGGCCGGCGGCAAGTACCGCGGCACCGCGACGGACCCGCAGCTCTACGCCGTGTTCCTGCACTCCTTCCCGGTGCCACCCTCGGTCACCGAGGCCGGCCTTTCTCTGGACGAACCGGCCGAACCCACCACAAATGTGACGACGGACCGGGCCGAACCTGCAGACCGTGACCGGAGCTACACGGCTCTGATCCAGACAGAGCCCCGGCCCGAGCCGACAGGGGAGTCCTCGGGCGACCCGGAGGATGCCGCCGGCCGCGGCCTCCCCGATCCCTCCCCGCCCTGCTGGTCTCCGAAGAGGCGCCCTGCGCCGGAGCCCCCCCGAGCAGATTCTCCATCTGCCACCACGCTGGCCTCCGTACTGGACCTCAGTCCCGGATCCGAGGTTCGGGTCTCCCTGGACCACGTCATCGATGACGCGCTGGTGGTCTCTTTCCGGCAGGGAGATAAGGTGTTCTCGGGGGTTCTGATGGACGTGTCCAGAAGGTAAAACGGCACTCCCGCTGCTCAGGTTATGGGTCAGAACCAGCACTGCAGCTCCATCTGTCCCATAATGCAATGGGAGCGGAAACCAGCACATGTCGGACATAACACTGACCCGCAGCTGCAGGTTCTGAACCACAGCTGCTAAACTTCTGCTAGAACACAACCAGATCACAAACAAACCCGACCTGGGGTTCTACAGAACCTTGGATCAGAATGCTACTCCGAACAGTTCAGTTAAAGTGAGCCTGTATTAATGTAATAACGTAATCTATTACTGAAGTACCTTATAGGTACATTAACCGATCATTTACAGAAATATATCTTCTATGGTGGCCCTGAAGTTCAAATCACTGATAAAACCATTACATTATTGGACTCAAAACAACAAAAGAAAAGAATTTTTTTTTAAAACAAAAGTATTATCCAGAAATCAAACTAAAATGTAAAAACAAAACAATGAGATGTCAGGAGAGGTAGGTATTATGGGATGTCCCTGACTGGATGATAATGTTTGTTTTGGACATTTGACTCTTTTATCATACTAATAAAAGTCTCGATCAGTACAGAGCATATCCAGTACCACTGTTTGAAGAAATCTTTGGTTGAAATGATGGATAATAAAGGCGTAACAATACTTTCTAACAACTATTTGATTTATATCATATTTTGTCATTTATAATACAACATATAGCTCATTTTGAATGATACAAACAATCTTTTTTACTGACCCAACACATATTATATTATAATATATATCTAAAATTATATAATATATAAAATGTATATACTAAAATTAACCTGTTCAATCCAAATGGTGTTTTCCAACATCGATATACTTTATTCATTTTATTTTCTAACAGTTCTATGATGCTGAAGGTTAATTGCATAAACAGCTTTGCTCAGATTGATCGATCTGATTGGAACAAGGGAATAGAAATTGATCCATTGAATAATCAATAAGCTTACCTTGTCTGGGTTTTTATTGTTTGATTTTTTTTACATTTCATTTTGATTTCTGTAAATTCCTTTTGTGATCCAAAATGTTTTATTTTTTTTTATTTTGTTTTGATTGCTAAAATAGGATGATGAATTTTTATTATTTAATTTCCTTAATTAATAGTTTTTGTGAACTTCAGCTCTTTATTAGTTTTTGTGCCAAGTGATTAGTTATTTGCACTTCAGGGCCACTGTTGAAATTCATTAAGCGTAGCAAATCTTGATCCAGTTTCCTGATCATTTCCAAGTTTAAAAGGAGCAGAAGAGTTTTGTTTTTTTCCCCACATTTGCATACACACAGGTCTGCCAGGTGTCTGGGATGATTTTTGCAGTGCTTACATCGTTCGTTTACAATTGGACTGAGCTTCAGCTCTCTCTGAGTTTCCTCAATTTGAATAGACTCCGCACTTGGAACAGAACAACTGAACCGAAATGGCCACCATAGCTGGGCATTATGGGATGTTAACAGAGAGCCACGGACTAACGTGGAACGACGATGAGACACATCAACTCATTGAAATGTGTTCAGATGAATGCAGGCTCATTGAAACATCTTGCACCGTTCTCCTGACCATCTATCCGTCATATAGATTTATCAGAGTATCTCTTTAGTTGTCGTCTCCTCAGTAACTGTCTCCACTGTATCAAAGCAGCAGTAAAGTGTTAAACCTGACATTGATACAGACGTTCAAAACTATTCAGTGAAATAAAAAGTCTGAATCAGTGAACTATCCTGACAGTGATTGCAAAACGTAGGACTTCAATTATTCTCTCTCTTGGTGCTTTGCCTCGCCCTCATAATTCCTGGCCAATGGCTGAAGAGATCTTTGGTCACACGGTTTTGTTTACAAGCTTTGGTTTGAAACAGAATTGTCTGGTTGATGCATTCTGAACACAGACCAAATGCCAAGTCCAGGACTCGATCTGGACCAATGGACTCTTCCAGTCTGGATACATCCTAAATAACATTAAGCATGAACAACCTCAGTATGAAGTGCTCCTATCGATCACAAAAACGTGCAGAAAAAAGTTCCCAAAACAAGACCATGAAAGCTAAACCGTGAAGTATTTCATTTTTGAAAAAATACTTGAGAAAACAAGATAAGTGAGGAAACAAATGAGCACAGCTGGTAGGTTAGCACCAGCTGTTCTATAGGGAGTTCAGAGCATTTGTCCTGTTTTCTGTAGTGAAGTTCTGCTGCAGACTCGGTCTCTGAAAGTCTTCCTGCTGACAGTCCAGCAGAAGCAGCGCAGCAGCTCTGAGGAGAGCGCGGCTGCTTTCACACTTGCGGTTCTGAGGACGGTCCAGATGGGCGCAGAAGGCTAACTTCACACTTTTGCCCGGTTTGCTGTCACACACGCCGATGAGAGCCTAAGACTGAAGCGGACCAGACCGCCTGGAATAATTAGATCGTTCTAAAGATGTTCTCTGGGAGCAGATGTATTAACATCCTGAGACTAAACCATGTAGAGAACCTGCACATTCTCTATTTAGTGCACTGAAGTTCAGTCTGTGTTTGTTATTGCTAAACAGGATGCAATATTTGCTCCATGAGTAGCATGTAGGTCAGTGTAGTGATGGAACTGAACTGTTGGTGGTCAGATTATTTACTGAAGATTGTAAATAAACATTCTTTATGAATATTATAAACACTGGTTCCAACTTTATCTCAAGAACTGCTTCTTCAGTTTAGTTCGTTTTGCTCCTCGTGCTTCTGTCACTCGCTCTATTTCCTTCTGAACTTTTTGGGTCACCCTGACCATAGCCCCTCACAGGGACCAGGTCTGTACGCCTGGTCTGGACCGGGGTTCAGGTGACCTTTCACCTGTCTGAACAGCTGACTATCAGAACCAACAAACCTTGATTTGAATCAAACATACCCATGTGAATTGACCCTTAAAACCTGTCTGCAGCGTGCACTACCGATTTCTAAAAGCGTTTCCAGTGAAAGATAAAAACACAGCTCATAATTGTGTAAATTTTAGTTTCAGTTTTCATCATTTCCACAAATCTTTAAGAATTTAGCTTCAGCAGTAGTACCAATTCTGGCCACAAGAGGGAGGCAAAGAATAACAAAGTTGTATTTACAATTAGAAAGACTGTTGTCCAAAATTAATACAATTGATCGTATAATTAAACTGAAATTGCTTATTAGATATAAATATTTATGAAAATACAACAGAAACTTTAAGGCAATATTTAGCCATTAAGGATAAACAAACATATAAATCAAAAATGTTTTGTTTATACTGTATAAAATAATAAACAAATGTATTAGTTGTATTAAATGCAAAGCCAGAAACAAAGCTATTGCTTATGTCTTCTATTCATCCTCTGGGCTCTGTCTATGTCTTGGAGCCTTTTTCTAAGGCGACTAACTCAAACTATTTTGTGTGTTTGTGTGTGTCCTCGCAGGTTCGGGCCTTACGGCATTCCCATCACGGTGTTTCCCAGGCGTGATGAATGCAGCCGCGCTCCCGTCTTTCTGCCGCCGTGTCCCAACAACAAAGACCCGCCCACCAAACAGGAAGAAGCTCACAACACGCCGCCACCCCCTCCCACCTCCCCTCACACTTTGACCTCCAAACCGCCGCCGCTGTTCCAGGAGGGCGCACCTTACCCCCCTCCTTTGTTCATCAGGGACACGTATAACCAGGCTTTACCTCAGCCGCCGCCACGCAAGATCAAAAAGCCGAAACGACGCTACCGCTGCGAGGAGCCCACCTCCATCATGAACGCCATCAAGCTCCGCCCGCGGCAGGTCCTCTGTGAAAAATGCAAAGGCGTGGTTGCGTCAGTGGGGCACAGGGAGGTGCGGCGCGGCGCCGTGGAGCTGAGGAGTGACGACGCGTCGCGGAGGAAGCGAACAGCCAACGGGCCCATCTCATCCGAGGTGAAACGTCTGCAGAGCGACGACAAGAGAGCTCGCCCGGACAGAGGCTCGTCCTCAGGGATACACACTCCATCCTCATCATCCTCCCACCGCGTCTTAAGGGGCGTGGCCTCCTCCTCCTCCTCCTCCTCTGTTTCTTCGAGCCGCATGCGACTGAAGCTGAACAATAACAAGGTTCTGGCAAAAGGTTCTGTTATGGAGTGCTCCAAAGCTCGGCAGGTCCTTCAGAAGCTGGCGAGGAGCTCCCAGCCAGCACCTCATCGACGGCCCAAAGACCCGAGTCCGGACCGGAGCCGCAGCAAAGCTGTAACTCGAGCTGCCGCCTTGCAGAACCACAGCCAAAAGGTCCACTTCACCCGGCGCCTGCAGCGCCTGAGCGGAGCGGGCTCCAGCGGCCACACAGCGCTGCCTCCCAGAATGCGCTTGAAGCCACAAAGGTATCGTACCGACGAAGGCTCGGCGCCGTGCTCCTCCTCTCTGTCGCATCAGAACGTTCGCACTTCGCCACCCAAACTGGCATCAAACCCCGCCCTCACACAGACTGCCACTCCCCCGACCCTCACAGCTGCTCCCCCGACCCCTCCTGCTCCCTCGGAGTCACAAGGAGTCGCAGGAGCAGCGGATGGGAAGGGTGTGGAGCCCCCTCCCCCTTCCTCTTCCTCTTTAGACTCCTCCCACTTAGAGGGCATCCCCACAGAACCCGTTGACACCACCCCTCTCGGGGATCCACCATTGTCCACCTCTCCACCCACCCCGACACATGACCCCTTCTCTGGCTCGTTTGTGCCCCGTGATCCTACCGCGCCCCCTCCCCTTCCTCCCAAAGCAGAAAGCGAGGAGGAGGAGAGCGGTGACCCTAAAAGGCGCCACAAGCCGCCCGCACAGCCCCAGCCTCCATCCTCGTTTTTCTCCAAGTCGGTGTCCAAGTGCGTGCTGCCCGACGGCAGAACCGTGTGCGTGGGCGACATCGTGTGGGCTAAGATCTACGGCTTTCCGTGGTGGCCGGCGCGCGTGCTCGGCATCACGGTGTCGCGGCGCGGCGACACGGGCATGGCGGTCCGGCAGGAGGCAAGGGTGTCCTGGTTCGGCTCGCCCACCACCTCCTTCCTGCCCATCACCCAGCTGTCCCCTTTCCTGGAGACCTTCCAGTCACGCTTTGACAGGAAGAGGAAGGGCCCGTACCGCCGCGCCATCGCCGAGGCCGCCAGCGCCGCCAAGCAGCTGACGCCCGAGGTACGCGCGCTGCTCACACAGTTTGAGACGTAGCATTAGCTGTGCCCGGCCCCGCCCACCTCCGCCACCCCCTCTGCCCCTGGTGGGAGGAGCTGATTTTAGACTGATACATTTGAGTCAGTATTCAAGAGTTGAGGCGGAGTTTCTGACGGCGTGTCTGCTCGGCTTGTTGCCCCCTTCAGATCATCGTGGGTTTCGGACCACCGCTCATGTCCTCCTGTGCTGTAGACCCGATTAGAGGACGCGGTTCTGCCCTTATGGTCCGGTTAGCTGTAATTGCTGGGGCGTCCCAGTTTCGGAGGAGCTGCTGAAGCTTTTGTTCTGTTGAAGCACAAAAGGACCAACTGTGAAGCGTAGTGCTGTCAGAACACGGTCCAGAACCCGCTCGTGAAGGCCTGCGCCTGGACCCGGTCGGGCAGTCTCTTCAATCCTCTGGTCATGTTTTGTACTCGTAGCTTTTTTAGTCTTTCCTTTTGGTCTTTTAAATGAGACGCGACGTCCACTGATGTTTTGTGAAGACAGTGCAGCCGAAGTCCGGCTCCTCCCGGGTGAATGGACAGGTAGGACACTGACTGCTGCACAGGACAGCTGTGACGCCGCATTTTACCGTTGCTGTGTGTTCTCGGAGCTGTTGGACTCTTTTTACCATCTGTTTGCAGATCAGAGAGTCTGAAAGAGTGTACATGTTTTTTCCTGTTTCAAATCTGTTAATAAACTATCAAACTGTTCTTTCGTCATCGTCGTCATTTTCCCTCTTCTGTGATGTTCCACTGTGAGAGTGCCGCCCTGCTCAGTGGCATGCTGGCTGCAGACGTTAGATTTTCTCACCTGCAAACAGATTTTTGGTAAAATGGTCTGCGGAGCTGCTTTTACCAGAAACCCCAGCGAGGGTCCAAACGAACGCTGGACGTTTCCAGCTACTGCTGAGCTGCAGGAACCTGCTGCAGGTTTCTGGTAGAAACGCCTCTCTGCTCCACAGTGGAAACGCGCTAATCTGACAGTCCTGAAGGTCTGAACACAGCTCAGTAAAAACCTCCGGTGAGGTCAGGGAGGTGCAGGTGGCCATCTGTCTGCAGATCAGCATCCATCTGCCGGGCGCGGCTGCCCGTCCGGTTCCACTCACTTCTCCCAAAAAGATTAGATGTAGCGACACAGTGATGTAGCCTGTCTAATCGCAGGCTTCATTTGATCGCGTTAAAGCAGGAATAAGCAGCTCCAGGGACACAGTCCTGCATATTTCCCCAACATCCCCTGCTCTGGCATGTTCTAATTGGCTGCACACGTGAACCAGGTAATAAGTCATGAGTTGGGCTAGGATATCTGGAATCTAGATATCTTCGGTGACAGACGCAAAAAAAACATACTTTGTGCATGAAATCATTGGCCGGAACCCCCCGTTTTAAGCTTTTAACCTTTTTCCTTGTTTCTTCTCTCTTTTTTTCAACCTTTTTTGAAGTTTTTTTCTCCGTGACAGTGTCATGGAGAAAAAAACTGCAGGTGTAGTTATACAAATCTGAACCCTTTAAGTACTGATCTGACAGAAATGAAACTATTAACATTCTCTAGCTCATCTTTCACACCAAACTGTTAGACAATTGCAGTTTATTCACATATAAAAGCTGATAGTTCTGTAAAGTTTTTAAAATTTTATTTTTAAAAGGGTTTCCTAAAGTTTAGGAAATTTCAATTACCGCAACCGGCTGAAGTTGCGAAATTTCTTCTTCCGGCTACAGATTTTTTCTGGGGCCATCTTGCGTGTGACCAGAGGCCCTCAACGGTCCTGATTCAGGTCCTAGTCCAGTTCTGCAGGGACCTGATGACTGACTGCATCAGCATTCGGTCATTGCTACTAAACATAAGTGCGACCAGCCAAAATCCCGGTTAGCAGAACCAGGACCTGGTTGTGTTGTGAAGAATGAAGATGGAGACCAGCAGCAACCCCAATACTGGAAACAAGTTTTCTTTCAAGCCACACCCACTTTCAGGGTCATCGCCCCTCAGAACAGGTGTCCTGTCTTTGGGAGGTCTGATCGCTGACATGCGTTTAAGCTCCTCAGTCAGCGGTGGAGGAACTTTGAGCAGCAAAGAAAACGGTAAGTTATCATTTTTTTCTGCATATTTTCCCAAGAGCTTTGCTCTGAGAAACCAATGGATTGAATGGATTGATCACAGCAACGTCAAGAAACATTGGAGAATGAGCTCAAAAAGAGTCTTTGGTGAACTGGAAGGAGAAAGAATCAGGATTTTGGAGGAAGTTCTGTCCATGAAGATCTGAGATGACATCCGGATCAGAACCATACGGTTGGACATTACCCAGATTGATGGAGGTTTTTATGTAGCAGCGGAGAACATTTATGCTAGAGAGACACAGAGCTATTATAATCAGACAGGAGGGATCAGGGGTGGAGCTATTAAGTCAGAGGAGATTTTGTAAACAGAAGCTTCAGATCAATATGAAAAATGTCTTTTTAAGACATTTAGGTTGTGGGATTTTGGTTAAAAACTTCATAATCGTAAGTAAAAGAGTAATGTTTTTTAAATAAGAAAAACAGTCATAGGGGGACTTTAATGTTCAAATCCACCTAGCTGAGCAAAATTTATGTCATTTCCTGAATCTGTTTACAAGCAGCTGAGGTCATCTCTTTGTTTTCTGCAGGTACAAGAACCCAGATCTACACAAGACATCAGAGGATCCTCCTTGTTGGCTCTGGAGATCCACCTTGACTTTGTCAGATTAGAGTTGAGGGTTCTCACTGGAAATCCTGGTATTTAGTAACTCTAGAATCCAAAAGGAACTTCACAAAGTCTCTTTCAGCAGCTGCAGCAGTTTCACTGGACTTTCAGAGCATCAGCAGAACAGGTTTAAATAACTACAGCTCAACATCTGCTGCAAAAACTGCTTTATCAGCTGAAAATCAAAGCGACCTCTGCTGGTGGTGCTCTGAAATACACCAAATGTCACTGCATTAGGTTATCATGAGGAAAGAACATGTATGTTTTAAGAATGTGTCATCACACTAATGTGAACTGTATCCGTTGTAAAAGGAGCTGAAAAAATAAAATCCACATGAACATAAGAACATGCCCTTTCATTTTTTCTCAAGCAAACTGGAACAGGTGGAGGAAAGACTGGTGAGAGCATCCATGATGTTAGTTTAGAGACGGATGCAGAGACAGGAAGCAGAGGTGAAGATGTTGAGGTTCTCTTTGGGAGAGACCAGGATGGATCAGGAATGAATCCCTCAGAGGAACAGATTATGTAGATCAGAGATGTCAAACTCAATCACACGAGAGGCCAAAATCCAAAACACACCTTAAGGTCGCGGGACGAACAGGATAAACATTTATTGATCACTAAAACTACATTTTTAAATTTTAAAACCGTAACTTTTTAACATAATTATGAACTATTATCTGTGATAATGCTCGTGTGAACGCTGTAAACTGAATTTGGCAGCTGAGGATGATAGTGATGCTGAAATTACTGAAGCTAATAGCTAAAAACGCAGAAGCTGTTAGCCAAAGCTCGGTTAGCCAAAACAGCTAGCATGTAGCTGAAGTATTAGCTCAACTCCAACATAGCCTAGAAAATCTTAGCAAATGCCAAAATAGTCAAAAAATGACAATTCTTAAAACATAAAAAACCAGTAACTTTTTATCATAATTATGAATAACAAAAGGAGTGAATATCATTCCAGAATAAATCAACTTAAACCTTAAATAACTTTCGATATTTTACTCTCAATAAAAGTATATTTTGTCAAAATTATTCAAGTTAGAAATGAGCACAAGATAAAATCGGGCCATTAATAACAATAAAATAAAATGATCTGGAGGGCCGGATAGAATTACTTCGAGGGCTGGATCCGGCCCCCGGGGCCTCGACTTGGACACGTGATTTAGATATGAACAGGTGAAGACTTTCTCTGTTGATGAACTGTAAGAATTTTCTCTGTCTCCCTGCAGCACAACCCTGAAGAGCTGCTGACACTGGGAATCCTGTGCACTGATTGGCTGAGAGGGTGTGAGCGGAGTCACAGCAGCCAGAGAGCGACGGCGTTGGACATCAGTGTGCAAATTTCTATTTTTAAGAACAAAGAGTTATATCTGGGTGACCTGTTGAGTGTATGTTGCCATAGATCCCAGGTTTAGGAAGGGACGCCACTTTCCTCCAATCAGTGGTTACGTTAAGCAATCATCCAATGATCTCTGCGCTTGCAGTATGAAGAGTGGCGTTCTAGACGGAGCGGTTTCTGAGTTCTACTCAAAGAAGAAGAGGTGTGACAGGTGTGATGATCTGATTGGTTCTGCGGGGAGGGTCAAGGAGCTGTGGGACATTATGCGAGGCGTGTCCCCGAGCACAGATATGGAGTCATTCTGATTGCAGGTTCACCCCCCCATGTGGGTTGACGTGTCCTTGGGTAAGACACTGAACCCCGCATTGCTCCTGGTGGCTGGGGTAGGACCTTGCACAGCAGCTCTGCCACTGTTAGTGCAAATAGTTGAAAATAGCGTGATTTATAAAGAAAATGAACATTAATCCCGCAAGAGTTCACTGTCATGGTCAAAACGACGCCTGGTTCACGCTGGACACGGAAGCGGAGCGGAACAGAGGCCACTTGTTAGCCTTTGGTGTGGTTCACACCAGGCGCGGAGCACCGCGAGCTGAAGGCTGCCGCCGTGCAACAGATCGTTTCGGCGTCTGGTCTATTTTGTGCGCGAGCTGCGAGTGATCCGCAACTATAGACCCTTTTCACGGCGACGTCAAACAACATGGCAACAGGGCCGAAAATGCGAACAGTTACTTCCAGTGTTCAGGTTTGGAACGGCAAAGCTGAACTGTGGGTGAATGTATTTTATGACATTATGTGGAAATAGTCACTTTCATCATTTTTATCTTTATTTTCCTGCAGATCAGATACAGTTCTGATCAAAACCAATTAAAAGAATAAAATCATAATTACCTTCATAATTAAAGAAGCAGCATTCAATGAAGTACTTGTAACCTTTGTCTAACTTTAACTGGGTTGTTAAAGAGAAATAATTCACGACTCGTTTAATATCATCCAGAGGAATTATGGGAAACAGCTGAGCTGCTGTTCTGGCTGCAGACAGGATTACTGATGTTTGTACTTCAAGTTTGAGAATGATTTAAGAAGGAGAAACTTACACAACCAGGAGAGTTCTAAAATAAATTTTGTACAAATTTTGGTTACAATTGGTTAGGTTGCCTTTTATTATTTACATAAAATTGCTTTAAACAGTTTTCATCTGTCAGTTTTGCCGTTCTAAACCACATAGACGGGAAGCGTCTCTGCACTTTTTCACAACCAATTTTTCACAATAAAACAGAGCAATTGACAGATGAGATCATGTTTTTGTATCTAGAGAGTCTGTGGAGATGAAAATGAACATATAATCACAACTCACAGTTCTCTTTGTGTCTCAACAACAGATAAAGAAATGTAGTCGTATTAACTACTTTCTTCTTCTTAGCAGACACATGAGGTAATAGTTTTAGGTTATTAATTTACCCATGATGGCAAAAACAAAAACAGCAGTCGACCGCTGTGGAAAACTCTGTGTCTCCGTGTCCGCGCGCATGCCGCTACCGCGTCCAGTGTTGAACCTGGCGTGACAAACCACTCGCCACGAGGAGCCCAACCGGAACAGCTTCAGCCTTGGTCATCTGCACCCGTACAGGTCAATCCTGTCTGAGAACCGTGGGTTTTCGGGTTGTTCTGGCTTGTAGAGGATCGTAGAGAGGAGCGCAGGTGTGTGTGCGGTTCCCATGAGCCTCAACAATCACCTCGTGAAAATGGAACGTACCATTGCTGTGATTACGTTTTAAAGATCCTAAGGTCACCTGCATTTCCTCACCATTACCCCCCACAAACAGCCCGTATCCATCCAGAAGGGCAGTGGTGACTAAGGCTATAAGGCACGCGTGTCAAAGTCAAGGCCCGGGGGCCGGATCCGGCCCTCCAGGTTATTCTCTAGATCATTTTATTTTATTGTTATTAATGGCCTGATGTTATCGTGCGCTCATTTCTAACTTGTATAATTTTGACAAAATATATTTTTATGGAGATTAAAATATTGAAAGTTATTTAAAATTTAAATGGATTTATTCTGGAATAATATTCCTGCATTTTTATTATTCATGATTATGTTAAAAAGTTACAGTTTTAAAGTTTTAAAAATGACCAATTTGTAGTTTTATTTTGGCAGACTATTTTGGCATTAACTAAGATTTTTTTGGCCATTTTGAAGTTTAGCTTTTTTTCAGCTACACGCTAACTGTTTTGGCTAAATAATTTTTTTTTGGTTGTTTATTAGACTAATTTGGCATTCAGTTAATATTTTTAGCTGGCTATCAGCTTCAAGGTTTTCAGCTATTAGATTCAGTGATTTCAGCTTCAGCTATTTCAGCTATCAGCTTGAGCTTTTTTTTGCTATCATTTTAGCATTTTCAGCTATTAGCACTAGCATCTTCAGCCTACAGCATTCACACCAGCATTATCACAGGTAATGCTATAGATTTGGTTCATATTCATGTTTAAAAGTTACAATTTTAAAGTTTTAAAACGTTAGCTTTAGAGTGTTCAATAAATGTTGCTCCTGTTCGGCCCGTGACCTCAGGTGTTCTGGATTTTGACCCCTTGTGCGATTGAGTTTGACACTCCTGCTTTAAGGACTATCTTTAAATGATGTTCCAGTGGTTGGGCGGAGCTTAACCCTTTAACACCTGAGGCGTCGCCAGTGAGGCTTAAATGCAAAATCTTTAATGTACTGTTATTTTTCAACCATTAAGATGATAATTCCAGTTGAATTTATTCCAGTTATCATGTTAACTGTTGAAAAGCTGCAGTAAATCAAAGAACAAATACTGGAGCTCAGGTGTTAAAGGGTTAAACTACACCTGGACTTTCTCTACTTTTACATAAAACATCCAGTTTAAAGATCCATTTGGTTCCATCTTTAGATGATTTGCTTTTTCCAGCTTTGCTCGCTTGTTCATAAGAGGTTAAGCTTTGGGTTGTGTGTGTGTGTGTGGAGGGGGAGTTTGTCTGCTTCAAGTCTATGATAGCTTTTTAAATATTTGCCCTTAGATTTTTTAACAAAGAAATATATAAATATAATGAATAAGAAGAGAAGGAGATGCAGTGACCAGCTTCATGTTGGGTTAAGACGGTGATGAATGTTACCTGCTGCAGGCTTTCAGAGCGTGGGGGGGGGACTCCCCGTCTGTAAAAGAGATAAAGTCACATTTTGTTCCGTCTTCCTTATTTATTTTCCTAGTCAGCTTTAAGATTGAACATGTTAGAAGTTTTTGCAATACAAGGAAAACTACTCACCTTTAGGGTTTTGAGAGCAGCCATATTGAACGGGGTGCAGGAGGAGGCGGGGCTCCCCAGCTGCCTTTTCATTGGTTGAGGAGCAGGCGGGTCTTCGTGTTTGATGAAACTTTTAAAGCTATAAGCTGTCAAATGTGTTATGTGCAAATTTTCTCTTTTTTTAAGATAAAAATGTTATATGGTAAAGCATTGCAATATTTTAAGAAAATATCATAAATGTATTTAAATCTGAAGCTTTATTTTCCCAGTTGTCAGCGGGTGTGGACAATGGTGGTCATGTATTTTATAAGCAGCTGCTGAAGAAGTGGATGATGGGATCAGAGGAGCGGCTGTGAGCTGCTGATGAAATGTTATTTCCGAAGCTTCTCAGTCACTTCAAAATAAAACGTCCCGTTTGGCCTCAACTTTGTCTTTTGGTTGTTTTTGTCTGGACTGGTACCAGTCGGAGCTCTGACTCCCCCTCTGGTCACTGGTGAGTAGGGCTGTGGATCGTTGCTCAGGTGACGATCCGATCCGATTCACGAATCAAGCTCAACGATTCACGAATCCAACCACGATTCTTACTTTTTAAGATAATGTTTATTGCTATGTGAATGTCTATTAACTGGATGGATGAACATTGAAATTATTTGCTTTTAATCATTATTTATACATTTATTTAGAACAGGAGATCAGAATCAACAAAACTGATTAAAAAACATAAAGATTCAGATAGAATGAAATGCCATTTGTCATTTTAAACTTTTTTTTTTTGTCAATCTTCTGGTGAAGTAGCGTAAAAAGTAATATAAAAAGGATAAAATCACTGCTGTTTTGGATCATTTAAAAGTAAAACCTGAAAATTCTCTCCACAGTTTTCTATTATCAAAGTTCTTCAATATTTTACGTTCTAAGCATTACATATTGGTGCAGAGCCCCTATGAAAAAAGATGTTATTTCCACGGCAGAATCAGCTGGTTCACGTTGATTACGTCTGCCTCTCAGCAGCACGAGGCTGCGTTTCTTCAGAATAAGATGGAGTTTAGTTAATTGCGTCAACTGTTGAAGAGTTACCATGACCAAAAGTATGTAAACACTGGAGATAAAGCTCCGGTGTTAAAGCTAATTATTTTCTCAGTAGTTTTTTCAGAGAACCGAACTTCAGTCTCAGTTTCTGAACGGAAAAAAGTTCTCGCTAGTTTTACTTTGAAAACCGGAAGTTCACCGTCACGAAGTTGTTTACTTTCGGCTCCGTACCCCTTCCCTTTTGGCTTTGTTTTAGTTCGTAAGCTTAAAGTACAACATTAATCTGCATTTCAGAGCACAGATACATTGTCCCCTGATCATATTTTGATCATATTTCACTACAATTAACTATATTTATGAAGATCGCGAATCAGCGATCTTTGATGTCACAAATATTCGTACTCGTAATTTCGGGAGCAGATCGCGAATACCCGAGCACCCGGGTACTCGTTACAGCCCTACTGGTGAGGGTGGTCTCCAGAATTCTAACTCACCTGTCTCCAACCTGACAATCACCCAGCTGTTTCATAAGCAGCACACAGAGGGAAGATTGTTTGTATCATCCTGCCTCCATTACCGAGTGGACCTGATCATCTGTTTCTGACCCATCTTCATCTGATTGCTTGCCGCCTGCCCTGACCCTCACCTGGACTCTGACATCTTTACTCTCTTCTTGGATGACTGACCTCTGCCTGTCTGACCCTGATTTAGCTTTGTGGACTTTTAGCTGCTTCATTCCTGTCTGAACTGATAAACCTGATGCAAATGGAACCAGCTGTCTGCCCGTTTGTAACATGGGCAGCAAGTCGGGCTGTGCTCAGGTGGTTCTGACAGGCGAGTCACGTCTGCCTTCACTTTCAGAGCAAAACTTGCGATGGTCTGTTAACTTGGTGGACTCCACCAATCCATCCCTCCCTCCCTCCATCCATCCATCCATCCCTCCCTCCTGCTGGGTGAGGGTGGGGTTCACCACTAACAGGTCATCTTTCTGTTGAAGGGATACACAACACACACACTCAGGGGCAATTTAGAATGACAATTTATCAGAGGTAACCAGAGTGGTTAGAGAAAGCCGTCATGCATGAGGAGAACTCACAAACTCTACCCAGAAAGGTCCCAGCTGGGGGTTGAACCAGGACCTTCTCCCTGAGGCTAACTACTACACCACCATGCAGCTGCATCAACGATCCCCTCACCAACAAACACTGTACTATCATGGATGAGAGGCTGCCGGGCCGGCATGACGGAGGTCTTCAGGTGGAGACCTTCTCATCCAGCAGTGAACGGTGACAGAGGAACAACGTTCCAGAAACTTCCTCTGCTTTTCTGAACCGCCTGCTTTGCAAACACAAGATAACAAACACGCACAATACTAACAACTAATTAACCCCAGACATTTTTGTTGTGGTGGTAAATACCAGAATCTAAGATAGAAATGAGATAAAGTCATAAAAAAGTGGACTAAAAGAGGCAGACAAAGAAAAAGTCAGGATGGACTAAACGTAGCCTGGATGGTTTAAGCCAGGGGTCTCATACCTGGCTCACCACTACACACAGCTTCACAAACATTTCCTTGGAATACAACAACCAGTCAAACAAACAGACAAATAAACAAACAAACAGACTCACCTCAGTCAAACTTTAATCCCAGTCCAGACATCACACCAAAACCCCAAATGTTGGAGTGAACTCCTGCACCTCTCCAGCATCTTCACACGCATGTATTCGTGTTTACACCATTTAAGCACATTGGGATGAAGCATACTGGATACTCCAACGACCATCACTCTGAGGTGCAAGTGTCTCTTCAATTTCAGCTACAGCTGATATTTCTTTAGAGGACATGTGAAGATAAAGGTGGAAAAGTCGGAGCGCTTTCTAAAGCAGAGGACAAAAAAAGACTAAAAAAGAAAAGGTTAAAATAAGACGTGATGTCCCTTTTAAGAGAAGACCCCCCTCCTCCCCAGGAGATGAGTGAGAATATAGATCCCAGAATTAAGGAGGAACAGGCCACAAGATAAGGACCTGGAGTTTCAACACATTCTCACTCCCGACTCGTCACTTATCGACGCATGATTAATGAACCCTCCGTGTCAGAAATGAACTTTTCTCGTCAGAATCTGAAGAAATGCTGAACTGTCTAGAGAGACAGAAGCTGGACAGAAACCAGTAAATTATTTTAAACTTTTATCTCAGAGTCATTTAGCCGTCCAAACTGAGAGTTATGAAAATATAATGTCTCAAATTTTGGACGTCACTTTCGCTGGATGACATCACCAATCCTCACTGGTTAGCTAGCTTTAGCACAAAACTTCCAGCACTTGAATAGACAACAACAGCAGTTTTATAACTTTAGAAAGGTCATGCTACGACAAAGAGCCATGACTTACATTTGAGTGTAAACCTCTGTGGTTCAGCGTGCACCCACTGCACAGCACAGCATGACACGCAACTCCCTAAAGAGGGAGGAGTCTGTATACCTCTGCGTGGAGGGGGGAGATTTAAAATTATATTTCAGACACCACGAAATATAAGCTTCTTCAAATGAAGGGGAAGGGAGAAAGGAGGAATTCAGATTGGGCTTTTTATTCAGGAAACTCAACAAAATTGAGAAATGAGTTAAGAGATGAACAATATTTAATAAAGTTTCAAATTCATTGATAGATTATACAGATAATCTGTTTGTCATCAGCATACTGGACCAAATCAATGTCTCTTTTAAGAACTGATACAAATTTCTCTATTTGGTCTCTCGAGTGGCTAGCTACGCTCCATAGGCAAACTGTCAGTGACGTCACATATCACTGGACAGATGGTTCTGGAGCTGCAGGTTGCAGACCCCTGCCGTAGAGGGACGGGGCGCCATACTCACTGAACTTCATCTACAGCTGAAGGGCTGCCCGCAGCCTCTTCTCTGTCTCTTGGACAGAGGTTTCAGTCTCAGCAAAAACAGGGTTTTTACTTCCTCTCCAGTTAGCATCGCAGCATAGCTGGAGACACACACCTGAGCAGGTGACAGGCGTGTCACGTGTCTGCGCTCCCACGGCAGAGCTGTCTGAGCACTGACGCTGTGCGCCCTCAGGTGAGGCTCAGGGTCCAGGTAATCGCTATGGTTAATAATCTGTTAATATTTTTCTGGACTTCAACCTAAACCCCAACACTCCCCACCCCAGTCTACAGTGGAGAGCAGTCACCGCGACACAGAGGAAATGGACGGCAGCTGTCAGGTAAATGACACATGCAGCAGAGCCGTTATTGACAGATCCAGAGGCTGCTGTGTGGGTTTGTTTGTGTGTGGATGTGAGAGACACTGAACCAAGAATTGATGGGTTTTCTCTGATGTGTGACAGAGCCATGCTCACCTGGAGAAGCAGCACGTACAAACGCCCGTGACGGACGGACACAACAGCAGGAAGGAGGATGGGATGGAAACGAAGAATGAAGTGGACATGATCTACACCATCGAAGACGTTCCTCCCTGGTATCTGTGCATCCTGTTGGGACTGCAGGTAAATAGCTGTGTGTGACTGTTTCCTGATCTTCAGCTGATGATCATGAACTCATCTCAAAGTCATCCTAAAGTCAAAGTCATCTAGGGCACATCTGTACAAGAACTTGGAAAAATGTCATGTTTTAAGTAGATATCATCCTCAATCTAAGTTCAGAAAGGCAGATGAGAAAGCATTCAACATTCAAGCATTTGAACGCATCATCTGGACTCAAATCTGAGGATCTAAAGAGTTTCACAACCCATGAATGTGGTCTTGTGTGTGATTGGTGCTAACTAAAGCATCACAGGTAGCACTTAAATGCAAAATCTTTAACATACAGTAACTTTTCAACCACCCACCCTCCGTCTGTTCGCGGCCCAAATGTGTCCCATCAAAAGTTACCTTTCGTCTCGCCCAAGTCGTGGCTGCAAAGCTGCAGCGTGTTAAGTGAAAACCCATCGATTCTCTATGGTTTATAAAAGACTATTCGGCTATAATATTCTTTTGGCCTCTGGGTGGCGCTATTACTACTTTCTTTGCCTGCAGCTATGGGTGAAACAACCCAAAGTGAGTCAGCCCTGTGCTTTTTTTTATGTTAGAAATTCCCAAGAGCCTTCATGGTCACTTCTGATGTTTTTAGAGACATTTTTCAGCTAGCCAAGATGGAGGGACAACGGCAAACGGATGAAGTCTAAAGAGCAGCTCCACGTCTCTCATCAGGATCCCTGTTTGCTGTTTTCATTGGAACTAAGTTTGTTTTAGCTTATTCTTGTTTTTCAGTTAAAAATGTCCAGTGTGACCTTAATGGTAAAGGTTTCAAAGATAAATGTGACTTACTTTGTATTCTAACTAATGTGTGTTACCTTAATGAATACAGAATCAAAATTAATACATTAAACCAAATTCTTTATTTTCTACTTTTATTTCATGATATGTAAAAGACATATTGCAGTAAAGTTTGGGCGCCTCTGATCTAAAGTATCTCTGGACCTGAAACTTCTGAATGAATGCTTCTGCAGGGGCATTAGGTTTGGAGATCATTTTGGGTTTGTTTCATTTGTTCATGAACGGTAAGAAGTTCCCGCATGTCTTATAAGGCTCTCCTCTAAACGAGTGCACCGTCTTCCCAATCATTAACTTTACAGATCCAAACTGTCTTTCAAACGTTCTGTTCTGTTCTGGAGTCCTGTTGCAATGTCCTCAACTGAGAGTTGAACTGTGGAGTCAATCTCTGGTGTAACTTTCATTTAGGAGGTGAAACGTGATCAGTTGTATTAATGTTGTAAAACAATTAACAAAATAATCAGTGTGGACTGGAGTAAAGGTCAAGAGGTTCTCTCTCTGCCGTCATACTGGTTTAGTAGAGGAAAGAGAATATCCGAATGGTTTATTCCTTGAATTCTGTCTTAGCATTTTCTGAAACTGATGGTTTATTTAGTTTACAGGTCAGGTCAGTGCTGTGCTGTGCAGTCAAAGCAAATAAAAAAGGTTTTTAAAGCATAGTCAGACAGGAAACAGAGGCAAATATTTAGTTTCTGTGCCATAATTAAGAAGATCAAGAATTATTTGAATGTGTGTGTGAATGGAATTGTCATTGTCATTGTCAATTGTCATTTTAAGAAGAGCTGTATATAAATGCAGAGTTTAACATTAACTTGAGAAAATCCAATGAACTTTACATCACAAGTTCTACGCTGACATATTCAACATCGACATGAATATCAATAATTACTTTTTATAAATATTTAGTTCTATTTAACCCTTTAACACCGGAGCTCCAGTGTTTATGTATGTATGGAGGGATGGAGGGATTTTCTTACATTGTAACACATTTATACATATTTTATTCATTTTAAAACATATTTAATTTTATTGTCTTTATTGTTAGATGAGTCATTATAACATTCTGTGCAACATTCCTGTTCAGGATCGATGCTACTGTTCCATGGTGTCAAAAGGCAGCAGCTTCATACAACTCCAGTTACTGTGAAAAATGAATAAATGGAAGAGAATCAATTATGGCAATCATTGAAATTAATAGATTTGATTTATCAATACTCCAATAAAAAATGGCAATACACAGACATATCAAACACCTTTCAGATATCAAGTAATAAATTGATTAGAAAAGGCTGTTTTCTCGATAGTATAATGTGTCAAGTGTTTTATTATCTTTTTTTGCTGACATTGCTGGAATAACTCACTATGGAATCAATCACTGGGATTTGAGCAGGTGCAATTCTGCTTTTCTTTGGCCGTTTGTGTAAAGTCGTATTTTCAGACGTTACAGCTTGAATTTAGGTTACAGTTCTGTGTCTCACACAGTGTCCTTCTTTCCCAGCATTACCTGACATGTTTTAGCGGGACTGTTGCTGTGCCGTTTCTGCTCGCTGAAGCCATGTGTGTGGGGCAGGACCAAAACACTGTGAGTCAGCTGATTGGAACCATTTTCACCACTGTTGGCATCACTACTCTGATCCAGACAACCGTGGGAGTCAGGTGAGCCTGGGCCGGTGAAGATGCTCTCTCTGGGAGAGGTGAGAGATAACACGCGTGTTCTGGTCTTCAGACTTCCTCTGTTTCAGGCCAGTGCGTTTGCTTTCCTGATCCCCGCTCAGGCAATACTTGGCCTGGACCGCTGGAAGTGTCCGAGCGAAGGTGAGAGTCAATCCGTCTCGGACACTCTTCCTCACAATCTCTGAGGTTTGCTTTTTACCCACAGAGGAGATTTACGGGAACTGGAGCGTTCCTCTCAACACCTCACACATCTGGCAGCCTCGCATGAGGGAGGTATGAGGGCGTCTCCGGCATACATGGTTAGGGGTAGATGATTAAACTGAGGTTTAAAGATCAACCACGACATTTACCTTTTTACCTCAAAGAAAACATTAGTGTTGTATAACCAAATTACGTATCATTAAAGTCAGCGCTTCTAGAAACAATGCCTTTATTTTCAAACTTTGTAAACGGATAGTTTGACATGTTTTGTTCAAAAAAGTAATTGCTAGTGATGGGTGATACCACACTTTTAGGATCTAGTACCATACCAGTTACTTTGCATAAGATATTTGACACTTATTACTCATACCATTTACTGGCAATTTCTTATTGGAGATTTTTTTCTCAAGTAATTATAACTGGATCAGAACCCAACAGACTTGGACTGGATCAGAACCCAACAGATTTGGACTGGATCAGAACCCAACAGACTTGGACTGGATCAGAACCCAACAGATTTGGACTGGATCAGAACCCAACAGACTTGGACTGGATCAGAACCCAACAGATTTGGACTGGATCAGAACCCAACAGATTTGGACTGGATCAGAACCCAACAGACTTGGACTGGATCAGAACCCAACAGACTTGGACTGGATTTATGACTTCATTCCAGAAGAGTTATCTAAGTCAGAAAAAGGAGTACAAAAAAATATACAGAAAAAGCCACGTACTCTCTCCTTTTTCAATTAGTAATCAATACTTTAACAGAGTATTCAATAGCAAAATCGGTGAAGTACATGTATCTATATTTTAATACCTTGGAGTTGATCCTCCCATCACTAATCATTGCTACATCCTTCATCTTGCCACTACATGTTAGAGTCTTCAGAAAAAACTATATCTTCACAGAATCTTAAAGAAGATTAAATCCAATTAGTTTTTACACACCTGAAAAATTCATTATTTCTCATTTTTAGAAACTCTGGTTTGGTTCAACAGTGAAATTAAACACAATTTTGTATTTTATCATTCCGGTTAACCACCTTCTTTCTTTTTTCAGTGAGTTGATGTAGGGCTGGCTCTTTGTTCTTAAACTTTGCCTTAGAAAGATACAGACTTTGAGCTGGAATCAAGTCATGAATCCAGTCCAAGTCTGTTGGGTTCTGGTCCAGTTCACATGCAGCAGTGAACTCTTGTTTCTTGTAGATTCAGGGTGCCATCATCATGTCCAGTCTGGTGGAGGTCATCATCGGTCTGGTTACCCGGTCTGCTGCTGGAGTACATCGGTCCGCTCACTATCACACCCACCGTGTCCCTCATGGCCTGTCCGTCTTCACCACGGCGGAGGAGGAAAACAGGTGAACCGAGCATGGATGCATCCCACTGGATGGATGGATGGAGATCTGATGGATGAGTGATGTGAACAAAAGATGATCATGGATGGATGGATGATGTCTGATGGTGGATGATGGATGGATGATGTGATTCAGATGTATGAGATGGATGAATGGGAGGATGGATGGATTGGATGGATGATGGATGGATGGATGGATGGATGGATGGATGGATGGATGGATGGATGGATGGATAGATGATGGATGATGAGTGGATGGATGGATGGATGGATGGATGGATGGATGGATGGATGGATGGATGGATGGATGGATGGATGGATGGATGATGAGTGGATGGATGGATGGATGGATGGATGGATGGATGGATGATGAGTGGATGATGAGTGGATGGATGGATGGATGGATGGATGGATGGATAGATGGATGGATGATGAGTGGATGGATGGATGGATGGATGGATGGATGGATGGATGGATAGATGGATGGATGGATGATGGATGGATGGATGGATGGATGGATGGATGGATAGATAGATGGATAGATGGATGGATGCTGAGTGGATGGATGGATGGATGGATGGATGGATGGATGGGTGGATGGATGGATGGATGGATGGATGGATGGATGGTTGGATGGATGGATGGATTCTCAGACACTCAGTCACCAGCTCAGTCATCCCTTTCCACATGCTGAGGGTAATCTCTGTGATCCACAGATTTAAATTTGGGGGAATGTTTATGTCCCTGGAGGCCTGGTTTTAAGTCCTTACCTTTCCTTGCCGAGTCCCTCCATATATCCATCTTTGCTTTGGTAACTTGAGCTAGACCGGTCTCAGCTTGACCGCTGCGCTGCCCCGTGCTGGGCGGGCGCAGCGGCGATGCCCCCTGTGGTCAGGCGGGTTCTTGAATAAGGGGATCCTCGTAATATCGTTTCTACACAGTAGTGCCAAGCCAGATTGTTTCCTTACATCTGCAGTTTTTATAGCTTTGTTCAGTTTTATTGACAAGGGTCTTATTGGGGGGACTTGGGGGGTGGGGTGGGGGGACTGGGGGAGAGAGGGATGTTTGTTTTGTGTCTTTGTGTACGTTTGTTTTTAAACACTGTGTTTTTTGTGTTTTTAATATGTATTTTATTTGCTTTTATGTTAAGCGCCTTGTGTTTTGTCCGAAGGAAAGGCGCTGTATAAATAAATAAAGTTTGAGTTTGAGTTTGCCAGTTTTTATTCCTGTTGGGGACCAGAGCTTTTCTCCCCACAGATTTTATTATGGGTTTCAACAAAACGAACCCTAAACAAATGCACCAAAAGTCAGCAATAAGAATGTGGTTTGATGTGCCATAAGGACATTCTAGCTATGATGCTTCACCCCTCCTGTGTTTGCACAGTGGTTCATCAGAGAGTTGTTCATTCTGTCTGCAGGTGTATCCTGCTCATCGTCCTATTCGCTCAGTACCTGAGAACAACATCGATACCTGTTCCGTCTTACAGCCGAAAGAAAGGCCTGACTTCAACCAGAGTTCAGATTTTCAAAATGTTTCCTGTAAGTGAATAACAGTATAGTGTTCAGGCTGATGATGACATTGTGATTCAGTTCTTTGACTTCTCAAATGGAGCTGTTGGGTTTTTTTTTCCACCATCAGATCATACTAGCAATCATGTTAGTTTGGCTCATCTGCTACATCCTCACTTTGACCGACCTTCTGCCTAGTAGTCCAGATCGCTATGGTCACAAGGCCCGGACCGATGCCCGGGGCGATATCATGGCGTCATCACCGTGGTTCAGAGTGCCCTACCCATGTGAGTAACTCTCCGTTAGGAAGATGGAGATGATCACAGACATTGATAAAACATTGATAGTCAGATGACGACCAGGGTTATCTGACTATCAGTGATTGTGGTTAACATCATTCAGAAAACACTGTTGAAGAGAATTTGAATAATAATCAACATTACCTGGACACAGTAAGAGGCCGCTGAATCCCTTTGGGGTCATGTGGTTCTTGTAGCCAATCCAGTTACTGCTTAACAGGTCTGAACAGTCTGTTCCGTGTCACACACTCACATGCACACCTAGGACCAGTTTAGAGACACCAATGAACCAATCAACACATGAGACGAGTTTTCGGATTGTGGGAGGGAGCCATAGAGCCCAGAGAAAACCCACGTATGAATGAGGAGAACAAAGAAACTCCACACAGAAAGAACCAGGCTGGGATTTACTTTGCCTTACAGTGAGGGCCCTCTCACTATCAGGCGAGACCGCTAACCCCTGCACCGACGTGCACTCCTGCATGACCAACTATAGACCTTTACAGCCATGCTTCCAGTTTTTTATGTGTAAATTACACTCTGAATTAAATGTGCTGAGAAAAGGCTAAATGTCATTTCTACTCTTTCTTGTTTGTTTAAAGTTTTTGTAGAACATGTTTGAAAAAAGCTAAACGCTTTAACAGTTACCTTCATGAGCCTTGATGTGAAAGACTAAACAACATTCTGAGGATATCTTTACAAAGACAAATCAAAGTATTCTGAGGAATTTGAACAAGTTGGTGTTAAGTGTTCCTATATCCTGCAGCGCTCACAACAATGGTCCTGATGACATAGATCAGGGGTGTCAAAGTCGGTCTTCGAGGGCCGTTACTGGTTTTCCAGAAATGAATGAATGAATGAAATGGTTTATTTCAAGCAATCAGGATATAATACATGAAATAACATCACATAATCAATCACAAGTAGATCACTTGAAATGGAGTGGAAGGAAGCGAACTTATATAATCTCACCCTGGTTCGACCATACCATTTTACATGAATTATCAATATCCGGTTCAGGACTTAATATCAATCCTGCCTCATCTGCCTTTGATTACCTGGATCAGGTGTGTTTGGCCAATAAGGAGCTTCAATGACAGGTTGGTTGGAAAACATGTGGGACACCGGCCTCGAGGACTGACTTTTGACATCCCTGACATAGATGATCAGAGTCATCACAGTGATGGTTATAATGAAGATCACAAACCTGGATCTTCAAGCATTTTCAGTCAGTCCAGGAAGTGGTCAATCACAAAGTCATGGAACAGACAGAATATGTTTATATTTGCTGCTGCAACAACCAGAGAACAGGAAGAAGATGGATGAACTCAAAGTCCCTACGTCTGTTATAAGACAAACAAAAGCTTTCTAAGCAATAGTAGTGGTTGTGATGATGAGACAATGATAACGCAGCTCTCTGTGCTTTTCCCCTCAGGCCAGTGGGGGCTGCCTGTGGTGACAGTTGCTGGGGTGTTGGGCATGTTCAGTGCCACCATGGCAGGAATCGTGGAGTCGATTGGAGATTACTATGCCTGTGCCCGTCTTTCAGGGGCCACGCCCCCTCCGGTACACGCTATTAACAGGTTAGGGTGACGCTGTGGACCAAACTCAAAAGTTCTGGCTTGTCTTGAGCTTTTCTGGCATTGTTTCAGGGGGATCTTTACCGAGGGTGTCTGCTGTATCATTGCTGGACTTCTGGGTACAGGAAATGGATCCACCTCCTCCAGTCCAAACATTGGAGTTCTAGGCATTACAAAGGTGGGTACCGTCATTTTACCTAAAGGGACCTCTAGGCTTACAGTCCTTGACTTGGTGAGACAAAAGAAATGGGTCTGAGTTTGCAGAGACCCTCAGTCAGCTTTTAAACATGAGGATGTTTGTATTGTTGGTTTATCTGCAGGTGGGGAGTCGGAGGGTGGTCCAGTATGGGGCCGGTATAATGTTCCTGCTGGGATCAATTGGAAAGTTCACAGCCTTGTTCGCCTCACTGCCTGACCCCATTCTTGGAGGGATGTTTTGCACGCTCTTTGGTTAGTTCCAGGCGTCAGAGCTTCATGGAACAGCTATGAAAATGTCTCCTAAATGCACGTCTGGTTTTTTCTCAGGAATGATCACAGCCGTCGGACTGTCCAACCTGCAGCTTGTTGACTTGAACTCATCCAGAAACCTCTTCGTTCTTGGTTTCTCAATGTTTTTTGGCCTCACTCTACCAACATACCTGGACACACATCCTAACTCAATTAGTACAGGTACGTCTGGGTGTAAAGCTGGAAGACATCTGGTCTTTGACAGTATAAAAACAAAGATTTAAAGAATCCTCCATTTATGACACATTACTTTTACTTTATAAGATCTGATAGAAAACCTGTTGCTAACACCCTAATGTAAGGGTGGGGTCATCGGGACCCCATAAGAGAGCACGAGGGTTAAAAAAATACTTTGAACTGGCTTTTAATATCCAAGTTTTGGTCTCTTTTACCACAAAAAGTGAGTGTGAAGGGTAACATCCTCTTTAATGAGGAGTCTGTTTAATAAAATGTCATTTTAGTTCAACACTCACCTCATAACCTGCACTTTCTGATGATTATTTATAACTAGAAAAGTTGCATTACCTGCAATAATGCTAGTGTGAATCTTTTTTTTTTTGCAGAAAATGGTGATCCAATTTATTTCATTTTTGCTGAAGGGATTTGCTAAAAATACAAGTTATTTGGATAATGTTAAATTTGCCTAAAAGACTGAAAATTTTGTTAAAGAACTACGAAAGATCGCAGAAGTTGACCTAAATTTCTGAAAAATATGTAGTAAAATTGCTTAAAATTCCTCAATCCATACCAAGTTTGCAAAATATTTAGTGTGTTTCTTAAATATGGGATAAACTTCAAATAGCATAAAATTCCTCAGTGAACAAAATTAGCTAAAAGCTAGCATGTTGTTTAAACACTAGCTAAAATCCAAATAGTAAATTGAATTCATTAAAAATGTTAGCCTATTGCTAAAATAAAAGCTAAATTCTAAATTATTCTAAAAAACCTCAGTAGATGCCAAATTAACCAAATGAGCTCAATGCCAATTTTATTAGATTTCAATAAAATAGCCCATGAGAATTTTATAAAGGCTTGTTGGTAATCTCAGTACAAATACTGAATTTGAAGACGTTCTCATTCACTTCCTGTGGAGCATATTTTGCTGAATGTTTCAAAAACTATAAAATTTTTGAATACCAAAAATGCAAGCAGTAATGTCCTGAACATTGACCTGAACGTTTTGACGTGCCAAAAAACGTACGGAAAGGAGCAGGAGAATCATTATGGTGGAAATGTTTATGACGCAATCAAACAATAATAATATTTACACTAATAAAGCATTTGTCAGAGCCTCACAGTCATCAGAACAGCATGTAGATGCAACAAGATCAGTCTCAGTAACGACTGGTTCACGTCACCTGACTCAAGTAAGCAATGCTGTTATTGTCACAGCATTGTTAGTCGTAGCTAGGTAGTAGTGTGGAGGGACTAGACTGAGAATTCCCCCACAGCATTAAGAAAGAACAGTCAACACAGGTAATATGAAATCATCTCTCCTGTGTTGCACAAACAAACAGAGACAGTAGCAGTCCTGTCCCAAACAACCTCTCAAACAGAAGAAGGAAGCCGGAATAGATCAGTAAGAAGTTCAGCCAGCTGATATCACTGATGGCTGAGAAAGTACAGCTTTCATTTCTGTGTTCTCGTTTGACTTCATTCAGATTCAGGTCATGAGGTTAATTCAGACATGCCTTTTGTCTCCAGGTGTTCCAGAACTGGACCAGATCCTGACAGTTCTTCTGTCCACAGAGATGTTTGTTGGAGGTTTCCTGGCTTTTTGTCTTGACAACACAATACCAGGTAATCCAGAAAAAAATCTGTTCACTGAAGAGGTGATCCGGTGACTGTTCGCAGTTCTCACACATTGATATCATCTAAAAGAGCCACCACTACCCAGTGTTCTCATGAACAATTTCTATGTTTGGATAAAAGCAGATGGCTGACTGTTGTGGGGGAAAAAGAAATACTTGTCAGAACTGAGTTGACCCGGGTCAACAAAGACCACCACTAGTGCTGGTGAAATACTGTTGGTGGAAGGGGAGAGTTAGGAGGCGTGTCTCATTTTAATAGAGTTAAATCAGGCTGTGCGAAAGTGGTTCCTAGCAACTCGCGAGTAGCATGCTACATTGGTTCTTCGATGATTGTTTTTATTAGTGTTTCATGTTTTTAAACATGGCTGATGTTACTCGCATGTATTTATATTAAACCAGCACAAAAACTGATCAAAATGATGGAAATTCATGTTGGAAACACGTAATATGTGCGACCGAGATGCACTTTGATGTGCTAGCAAAACAGCACGTAGCTCATATAAGAGCCTCCAAGGCTAAATGTTGTTGTCAGTCGCACTTTATTTTGGTAAGAAAGTGAAAGTGAGTTGGCGCATAATTTTCTAAATCCGTGCCGTCACTGTTGAGCTTCTTTCTTGGTCGCACAGACCGGAGGAAGCCTGGCTAGAAAATGTAGCGCTAACGCTAACTTACTGTTCAGAGATATAAACACAGCAGAGAGCAGATGTTCTAGAAGGAACTGCAGCCCAAAACTTTAACCTGCCACAACATTTACAGCTGTTATCACTGTGTTTGAATCACAACATTTTGGCAGATGTGATGTTATGATTCATGTTCTTACGTTTAAAAATATTTCTTGTATCAGCTACAGATGCTAGGTGGAGCCTTATTCTCTATGTACTATGAATTCATCTATTTAATGGTAAATCTTGAATGCAATTGAGATGTATTTAATAAAAAAAGTGATCCAAAAATAATAAGAGTTGTAGTTTCATTGGAAAATGTGTTAAAGGATGTTTATTTATTCAGCACTTTGAGGTGTTTTTAATTAGGAAAGGACTTTAGGAGTCACTCATGCCATTAAACATCATTCTTCTCCATCCTTTCTCAATACTTTTAACAAATTTCATTACAAAAAAAGACAAAAATATGGAGTTATTATGACTATTTAGATGACTGTAATATGATGGGCATTTATTTATTTACGGCTCAACGGGAAACTTCTGCCCTGGAGAAGAAGGGAAAACCTATTTAAAATATTTGGATGATATATGAGTCCTCATAAGTCAGTTGGGTCAGGATTTTACATTTTACAGTCACAACCTCTTTATTAAACTTCAACAATATATCACAACTTCATTGTCTCCTGGACACAACAACTATAAAGTAATCTATTTCAGAACACCTAGTAAGCTGGACATGAAGGGACAGATACAATACTCTATGAAAGCAGTCTCCCCACTTACATAAATACACTCATGATGTCCAGCTGCTAAAATCCACAGAATTTGTGCACAAAAAGGCTTTAATTGAACTTGAAGGTGTTCCTCCCAGTAGAGGGCGCTCCTGGACTTGATCCTGCTTTGAGACATTTCTGTTCTCATCTGCTCCTTTTGACACCACTGACTCTAAGCCATCTGATTGACTGGTCAACTGTATAAAGAAATATTAAGACGATCATGAACAAACTGATCTAGACCTCCGAGTGAATGCAGCATTCAGAAAAAACAGGAATGTTCAGGATCATTTCATAGACTCAAAGGTCCAACCACAGGAGAAACTGGCTTCCAAGATGTTTTCAAATAGTAGACTTGGATTCTCAATCCACAGACATGGCAGGTCTTCAGACTTCCAAGAGGAGCCACAGTTTTTTGTTTTTGGCAGCAGCTGTGTTTACATTTCCACCTGCAAACATTCTGGTAGAAATATGCTGGTGCTTCTACTAGATCAGGGGTCTGCAACCTGCAGCTCTGGAGCCACTTGTGGCTCCTTTGTCTCTCTATAGCGGCTCTCTGGCTAAGGAAAAATAAAATAATGGTATTTTTTTCTTGTAAGTGTTAATACATTTCCATTTATTTAATTTAGATGAGTAAATTTTTTAAAAGTATGACTAAGGTGCACCTCAAAAAAAAACAAACAATGTAAAGGTTTTGACATTCCTGATGACTTGAAGAGGTTTTGTTTGATCTTTGCTTCCTCCAGAATGCACAGATTTCAAATACAAAGCAAAACTTGGGTAAAAACTCTGATCTTTTATTAGTTTAAAACACATATTGTCTTGTGCTGTCCAGAGCTGCACTGGGATGATCTGGTCTTTTTATTTTGAAAGGAAATCATCTGAGCTTCTGTCAAATGTAAAAAATAATTTCACATGTTGAGAAAATTATAGTTTCTCTTTATATTTCTTTTTTATTCATGCCACAAAAGAATCATAAATCATTTTTGTATTCAAAACAGATTGCAATAAATATATAGCAGTATCAAAATAAGACTTTGTGGCTCCTACTATGTTTTTATCAATAGAAAATTGTTATGGTCAAATGTTGCATATGCCTGAGCCAGAGCCAAAAACTGATCATTTTGGGTCATCAAGACAATCACTGTCATGCGGCGTCTGACGTCACCGTGAACAGGGTCTATAGAAAAAAGAGCTGAGAGAGACCAGATTAATAAACTTCACAATTCCTAATCACAACATCTCAAAGACAGGATGCTCTTCAGCCTCTGAGGTCACAGTTCAGTTCTTTAATCCTGGGTAAGACACTGAATCCCAGATTGATACTAGTGCTTATAGTTTATAACCATCAGTATCAACATGAGGTTCAGTGTCTTGCTTAAGGACACTTTGACGCTGGTTGTTGGTTGAATACCAAACCGTTTAGAGAAAGAACAGGGATCATATCAGTGATCCTGAGGTTACAGCAGACAGGAAGGAGGAGCAAACAGGTCTTATCTATAGTTCCTGCAGTGCTGATCCCTTCATCTTGTTTTCAGGTACCAGACAGGAACGAGGGCTTGTGGGATGGGGTTCCTCCTCCACCTCCTCCTCTTCCTCCTCTTATGACTTTCCTGTGGGGATGGCTGTGGTAAGGCGGACGCGGTGGCTCAGGCGGTTTCCCATCAGCCCCTCCTTCACAGGCTTCAGGGCATGCGAGGATGCTCCTCCTGAGCAGGAGGAGAGAGAAGAGGAGGATGAAAGCCCGCTGCCCAGCACCAAGGTGTGATGAAGGCTCCACCGTCCAGATCGGCCTGATCTCTGCTCATCAACAACTTCAGTCCTCCTCCGCTTTCACGGATCCCCCTGTGAGAAAAAGTTTACGGGGTTGCGCAGCTGTTCATCAGTAACCCAGACATGTCCCCACTAGAGCAGCATCTGTTACCATGGAAACAAAAGTAAAAAATAAGTTAAACAAACCATGTCTCATTTGTATTTTTGCACCACATTCCTAAAGATCCACTCCAACTATATTTGCATCTATTGTAACCTTCTCAGTGGTCTGTTAAATGCGATCATGCTGTTTTAAGAAATGTTTTTTAGGACAAAGACGTTCATGGATCCTTTTGTCTTTCAGTGGATACATCAGATTGAAGCGGAGCAGGGAGACGTTGGCCCGCCCATGTCAGTTACTGAGTCATAAATATGAGCTTTTTTAAATGATCTGCTCCTGATTCACAATAATTTAAATAAAGAAATATTCATAAAGTTCATTTTAATCCTAATTTTCTTTTTCTATGTCCTCCATTGTGAGAAAATGTCACAAGAAGATGTTAAAACCAGTAAAAACACGTGTTTCAATGGAGTGGGTCTTTAACAATGAGTAGACTTGTACTGAGATAGTCCAGTACAATAAATGATGTCATTTCCCTTCAGCTGAGCAGCTACTTCCACTTTCTGTCAGGGTAAGACTTTAAAATTCAAAGAGCTTCAGGAGGACGATCACAGCTTTCATTTGCAGAAGTCATCACATGAAAGCAGACCAAGCTACAAAATGTTTCACTGATGTTGGTAAAAAAACAGTCAACGGGACTTGGTTTAGGTTTTTCATTTTTTCCTTCATTACCTACACTGGATTCAACTCAATGCACCGCCAAGAAAAAAAACAACTATTTATAAAATGTGTGTAACATTTTGTTATTAAAAAGCATGACCTTCACTTACATTTTTTAAAGATGTTATTTCACTCTAAATCTTATTCTCACATTTATTATTTTTTTCTTTTTTATAGTAATACGATGTCGTACATAATTTTATTTAATAATTTGAAAAAAAAAAGTGTATTTTTACTATTTGCTCTCTGACTTTTAACATTTAAATACACATGTGCCCTATTTATTTAGTATTAGGATAAAAAAAAAATTGTAACTTTTTGCAGCATACCTTACCCTCGTTAAATTGTAGATTTCTTTTTATAATTCTGATCTCATGAATATGGTATTTTTTATTGTAGCCCCGTCAATCCAATGTAATAACAACTACATATATAGTATTTTTAAGATATTTTAGTCCTGTTAAATAATTGAAAGTATCTTCCATCTGTATTTTCTTTCCTTTGTTCAGTCATTTTTTTTTAAAGGAAATTGGATAAGCGCGCCATGCTGCCCCCTGCTGGTGCGCATTCTGAACAGCAGAGAGGTAGTTCCTGGTTAAAGGAAAACACGTTTTTTTGGCTTCTGCTAGCTCAGCTTCTAACTTTATTTTTCTTTTAGGATGAAAGTCGTTTCTTCTTAGTTTTCCAAAGACCGATCAAACAAAGGCAACACTGAAAGTGAACTTTGTGTTGCGCATGTGCGTGAGGTATGGTTTTGTGAAGGAGTTTGGCCACAGTAGCCTTGCGGCCCCCCAGCTAAGCTAGCGAACTTGCTAACTAGCCAAGTCCAAAATGAATGAGTGCTGCGCCGCCTCGAACTGTGACTACCAGCAGCGGGAATCGGGAAAAGGCTCGCAGCTTTTCAGCTTTCCGTTGGACCCGGAACGGTAAGATTGAAGTTTTTGTCGCTTGGAGGGAAAATCGCGCCGCGGATCCCAGCGCGAGCCGCGTTCACTGTGAGCATTAGCTTAGCATTGTGCTAGCTAGCTAGCAGCGTGAAGTGTGTGCAAATGGCGCAGTCTTGATGGTCATGAAAGAAAAGTGCACGTGAAACACATCACTGTAAACTCACGAAACCCTTTCAGTCGCGTGTGATCGCTTAGACACGAGCGAACATGTATGAACGGAGAGGAAGCGCGTTCAGAACCGATTCTAACAATGTATTATTAGCCATTTGCAGTCGGCCCGGTCCCCGTGTTTGCTAACCTGACCTGAATAACATCAGAGATACTGCTTGGTGTTCGGACTGATGAGATCAACTCTGGCGGTCACCGTCGAAAGACGCTGAGAATCGTTGAGTTGCGCTCGTGAGATGCTAGCTCTCGGTAAGCGGCCGCGTGCGCGCCTGCAGGTCTGAGCTAGCAGTCCTGACTTTCACTGTCCGGGATCCAGAAAGGTGCTGCTGCGCTCTGGGTTACTGCTCCTGCATTTCTGCCCGGTTCTGCACATGTTCGACTAGAATTCTATCTGTGTTTAGCAGCAATACTGACATGAATGTAGAAAAACTCACGACTGATGTAAACATTACAACAGTTCGATTCCACTTTCTAATTAAAATGTTGTTTAGGGACTCTCTTTTTAGGAAAAATATTTTATTACAATAGAAAATTTTTGAGGTGGCATTGATTTTGTGACTTTTCTTAAAATAAACAAACTAAAATCTAACGCAGAGGTAATCTTCACCTGTGAATCAATGGCTTATTGTCTTGATTTGTTGAGATAAACTAATCCCAATAGATCTACTCCGTTTTTAGTGAACACACACCGGATGGGATGTTGAAGCCATAAGGGGGCCCGAGTGGCTCTTCCTGTGCTGGTCCCCAGCCCAGACGTAATACAGGGTTGTGTCAGGAAGAGCATCAGCATAAAAAAGATCTCTGCCAAACCAAATTTGCAAATCACTCCAAGCTAAATCGATGTAGATGATGTGGTTGGTCTTTCTCCTTCTCAGTCACCCATCTTGGATTTAATGGCTACTTTTTTTTTTTTTTTTTTACTTGTAATGATCCACCAGTTGTATTTTTTTTGTATGGGATGATCCTATAGTTTCCACTAGAGTGGATTATGTGTACCCAGAAGTTCAGGCACATGCACAATTAAAACACTTTAAATATGCTGTACACTGTACATGAAAGGGTTCATTAATTGCTTAAAAAATAGTTGAAGGAAGCAAATTCATTCACCATCTTACCTGGAGTAAAAATCACAGGAGTAAAAAAATCCATAATGAAGAGGAATAAAAACGAATAAGTCATTCCAGAGTATAAGTCGCACTTTTAAGAGAGTAGTCCAACGTTTATGAAACACTTCAACAGCCCGACGTAACATTGCATTTGACATCGAACGTGATTCATGCGTCAAATTTGGGTCTGCTTCCTCTTCTGATTTGCGTTCAATTTAATGCTCAAAAAGCTTGTCTGAAAGTGTTCATAAACTTGACGCTCCCGTTGCGTGTGGAGAAGCTCTGAAGGTTTTAGCCTCATCGCAACTTGATGGAGGCTTTGACTGTATACCTCGTTTCAAGTGCTCGGAAGATACGGACAATGTTGACGGGATCTCCATAAAAGCATCTATAACCACGTCTCCATGTCTGCTGTCTTCAGTCTTTTTCTTACTGCAGGAGTTACATCTGAATGACTGTTTTTAGCTGCTTGTCTGTAGCCCAGTGTGATGGTTTGCTGTCCCGCATTAGTCCAAGGAGACGAAAATAATGACGGGATGTAAAGGAGAAAAACTCATGAGGAGAACAATCAGATTCTCAGCCATGTTTGATTTGGACGGCACTTCTTCTTCTTCTGTGTTTCTGTTGGCAGCAAATACTGAAACACAAACCTACAGCTCCTTCTAGTGGTTGTTAGTGGGAAACAACCACTAAAAGGGGAAAATCCTATTTATGTATTTTTTTAATTTTTTAAATCACAAACAAATCGCTCGTAAGTATAAGTCACACCCCAATTTAAATAACATGATTTATAGTGTCAATAGTACTGTAATTCCAACTCCAAATTTGCTTTACTTAAGTTTTTTTTAAAACATAGTTTAAAAACATATATAACTTTAAAATATGAATAGCTCAAGTATTTCTAATTTATCAGATCATTTATCAAATCCCAATTATGAATTCAATTCCATTCCACTTTTGTTGATAACTGTGCTATCACTGGTTAGGTGATAAATGTTTTTATCATGAAATAAAACACTTTTTCAATGTAAATTTGAAAAATGAAAAAAGTAAAATCATGAATCAAATAGAATAGATTTTGTTTTCTGGCTGTGAGATTCACCCGCCCTGATCTTCCATGGTTTCTCTTTACAAACACAGTCAATAAAGACTTTTTTGGTTTTTGAAACTTGTTGTTTTTACCTTTTTAAAAATTTTAGTTTGGATAGTAAAGGAATTCTCTGTAGAGATCTGCTAATACAGTGAATGTACTGATGGTTGGCATCAACACTGATGACTGAGTGGCTCATTGGTCTCGTCTCACCAGTAAGCTTAGTTTGTGCCTCCTCCCTCTTTATTTTCAGCTGCAAACAATGGACGAACAACTGCCAGCGAACAGACCTGGCGTCTCAGCCTCCAGAGAAGCTGCATAAGCTCTACAGACTCTGCTCCAGACACTTCGAGTCCTCGATGATCTCCCATCAGGTAAACCTGCTACTCATTCACTCGCTGGAGAAACAGTTACTTTCTCTTTGCTGGTCGGGGCACAATAAATAAAAAGATGCAGTATGGTGTTTATGCTCTTTGATTTACTGTAATCTTTTAAAATATTTAACATGATAATTCCTGTAGATTCTGAAGCAGATTCTGAAGGCTCGATGAGCCGCTTTTCTCCTTCAGAATCTGAATCTGAATGTGTCTTTACAATAATAATGTATATTTTAATTAAAAAAATAAACAAAGTTCCAGTTAAGAACTAAAATGCAGAGCATGTCAAATGGCCTTCTCACTTCGGGAAAAATGTTAATTGAATTGAACTTTATTAATATCCCAAGGGATAAATTTATCAATTTATACATTTATTAATGCTGAATTTTAAATCATTTTATGCTTTGTCAGATAATTTAATATTATTATTGAGGCATAATCTTAATATCCAGCCTGTTTATCATTGTTTATTGTTCATTATTTTACAGTGCTTGTATCCATATTAACCTACCCCTCCTTTTTATTCAAATTTCCTGCACTTTTCTTTGATAATCAACCTTTTATTCTCGTGTTCCACGTTTGTACTGCTAGCATACTCACCTGTTGGATCAATAACACCGCTTGATGTCTCATTGGACGGTCAGACGCTGCACACCTCTCTGCTAGACTTTGATGTATTTTAGCGCAGTGTTTGGACAGGTTACCGCTGTTATCGCCCTCATAATTCATGTTTGTTACATTAGAAACCGTTCGCTCGCGTCCGCTCTGCCACCTGTGTGGGAGCGCACCAGGAGCCCCGCCCTTCCCCTCTGCATGCAGAAGAGCAGCAGGAAGGACAGAGAAGTGCACCCTGTGTTCACGCTGTAGCCGGATAAAAACGTATCCGGGACTTAATGCCTAAAACGTATCTGGCGGTTTCGTGCCGGTATCTCCACATTTCACTGTCGTGCTTACGAAAAGCGCCCCCTGGTGGACTGTTTTGGTATAATTTAAAGAAACCGATTCAGGGAAGGAAAGGGCCGGTAATTGTTCGTGAGTTGAAATATTGTGTTAGTTCGCCATATCGATATTTTTCCACAGCTCTACTCATGATATGATGTGATACACGATACATGACTCATGATATCACAATACTACGACAGTTGGTTTAAATCATCTCTAATAACTCACAATATACAGAAAAACGTAATTTTTTGAGAAAAAAAAAATCCCAAGTAATTTTTTTGCTTGAACACAATCATAACAAACAATTTGTGTCTAATTTTGTGCAACAACTAATAGACACTTTAGTGCAACATTACAGTTATAATCAGTTATAATATGTCTTTGACGAGGATTGACACCAATTGAATTCGAATCATTTGTTAAATTCAGTGTTAAAAATAGTGAACATGAACAGCTGTGCCACTGCTTTAGTGCAAAATTATTATAAACAACTGAACAAAATTTAAATAATTCAAGTAGCTGGGGACGTCGATCTCCCAACACACGCCCCCTATCTACCTCCAGAGGAACGTTTCAAAAGGATGACGGATATAATTATTATTATTAACCTTTATTTAACCAGGGGTGGATCCCTTTGAGATTTAAAACTTCTTTTTCAAGGGATCCCTAATGTTTTACAGCTTCTTCAAACAAAAATAAAATATCAATACTTGGTGAGAACACATCAAGAATCAATCGCAGGACTAAGGGATGTGCCAAAACATCAATATTGCGATATAATATTTTCTAAAAAATAAGCATTCTTCTATATATTGTGAGTTATTAGAGATGATTTTTTACCTATTATCGCAGTATCGTGATATCATGAACCATGTATCGCGTCGTACCGGCCTTTATGTATACTAACACAGGAGCAGAAACGAAGGTTTTTAACAGAATCCTGAACATCAACATGTCAGGATTTCACAACAAATCAAGTCTTTACACAGTGAATGAAGTCAAAAATCGTTTATGCCACAACCTTTTTGTGTGTCGAAATAAGTCTTTGAACTAACAAAGAACCCCAAAAGCTGCTAATCAGGGTACATAAACCAAAGTGGAGGATGGCTAACTGAGTTTTCTCGAAAAGGGACGATGTGAGATGGTCCTGTTTACGAGTAGAACACAGTTTCTGCTTATTTAGCTCGTGTTCTCACGTGTATCATGAAATCTGCTGTTTTTCAGAGTGCCTCCACCTTTGTCCTGACGGAAGATGCTGTTCCTACAATATTTGACTTTACTATGAATAAACAGTCTGAAAACAGCAGGAAACGAGCCCAGGAGCCTGTAAGTGTTCTACTCTGTCTTTGATGTGACTGAGTTCATCAAACATGGAAACAACTTCAAGTCAAATCTCTCTTTTCCCTTCATTTAGTCAGAAGAAGAGCCTGCTGCTGTGAAGAAAACAAAGGGTGCATACACTTTTCTTGTTTTAAAATTGTATTAACGTGCATAGATTTTAGATGCCAATGCAGTGCTTTTAAACCTCACATATTTTGTACATCTTGACAGGAGATTCCTCATCAGAAGTAGCAGAGAAGATATTACAAGTGTCTGGTGAAGACGGGACAACACTGGAATCACAAGCAGACCCACAAAGCCACGGGATTGGAACCACCTCCAAGGCGAAAGATGTTTTGAAAGGTTTTTTTAAGGAAATTCTTGCCATGACGGGATTTAGCATTAGTGGAGCAAAAACTGATGAGCCAATAGGAGGTGCGAGGGTCCATCAAGTTCACAACCATGTTTGCTTGGAGAAAATCGACAGGAAGGAGATCCTGCAGTTCAGCGAGGACCTCATGCGTGAGGAGATCCAGACCAGTTTACGGCTGGCCCGCTTCTTCTCCATCCTGCTCCAGGATGTGACCAACATGGACGGGAAGGAGCAGATCCCCGTCTTCATCAGGTCCGTCACAGTGGCTGGTTTCCCGCAGAAGCACCTCATTGGCTTCCTGCCGTGTGACTTAGACGCAGAGAGTCTGTTTTATATGCTGATCTCTGAGCTGAGGAACAAGTGGGGTCTGAGAATGGAGCACTGCAGGGGCCTCACCTATGTGGTCACCGGCAGCATGTGTCAGAAGATGAGAGACCTGACCTGCAAAATACTGCAAGAGTTTCCACAGGTCGTTTTGTCACCGAGCGACCCGTACGCATTCAACATCTGGATAATCCGCTGCATGCCCGTGGCGGCCATACAGAAAGTGGCGGATTCAGTAGAAGAAGTGGCGTCGTTACTCAGGAGGACGCCGGAGCTCAGCAAACGATTAGAGGGGAAGATCCAGATGACATACGGGCATATAAAGGGCGAGGTGGAAAGGATCAAGGCCGGCCTCACCGGGAACTGGGAGTACGGCACAGACGCTTTCCAGACCATGCTGGAAATCCTGGAACCGATCCTGAACTGCATCAACGAGGTCATCTCCAAGGTGGACGAAGACACGGCCGAGCGGATGGCCAAGCTCAAGCCCATCCTGAAGAATTTCAACTTCATCATCACGCTTGTTGTCCTGAAGAACACCCTGTGCTGCGTGAGCATACTCAACTCCAGTCTCAGGGGCATCATAAGCATCAGCAGCACCTTGCAGTACACCATTTCTAATGCCTTGAAGCTGGTCAACAAATACCTGCAGGATCTGGCAATCCTCAACAGAAAGTGGTTCTCCGATGCAATGAGTCGCGCCAAGAAGCTGGCAGTGGAGGTGACCAGACCAGAGATGGATCAAGGCGAGACGGCTGAGATGCCGTTGGAGGACTTCTACAGAGAGACTCTGAGCCGGCCCATCCTGCAGTACCTAGTTGCTGAGGTGAACCGAGTCTTCAGCATAGAGATGGTGAGGATTTTGCGCTGGCTCTCCCTGGTTCCGTCTTACATGGCAGACCATAACTTCAGCATTCGCCGGGATAAGGTCGCCGATGCAAACCTGAACAATCTGGCTCGGCCCGACACGTTCTACGAAGAGCTGGGCTGCTGGGAGGTGAAGTGGAGACACGCCAGCAAGCGCAGGATCCTGCCCACCACAGTGTTCGCCACTCTGAAGATCCCAGATATCGGCTTTTACCCCAACGTCCAGAGCCTGCTGAAGGTGCTGGGCACGGTTCCCTGTGTGAACGCAGAGGCCGACGTGTACGGCCAGTACCACATGGTCCTGGAGCGCTGCCACTTCTTCCTGAAAGCCACGCCGCTGGACCAGCGGCAGTGCAGTAAAGCCTTCATCTACGTGAACCAGGACGTGCATTTCAATGTAGAGAAGATGGTGGAGACGTACGTTCAGAAACATCCCGAGATCTTGCAGCTGCTGCAGGTTGTAAGTAGACGCCAGAAAGATGCTGTTCACTTCCACTTAGTGTTGTGCAGTAACGTTAACGTGTTGTGTGGTTGTTTTCTCACAGGACGACGCAGCAGAGATCCCGCCACAAGGTGAGCTCATTCAAAGTCATGAACAGCATTCACACTATAGTGATTCTCCTGCTCTTTCTGGACACTTTGAGTGATTTCAGTCATCTTGGTATGAAAACCTTCAGCTGGTTGAGGACATTATTGTTTGTACTTTTGATATTCATAAATTAAAAATATTGAGCAAAATATGCTAAATAGGAAATAGATGAGAAGTTATTCAAATCCTTCAAAAAGCTTGTCAACTTCTGCATACTTTCAGCCAGAGAGACCATTCATACTTTCAGCATTATACTAGCTATTTTGGCTAATTATGGCCCGCAGCAGCAGTCTACTGACTGCAAGGACCATATTGTTTTTGCTTAGAGTCAAAAAACGTAAAAAGCCCCAAAAAGGCCTCAAAGAACCGGCCTAAGCCCAAACGGACCCGACCAGTGTATAGCAGGACCAAAACTACACACACACACACACACACACACACACGAAAAAGTTTTCTATATTGTTTTTGCAATGTTTATTATTATTATGGCCCGCAGCAGCAGTCTACTGACTGCAAGGACCATATTGTTTTTGCTTAGAGTGAAAAAACGTAAAAAGCCCAAAAAAGGCCTCAAAGAACCGGCCTGAGCCCAAACGGACCCGACCAGTGTATAGCAGGACAAAAACAAAACACAGCGACGCCCCTCATCCTAGAGCAAATTTTTCTATATTGTTTTTGCAATGTTTATTATGGCCCGCAGCAGCAGTCTACTGACTGCAAGGACCATATTGTTTTTGCTTAGAGTGAAAAAACGTAAAAAGCCCAAAAAAGGCCTCAAAGAACCGGCCTAAGCCCAAACGGACCCGACCAGTGTATAGCAGGACAAAAAAGAAACACAGCGACGCCCCCTCATCCTAGAGCAAATTTTTCTATATTGTTTTTGCAATGTTTATTCTTATTATTCTTCTTTCTTACTGCCGCCAAAACTCAAAATTACACCCCCGCCACATGAACGAAAAGTACCTCAAAATCGCACCACACGTAGGGAAAATTGTAAAATAATTTATTTTGAAGTGAACGACGACCCCCCCAAAACGATGACATCACGGCGAGCGTTCTCGCCAAAAAAATGAATGGGGAAAAAATCGATTATGGGGCCAAAAAAAAATATTTCGAAATACGCAAAAAAAGGCCAGTGACCCGTGTCGGGAATAAGCCCAAGAACATTTGAAATCATTATGGGATGGCCAGACGTCCCACGCCTTGGCGGCAATGTGGCGCCGAAAACTGAAAAATGGCGTTTTTCACGGTTTTCATCAATATGGGAAAACAACACTTTTGTTTGTCCGATTTTCACGAAACTTCACAAGCATGTCCATAGCCAGAGACTACAAACACCCAAGAAGTTCGATTGACCTTTGACCTTGGGAAGTTGCCGCCATCTTGAAATTAACGAAAAAAGCACGTTTGCTACGAGCTACAAAAAGAAATACCTCCTAGGGGGTTTTATCAACTGTTATGTGACTTAGTTGGGCATTAATGGGAGCCTACTGTGAGAAAAATGTTGCAATTAGAAGTTGTAGAATATGAAATGGCGTGCCTTTGGCGAGGTCGCGAAAGACACGGTTTTAGCTAGGTCGAACATATTTTGCCCGAATAGCACAAAACGGGTGTTCACGCGTTCGGGGGCCCGAGCTGAACGAAACAACATAACTTTTGAAACCGAGATGCGTACCATGCTCCTCTGGTACGCAAAAAACCGTCGCGAAAAAAAGTGCTGACTCAGCAATTTCAATTTTTTATTTCGCATTTCGCAAACGAAACCAACATACCTTTATTGGATATAACCATGGCTATTTTTTACATTATTATGGGATGGCTCCACGACCTACGGTTTGGCGGCCATTTTGTTTCGAAATCTGAAAATTTGGGATTTCAGAGAGGTGAAACGAGACTTTAGTTTGTCCGATATTCACGAAATTTGACCCACACGCCGCTAGCACGAGTATTCAACAACCCCTAAAGTTTCGTTGACCTTTGACCTTGGGAAGTGGACGACATCTTGAATTTACGAAAAAACGAACGTTAGCATTAGCTTCAATCACATTTGACTTGCAGGGACTTTTTTCAATCGTTTTCTAACGCTTTTGGCATCAATGGGAAGTCATTGGCAAAAGAAAAATGGTATCACAAGCTATAGATTTTGAACGGCGTGGGCGTGGCGAGCTCGCAAAGTGGCGTAGTGTTAATACACGCTCATATTTCAATGCATTTCTATGGGACTTTAATATGTTGATCCCAGACTTAAGCTGTAACTGGCATAATAACATAGAATATGACCATATAAGGAATGTGGGCGTGGTTAGCGAATAACCCCCTGTTGCTATGGTAATCCAAGGTGTACTTTTTCCGATCCTTATGATCTTGATGTCAAACTGCTCGGTGACCTCAGACGAACAAAACATAAAATGGTTGCTATGGAGATAAAACCAACAGAAAAGCCGCCATTTTGAAAAAAGTGCTTTTTTAATCAATTTCTCACATTCATCTCAGACCAGCTATACAGAAAGCATAGGGAGGGACTTAGGGTTCCACAGTGAGTGCTAAGCAAGTGAGTTTGGGTCAAAGTCACCGCCAAAGGCGGCAGTGGTGCGTAGGCGGGGCGCTGGGGGGGGGCGCCGGTTGCGAGTCTGTGGCGAGCGGGGAGGAAGGGCGGGCTGCGAGGGGAGGGCTGGTTGCGGAGAGGGGGGGGCAGGCGGCGAGGTTGGCGGGTAACGACTGCGGCCATCCAACGCCGCTTTGCGGCTTTAATTATGGCCCGCCAGCAGCAGTCTACTGACTGCAAGGACCATATTGTTTTCGTTATAGTGAAAAAAACGTAAAAAGCCCCAAAAAGGCCTCAAAAGAACGGCCTGAGCCAAACGGACCCGACCAGGTGTATAGCAGACAAAAACGAAACACAGCGACGCCCCCTCATCCTAGAGCAAATTTTTCTATATGTTTTTGCATGTTTATTCTTATTATTCTTCTTTCTTACTGCCGCCAAAACTCAAAATTACACCCCCGCCATATGAACGAAAAGTACTTCAAAATCGCACCACACCTAGGGAAAATTGTAAAATAATTTATTTTGAAGTGAACGACGACCCCCCCCCAAACGATGACATCACGGCGAGCGTTCTCGCCGAAAAAATGAATGGGGAAAAAATCGATTATGGGGCCAAAAAAAAATATTTCGAAATACGCAAAAAAAGGCCAATGACCCGTGTCGGGGATAAGCCCAAGAACATTTGAAATCATTATGGGATGGCCAGACGACCCACGCCTTGGCTGCAATTTGGCGCCGAAAACTGAAAAATGGCGTTTTTCACGGTTTTCATCAATATGGGAAAACGACACTTTTGTTTGTCCGATTTTCGCGAAACTTCACAAGCATGTCCATAGCCGGAGACTACAAACACCCAAGAAGTTTGATTGACCTTTGACCTTGGGAAGTTGCCGCTATCTTGAAATTAACGAAAAAAGCACGTTTGCTACGAGCTACAAAAAGAAATACCTCCTAGGGGGTTTTATCGACTGTTTTGTAACTTAGTTGGGCATTAATGGGAGCCTACTGGGAGAAAAATGTTGCAATTAGAAGTTGTAGAATATGAAATGGCGTGCCTTTGGCGAGGTCGCGACCGACACGGTTTTAGCTAGGTCTAACATGTTTTGCCCGATTTGCGTAAAAGTGGTATTCACGCGTCCGGAGGCCCAAGCTGCACGAAATGACATAACTTACGAAACCGAAATGCGTACGGTGCGCCTCTGGTACGCAAAAAACCGTCGCGAAAAAAAGTGCTGACTCAGCAATTTCAATTTTTTATTTCGCATTTCGCAAACGAAACCAACATACCTTTATTGGATATAACCATGGCTATTTTTTACATTATTATGGGATGTCTCCACGACCTACGGTTTGGCGGCCATTTTGTTTCGAAATCTGAAAATTTGGGATTTCAGAGAGGTGAAACGAACGTTTAGTTTGTTCGATAGTCACGAAATTTGACCCACACGCCGCTAGCACGAGTCTTCAACAACCCCCAAAGTTTTGTTGACCTTTGACCTTGGGAAGTGGCCGACATCTTTAATTTATGAAAAAACGAGCGTTAGCATTAGCATCAATCACATTTCACTTGCAGGGACTTTTTTCAATCGTTTTCTAACGCTTTTGGCATCAATGGGAAGTCATTGGCAAAAGAAAAATGGTATCACAAGCTATAGATTTTGAACGGCGTGGGCGTGGCGAGCTCGCAAAGTGGCGTAGTGTTAATACACGCTCATATTTCAATGCATTCCTATGGGACTTTCATATGTTGACCCCAGACTTAAGCTGTAACTGGCATAATAACATAGAATATGACCATATAAGGAATGTGGCGTGGTTAGCGAATAACCCCCCGTTGCTAAGGTAATCCAAAGTGTACTTTTTCCGATCCTTATGATCTTGACATCAAACTGCTCGGTGACCTCAGACGAACAAAACATAAAATGGTTGCTATGGAGATAAAACCAACAGAAAAGCCGCCATTTTGAAAAAAGTGCTTTTTTAATCAATTTCTCACATTCATCTCAGACCAGCTATACAGAAAGCGAAGGGAGGGACTTAGGGTTCCACAGTGAGTGCTAAGCAAGTGAGTTCGGGGTCAAAGGTCACCGCAAAGCAGCGGTGGTGCGTAGGGGCGGGCGGCGGGGGCGGCGCCGGTGCGTGTGTCGAGCGGGGAGGGAGAGGGCGGGCTGCGAGGGGAGGGCTGGTTGCGGAGAGGGGGAGGGCAGGCGGCGAGGGTTAGGGTGGGTAACGACTGCGGGCCATCCAACGCCGCTTGCGGCTTTAATTATGGCCCGCAGCAGCAGTCTACTGACTGCAAGGACCATATTGTTTTTGCTTAGAGTGAAAAAACGTAAAAAGCCCAAAAAAGGCCTAAAAGAACCGGCCTAAGCCCAAACGGACCCGACCAGTGTATAGCAGGACAAAAACGAAACACAGCGACGCCCCCTCATCCTAGAGCAAAAACTTCTATATTGTTTCTGCAATGTTTATTCTTATTCTTCTTCTTTCTTTCTGCGTCTTTGAGCTAAAATTTGACCCCCGCCACATGAACGAAAAGTACCTCAAAATCGGACCACATGTAGGGAAAATTGAAAATGAATTTTTGGCATAATGCGCGTTACCCCCCCCAAAGCGATGACATCACAGGGGGCGTTTCCGTAAAAAAAATGAATGGGCCGAAAATCGTTTATGGGGCCAAAAAAAAATATTTCGAAATACTCAAAAAAAAGCCATTGAACCATGTCGGGGATAAGCCTGGGAACATTTGAAATTATTATGGGATGGCCACACGACCCACGCCTTGGCGCCAATCTGGCGGCGAAAACTGAAAAATGGCGTTTTTCACGTTTTTCAACAATATGGAAAACCAGCACTTTTGTTCGTCCGATTTTCGCGAAACTTCACAAGCATGTCCATAGCCGGAGACTACAAACACCCAAGAAGTTTGATTGACCTTTGACCTTGGGAAGTTGCCGCCATCTTGAAATTAACGAAAAAAGCACGTTTGCTACGAGCTACAAAAAGAAATACCTCCTAGGGGGTTTTGTCGACTGTTTTGTAACTTAGTTGGGCATTAATGGGAACCTACTGGGGGAAAAATGTTGCAATTAGAAGTTGTAGAATATGAAATGGCGTGCATGTTGCGAGGTCGCGACCGACACGGTTTTAGCTAGGTCAAACATATTTTGCCCGATTTGCCTAAAAGTGGTATTCACGCGTCCGGAGGCCCAAGCTGCACGAAATGACATAACTTACGAAACCAAAATGCGTACGGTGCGCCTCTGGTACGCAAAAAACCGTCGCGAAAAAAAAGTGCTGACTCAGCAATTTCAATTTTTTATTTCGCATTTCGCAAACGAAACCAACATACCTTTGTCGATATAACCATGGCTATTTTTACATTATATGGGATGTCTCCCGACCTACGGTTTGGCGCCATTTTGTTTCGAAATCTGAAAATTTGGGATTTCAGAGAGCTGAAACGAACGTTTAGTTTGTCCGATAGTCACGAAATTTGACCCACCCGCCGCTAGCACAAGTCTTCAACAACCCCCAAAGTTTCGTTGACCTTGACCTTGGGAATGGCTAACATCTTGAATTTACGAAAAAACGAGCGTTAGCATTAGCTTCAATCACATTTGACTTGCAGGGACTTTTTTCAATCGTTTTCTAACGCTTTTGGCATCATCAAGGGAAGACATTGGCAAAAGAAAAATGGTATCACAAGATAGATTTTGAACGGTGTGTGGGCGTGGCGAGCTCGCAAAGTGGCGTAGTGTTAATACACGCTCATATTTCAATGCATTCCTATGGGACTTTAATATGTTGATCCCAGACTTAAGCTGTAACTGGCATAATAACATAGAATATGACCATATAAGGAATGTAGGCGTGGTTAGCGAATAAACCCCCCGTTGCTAAGGTAATCCAAAGTGTACTTTTTTCCGATCCTTATGATCTTGACGTCAAACTGCTCGGTGACCTCAGACGAACAAAATATAAAATGGTTGCTATGGAGATAAAACCAACAGAAAAGCCGCCATTTTGAAAAAGTGCTTTTTTAATCAATTTCTCACATTCATCTCAGACCAGCTATACAGAAAGCATAGGGAGGGACTTAGGGTTCCACAGTGAGTGCTAAGCAAGTGAGTTCTGGGGTCAAAGGTCACCGCCAAAGCCAGTGATGCGTAGGGGCGGGCGGCTCGGGCCGGGCGGTGCGTTTGGCGAGCGGGGAGGTAGAGGGCGGGCTGCGAGGGGAGGGCTGTTGCGGAGAGGGGGAGGGCAGGCGGGGCTGTGTTGCGGAGAGGAGGGCAGGCGCTGAGGTTTAGGGCGGGTAACGACTGCGGGCCATCCAACGCCGCTTGCGGCTTTAATTATGGCCCGCAGCAGCAGTTTACTGACTGCAAGGACCATATTGTTTTTGCTGTAGAGGTGAAAAACGTAAAAAGCCCAAAAAAGGCCTAAAAGAACCGGCCTAAGCCCAACGGACCCGACCAGTGTATAGCAGGACAAAAACGAAACCACAGCGACGCACCCCCTCATCCCTAGAGCAAAAACTTCTATATTGTTCTGAATGTTTTTCTTATTCTTCTTCTTTCTTTTTCTGCGTCTTTGAGCTAAAAATTTGACCCCCGCCCACAATGAACGAAAAGTACCTCAAATCGGACCACCTGGGTAGGGAAATTGCAAAATGAATTTTTGGCATGATGCGGTTACCCCCCCAAAGCTGATGAATCACAGGGGGCGTTTCTTAAAAAAAAATGGAATGGGCCGAAAAATCGTTTATGGGCCAAAAAAAAATATTCGAAATACTCAAAAAAAAGCCATTGACATGTCGGGGATAAGGCCTCATTGGAACATTTGAAATTTTATGGGATGGCCACAACGACACGCCCTGGCGCCAATCTGCGGCGAAACAAACTGAAAAATGGCGTTTTTCACGTTTTTCAACAATATGGAAAACGCAGCACTTTTGTTCGTCCGATTTTCGCGAAACTTCACAAGCATGTCCATAGCCGGAGACTAAAACACCCAAGAAGTTTGATTGACCTTTGACCTTGGGAAGTTGCCGCCATCTTGAAATTAACGAAAAAAGCACGTTTGCTACGAGCTACAAAAGAAATACCTCCTAGGGGGTTTTGTCGACTGTTTTGTAACTTAGTTGGGCATTAATGGGAACCTACTGGGGGAAAATGTTGCAATTAGAAGTTGTAGAATATGAAATGGCGTGCATGTTGCGAGGTCGCGACCGACACGGTTTTAGCTAGGTCAAACATATTTTGCCCGATTTGCCTAAAAGTGGTATTCACGCGTCCGGAGGCCCAAGCTGCACGAAATGACATAACTTACGAAACCAAAATGCGTACGGTGCGCCTCTGGTACGCAAAAAACCGTCGCGAAAAAAGTGCTGACTCAGCAATTTCAATTTTTTTATTTCGCATTTCGCAAACGAAACAACATACCTTTGTCGGATATAACCATGGCTATTTTTTACATTATTATGGGATGTCTCCCCGACCTACGGTTTGGCGGCCATTTTGTTTCGAAATCTGAAAATTTGGGATTTCAGAGAGCTGAAACGAACGTTTAGTTTGTCCGATAGTCACGAAATTTGACCCACACGCCGCTAGCACAAGTCTTCAACAACCCCCAAAGTTTCGTTGACCTTTGACCTTGGGAAGTGGCTAACATCTTGAATTTACGAAAAAACGAGCGTTAGCATTAGCTTCAATCACATTTGACTTGCAGGGACTTTTTTCAATCGTTTTCTAACGCTTTTGGCATCAATGGGAAGACATTGGCAAAAGAAAAATGGTATCACAAGCTATAGATTTTGAACGGTGTGGGCGTGGCGAGCTCGCAAAGTGGCGTAGTGTTAATACACGCTCATATTTCAATGCATTTCCTATGGGACTTTAATATGTTGATCCCAGACTTAAGCTGTAACTGGCATAATAACATAGAATATGACCATATAAGGAATGTGGGCGTGGTTAGCGAATAACCCCCCGTTGCTAAGGTAATCCAAAGTGTACTTTTTCCGATCCTTATGATCTTGACGTCAAACTGCTCGGTGACCTCAGACGAACAAAACATAAAATGGTTGCTATGGAGATAAAACCAACAGAAAAGCCGCCATTTTGAAAAAAGTGCTTTTTTAATCAATTTCTCACATTCATCTCAGACCAGCTATACAGAAAGCATAGGGAGGGACTTAGGGTTCCACAGTGAGTGCTAAGCAAGTGAGTTCGGGGTCAAAGGTCACCGCAAAGGCGGCAGTGATGCGTAGGGGGCGGGCGGCGGGGGCGGCGGCGGTGCGTGTGGCGAGCGGGGAGGGAGAGGGCGGGCTGCGAGGGGGAGGGCTGGTTGCGGAGAGGGGGAGGGCAGGCGGCGAGGTTTAGGGCGGGTAACGACTGCGGGCCATCCAACGCCGCTTGCGGCTTTAATTATTATTTTTCTTTCTAACGGATACTTCGAACGCAAATTACACCCCCGCCACATGAACGAAAAGTACCTCAAAATCGCACCACACCTAGGGAAAATTGAAAATGAATTTTTGGCATAGTGCGCGTGACCCCGCCCAAAACGATGACATCACGGCGAGCGTTTCTGCCAAAAAATGAATGGGGAAAAACTTGATTATGGGGCCAAAAAAAAATATTTCAAAGTATCAAACGAAAGTCAATGACCCGTGTCGGGGATAAGCCCTAGAACATTTGAAATCATTATGGGATGGCCAGACGACCAACGCCTTGGCGTCAATCTGGCGGCGAAAACTGAGAAATGGCGTTTTTAACGGTTTTCAACAATATGGGAAACCGGCACTTTTGTTCGTCCGATTTTCACGAAACTTCACAAGCATGTCCATAGCTGGAGACTACAAACACCCAAGAAGTTTGATTGACCTTTGACCTTGGGAAGTTGCCGCCATCTTGAAAATAACGAAAAAAGCACGTTTGCTATGAGCTACAAAAAGAAATACCTCCTAGGGGGTTTTATCGACTGTTTTGTGACTTAGTTGGGCATTAATGGGAACCTACTGGGAGAAAAATGTTGCAATTAGAAGTTGTAGAATATGAAATGGCGTGCATGTTGCGAGGTCGCGACCGACACGGTTTTAGCTAGGTCGAACATCTTTTGCCCGATTTGCGTAAAAGTGGTATTCACGCGTCCGGAGGCCCAAGCTGCACGAAATGACATAACTTACGAAACCGAAATGCGTACGGTGCGCCTCTGGTACGCAAAAAACCGTCGCGAAAAAAAGTGCTGACTCAGCAATTTCAATTTTTTATTTCACATTTCGCAAACGAAACCAACATACCTTTATTGGATATAACCATGGCTATTTTTTACATTATTGTGGGATGTCTCCACGACCTACGGTTTGGCGGCCATTTTGTTTCGAAATCTGAAAATTTGGGATTTCAGAGAGGTGAAACAAACGTTTAGTTTGTCCGATTGTCACGAAATTTGACCCACACGCCGCTAGCACGAGTCTTCAACAATCCCCAAAGTTTCGTTGACCTTTGACCTTGGGAAGTGGCCGACATCTTGAATTTATGAAAAAACGAGCGTTAGCATTAGCTTCAAATCACATTTGACTTGCAGGGACTTTTTTTCAATCGTTTTCTAACGCTTTTGGCATCAATGGGAAGACATTGGCAAAAGAAAAATGGTATCACAAGCTATAGATTTTGAACGGCGTGGGCGTGGCGAGCTTGCAAAGTGGCGTAGTGTTAATACACGCTCATATTTCAATGCATTTCTATGGGACTTTAATATGTTGATCCCAGACTTAAGCTGTAACTGGCATAATAACATAGAATATGACCATATAAGGAATGTGGGTGTGGTTAGCGAATAACCCCCCGTTGCTAAGGTAATCCAAAGTGTACTTTTTCCGATCCTTATGATCTTGATGTCAAACTTCTCGGTGACCTCAGACGAACAAAACATAAAATGGTTGCTATGGAGATAAAACCAACAGAAAAGCCGCCATTTTGAAAAAAGTGCTTTTTTAATCAATTTCTCACTTTCATCTCAGACCAGCTATACAGAAAGCGAAGGGATGGACTTAGGGTTCCACAGTGAGTGCTAAGCAAGTGAGTTCGGGGTCAAAGGTCACCGCAAAGGCGGCAGTGGTGCGTAGGGGCGGGCGGCGGGGGGCGGCGGTGCGTGTGGGCGAGCGGGAGGGAGAGGGCGTGCTGCGAGGGGGAGGGCTGGTTGCGGAGAGGGGGAGGGCAGGCGGCGAGGGTTAGGGCGGGTAGCCACTGCGGGCCATCCAACGCCGCTTGCGGCTTTAATTCTTTTTATACTTTTTTACTGCCTCTAAAACTCAAAATTACACCCCCGCCATATGAACGAAAAGTACCTCAAAATCGCACACAACTAGGAAAATTGTAAATTAATTTTTTTAAAGTGAACGACGACCCCCCAAACGATGACATCACGGCGAGCGTTCTCGCAAAAAAAAATGAATGGGCCGAAATCGACTATGGAGGCCAAAAAAAAATATTTCGAAGTACTCAAACGAAAGTCAATGACAGGTGTCGGGGATAAGCCCTAGAACATTTGAAATCATTATGGGATGGCCAGACGACCCACGCCTTGGCGGCAATGTGGCGCCGAAAACTGAAAAATGGCGTTTTTCACGTTTTTCAACAATATGGAAAACCAACACTTTTGTTTGTCCGATTTTCGCGAAACTTGACAAGCATGTCCATAGCCGGAGACTACAAACCCCAAGAAGTTTGATTGACCTTTGACCTTGGGAAGTTGCCGCCATCTTGAAATTAACGAAAAAAGCACGTTTGCTATGAGCTACAAAAAGAAATACCTCCTAGGGGGTTTTATCGACTGTTATGTGACTTAGTTGGGCATTAATGGGAACCTACTGGGGGAAAAATGTTGCAATTAGAAGTTGTAGAATATGAAATGGCGTGCATGTTGCGAGGTCGCGACCGACACGGTTTTAGCTAGGTCGAACATATTTTGCCCGATTTGCCTAAAAGTGGTATTCACGCGTCCGGAGGCCCAAGCTGCACGAAATGACATAACTTACGAAACCGAAATGCGTACGGTGCGCCTCTGGTACGCAAAAAACCGTCGCGAAAAAAAGTGCTGACTCAGCAATTTCAATTTTTTATTTCGCATTTCGCAAACGAAACCAACATACCTTTGTTGGATATAACCATGGCTATTTTTTACATTATTATGGGATGTCTCCTTGACCTACGGTTTGGCGGCCATTTTGTTTCGAAATCTGAAAATTTGGGATTTCAGAGAGGTGAAACGAACGTTTAGTTTGTCCGATAGTCACGAAATTTGACCCACATGCCGCTAGCACGAGTCTTCAACAACCCCTAAAGTTTTGTTGACCTTTGACCTTGGGAAGTGGCCGACATCTTTAATTTACGAAAAAACGAGCGTTAGCATTAGCTTCAATCACATTTCACTTGCAGGGACTTTTTTCAATCGTTTTCTAACGCTTTTGGCATCAATGGGAAGTCATTGGCAAAAGAAAAATGGTATCACAAGCTATAGATTTTGAACGGCGTGGGCGTGGCGAGCTCGCAAAAGTGGCGTAGTGTTAATACACGCTCATATTTCAATGCATTCCTATGGGACTTTAATATGTTGACCCAGACTTAAGCTGTAACTGGCATAATAACATAGAATATGACCATATAAGGAATGTGGGCGTGGTTAGCGAATAACCCCCGTTGCTAAGGTAATCCAAAGTGTACTTTTTCCGATCCTTATGATCTTGACGTCAAACTGCTCGGTGACCTCAGACGAACAAAACATAAAATGGTTGCTATGGAGATAAAACCAACAGAAGCCGCCATTTTGAAAAAAGTGCTTTTTTAATCAATTTCTCACATTCATCTCAGACCAGCTATACAGAAAGCATAGGGAGGGACTTAGGGTTCACAGTGAGTGCTAAGCAAGTGAGTTTCGGGGTCAAAGGTCACCGCAAAGGGCAGCGGTGGTGCGTAGGGGCGGCGGCGGGGCGGCGGCGGTGCGTGTGGCGAGCGGGGAGGGAGAGGGCGGGCTGCGAGGGGAGGGGCTGGTTGCGGAGAGGGGAGGGCAGGCGGCGAGGGTTAGGCGGGTAACGACTGCGGGCCATCCAACGCCGCTTGCGGCTTTAATTATTCTTTCTTTCTGCACTTTGAGCAAAAATTCCACCCCGCCACATGAAGAAAGTAGTGTCAATCGCACCAGACGTAGGGAAAATTGAAATGATTTTTGGCATAGTGCGCGTTTCCCGCCCAACGATGACATCACGGCGAGCGTTTCCGCGAAAAAAATGAATGGGGCCGATTTTCGCTTATGGGCCAAAAAAAATATTTCGAAATACGCCAAAAAGGCCAATGAACCATGTCGGGGATAAGCCCAGGGACATTTGTGAAATTATTATGGGATGGCCACATTTAGACCAACGCCTTGGCGCCAATCTGGCGCCGAACGGAGGAATGGCGATTTTCACAGTTTTCATCAGTATGGGAAAACGACACTTTGTTTGTCCGATTTGACGAAAGTTGATAAGCATGTCCAAAGTCGGAGTCTACAAACACCCAAAGTTTCATTGACTTTGACCTTTGGAAAGGCCGATATCCTGAAACATTCAAAAAAGCACTTTTACTCAGCAGCTACGAAAAGAATACCTCCTAGGGGGGTTTTATCAACTATTATTGTAACTTAGTTGTGGCATTAATGGGAACCTACTGGGGGAAAAATGTTGCAATTAGAAGTTGTAGAATATGGAGGGCGTGCGCTTGGCGAGTTTTGCAACCGACGCGCGTTTTATGTAGGTCGGACATGTTTTATCCAAATTGTGTAAAAGTGGTATTCACGCGTCCGGAGGCTCGAGCTGAACGAAATGAATAATTTCGAAACTGTAATGCGTACAATGCGCCTCTGGTAAGCAAAAAACCGTCGCAAAAAAAAGTGCTGACTCAGCTAAAAAAAATTTTTTGCGAAAAAAAATCTTGGAATCTACAAACGAAAGTAATATATCTGTGTCGGGGATATCCAAAGGAAGTTTTGAAATTATTATGGGATGGCCACACACCTATGGTTTGGCGGCCATATTGTTTCAAAATCTGATTTTTGGCGATTTTTTACGTTCATAAAAATTAACCTTTTATTGCACGATTTGAATGAAAATTTACACACAAGTTGCTAGCATTGGTCTACAATGACCCCTAAGTTTCATTGACCTTTGACCTTGGGAAGTGTCCGCCATCTTGAATCTTAAAAAAAGCAATTTCACTATAAGCTATTTTAAAAATTCAGCCCAAGGGTTTTTTTGTCCGATCATTTCCAAACTTTTTGGGTATCATCGGGAAGGAACAAGGAAAAGAAAGATGCCTTTAGAACTTTTGTATCTCAAACAACGCCCGCGTGGCGAGCTCGCAAAAGTGGCGTAGTCTTAATACACGCTCATACTTCAATGCATTCCTATGGGACTTTAATATGTTGATCCCTGCCTTAAGCTGTAACAGGCAAAATAACATAGAATATGACCAAATAAGGAATGTGGGCGTGGTTAGTGAATAACCCCCCGTTGCTAAGGTAATCCAAAGTGTACTTTTTCCGATCCTTATGATCTTGACGTCAAACTGCTCGGTGACCTCAGACGAACAAAACAAAATGGTTGCTATGGAGATAAAACCAAGAAAAAGCCGCCATTTTGAAAAAAGTGCTTTTTTAATCAATTTCTCACATTCATCTCAGACCAGCTATACAGAAAGCATAGGGAGGGACTTAGGGTTCTACAGTGAGTGCTAAGCAAGTGAGTTTGGGGTCAAAGGTCACTGTCAAGGGCGGCTGCGGCCCGTGCGGAGGCGCGTGCGTGCGTAGTCTTAACACACGCTCATACTTCAATGCATTCCTATGGAACTTTAATATGTTGATCCCTGCTTAAGCTGTAACAGGCAAAATAACATAGAATATGACCAAATAAGGAATGTGTGGCGTGGTTAGTGAATAACCCCCGTTGCTAAGGTAATCCAAAGTGTACTTTTTCCGATCCTTATGATCTTGACGTCAAACTGCTCGGTGACCTCAGACGAACAAAACATAAAATGGTTGCTATGGAGATAAAACCAACAGAAAAGCCGCCATTTTGAAAAAAGTGCTTTTTTAATCAATTTCTCACATTCATCTCAGACCAGCTATACAGAAAGCATAGGGAGGGACTTAGGGTTCTACAGTGAGTGCTAAGCAAGGGTGTTCGGGGTCAAAGGTCACCGCCACGGGCGGCGTTGGTGCGTAGGGGCGGGCGGCGGGGGCGGTGTCGGTGCGTGTGGCGAGCAGCGAGGGAGAGGGCGGGCTGCGAGGGGGAGGGCTGGTTGCGGAGAGGGGGAGGGCAGGCGGCGTGGGTTAGGGCGGCTAGCGACTGCGGGCCATCCAACGCCGCTTGCGGCTTTAATTCAGACATTTTTCTTGTTTTTAGGCTAATTTGGAGATTAGTTAATATTTTAACAATATGCTAGCTGTTTTGGCAAAATTAGTAATTTTCTTCCAGTTTTTAGACTGATTTGAAAATGTAGCTAATATTTTAGCATTATGCTAGCTGTTTTGGCAAAATCTGAATTTTTTTTCCCCCAGTTTTTTTTTAGGCTAATTTGGAGTTTAGCTAATATTTTGGCCTCATGCTTCGACATTGTGACTTTTAAACAGTGAATTGAATCGTGGCTGAACTGAATCATTACGTCCTTACTATCGAGTGTCTTTTTTTTTGTGGTTCATGGCTTTTTTTGGAGTGTAAAACTCTAGAAACATGTTCCAGGCAGATATTTTAATTAGTTTTTTCTCTGAATTTCTTTGAATCACACCATGATGTCCAATTTCTGAGACTTTTTTGGTTTGCTTCCCTTTTATAATGACTTATTTGGTGATCTCCTGTTTGAGAACCGGAGCTGCATTAATCAGGATTGACGTTTTGCTTAACTCAAACACCGGACATGTCACTGGTGACACTCTTGGTCGTACTGTAACTGCTCGACAGTTTAAGCAGTCGACAGCAATCATCTGATTGACACCGATTGCATAAATGGCTTAAGAATTTTGGTAGTTCAAAGAATGACGGCACTAACTAGGTACCTGAAACAGGTGAAATAGTTGTTGTTTTGTCTCACTGCTCCGTCTGTCATTTCAGTGACAGTCCATGGGAACCATGCGGAGAAGGACACTGAAGAAGAGATTCAGCTCATAAACCTGGAGATGGATGCTGACCGTCTGGTGGAGATGAAATGTGCAGAGACCGACAGAGAGGCTCTGAAGTCGGCCTTGCAGGCCGCGGTGACCTCTGCCTACAGCAGTCACAGCAGGCCACACAGTGACGGCAGTGCAGGCCAGGACGGAGAAGTGGAGTATGTGACCAAGTCGGAGATGAAGGAGGTTCTGGCTGTGTGCGAGAGCGCTGTCAGGGAGGACATCCTCATGGAGGTGGGGGGCTCCTTCTTCTCTCTGATAATCGACCGCGTCGTCAGACTCGGGGACAAGGACTACCTTCCGCTCTTCCTCCGATTTGTGGACAGTTTTGATGTGATGCGTTTGGAGCTGATGGGATTTATTCAAGCAGATCTGGATTGCGAGGCGATGGTGCAGCGGCTGATGGACATCGTCACGGTGGAGTGGCATCTAGATTTGAGTAACTGCAGAGGTCAGGCGTACCTTGGCTCTGGTGACGTTTCCTACAAGCTAAAGGCTTTTGCATGCAAAGTTCAGGAGAAGTATCCTCTGGCCATAAGCACCCACTGCTCTTGCTACTCCTTCAACACATGGTGGTCAAAGTCCATCCCAGCCCCCGCTGTCAAGAGAGCTCTGGACACATTTGAAGAGGTCGTGGCGTTCTTCGGCAGCAGCGCCGCGTTAGAGAAGCAGCTTGACCACGTCATCGCGTTTGGTCTTCGAGAGAGCTATGAGAAGGTTCAGGAGTTACAGGGGACTTTCTGCACCGTCTGGCACGAGAAACACGATTCCTACGAGGCTTTTGTGCAGATTCTAGAGCCGTTGGTTGAGTGTCTTGAGAAGATCAAGAGCAGCCCGCAGAGATGGACGCTGTCCGTGTCGGACCAAGCAGGAGCTCTCCTCCGCAAGGTCATGGAGTTTGACTTCATCATCGCCATGGTGGTCCTGAAGAACGCCTGCTCCTTCACCAGAGAGCTGAGTGCGGGACTCCAGAAAGACCAGTTCAGCACCGCGTCCCAGCTGTGTCAGATCAATGGCATCGTGGCCACTCTGAACAGAGTGAAAACCAACATGAAGGTCTTTCATCAGAACTGGTTTGACGAGGCCTCCGCCATCGCCCAGAGCCTTCGAGTCCAGATCGAAGTTCCTGAAAACTCTCTGCCCAGAGACGGCATGATCAAGCCTGTGGGGTACTACAAAGACTGCCTGAGCGTGCCTCTGATCGACAACCTCATCAACGCCGTGAAGGATTATTTCTCTGATGACCACAAAGAAGCTCTCAACTTCCTGTCGCTGGTGCCGTGCTCCGTCACCGTCAGCTACATGTTTGAGAGCTTGAAGTCGAAGCCTCCACTCTACAGCAGTGACCTTCCAGACGCAGACAACTTCTTCACCGAGCTGTGCTGCTGGAGAGTCACCTGGAAGACCAAAGTGGCCTCTGTGACCATCCCAAGCTCCATATTTCACACACTGCGCCTGCCGCTCATGCAGTACTTCGGGAACATCAACACGCTGCTGAGGATCATGTCTGTGCTGCCCAGTACTGTCCTGGAGGACTGCGGGGTCGTGATGCGCCACAAGAGGTTCCTGGACTACCTCAGACTCACAAACCCCAAAGACAGGTCTCCGTGTTTGGCCATGCTGCAGGTGAGCACAGACTACAACAGAGACCTGGACCGGATGGTGACCCAGTGCCTGAAGGTCACTCCACAAGCCCTGGAGGGCATCTGTCTGGTACGTATGTCACTCCTCCTCACTAGAACGTCTTTAAAGCCCCACATCGATCATCGATGATTTGTAGTAAAATCATTCCCGGTGGTCTTTTAAATGATGGTGATTCAGATTTAGACATCAAAAACCTGTGTTGTTTTTGTTGTTGTGGGCGGGACTTGTGGAGTGGAGTCAGAATGCACCCATTTTTCATCATGCCTTTATTTACACTCTCTCCAGCTAGCTTACAGCCCCTCACACTCCCAAACTAACATGAGTGGAGCGACAAAAATGGTGAGCAATATCAAAAGTATCCAGCTGCACAGATCAGAGGTCTGGAACCTGCGGCTCCTGAGCAGCAGTTTGTTACCCCGCCACAGTGAGTCTCTGGCTAAAGAAAAGAAATATAATAGTAATTCTTAAAAGTAAGGGTTGCTAACTTTTGTGTATTCTTCACATACTTCTTGTACTGGATCATGAAACATCATGTTTTATGTTTATGCTCCAGTTGACAGCAGTAGTAAGTAGGAAAAAGGATGCTGGCTCACCAAAGTAAACCTAGAGTATCACAAGAGAAAATTTCATTTTTGTCCAGTCTTGTTTATGAATTTATTTACTTCACTTCCTATGTGGGACAGGAAGTATTTTATTTTGAAAGAAAGCCATATGAGCTTCTGCCAAAAATAAAAAACAATCTTAATATTTATGCATTTACTTGCACCCAAAAATGAATATCATTCATATTTGTTATTAAAAAAACATTGTTAAGATTCAAAGTAGTATCAAATTTTCCTTTAAATGTTAAAAAAAAAAAGCCTTTGGGTGCCTATTAGGATTGGATCAGTACCAAACAGGTCCAAATAGCTCTCTAACGGGCAAATGTTGCAGACCCCTGGTTCAGATCCAGAATCCAGCTCAGACCAGGAAAACAAAGACGTTCATGGATCTATTAGTCTGTAAGTGGATTATCAGAAGGGAGCAGAGCAGAGATCTTGTGGCCTGTCCATCCTGTTTTCTACATCACAAATAAAAACTCTTTTTCAAACGTTTTTTTTACTGTCTGCTCCTGATTCACAATTTGAATAAAGAAATACTCAAAAATGCAATTTTATCCTTAGAATAAGCGACATTGGGAAACTCCCTCCATGTTTATCACTTTCTGACACTGAAAAGGAAACAAAAAAGTGTTTTTTAGAAAAGATCTTTTCAAAATGCGATCTGTATCCCTGAAGGGAAATGGTAATTAAATATCAGCTTTTGATTATTCTCCTGTGTCAAAGGAGACGGTAGTATCAAAATGGTAAAAGTATTTCTTATTCAAATGGATGTGAATCAGCAGCAGACGGTCAATGGCATACTCTATTGGTCCCGCCCACAACTCTGACTTGAAACTGAAATCTGCTGAAACTGAGGTTGAAAACGACAGATTCAAAATGACAGAATCGTGGAAAGACTACAGGAATGCTTTAAACCAGATGAACTGATGGGTCTCGTTTCTCTTGTAGGACAAAGAGTCTAAAAGTCTGGTGAGAAACTTTGAAAACAGCATGGAAGGTAGGAGTGGAGATGGATTTTCTGTCCTCCGTTCAGCTCTGAGGTCGCTCTAATCTTTTCTGCCTCTTTTGTCTAGTGGATTGTCTGGAGAAGGAAGTTGAAGACCACAAAGTCCAGCAGTCGCCTGAACGGATTCAGGACGTGGAGGTGAACGCCGTGGATCAGAACGGACACGCAGAAGACAATCGTCGAAACCTGCGCACGGTTTTCAGGCTGGCTGCTCATTTGGGGAAAAGCAACTGCGGTCTGAGCGAGCTCTCAGAAGAAGAGCGGGAGCTGTACGTTCAGGAGCTGAAGATGTGCCACTGGTTTGGAAGTGACAGCAAAAGCGCTCCTCCTGTCGGTGACGAAGAGGTGCTGAGCCTCCTCACGAACGCCATTAGAGAGGTCATCCTCGAAGAAATCCAAGAGTCCCCGTTTTTCTCTCTGATCACAGACAAAGCTGTCAGAGTAGTCGATCAGACTTACCTGCCGGTTTTTGTCAGGTATGTTCGGGGATCTTCTCCAAAGGTAGAGCTCATGGGTTTCTTACCTTTTGATGAAAGCTCTGACGTTGAGATGCAGGCCAGTAAACTTACAAAGCTCCTCACTGAGGACTGGGGGTTGCCCATGTCTCAGTGTCGAGGCCAGGCTTTTATGTATTTAGGCTTAGGCTATCAAACCCTGAAGAAAATGTCTGTGGAGTTCCTGAAGAGCTTCCCGCTCTGCGTGGTCACGCCCAGCGAGTCCTGCGGCCTGGCCCAGTGGCTGGCCGGCAGCGTGCCTTGCCCCTCGGTGGCGAAGATGCTGGAGGTGGCGGAGGACCTGCTGCTGTTCTTCGACGAGTCTCCGTGCCTGCAGAGACAGCTGGCCCAGGCTGTGGATGGTCTGCTCAACACGCCCAGGGAGGCGTTGGAGGAAATCCCAGAAACCTGCTGCTCCAGGTGGAAGAAGAGGGAGGACTTCTTCGACATTCTCACCGACACACTGGAGGGCATCCTGAGCTGCCTGGACGCCGTGAGCTCCACGGCCGCGGGGGCCCGGCTGATGCACGCTCAGGTCCTCTCCACGGCTCTAAGGAACATGGACTTCATCGTCACGCTGGTCATCTTGAAGAACGCCTGTGCTCCGCTGCGTAACTGCAGCACGGTTTTCCGCTGCGGGAACCCCGCCGACATCCTGTGTGAGGTGGAGAAAATCCCCCTCATCGTAGACACTCTCAGCAAAACGCTGAAGAACGTCAGCAGCATCCACTCCGTTTGGTTTGAACAGGCCTTCCAGCTGGCCACCAAGGTGGCTCCTGAGCAGGTGTGCTTCTCAGAGGAAGCCAGCAGCTACGATTCTCCTGAGATCTACTACAGAGAGAACCTGAGCATACCTCTGCTGCAGAGCCTCATCAAGGAGATGAAGTACTGCTTCTCAGACAGCCACCTGAACGCCCTGTCCGTGCTGTCGCTGTTGCCCGCCTGCAACCCGCAGCCCGTGGTGTCGGAGTCTGTGGAGAGGCCTTTCAGCCTCTACCTCGCAGACCATCCAGAACTCGAAGGGATCGAGCAGGAGATCGACACGTGGGCCGCCGTGTGGAGAGAGAAGTACCAGGACGTGGCCCCCCCGGCCTCTATAGCAGAAACCCTCGCCCATCCCGAATCCAAGAGTCACCCCGCGGTGAGCCTGCTGCTCAGACTGGTGGCCGTGCTGCCCAGCGTCAGCATGGAGTGCGACAGGATGAAGAGCACCCTCAACGCTCTGAGGGAGCTGCTGAAGCAGAGCGTGTGCAGAGGCAGCCGCACGGACCGGGTCATGCTCCTCTACCACCGCCCGGCGCTGCAGAGGCTGCCGGAGGTCATCCACAAGAGCACCGAGGTCGATCAGGAGAGCAGCTCTTACCTGTCGCAGGTAGAACCCGCCTCCGTTTGCTTTGAGCTCTTCAGCTGATTTTTTTTTTTTAAGCTTTTCTTTTTTAATTGTCAGTAGTTTTCCTTTTGATTTTGACTAGAGGGAAAATTTTTACAAAAGCATTTAACTGATCATGAGGTCAAACTCGTTTATTTAAAGATAAACTCATCCAGACTGGAGCGAGGATGAAGGATTTAACTAAAAGCATTCTAAATTCATGGGTGGGCTTGGGCGGTATTATAATTTTAATACCTTGAACATTCATTTTACCTCTGTATACAGTATTACTTTGACTATTAGAGAACTTCGTAAGCTCCACTTAAGTGTTATCACCAAACTGCTGCGTTTGCCTCCACCACATGAAACAGAATTATTGAAACACAATTACGTTAAAATGCTCGACGAATAATTTAATAGTCAGTTAGTCGTTACTTTATATTAAATGGAGTCAGTTTTGTAAAGTTGAACAAAGTTGTGAATGTTCAGCATCAGAAAATGTACTTTTATTACATTTGAGTCAGTGAGACCTAAACTTTCTTTAGTGCAGAATGGTTCCTTGTTTCAGATGCCGACCTTATGAGAGAGATAAAGAATATACTCATTTAGACTGGTGACCTTTGACCCTGTATAACCTTTATAGATAAAATTGATATTGTTTTGTCATCTTGAGGGGCGGGGCATCTGTCAAAATGAGTTTGATGGATGGTGTAGGGTCAAAGGTCACCTCTTACTAATTAGTCATAAATGTGTCCTTATATTGGAGGCGTTTCCATTTCTGGCAGTCATCTTTTTCTTGCATAATTAACAAACAGTTTCATCTGGATCAAGGGGCTCTATATCTTCATTTACGTGGACCCCAAAGATCTGCCAAACTGTGAAGTTGTTCTTTTAGAGACCAAGTCACTGGAGCACACTGTACCGTCTGTCTTCCTGTCACTCGCTCATGCGTCTGTCTCGCTTCTGAACAGTAACGTGCTGATGTCACATGTTGAGGAAGCTCCACAGCACATGATTTCTTATTTAAACATTTATTAGAAGTACCACTCAACGTACAATCAGCTTTAGATAGTAGATTAATCTTTTTTTTTTTTTAAAGAAAAAAAATCAAGTCTTTAATGAGTTGGTAATGACGGTATTGAAAATAATACTGTGTGTATTTTTAGACACAGGTGGTATTACCTTAATACCACACAAGCCTATTCTAAAATTCACTTTACAAAGTCCTGTTAACCTCCAGGAGAACAGATTCTTGTGCAGTTTGATCCAGAGCGACTCAGATCCGAGCCAGCAGTCGGGTTAGGGTCAGAAAAAGCTCCTGGTTCAAGCAGATTATTGAGTGTTATAAGTGTACATGACTACATGGAGATATATTTATGTATTAATGTAAGCATTGGTTGGAGAGGTTGTGTGTTTCTGCTCCTGTACGTAAATGTGTGCAACAGTTTAAGGAGGTTTATGACTGAGCATAGGTAGTTCGGGCCGTCACTAACGTCTCGTCTCTTTCAGGTGATGCAAACGCTACAGCGGCTAAAGTTAGATGCAGGTGAGTTCATTCATGCAGCTTTAAGCTGCGTTCACATCCAGCACCTTAAATGTTAGCCCAGTGTCAGACACCAGCAGAGTTCCTGTGGCGTGTTTTGGTGCGGCGGTCACATTTCCAGCGGTCACAATATACAACAAAGTATATTTTCAGTCATTCTCTTAAAAACATAGCTTACTTTTCTGACTATTTTAAGTTACAGATAATTGAAGAATTTTTTTAAACAAACATTTTTAACAGTTTCAAGTTTGTGAGTGGAAAAACACATTTTTGAACAAAATTCCACTGGAATTACATCCACTGTTGAAGAGTTACCAAAACTGTATAAACACTGGAGTTCTGGTGTTAGAGTGATTTATTTTTTTCTTTTCTGAAGTTATTTCAGTAAGCAGGACTTCAGTCTCATTTTTCAAAGGGAAAAAAGAACTCCCCAATCTTATTTTGAAAACAGGAAGTTTCACTGACACTTTAATTTGAAGTTTAGTTTACCTCTGGTGACAGCAGCACGGCACATTCTACTTCGTTTTAGTTGATATTCTGTATTTCAGAGCAATCAATATTTTCACTGCATTCTACTATATTTATAAAGATCGTGAATGAGTGATTTGGACAGCTGTTCTGGAGTTTAGCTCATATAAACACGGTTGCTGTTTTGACTGATTTAAGCTTTTTTCAGTTTTTCTAGGCAATTTTAAAGTTCAGCTATATTTTCAGCTACATGCTAGCTGTTTTGACTAATCCAAGTTTCTTTTTTTTAGTTTTTTAGGCTAATTTGGCATTTAGCTAATATTATAGCTGAGTATCAACCTCAGCATTTTCAGCTATCAGCACTAGCATCTTCAGCAGCCAAATTCAGCTTCCAGCATTCACACTAGCATCACAGGTAATGCTATATATTTAGTTCATAATTATGTTAAAAAGTTCCAGTTTTGAAGTTTAGAAAATGTAGTTTTATTGTGTTCAATAAATGTTTATGCTGTTCGGCCCGGGACATGAGGTGTGTTTTGGATTTTGGGCCCTGATGTGATTAAGTTGCATGTTACATGTTTTAAGACACGTGCCGATCGGGGAATTCTCCGCACATCGAAACAGAATCATGATTTGCGTTGGGTGTGAACGCAGCTTCGCGGCGTTGCAGTGCGGTGTCAAAATGTTGACTCCTCTTTGTGTTTGTGACTCAGAAAGCTTAGGCCGGGTTTTACCTGAAGCGTCCTGCTCTGGCGTGGGGGCGGGACCAGCTGATGGCGAGGAGGAGCCCGCCGATGAAGACGTGAGCGGTCCCGAAGCGAGAGCAGCCGTGTCTTTCTACGAGCCTCAGCAGCGCGAGCAGATCATCAAGGAGCTCTGGGACTCGCAGTTCTTCACCATCATCACCGAGCAGGCGGTGAAGATCGAGGGGCGGCCGTACGTCCCGCTGTGCGTCAGGTACCTGAAAAAAGACGACATCCAGTGTGAGGAGACTCTGGCCTTCATCCCCTTCACCAGTGACTCGGCGTTCCTTTCGGAGGCCATTGAAATAGCTCTGTCTGAGAAGTGGGGGCTGAACATGGAGTACTGCCGAGGACAGGCCTCCCTCAGCGTCGGGGAAGTTGGAGCTAAAATGCGAGCGGTGAGCTCGGCGATCGCAGAGAAGTACCCTCACATCGTTCGAACGGTGAGCTCTGCTCTGTCGCTGAACGGCTGGCTGGCCAAGTCCTCCCCTGTGAACCCGGCAGCCGGCGGAGCGGCCCTCATGACCAGGCTCCTGCACTGGCTCACCGAGGACGCACAGCGCCAGATCAAACTGGAAGACATGATCCTGTACGTGTTCCAGCGGGATGAGGGGCGGGGCAACGAGCTGAGAGACAAACTGGTGAAGAACTGGGAGAAGAGTCACGAGATGCATGAGGTGATGGTGGAGATGAGTGAAGCCGTGCTGCTGTGTCTGAACGAGCTGAGGGTGGAGGGCAGCAAGGCGGAGCGGCAGCAGGCGGCCTCCTTCTTCCACGCCGTCCGGAACTTTGACTTCATCTTCTCCACCGTGGTGCAGAAGAACGTCCTGAGCGTGACGCAGAAGCTGAGCGCCGCTCTTCAGGGCAAACCTTTAGACGTGCTGCTGGCTGTCAATACCTTGCCTGACGTGAAGGCGACCCTCTGCAAACTGGAGAGTGACATCGACGTCCATCACAAAAGCTGGTTCGAGGAGGCCGTGTCCCTGGCCGCCAAACTCAACGTGACTCTGCTGCACCCCGCCCTCCTCGAGCCCCTGAGCGACTTCTACAAAGAATCTGTCAGCCTGAAGGTGGTTCTCCACTCAAAGGAAGAAATCAGCGAACTTTTCACCGAAAAGGTGTTGGATACTCTGAGATGTTTGGAGATTGTGCCTTACGCAATGTCCAAAGTAGAAACCAGCATCCTCAGCGGTCTGGTCTTCCGCCTGTACAAGGAGGACTTGCCCGACCAGGCGTCGCTGCACTCGGAGATGAAGGCGTGGAAGGAGAAGTGGCTGGACCCTCTGGCCGGATACCTTCCATCCACTGTGCTCGACACGCTCAAGGCGTCTCAGATTCGCAGCTTCAGCAACATCGAAACTCTCCTCAGGCTGCAAGTCATCCTGCCGTTCTCCAGGAAGGAGAGCAACTTCCGGCAGGGCAGGCGCAGCTTGCAGGACTTCATGCAGCAGAAGAAGAGACTGCTGTCTGAGCTCCACCCTCTGTAGATGTTTGAGCAACTCGTCTCCCGTGTACATTGAGGAGTTTTATTCTGCAAAGCCCCGCCCATTCTCCCTTTTCTAAGAATTTGTAGTTTGTACAGTCGTTCTGCCCCACGGGACCAACAACACATCGCTGATGCTTTTCAATGCTTGTGTGCCTTGATGAGACACTAATACTTCACCTCATGTTTCACATTAATGGAGAGTATGATGATGTTTGACTGCTTTTAGAGGGTGGGGAGGAGGGATTCTGAGTGATGAAACTGGCCCGTCTCCTGGAGGCCACAACCAGAAATAGTTGGTTCTTATGTCTCCTGTTTTTGTCTCCTTTCAGAAATTTGCTGTTTCTTTAAGAAGAATCTTTCCTCGATAGTAAAACTCCATATATATTTGTCAAAAAAAAAATTATTAAAATAATCCAAAAAAGACGTTTTGTGTCGTGGTCGTTCACTCGTCTACATGTAGTGTCTGTGAAGTGCCACCAGATGGCGGCATAGAGCTGTACTGCGCTCTCGATGGGCTGCCCTTCTCTCACTTACTGCAGTTTTTACGTTTTTAGCATGATCAAAGTAAATCCAGTAGATTCTGAAGGAAAAGTTAGAATAAGTTTTGTATATTAGGCATCATGAATTCTTAGAAGGAAATGTGCTTAAAGATAAATTAATAGAGGTTAACATCCTTCATCATGTTTGAGTTTGTATCCATAAAAATAAAAAAACATGTACTTAAATACTCTAATCATGGAATTGAAAACCGCACATATACATCTCCACTCAGGTTGTCTGTAACTGACAATATTTCTTATAAAAACCTTGTTTTGAAGTAAAACCAGTGGTGTACAGTGATGTAAATGCTGGTTTGCTTCATTTGTCTGGGAATAATTCCAGCCTAAAGTCTTCAGAAAACAAATTCAGTTAGAGCACATGCATCAAAGTCGAGGCCTGGGGGCCGGATTCGGCCCTCCAAATCCTTTTATTTTGTTGTTGTTAATGACCCGATGTTATCTTGCTCTCATTTCTAACTTGGATCATTTTGACAAAATATATTTTTATGGAGATTAAAATATTGAAAGTTATTTAAGTTGATTTATTCTAAAATAATATTCCTGCCTTTTTATTATTCATAATTTTGTTAATAAAGTTAGAGTTTTATAGCTTTAAATATTGGCATTCTGCTAGCTATGGCACTGAAGATTTTTAGGCTGTTTTGGAGTTTAATATTTCAACTACATGCCAGTTGTTTTGGCTAATTAAAGCTTTTTTTTCAAGTTTTTTCGGCTGTTATTTATTTATTTATTTTTTTTAGTTTAGTCAATATTTACACAGTAACTGTTTTGGCTAATTTAGGCTTTTTTCCATTTTCAGGCTATTTTGAAGTTAAGCTAATATTTTAGCTGTTTTGGCTAACCTAAGTTTGTTTTTTTGTTGTTGTTGTTTAGACTAATTTAGAATTTTGCCAATATTTTAGCTATCATCTTCAGTGATTTCAGCTATCAATTTCAGCATCTTCAGCAGTCAAATTCAGCTTCCAGCATTCACACTAGCATTATTTCAGGTAATGCTCTATATCTAGTTCATGATTATGTTAAAAAGTTACAGTTTTACAAATGTAGTTTTAGTGTTTAATATATTTATCCTGTTCGGGCCGAGACTTGAGGTGTGTTTTGGATTTTTGCTCCTTGTGTGATTGAGTTTCCAGGGAAACGTCCAGCTGCTCCAGAGGATCATGGGAGTTTTTTCTTTACACATGCGCAGTTGTAAAATGTAAAATATATCAATTATACAGGTAGAAACGTGCTAGGAAGTGTCGGAAGAAATCAGTTAATTTAGTGTTTCTTTCTAAAATGAACGGTATTAGATTATTTGATTTACATTCTACTAGAAAAATATACCAAACAAATGATATTTTGTTTGAATGTGTCGACTTTATGTATCCCATAATGCCACAATGCCAGACAAAGCCTCTTAAATAAACAGGAAACATTTTCTGCAATTTCTGAATTAAAGCCGGGGCCTGGTTTTATTTATTTTAAACTGAGTATAAATATATAAACAAGTTTTCCCAATACTTTAGTAGTCTATATACAGTATATTGAGGATTACTTACTGTTGCACATGTCAAGTAATCTTGATTGTCTCTTAGTTGAGAACAACACACAAACAAATTAAATGTACTGACATGGGTTCATTGTGTTATGAATATTGTATATCTTGGTAAAGAAAAAAAGTAGAAAGTACAAAAGCAGTTTAGTGCACAAAAAATAAATCTAACGCTGTCTCCTTTAAAAAGAAAAGAGAGAGAGAGAAACCCAGTGTGGATTCTGAGGGCCTCAAAGACTAAACAATCGCTGCCAGAAAAAGGCTGGAATTGCATCACTTCTACAAAAGAACGTTCAGCTTTTGGTCGTGAAAAAACAAGAAAGAAAAGAAAGTGTTTGAACGAGGGCTAACAGGAAATTCTCCTGTCATTTAAGCTGAGATTCTTTTAAAAAGCCTTCAAGTGACTGACCACAAACAGAAAAGAAAACGGTTTATTTGAATCTGTTAATGCTTCATGTTCTCGCTGCTTTAAACAATTACATTTTTGGTGGTTAGTCTATCATAATACGCAAGTTATTGAACATGTAATGAGTAAAACATGATGCCTTATACTACTCTGTCACTGCAAAAGTCATGTGTTACAGTAATATGGGGCTTTAGAAATGAGTTCCTCCCCATGACGACGGCAGCAGCAGCAGCAGCAGCAGCAGGTCCCGCACTGATAGAGGAGCTCTGGCCGTCCGTGAGCGTGTCAGGATCACTCTGTTCTCTGAAAATGTTCAGGAGGAAAGATTCCTTTAATAAAGGAAATGTAAAAATGAGCTGTTATTTAAAAACTCGAGTCCCCGTCCCTGGAAGTGGCAGCGACTGACTGTTCTGTCTATATAAAGAACACATCTATAGATGTGACTGAAGCATCCTTTATTTGGTCTTGGAACGTCTTCACAGAGGAACAAGCATGCAGCCAGGAATTTCAAAAGCTTTGTGATGTGAAATAAAAGTAAGCTTTAATCATTTCTAAGGACACTGGTGCCTTTACGCCTCCACTTAACCACAGTCTAATGGGCTACATTTACAAGAACCAGATGTATCTCCACAATTTATCTATTGTAGTGTTCAGGGCCTGCAGCCACTGCCGTGCCAAGTTGTGTGATTCCTCCGTTGTTGCTGGGGCTTTTATTTTTACCAGGAGGTACAGGTGGAGGAGATTCTCTCCATTAAATTAAAATAGTCATTACATTGAAATGATCCCAGATTCCTCTTTGCTTCCCCTCGGCACGCTTTCCTTCTCCACCGAGGTGTCGTCATCTCGCAGAAGGAGCTCGTGTTCGGCCCAACAGGACGGAAACAACAGAACAAAGAGTCTACGGGACGGAAGGAGCCACAAATCCTGAAGCCTTAAATCACAACACGTTTATTGGATTCTAAATTATTTGACTTCAGAGCAGCAAATGTAGTTTTGCAACTGAAAGATGACAGAAGTGGTTTATAAAATCCTCCTTTTCTAACCTGTCATGACACTAACAAATGGAGCTCACATCAGATGGATTTCTTCTGTTGTTTTCCAGACATACGATTGGATACAAATCCGGATTATTCATGGATCACATGGACTCTCTTTGCATTAGTAACCCCTTAATGCCCGCATTTATTCACAGCTATAAAAAAATCCCTTGTGTTTTTGCTTTGCAGTAGATGTTAAATTTAGATAACTTTGGATCAGAAGTGGATGAAGATTCTTTATTATTATCGCTTGTATTTTCCTTTAGTCCAGCCCTTATGGATGAGATGATTTCCCCCTCCTTCAGAGCCTCGTTTTGTCTTCCCATGATGCCGTGCTGTTACCCTATCAGAGTCCAGACGTCAGCCTGAGAGTGGCGGCGCAGCAGACGGGCTGCAAACCGCTCGGCTCTCAGCAATCACTTACTGTGACAGAAAGCAGATGATGATTCTCGGCCGGGTGATGAAGATCCAGCAGGTGATTGCCCCCCCCCCCCAGTGTTTGTGATTACATGATAGAAAACATAATAGTGTCGGATTTTATTACAAGAAAAAAATGGATAAAAAGCAAAAGAAAGTGAGTAAAATTACATGATTCTGTGCTTTTTATTAAAATACATTTAGTTTCCACTTTAGAAAAATATTTGTATTTTTAATAAAACTTTAACAATAATCAGGTAGAATGATGTCTTTATTATTTTATTTGATCCCCATGACACGTTTTCAGCCATGACAAAAAAAAACTACTTGTGTATTTTCTAGGCCTGGGTTGATAAAATCAATTAAACGATTTGAATCAATTTATATCAATAATCATTTCATAGAAATAGAGATCAATTTAGCACAAACTCTTTTGAGGAAATATTTTTTAAAGAAACTATTTCTGGTCTAAAACATTGTTTTTTTTCTCATTCTTTCTTCCTCTTCTGGAATAATGTGTACGGCTATAGCGCGATCGCCACCTAGTGGTCAAACTGAAACGTCCTCCAGGAGAAGCAGAACAATGTTTACAATGTTAATGATCTGAACATTTTTCTCCTTTAAAGAAATCATGTAACGCTGTATGACATTAACAATCTGATCATTTCACTAATAACTTTTACCATATTTGAACTGTATCAGATTAATATAAATATATTGAAATCATATAGTCGATTATTCATGTAATTCTAAACAAATGTGCATAAATGTGTGAACTCTAAATTGAATTGAATTGAGAGGATCAAAAGAAAAAAAATAGAATTGTTTCTGGAAATGATTGATGCTCAACCCTCGTTTTTGATCTCAAGTCGCTGCTAAATGAAGGTCATTTTAGAGCTGAAGTGGTCTGGTGCATATTCGCGTGTTACATCAAATCCAGCAGTGACCTGAATTTTAATTCCTCAGTTTGCATGGCAGCAGTATGACATTAACCCTTCAACACCTGAGGCACAGAATCTCTAACACACTGTAACTTTTCAACTGTTAACAGGATGATTCCAGTAGATTGTGAAGGAGAAAAGCAGCTCCAGCCGCTTCACAATCTACTGGAATCGTCCTGTTAACGGTTGAAAAGTTTCACTAAATCAAAAAACATAAACACAGGAGCTCCGGTGTTAAAAGGTTAACAAACCTCTAAGGTATGCAACTTTCCTTTTTCCCTGCTAGAAGCTCACGTGACAGGAATGCTGGAGGTTGTGTGCAAAATCGACTGCATTAAAGCTCCACTCAGGTACATTCGGGCTGGACGCGTTTGGCTCGGCATGAGGCCGCAGCCGTAAATCTGCACTCCTGCAGAATGCGAGCGCGGATCCTCCAGAGTGAAAGTAAAGAGCTCTTCCTGTCTCCCCAGCTGAGCCTCCTGATCTTGATCTTTCCGACTTTGGGAGAGCAATAGTCTGCGCGGAGCGTTTATGCAGAACGGAGCCAGATCTGGGCTCACAGGAACGCACAACAGACGGCGTTCCATACGAGAGCAAACGCCAGAACATCAGCATGCACGTTTTCCAAAAAGAAAAAGACATCAGGTTGAATCATTTTCCTCCAAACATTTAAAGCTCATGTGTCAAAGTCAAGGCCCGGGGGCCGGATCCGGCCCTCCGGGTAATTCTATCCGGCCCTCCAGATCATTTCCTTTTATTATTAATGACCCGATGTTATCTTGCATTTATTTCTAACTTGTATAATTTTGACAAAATATATTTTTTGGAGAGTAAAATATTGAAAGTTATTTAAAGTTTAAGTTGATTTTTTCTGGAATAATATTTCTGATTTTTTTTTTATTTATAATTATGTTGAAAAGGTGTAGTTTTAAAGTTTTAAAATGTGGCATTCTGCTAGCTTTTTGGAATATTTTGGCATTTACTAAGATTTGTTTAGGCTAATTTGGAGTTTAGCTAATATTTCAGCTACATGCTAGCTGCTTTAACTAACTTAGGCTTTTTTTCGTTTTTTTAGGCTATTTTGAAGTTTGGCTATTTTTTCAGTTACATGCTAGCTGTTTTGGCTAATCAAATTTTTTTTTTTTTTTTTTTAGGTTTTCAGGATAACTTTGCATGTAGCAAATATTTTAGCTAGCTTCAGCGCTTTCAGCTATTAATTTCAGCATCTTCAGCTTAAATTCATCTTACAGCATTCACATTAGCATTAGCACAGATAATTCTATATATCTAGCTCATAATTATGTTAAAAAGTAACAGTTGTAACATTTAAAAAATGTAGTTTTAGAGCAGGGCTGCTCATTCCTGGTCCTCAAGATCTACCAACCTGCCTGTTTTCCAGCTCTCCATGTACTGCTTGCTGCTGATTACCTGGACCAGGTGTGTTCTTTCAATCAGATTGTGGAGACATCTGACTGAGCCAATCAACAGCTGGCTGGGCTTGGAGATCTGGAAAACAGTCAGGGTGGTAGATCTCGAGGACCAGGAATGAGCAGCCCTGTTTTAGAGTGTTCAATAAATGTTTATCCTGTTCGACCCGTGACCTGAGGTGTGTTTTGGAGTTTGTCCTCCTGTGCGATAGCGTTCGACACCCCTGGTTTAGAGGAATGTGTGAGAACCAGCTCTTGAATGTGAGTTTTTAGACTAGTAAACAGAGATAACTGCATTAGCAGCAGCAGATAAAACCCACATCATGCGTGGAATAGCTTCTCTATAAATCTGTCTTCTACCCCATGCTGCTGTTTTGATGGTTATTTCATTGCATTTCGCCTCAGTTTGTCTGTTTCCCGTCTGTGTTGGTTGGAAGGTGAGATGTGCAGATCAAAGGGCCGTGTGTTGATTCTGACCCGAGCGCCGTGGCGCTTCACAACAGCCTGCCGTTACGTTTGAAGCTAAACGCTTCCAACGTGCAGGCCCAAAAACACTGAAACGTCGAGGCGTGTCCCCTCCGTCAGCGTGACCTCCTCAGAGGAGCAGCGAGGAGAGCAGGAGGCCGGCGTGGAAGGGAGGTCCGAACCGCAGCTCAGACGGATTCAGAACCAGAGCTCACTTTCCCACAGCTGCGGGGAACTTTCTGCTGGAGAAATGCAAATAAGAAAACGTTTCCGCTCACAGAACTTCTCTCGGGGTATTTGTGCGTCCATGATGTCACGTCCCCTCATGTTACTTATACAATCAGACGTCCTGTATAGTTAGTGAAGGAGGTCAACATGATTCCTAAAAACACACCATGAAGGGGAAGATGAAAGAGGTTCTTCTTTTGATCAAATCCTTCAAATAACCCAAAAAAACAGTTTATAAAATGCTGCTCGCCACTTTTAAATAAAGTTACTAAAAATATTGTAAAATGTACCGTCACTTGTTCCACGTGTACTGTATGATTAAAGCTCTTCTAGTTGAGAGAAAATAAATACACTTTAAGAGGAACAAACATGTATGTCAGACCACCTGCTAGAACAAACGTTAAACTCCACTGCGTCTCCACGAGGGAAGGTATGGAAGAAATCAAAAAGGATCAAACCAAGCGTTCAAGAACGGAGCATCATTCATCCATATGAAGAAACTTTTCATTATTATTTGTATAAATGGGTTTTAGTGATATATAGTTGTACTAAATTGTTGTTTTGCTGTTCTTTTCAACAAATTAATTTTGTTTTGTGTTCATATTATTCAGCATAAATAGAGATAATTATATATTTAATATGGGCTGAATAAGAATGAAGAGGTTTGGATTAATGAGCTTTTAGCTTCATCCAAACTCTGATCATCTTTTGTTACATCTTGGATTGTTTTTGGGATAATTAGTATTTTTCATTTTTATTTATATGCTTTTTTTTTTTTTTTTTTTTGTTCTTGTTAAAAAATATTAAAAAATTAAATAAAAATAAATTAGTCAATGAATGTGTTTGTATTATGCACAAATATTGTACTGTAGCATTTGGTTTATATCTAGTTTAGATATTTATTTACAAATAAAAATATTGAGATAGTAAAGAAAATATACACTAAAAAAAGATGGGAAAATTTGGACTGAAAACTGAAAGAAGCTAAGAAAAATTAAAAAACGAAAAAGGAAACAAATCCAGCTTTAAAATGTGGATGAGAGCTGGGTCAATGTAGAGATATATTTATTGTACAAATCCAGATTTCTGTTGTGTTCATTCATGTTTGCATGTTCTAATTTATTCAGTAGTTTTTGCTCCCAGACAGGAAATAGTAGAAAAGTTTAGTATCATGTTGTCATGTAAACGATGTTTAACGAGGTTAAAACAATAAGTAAACGGGTTTCTCCGGAGGCCTGAACCGGATCCGTTTGGGGGGGTTCTGTTGGTCTCAGAGCAGACTCCAGGTCACGAATCTTGACTCAACTTCAGCGCGGGGACTGCTGGGAGTCCCGCTCCGGGTCAGCGCGCTCTCTCCCGGGCTGATCCGCGCCGCGGGTTGCCGGTTCCCGGTCCAGCCCGCTTTCTTATGCTAATGCGGGTCTGACATCAGCAGTGAGATCAAAGCCCGCAGAGGTACTTTAGAGGAGAGCCGCCCCCCCCCCCCTCACTCTGCCCGCGCCCCTTCACGCGGTCCACACGCGCGCGCGGACCCTCACCATGCTCACCTGGCCGCGCGTCTCCTTCCTCCCCGCACTGGGATTTACTACGGCGTCTGGCTGAAGCCAAGCGGAGCGCTCGCGACATCTGGACCGGCAGACATTCCCGCGTGCGTCCCGTGTGTGTCTGCGCGCGGAGGTAAGCTGCTGGCCGGGCTCCGCGCCGCGCGGCTCCGCCCGCGAGCGCAGACGGAGCGGCGGAGGGGAGAGGATGGAACCGGGGGCGCGTGACCGCGGAGCGGGCTTTTAGTTACCGGGAAAAATACTTTTTGCATCGAAACTATAATTTACAGTTCATTTACTGCTTTTTAAATTACTTTTAATTGAAAAAAAAATTGAAAAGTTACAATTGAAATCTATTGTTTAGTGATTTTGAAGATTAAACGTCAAACGCTGATCAGACAAACCCAAAAGTGGATGTTTCGAGCACATGTTCGGGTCAAACTGCATGCAGATGCTGTGAAGGAGCTACAGCGACCGAACAAAGCCCCCACCCGCCCGCACAACCTGCGGGGTCACGCGGGAAAACGCGGGGTCTTGTTCTACCTCTGAGGTCACCGGGGAGCTCCAGCAGCTGCAGCGTCCAACTATTACCCGCCGTTTTCCCACGGTTCCGAGCTCACCTGCCTGACATCCTCACGCGCTGGCTGCACGCGCCCTCAGAGTCAGAGAGCGGCCCCAGCAGGCTGAGGAACACCGACATATCCATTTAGACATTTACTGATTGTTTTAACTTAAAATATTTAAATCAATTTATATTTTCGCTGTAAGGAAATTTAGTTCAGTTTGTTGCTTGAAAGTATGATGCAGAAAGAGCCACTTCCGGCACATCTGCTTGCTATCCTCTTGGATCTGAAGTTTGTGTGCAGGATTTTATTTTGGTAAACTCTTGCATGTGTGAAACAATGAAACCATCCAGTTTATTTTCCATGGTTATTCTGGACGGCATGGTGCAGGATGACCTGCAGACCTTCCAGCAGAAGACAAACCGATCCTGAGGAGTTTCTCCCTTTTTGTGCTCTCGAAACGCTTTTCTTTTGGGGATTATTCCAGATTATCGTATTTCACAGGTTGTGGATTAGAGTGATCTTCATGAAGAGTTCCACGTGGCCCATCATGGCACTGCAGGCATAACTTTCCTGATTTATGACAGGACTGAGAGGAGGAGCTGTGCATGAGCGTTAACCTCTGTGTTTGAACCCAGCAGAGCTTTGTGTTTGTGTCCCGCGTGAACCGGAGCCTCCATCCATCATGAAGAGCAGCTCTCACGTCCTGCCTCTTGGCGTGCTCACGGCCCTGCTGCTGTCTCAGGTCTGCTCGGGCATCAAATGGCTGTAAGTAATCTCTGGGCCGGCCGCCATTTTATTCTGCAATCTTACGACATGTCACGGCCAAACATTATTTGCTGAACGGAGTGGTGGAGGGTTTCACCCCTTTTCTTTGAAGGTTTCGTTCCTGTTCAACCAAAGAACGAGGGGCGCTTCTGGTTGCATAAATGGTGAAAAGACCCAAAATGTTTATTTCACGCCGATTCAAGCAGCCGCCTACGCTTCAGTTTGAGCTTTAAATATACAATCATACTTTACCAAATGCTGAATCGTTGAACAATACACCATTTTTTGGTGTTTAACTCTTTAACAAACAACATTTTTAACTAATTTTTCAACCGTTAGCATTATCAATGTAATTCCAGTAGATTTTGAAGGGGAAACGGACCGCTTTTCTTCTTCAAAATCCACTGGAATGACATTGATCGTGTTAACAATTTAAAAAATGACAGTAAATCAATGTTTATAATAAAACAACATTACAATATTTGGATTGTGATCTTGCTGTTAAACGTCTATAATCACCCTGTGATTATAACCTTTAGACTCTTACCCAACCAGCAAGTAGCTTCTAGAAGATGCAGCAGCAAACACCTGTGACTGAGGGTCGCCACTGACCCATCTATGGGAGCAGAATCAGATCGGTGCAGAGATCTCGGCAAAGCCGATCCACCATCTTTAACTCCATGTCTGCTTGCCTAATCCTTAATGCTGCTATTTGAGTGTGTAACCTTTAAAGTGATCCATCCTGCTCATCATCACAAACAATATAAACCAAATAACTGTATTTGTCAAATTTGTGGCTCATAACAAAAACGTGCAATCATCAGCAGGTTATGTAGATTTAAATATTTATTTCCTATTTTAATTTAAATATGACAGATGCATTGAAGGAACATGATGCAACTGTATTTTTGTTTGTTTTTCCAGATAACTAAAGAAGAAAATGCACTATTTTACACAGAAATAGCTAAGGCGTTTTACTATTAGACTTTTTTCTGGTTTACGTTCTTTTTTTTTTTTTTAATGAAATGGCTTAAAACAATTTGTAAATATCAATCCATAATTGTTATCTAACTGTGTACTCAAATTCATACATGCTGAGAAAACAAGGACAGATTTACTAGAGATTTGCCTCCAGATGATCACATTTTTTATTCAGTCATAACAAAACCGCCTGAAAACAGTATCATTGGATTATTGTTATTATATAATCATTAACATTAAAACTGCTCCTTTAAAGAGTGGAGTATTAACCCTAGAACACTATCACTGAGCTAAAGTATTTACATCATTTCCAATATGTTGTATTTTTCTGAGTGGCATTGGTCCCTGGGTAAAGTCTGACATGTCCCAGGAATGGGACAACCAAAGACCAAGTCTCCAGTATTATTATTATTGTTTATTTTAAATTTTTTTGTTCTCAAATTTCTAATTTTTCTGTCATTTTAAAGCAATGTTTTCAGGATCTTCCTGTGCTTATATTTTCAATTTTCTTACATAAATTCCAGTTGAAAATAAAAGAAAGCTACTCTAATTTATCATCTGTTGTCATATTTTGATCAAATTTTTTGACCAAATCATTTTACTGGATATATTGCTGTGGATAAAAATTACCCACCAAAAGTATTGGTGTAACTTTTTATAGCGAAAGTATATTAGAGTTAAGCACAACATCTGACAGGTCACTGTTTTAAGTGCAACACTGCTAAAACTCAGTGGATTCAATTCACTTATTATTTGGTAAAACAAAAACATTTTTATTAGTTTCCTATCAATTAATCTTGTATTTATCCACCACATATTAAAGACAGTCAGTGAAAATACTGTCTGACATTCAACCGGTCCATGTTTACATACAGGAGACTCACGGAGGAGCTAGCTAGCATTAGCATGATAGCATTAGCGTCTAACAACAACACTGTCTCCAAATCTACATCTTTTATGGATCTGTCTGTTGCTGCTGTAAGTGAAGCAGTTTTATCCTCCAGTTCTGACCAGATTCAGTTCAGAATCTCTGCGTGTTCTGCGGTTTAATCAACCAAACTAGAAGCTACAGGTGAAGTGACGCGGGGGTGGAGTGTGATGCGCCGCGTTCAGTCAGACGGCGGAGGAGAAAACAAAACGAGCTCATAAACAAGTGATTAATAATAAAATAATTATATTATAATACAATAATAGGAACAACAATAATTAACAAATAACTAATTAGATACAAACATTTACTCACCATTTGGTTACTAATGCTGACTTTTACACGCCAAAGAGGAGAAAACGCTCGCAACTGGTGAGGTTTTTCGGACCCTTCAAAATAAAAGTCTATTGCGCTGGACTACTTTCAAAACAAGAAAATATTCTATGGTGATAAATATTGTGATCGTTTTATCGCCCAGCCCTATGAAGAAGTGAAATGATGAAGGACATTATCATTTTTTGGTTTCTTTGTGTTTTTCAGTTTTATGCTTTGAACCTTTAACTTTTTAAAGCTGCAGTTTTCCACTCAAAGCGGTTCTGTTTGGCATTTATTTCTTGGTAAAAACAAAGTGTCACCATTTTGAGATATTTCTAGAGACGTGAATGATACTGTTGCGCAAACATAGTCTTGCAGTTCTGACAGATGGTGGATTCAGCCGCTGTTTTTCTTTCTGTTGGGTTTACAGGACGCTGTCTCAAACGACTTCTTACATCAACCAGACCCAGCACTGTAAGCGGCTGTCGGGCCTGGTGTCGTCGCAGGTCCAGCTGTGCCGTAGTAACCTGGAGCTCATGCAGACCATCGTCCAAGCGGCCCGAGAAGTCAAGAAGACATGCCAGAAGACTTTTGCTGACATGCGCTGGAACTGCTCCTCTATCGAAATCGCCGCAGACGGCCAGAAGTATCCGCCAGACCTCGACAGAGGTAAGGAGATCAGCAACCTTACAGGGACGGGGGCTGCTGGGAAAAATGTTGTTTAGGGATCACACTGCTCTTCATTTATTGTGTTTTTTTGTTACATTACCAGCACCTCATCCTGAAACGGTCATGTGTGCAGTCATTATTTGTGTTTTTCTGAAACCCGACTCTCCTCAGTCTATACGCGGCGTGTTTCCATTTTTATCAGCAGGGCCTTGAGTCTCACAGGAAGGGTTTTTGGATTGTGGGTGCAGATGTGGCTTTAGGGCCGGGAGGTCTCTCAGGAATGGACAGAGCTGCTTTTGGCTAAATGAAGAGTGTGTTTGTGTCTGACGGACGGCGGCTCATCTCTGACCCGTCTTGACTCGGAACTGAGCGAGCCGCAGTTCTTCCTTCACTTCCAGTTGAGCCTGCGCTGGAACAGATGTGCTCTCTGTGTCTGCACATCACACCGGCCCGCACGCCGCGCTTTCAAAGCCATCGCTTCTGCCTCAGCTTTCTTTTTCACTGAGATAAAAGAAGCAAAAGAGAAAAATGTCAAAATGCAGTCACAACCCTTCTTTGTTCCTGTTCAGCCACAAAACAGAGGGGGTGTTAGCCAATGTGCTCGCAGGGCTTGTAAAAATACTTTTGGTTGCATAAATGGTGAAAATGTTTATTTCATGCTCAGAATCATATTCAAATGGTGTGAGGACTGGATCGCAGAGTCCCCTCGCTTATTGATCACATTATAAAAACAACCTGCGTTGGTGAAATAGTAGTTTTATAAATGTTTAAATATCCTCAAAAATGAAGATTTTCACATTTTTCTCTTTTTTAATCGCTCAAAGTTTAAACCTTCTTAGAAAAATGAGTCTGAATCATAGAATGAAAACAGATCTGATCAAAGATTTATGTAAATGTAGTAAACTTCTGTACAAGAGACGTGACACAAAGGAGGTTGATCGACAGTCAATCAGTTCGCATGACACAATGTACTGAATTAAAGAAAAGAACAAAATGGCACCGAGTGAAAAAAATCAGCCAGACTGTCAAACGTGAACCGCAGTAAAGCGGATAACTCTAGATTTTAAAGAGTTCAGACTAAGTATTCTCTGTTAAACTACTAAATCACAAGAACAACGACAAATGTAGAAAAATCTCTGTAAGTAAATTCAAGACAGACCAGAGGAAGAATTTTGGTTCAAATTTTAAGACAGCTCAGCTACATCCCTTTGTAGGATACGGTAACTTAGTGTTCATAGTTTTCAAACTGTTCTGCTGCATTTTAGTTTAAAACAGAAGAAGGACGAGGCTGCTCGAAGGTTCAAATCCCAGCTGGGATCTTTCTGCATGTTCTTCTTAAACACATGTGTGTTTTCTGCAGTCCAGTTAAACATGCTTCATAGGTTAATTGGTGACTCTTAGACCCGGTCCACACAGAAGCGCCGTGGAGCGGAGTCCGCGCAGCGTCCACTCTCTCCTGCAATTCACACCAGACGCGCAATTTTCCGCAACGGTCAGCAGGCTTTAACCCTTTAACACCTGAGACGTCGCCGGTGACGCTTTAACACAAAATCCCCTCCAATGAAAATCATGTTTTTAGAGTTTTTAACATGTACTTGTGGAATTTTTCTTCTGAAAGAGAAAAAATATAATAAAAGATCATTTCATGTTTCCATTCCGAGTATTTATCCTTTTAAGTCGCTGTCAATCAAAGGGCCTGAGAAAAACTCCATTTGAATTCCTGAAACTTTCATACGTCACAGTAGCTAGCTAACCGGATGCAGCTGTAGAGGCCGGAGAAGAGAATAGAACGTCCCGCTTCTGTGCTGTAAAGGATTGTTATTCAGTGAAAGGCCATTCTGATGTTATCTTTCATTATTTTAACAAGGAATCTGAGGAAAAAATGGATTGGATATATTGGTCACAGCAACTGCAATAATTATTGGATTATTTGTGGAAAAAGAGACATTTTTCAACTGGGCGGAGCCATTGCGTCCAAGACGGGATTTTTTTAAGATGGCCTCACGTATTTAAAATGAAACTGAAAGTAAAATCCCATAAGATGTCACGAATATGCTGTCCGCGTTTAATCCAATCTGCAGAGGAGCGCTGCTGCTCCTGCAGCTGGCGGCGAGCTGCTATAAGGAGCGCCGCTGCTTTGTTTGTAGCAGCTCCGCTCATGATCCATCGGGTGGTTTAACCGGACACTGGAACCGTTCTGCTGAACGTAACCCTTCATCTGCATCTAAAACCATCAGCACTGCTCGCATTTACAAACTAACGCTCGATTAGAGCCTCTCTGTATTCTTCATTTCATTTCATGAGATTTCTTGTTGAAGTGAATTCAACAATCATCATGTGCTAGATTGAAATCAGTTCTGAACCCCAGATAGAGCTGCTGCTGCTGCAATGCAGCCGGAATGGTGATGGTTTATTTTATGTTTTCATGGGTTTATCAAAGTGTGTGTCTCGCTAGCATTTCTGGGGGGATAAGGGGCGGGGTTACACAGCTCAGCCTCATTAGCCACGCCCACACAGAGGAATTTTTGGAAAGGAAGGTTTCAGATCAACAGGAAAAATGTCTTTTTTAAGACATTTAGGATGTGGAATTTTTGTTAAAAACTTCACAGTCCTAATTAAAACTCCACTGGGAACATTTAAAGAAAATTAAAAAAATTGTTGTAGGAGGACTTTAACTTATGGTAACTTTTCTACCGTAATCACGATAATTTCTGTAGATTCTGAAGGAGAAAAGCGGCTTGAGCTTCATTTCTCCTTCAGAATCCACTGGAATGACCTTCATCGTGATAATAACAGTTAAAGATTTACAGTAAATCAAAGACCATAAACACTGTAATTTTTCTGTATGTGAGAACACTGTTGTTGTGGAGGTGTGACGACTGTTTCCTGAGGACAACATGTTTTGGTTTATATATGGACTTTTGTAATGAAATAACTCATAATTTAGGACGCTACCTTTAAGCAAAGCTGTTTAACCCCCTCCCCCCACCCGTGTAACCTGGTTTTCTTTTCTGTTTCCTAATAGGAACGAGGGAGGCTGCTTTTGTTTATGCCTTGTCCGCAGCAACCATCAGCCACACCATAGCACGGGCGTGCACTTCCGGAGACTTGCGGCTTTGTACGTGCGGCCCTATTCCTGCGGAGATCCCTGAGCCTGGCTACCGCTGGGGGGGCTGTGCCGACAACCTGCATTATGGTTTGATGACGGGCTCCAAGTTCTCCGACGCTCCCATGAAGATGAAGCGATCGGGTTCCCATGCCAACAAGCTGATGCATCTACACAACAGTGAAGTTGGGAGACAGGTGCTTACTTTGAGCCAACACATTACAGTTCATTTAGTCTATTCTCATTCAGATGATGTGAAGTTAGAGGTCTTGTGGTGCGTTCACACCGGACGTGGCAGGGACGTCGCGTTTCAATGTTAAAACAATTGAAAGATGTGGCATGGTTTGGGGCGTCAGGGGCGACTCAGCTCTGGGCACGTGACGTTGAAAAAGACTGAAGATGGTGGCTCGATGCGAGGATTTTCATCCTGAACTTCCGTCCATTTTCCATTTTGCCACAGACTCTCTGGAAAGTGTCCCAGTTACTGTCAGGCGAAAAACACCCAGAGCAGATCATCTGCAGAGCCCATGGAGATAGATCAGTGACTACGCTAACCGGCAGCACGATGGACAGCTTATCAAGCTAGCAATAGCTGCTGCAGAACTAACAAGCTCTACTGGCCAGACTGCGGATTACTGGGGAGCGATCGCTATGCTAGGAGCTGGAACGTTGGCTTCCCAGAGAGCTGCTGCAGGTGCTGTTGTAGTGCACACAGTAGCTCTAGCTTCATGGTATTATGATATTTTTCTTATTTTCATCAAGAAAATAATAAAAAAGATCCCCCGGTTTTATTTTTACTTCCCTCCTCTTGCTAAAGCCCAAACTGGACCACAGACAGACAGAAGTAGTGTTTGAAACGGCCCTCAGGTGAGGCTACTGCCGCATGAGTGAAGTACACTGCCATGGAAGAGACTGAAAACAAACACAGCCATGTGGTTGCTGTAGAGCTCTCCCAAACATATAAACCCAAGCTACTCGCTCAACATCTTCCATGATGTGGCAACGAATGAATTCCAGGACAACTTTGGCGTTTTTCTGCGGCAGTCCCGTCAAGCACGGGTCAAAAGAAGGACGTGAATTTGACGCGCCTGCCACATCTGGTGTGAATGCACCATTAGGCTACATTCACACCCAGCATGTGTTGCATATTCAAGAAGATGCTGAACGCAGGTACTTAAATGGACTTTTGGCATTTGGTGTTCACGTAGACTGTGGCTACTCGATTCTAGCACGTACATCTGGAAGAGTCTTGGTGTGAATCGTCCAAGCGGTGCTATCTGGTGAATCTACTCCAGACTTTTTCTTTCACAGCTTTGGTCCCATATCTAAAAAACTTGGTGTCATAGAATTCCAGCCGGACACAAACGGCAATCATTAAGTTCTTCTTCATGATCAGTTTTCAAACAGCTGGCTCTTCCATGTGTTTAAAGGACGCCATCGATGCATCACTACCAAATCCAAGTCCCCAACTGGTCACTCATGTTCACATAGAGGCCGAAAACAAGCGTAAAAACTTGCGTAGCAAGGCGTGATCGTGACAGTTTTTAATTTAAAAGTGTGAGTCTGAGCACGTTTACATAGACTTTCATTGGAGGTGGACGCTTTAACACGCATTGCTGCGGCTGGTGTGAACGTAGCATTATTTTCAACCTTCAAACTAGCAGCTAAACAGCAACGTCTTCTACAGATTGTAACATAGACAACTGCTCCTTCAAATCTCTCTGTTTATCTTCAGGTACTGAGAGAGTCAATGGTGATGAAGTGTAAGTGCCATGGTGTATCTGGATCCTGCTCCATAAGAACTTGCTGGAGAGGACTCCAAGATCTCAGGGAAATTGCCATGGACCTTAAGACCAAGTACCTGTCTGCCACCAAGGTGATTCATCGGCCCATGGGGACACGCAAGCAGCTGGTACCTAAAGACATTGACATCAGGCCGGTGAGGGAGAATGAACTGGTCTACTTGCAGAGTTCCCCCGACTTCTGCTCCAAGAATGAAAAACTGGGCTCTGTTGGCACGCAAGACAGGTGATGCTGCCAAGTTACATTACTCCTTCAGTTCAGCTCCCTTAATGGCTTTTCATTGATATCAGAATCCTCCCAGTAAGAGCTAGGAACACCCACATGTAAAATTTGAAAGAAATGACTATTTCTTTGGTGACATCCCCCCACTTAACAAAAAACTAGCAGCTATAAAAGCACAGAGCCGCTCCTGAGGGGTCCAAATCCAGGCCTCGACCCACCGTCCGGCTTATCTAAACAACTGTCAGTGCACCTTCTTATTAGGGGAATACACCTGATCCAGGCTATCAGGTGGTCATCAGGGGTGGTCTGGAAAATAGCAGGATGGGGCTCAAGACTAACTCTGGCTGGGTAGTGTTTGCTTCGCCCTTGTGCCTTTGAGCAAAGCCCTGAGCTCAGAAGGCTGCAGTGGAGCCGCTCATTGGCCACAGGTCGGTCTGTGGTTGTACCGGGCAGCTCCCAGCTAGGAATGCCTGGATGTGAACAGGGCGTCTTTGAAAACAGACCTCCCCTGTGTAAAGAAAGGTAAATACCTTTTAGAAGCAAAAACAAAGTCAAAGAAGACAAAATTACACTAAAAATAAGCACATTTTTGACATAATAGTTAAACAAGGAAAACACACAAATGCACACATTACACAGAATGAATTTAAACTAATGTCACTGGTGGGATTGCTCCAGTTCCTCTCCGCTCTGGTCAGGACGCCTGATGGGAACGCCGCTTTCTAACCAGGAGAACTTAGCAGGACACAAAGCAGCACAAAGGTTCAACTAAATGTTGACCAAAATGTGTGCACTCATACTCATAAATGTAAATTATATTTCATCTAATTACAAGAAAAAACTGTTGGAGTTCAAAGAAACAATCTAACAGTGGATCATTTGTCTCAACAACAGAAGCAAATCCTGTTGCAAGTTGTGAGCTTGTCTGAGACGTCTCAACTTGAAATTCAACTATAGCATACCTGTTCATAGACCCACTCTGATGAAAATTGTGTTTTTAACATGTTCTTGTGGCATTTTTCTCATGAGGGAGGTCATTTATGAAGGAAATTCTGCTTGAAATTGCGAGTTCTTCTTTAATCTGTTATGAATTGGGAGCAGACAAAAAATGCAGCGTGAAAAAGATTTTATTTGTGATGCAACAAATGAAATGGGCGAGCCAAAGTCTCCTTGCTCCGCCCCGTTGTGATGCATCCTCTTGCAGATCCATGAACGTCTTTATTTTCCTGGTTTGAGCTGGAATCTGGATCTGAACTGTATGTCTGGATAACTCTGATTTTGCTCACCTTTTTTGTTTCATCGCTAATTTCATGTTGTGGGTGTGATGTAAGCTAACAGGACAACATGTAAACAGAGAGCTCTCGGTTATGGGTGACAGGAAGTGGAAGTGGGCTTAATCTGCACTAGCAGTCTTGTCCGCAACTCAGAGGTGCTTTTTTTAATGAACTGTTTAATGAACTGTTTTTTAATGAATGTCGACGACAAAGACTTTTGATTTTGTCTTAAAAACAGGAGAATTTTAATGAAAAGACCTCTGGGAACACTTAGAAAATCGATCAGTTCAAGGCAAGGCTAACTTTTCAAAGGATTTTTAATTGACAATCACAACAATTTCATAACTTTGTCTTTATTTGTATTAGAAGCAGTTCTCTGTCAACACTGTGTACGATGTAGAGCAGGGGTCCCCAAACTATGGCCCACGGGCCGGATCCGGCCCCCCTCCACATTTGGCCCAGACTGTTTTGGCTAAATGAGACATTTTTCCAGCTTTTTAAGGCTATTTTGCAGTTTAGCTAATATTTCAGCTACATGCTAGCTGCTTTGGTTAATTTAGATTTTTTTTTTAGTTTTTTTGGGCTTATTTGGCACTTTGCTAATATTTTAGCTAGCTAAAATTTCCAGCTAGCAGCTTCTGTGTTTTTTTAGCTATGAGCTTCAGTATTTTTAGCTAACAATTTAAGCATCTTCAGCTATTAATCTATCGCAGCTAATGCTATATATCTAGTTTTAAATTTTTTTAGTATTATTTTTTCTGCAAAGATTACAGAAGTCTATTCTTTAAAATTTGGCTATGTGGATCTTTCTGGAAAACCATAAATTTTTAAGTTTAAGATGTAATTGTTATACTTTTTCTGTTAGCCCACAAACCGACCCCGGCCCCCCATCTTAGAAGAAAACAGTTATGTGGCCCTCACAAGAAAACGTTCAAGGACCCCTGATGTAGTGGAAGTCACAAAGGAAGTTAAACAAGCTCCTTGGTATCATAAGGCTGAATAAATACCTCGAGTCTCTGGATACTGCAAACCTCTTGGGCGACTTTTGACTTTACATGGGAGTTGGAGACAGTTCTGAATGAGGAGACGGAACAGTGGTCCCTGTTTTCACACTAGGGGTGTGAATCCCACTACTCAGCCTTCCTGGGAAAGCTTCCTCCAGCCCACTAAGGAGAAGGATTTGTCTGGTAGTCAAATGTCTGCTCTATTAGGATTAGTGTGAGTTTTGTCTCGATTGTGGAACGGTGGTTGGGGGTTCAGTTTTCCTATCCAATTTGTGTTTGCTCTTTGGATTTGGAGTATTCAGTTTTGTCCCTCACATGTTTCTGTGGGGGTTACCCTGGGAATACGGAGTCCAGGACTCCCTACAATCAAGGCAAGAGCGTTTGTAGTGTTGGGAGTCAATGGAACCCGTTCCAAGTCCATATTGGACTTGTCCCCACTTCTGAAGTCTTAGGGCACAGCCAGGGACTTGGGGGGGGCGACTTAGATTTGGTATCCACAGGGTTTCATCCCTGCTGTTTGCAGATGATATTGTCCTGTTGTCTTCATCAAACCAAGACTTTCAGTGTGAAGGTTCGCAGTGTGACGTGTGAAGGTTTGAGGATTACCTCTTCTAAATTGGAGGTCCTTGTTCTTGACAGTAAGAAAGAGGTTTCTTCTCTCTGGGTAGGTGGAGAGCCCTGCCCCATGTGGAGGGATTAAGGGTTCTTGTTTACAAGTGAAAGAAAGATGGAGCCCGAGGTGCACTGGTGGAGAAGGGCAGCAGTTTCAGAAGTCATTGTATTGATCTGTTGTGGTGAAGAAGGAGCTGAGCCAAAAGGAAATCTGGTTAATCTACGCTCCTACTCTCACCTGTGGTCATGAGCTTTAGGTCATACTGGAGGAGTCACAGATACAGGCGGCTAAGTCTGCCAAGTCACTATGACCCAGAGGTAATGAGCTGGCAGCTGTTGGTCATGATTGGTCGAGTGTATATAGTCCGACTGGAGCCTGTAGATTAAATGTGAAGCAGTGTTTTTACTTCCATCATCCTGCTGGTACTGTCAGCTTTCTCCTTTGGCTGGTTGACTGTATAGTCACTGGGAGATGACCAGAGTGCCTCATTGTTGTTTTAGTATTACATTGTTGTGCTTACGGTCGAGGAATAATTTAAATATGAGAAGTTTGGAATGAATCCCATCAAATCCACGTTGATCTGTGAGAGTGAGAAATGGAGTAAACGCCACATCAGCACCAGACACATCCTGCAGACAAAATGACCACCAATGTCTGCTCATTCAGGACATGGATTCAAGTGCTGTCAGAATTAGTAGCACTACTGACTGTCCTGGCAGGCTTGATAAGAAGCAGTGCCCCCTGAGAGTGGCCTGTCTGTGGCTCGCTCAAGCACTTGTCACAGAAAAGGCCACTCTGAAAAGGCCTCTCTCAATGGAGTCCTTGTGCTGTTATCTGAGACAGTTACTAATGTGGTTATTCTTGGGACTGAGGGCACTCAAGCTGATATTGATTCAAGAGACCTGCAGGAACGGGGACAGAGTTAATGGTCAGCCAGGATAAAGGTTTAGTCACACCTTTCACTTCTGCGTCTGCTCGTGACGCTGCTGCTCACTCGTGAGTCTGACCTACGACGACGTGCAGCTCCCTGCCTAAAGCTTATTGAATTTGCTGATAAAAAGTATTGGTGTAACACATCACAAAACCCACGGTTCGGATCGTGTCACGGTTTTATGGTCACGGTTCGGATAATTTTTCGGATCAGTAAAAAAGTAAATAAATAAACGACAATAAACAACAATATGAAAGTTAAATCAATTTTGGAAACAGTTCAAATCATATTATCAATAAGCATATACTAGTACTTCACACACACAATATTTATATATGCAACATCCAAACATTTGGTCATTGAGGCCTATTTATTAAAACAAAACATCTTTAAACTTTAACACTTGGGAACATTTAAATATTTGAAATAATATTTATTATCTGTAAAACGTGGCACTTCCATGCTCGCTTTTCCTGGTGATTTTTGATCTCTTTGGCTTGCCATACAATCGTCCCCTGACGGCGCTGGTGAGCCCGTCACAGAGAAGCGTCGTTCTCCTGTACAGGATAACTGCTGCTCTTAACTGAGAGATTCTTTGAATTCAGAAATGTAAATGTGTACCGATGCTTTTATTCAGATCTTGAAATTAAATAAACCTGATATCTATCGATCCGCATTCTTCATTATGAAGTCGAGAAAAGCTTTTGACAGAAGCTCCTCCCACACGCAGCGGGAGCTTCAGGTAAACAGACTTTAAGATAAACATGAAGCAGCTACTTTAGAGCTTGTCCAAACAAAGAGGATTTACATGAAATTGATGCAAATTCCATTCGATGTTAACAGAAAATTGATTTATATAATGAGAACCGAGGTGTATGTGGGGGTGGGGTTGGAGCTGCCCGAACTGCTCTGATCCGTACGGACCACGGATTATCCGTGATCCGTTACACCCGTTCTAAAAACTGTAGACAGCGTTGCAGAGCAGCAGATGCTGCACATCACTTTGGGCTGATTTTATCAGCTGAATCCGTATCCCCATATCTCTTTCTAAGCCTAATTCCTGCTTACATGATCTCTGCTGTATGGTGACTTGGTCCTCACAACATGTCATAAGAGAGACTTGACTGGTGGGTAGGAAGAGAGTTAGATTAAATAGTTATGGGGCTGCCACGACTAGTCAACTAATTGACAACTAATCAATGACTAAGCGATGACTAATTGACTATTGAAATAGTTGATAAGTCATTACTAGATATTACATGAAGTTGGAGTGTAGTAAAGTTGAAGGTTTTAGTGACATTATGTTAGTTTTTTGGACTGTTTTGGCATGTATTAAGGTTTTTAAGGTTATTTTGGAGATTAGGTAATAGTTCAGCTACATGCTAGCTGTTTTGGCCAACTTAGTTTTTTTTTCACTTTTTTAGGCTAATTTGGCATATAACTAATATTTTAGCTTCAGCATTTCCAGCTATTAGCTTCAATGTTTTCAGCTATTAGCTTCAGCATTTTTAGTTATCAATTTCAGCATCTTCAGCAGCCAAATTCAGCTCACAGCATTCACACGAGCGTTACAGCAGGTAATACCTATTTTTTAGTTAGTTTAAAGCTAACAATGGTTGAGATGTGTGCTTTGCATCCACTTTGCCCATAAACTGACTGATTAGTCAACTATTAAAATAATCTTTTGTGGCAGCACTATGGAGCCGTAACAGAGACCCTAAAGCTACACACTAGGCTTGAATGGGATGATAATTAAATACTGTCAATATTAATTTTACCTCGGTATACAGTATTACTTTGACTATTAGAGAACTTCGTAAGCTCAACTTAAGTGTTATCACCAGACTGCTGGGTTTGCCTCCACCTCATGAAACAGAATTATTGAAACAATAACAACATGAAATGGTTGGAATCACTATTTTTATTTTAAAGTAATGCAACAAAAATATTAAAAAAGTAAATAGCATCAAACAAACAAAGCATTTACAGCAATTTTCTGGCACTGTCCGAGTCATTTTGACAACAATATTGATTAATTCAATTAAACACTGGATTAAACGAGTCAAATCTCCACGCAGAAATAAGACATTCCAACGTGTTTAAACATTCCTCATGGATCATTCAGACCTGCGCTCGCTTTCTGCCAATGCCACGAGCAGAAAAAGTCATCGCTTGAGAGAGACTGTGTACTTCTGCATGATTGTATTTGCCACACAAAATCTACCTCAAGCTTCCTGTTCTGCTCCATTCTGATGCATCCATTAATAGACAAATAGATCCCTGAACGTCTTTGTTTTCCTAGTCTGAGCTGGAATCTGGATCAAAACTGTACGACTGGATTATTTGTTGTACTGCTAATGTTAGGTTGAGGGTGTGAGGGGCTGTAAGCTAGTGGGAGAGAGTGTAAACAAATTACTGTCAGTAACGGAAAACGACATATAATGGCAAAATCATAATTTAAAGACCTCTGGGAATGCTTTGAAAAAAACTGAAAAGACGATGGTAGTGGGTCTTCACCCTTTAACACCTGAGGTGAGAGAGACGCTTAAACACAAAATCACCAACATACTGTAACTTTTCAACCTTCAAAATCTACTGAAATGAACGTGTTAACGGTTGAAAAGTTACAGTAAATCAAAAATAACATAACCACCGGAGCTCCAGTGTCATTTCTTCTTCTATTCCACTATCATCGTCATCACAGGCCAGAACAGACATGAATGAGGGACAAATCCAGTTTATAAGTGTTCCACCGCATTGTGTTTGGTTATAAATGTCACACATCACATGATTTTCCACCATGTGTAGCTCAGCCTTATGCCACTTATCACAGATAAGGAAATAACAGACTTGAGTCAGGCTCTCTGGCCCTCATTGATGTGCTATCTTAGTTTAAGTTATGCGAGCACAATGTTGTTTCTTACTGTCAAAGGAAAGCAAACGTGTTGCAATTTTTCTTGTCTTTTCCTGATTGGTTTGTTTCTTTGAAACTGAGAGCATTCAGCATCTAAACGGGTCATTTCTGCTGCAGTTCCTCTTAGATCACTGAAATATCTTACTGCAAAAAGACATTGTCTAACAACAATAAAAGAACACTCATCCAAAGATGAATATCAATAGTTAAAGGAAGTCTTTTACTTAACAAAAAACCTTATAATTTTAAATCTAGAAACAAAGAGTTCCACTCAGGCATTCAAAAAATATGATAAAACAACTTAAAACAATCCGCTTTATTAGTGCTAAGCAAATAGTTAGTATTTTTAAGTTCTCATGAACCCAATCATAGTTCATTTTGATTATTAGTGTTAATAAACTAGTGTAAAAATAGAAATGACTCCTTTTAGAACAACAGATCAAGTTGGCCCATCTTAATAAATCCTCATGAAATCTAAAATAACTCTTATTTTTAGAACATGAATCTACTTTTATGTCTCAAGCATAAAAACAATGAATGCCGGTCTAACTTGACCTTTGAAATAACAGAATTAGCTGTCTGTTTAACCAAATGGTGGAGCAAATTTAAAACATGTTTGGTAAATATTGATTGTCTACAGCTGCGTTTCCATTACACACATGCACAAAACTTTATTGGCATCGAGGAATGTTGAAAAAACACAATATCACAATGTCACTGTTTCCATCAAATCATAATTATGCAAATAAACATAAAGATAGCCATTATAACAAGTAAGCAGCTGGACCCTATTTTCTGTTTGAAAACACGACAAGATCCATTTAAGTTTTTCACGGCACTCGCACTCATCCTCAGAGGAGACTTCTGCGTCTTCTTCAGGCTGCACGCTGCAGAAGCGCGGTGATGGATGAAGTGATGAAGAAATCTTGGTTGTGGAGGAGCTGTTGATCCAAGTATTCTGTATGATACATAACTTATAACGAGCTGTGACGCTGTGGGGTCTCTTGTGGCGCTCGCTGTGCAGCGCCAAGGGCACTTTATACTACATGTGTGAAAGTCAAGGCTCTGGGGCCGGATCCGGCCCTGCGGGTCATTATATCCGGCCCTCCAGATGCGCTTATTTTCAACTTGTATAATTTTGACAAAATCTATTTTTATATAGAGTAAAATATTGAAAGTTATTTAAGGTTTAAGTTTGATTTTTTTGTTATTCATAATTATTACAGTTTTAAAGTTTTATAAAATTGTCATTCTGCTGGCTTGGGACCTAATTTGGTTGTTTGCATTTTAGCTAACATTTTTTGTTAATTAACCTAGGTTTGTTTTGTTTGTTTAGTTATACATGGAATGAACATGCTAGCTGTTTCATTAATGTTATAGAATTATTTATTGTTATTGTTTTTGTAGGAATCAAATTTGTTTGATTTAATATAAGCTTAGTATTATTATAAAGCTTCAGATGATATCAATTTAAATGATTTATTTCCTTGTCACTCGGTCCAGTGAATCTAAGGTGTAATTTTTGGATTTTGGCCCGCCTGTGATGATTGAGTTTAATCTGCTTATACTTTTCTTATAAATATTTAATTCAAAAGTTTCCACTTAGATGTAAATTTATTATTGAAAGTCCAATTTGCGCAATTTTAGAGTAAATGAAAACACAGTTTAGTGTTAAGAAGCCCAAGGAAATACAGTATAAAAATTTATTTATACTTTTTTTGTTGATTTTTTCGTAACACTTTAGATGAGGTGATGCAAAAAAATCAATATAATGCTGATAAACTTTTCTTATAAATGTTTTAAACTTCAAACACAATGGTCTCACTTTAGATGTCAATAATTCTTACTAAATGTGTTAATCAACCTTATTTGGCTTATTGTACTAATAAATGTCTTACTAAAAACGTAAAAACACATAAATAAGGTTTATTGTGTGTTAAGAAAGCTTGTTAAGGAGTCTTATTATAAAAATTTATTTATACTTTTTTTTTTCTTTTTTTGGTGGTTAAAGGTTTAAAAAGAACCAGAAATTACAGTGCTTCTTACTACTTTCAGCATTTTAAGGATTTTTAGTCATAATAAACAAAAATAGAAATAATACCTTTTTTTTGTAAATTTTTTTTTCAAAATTTTAATAATAACTTACTTTTTCTAGATTCTAGTTCTTAATAGGACAGCGAGTTATCCACTATACTGAAACTTTTTCTTTTGAGGGCCACATAACTTTTTTCTTCTCTGATGTGGGGCCGAGGTAACTATCACAAATGTAATATAAGATTTATGGTTTTCCAGAAACACACACATAGCCAACTTTTAAATAATTAATTTATTTAATCTTCACACAAAAAATTATTCCAAAAACATTTTAAAAAATTTAATAGATTTTCTACCCTCTCTTGTCATAGTTCAGACTGCAGAATGGTGGAATAAAAAGTCACGATCTATGTGGATCTTGAACATTTGGCCAGATTGAAAAAAAACCACACAAGCTCTGAAAACAGGAGTGAGCTATGGGGGAGGGCGGCTGTGTGTGCTCAGCATGTTTCACGGGAGAACCATTCTGTGCTGGTTCAGGATGCCCCGGGCCTCGCCACAAAGCCCCCGCTGCTTAGAGTCACCAAAGAAAAGAAAAGTGTGTCAGAGAGGGCCAACCACCCATCTAGGTGTTTATGTTCTTTGATTTATTGTAATTCTGGTAAATTCTTGTGTTAATGGTTGAAAAGTTTAATATTTTGTGTTGAAGCAGGTCTTCTGCATGCTCAAACTACCCTGTTGTGCAACACAAAGCTGAAGTTCTGAATGTGTGTGCTCTCCTTGTTTCAGGCAGTGCAACAAAACCTCTGTGGGCAGCGACAGTTGCGACCTGATGTGCTGCGGACGCGGCTACAACCCCTACACGGAAAAGCTGGTTGAGCGCTGCCACTGCAAATACCACTGGTGCTGCTACGTAACCTGCAAAAAATGCGAGCGGATTGTGGAGAGATACGTTTGCAAATAGGTCTGTGCTCCTCCTGGGCTCCAGATACAGATTAACCAAAGCACTACATTACCCAGAAGGCTTACTTTTGTCTTAAGCTTTTTGTATCTCCACAACAAACGGTCCGCTCTTGTGCATCCTTTTTTTTTGTATCTTATCTCTAAACTTTGAGGTTGTTCATTGCACAAACCTGGACATGATAAAGTAGCTCCAGTGCAGATGTTCATCACACGACTCCACAGATACTACATACCGCTCATTTCTGTCGTTTACCAAAAACAGTTTGAGGTTTTCTGCTGGAGGAAGTTCTGCTCCCTTTGTTTAAAAAGATGGTTCTTATAGATCAAACATATTTAAAGGTACTATCAATACTTTCCTTTCCTCTGGCGATGGACGATAGAGGACAGAATACTATAAAGGGAACCTCACCTGCTCTCCAGTCCTGGAGGATCACGCTAGGTTCCCACTGGCCGTGGAAATGCCGCGGAGCGCCGCGGAGAACTGCGGAGCGGAGTTTGCATCCGCTCTGTCCTGCAATTCACGCCAGACGCGGATTTTTCCGCGATGCAAACGAACGCTTCTGCTAGAGCTTTTTTTGTTTTTGCCATCATGGGTAAGTTAATAACCTAAAATATGACCCCAAGATTCTGCTAAGAAAAAGAAAGTAGTTAGTAGACCTTCACTTCTTTAATTTATCTGTTGTTGAGACACACAGAGAGAAGTGTGTGTGTGTTGTGATTGAGTTTATTTTCAGTTTGTTTAGATACAAAAACATGATCACATTTGCCAATTGCAATATTTTATTGTGAAAAGTTGGTTATAGTTTGAAAATAGACTGGATTTTCTTATGTATCTTGATGCAACTTCCTGTCAGAATTGACACGAATCGCTTGCGCACAAAATAGACGAGGCGCCGAAACGATCCGCTGCTCAGCACAAGTCTTCTGTGGAGGACCGCGGCGCTCCGCGCCTGGTGTGAACCACACCGTAGGGTAGCAAGAGCGCAGAATGAAAGCAGCTTCGGTTCCGCGGCGCTCCCGTGGCGCTCCCTCCCGTGGCGCTCCCTCCCCCGGCCAGTGTGAACCCTGCGTTACGTTTTGAACTCATCTCGTGCCATGTGGATCCTGATGTGCCTTCATCCCTGTGGAAAGACGGAGGAGACCTTCGTCAGCACATCGGGGCGTTTTGTCCAGGCAGTTCAAATGTATTTTTCAGAGCATTTAAAATAAACTCATGGATTTTCTAAACCACTTTACTGTGGATGTATATACTGTTACTTTGTATTTTAAAATAAACAGAAGTATTTATAAAATATTTCTTATGTTCTGGTGATTTATTTTTTTCACTCATGTTTGTATGAGAACCACATTGAAATCAAATCAACTTTATTTATAAAGCGCTTTTACACAGCCAAACTTCTACAAGATACTGTACAATAAAATATCAAGAACACTAATACAGAAAATATAAGGTTAAAAGAAGCATAGTCTCATGAAAAGTGAAAAGCTTGGCTAAAAATGGGTTTTAAGTTTAGTTTTGAAAAATGAACAGAGAGGACACATCACAAATGTTAACAGACAGAGCGTCCCAGAGCTCAGATAGAAAAGGTTCAATCCCCTCTACATTCCTCTAGACCTTGATACCTCCAGGAGAAGCCGACTGGGAGGAGAGGACCCAGAGAGAAGCTCTGCAGATAACCGGCTCAGATGGAAAAAGCTCTGAAGTGATGGGACGATCAAGCTTAAAATTACTATTCAATATAAAAGCCAAATTTGTAACAGAATGTTTAAAATGTGGAGCCAGTGGACCGGTCCAGAGTAGAGGGGTCACAGCGGTTGCTGGAGCCAATTACTCATTAAAACTCAAGCAGCTGCTCTCCAACCATTCTCTGATTTCATGTAGACGTGGCATTAGCTGTTCCAGGGAGGAGAAGTTCTTGTTAATCGGGAGGTAAATCTGGTTATCGTCAGCATAAAAATGAAGACACTCCATGTTTCCTTATGATAGAACCCAGAGGAAGTACATAGAGAGATAGCAGAAGTGGTTCTAATACTGAGCCCTGTGGGACCCCAAAAGACAGTGGAGCTGTGTCCGAGGAAAATGTACAAAGACTCCCACTCATGGTTTGGTCTGCCAGGTACGATTTTAACCAGGTGGGAGCGGCACCAGCAACCCCCACCACAGCTTGGAGCCTTGACAGCAGGATTTTGTGAATCAAGGATCACATTTTACTGAGCAAATGAGAACACACTAGTGCTGGGGTCTGGTTTATCCATCACTTGCTTAGACTTTTCACTTCCTCACAGATACAAACTTTCACTTTGAGACTAGTTGGATGGCTGTATTTCCTTCCTCTTCCAGCCTTGCATTGTGGCCACAGAGTTCTGTGAACTCCTCTGATCTGATGTGGAGGCTCTGAAGCTCAGCACGCTCCTTATCACTGCTGTGCTTCTCGGTCCTGGGCTTACTTTACAGCCGTATTCATCCCACATTTGAACAAGCTGATAGTCTGCTGCAGTTGTGCAAGAACATTTTTGACATAAAGAGTTTGTGGCGCGCAAAACAATCAGAAGTGATCACGTCCCAAAGCTAAACCAACAACGGAGTAATTTCATCACATCTCACAAGATTAGATAATTCCCACGCTTGACACTCTGAACTATGTAAAAGAGTCTTTGTGAAACCACTTATGACGTGAGATAGCTGACCTCACAGTTACCTATCGTCTTTCTCTATGTATATATCTGCGTGTGCATGAATCAATTCTATTTCTACGATCCAACAAGATTGATCTATCAGAGGCAAGTTAATCAAATCAAACTTTACTGAAAAAAATTAAAAAATATTATTTGGATTGAGATGTGGTAGATTTATTTTACAATAACGTAAAAACGACCATCCTAGTGGACAGCAAACATGAGGCAGCAGAAACTCATCGACGTGAGGTAGAATGTTCTAATGATGATTATTGTTTACTTGTTTGTTTGTACTCATATTTAATTATTATCTTGAAGAAATACAAGAATCTGGAAAACTTCACCTGAACTGTGCAGCACCGGGTATTGATCTCTGAGTCACACTGATGGGAGTTTAGGATCAAGATGTTCTGATCCATTTTAGGTTAGTGAATCTGATCAATCGAAATGAACAAATACTCACTATGGATCAGATCAATAACCATGTTAAAATGCATGGTTACACCTCTAAAATGGCATTTACAGAATCGCAGGATTTCCTCGTTTTCAGATGTTAAAGCTGTTAGCAGATTTAGGTTCTGATCCTCCCCAGCAGAGAACAGGACTCACTGTGTAAGGAACATGTTTTATTCACGGGGATCACATCATCTCAAAGGATGAAAGCTTCAAGAGCAGTTCAGTGGCCTTGTGGAAGAGTGTCTGCCCTGAGAAAGGAAGGTTGTGAGTTCAAATCCGGCTTAGTCAGACCAAAGACTCTAAAAATGGGACCCAGTGCCTCCCTGCTCGACACTCAGTACTACGGGGTTGGGTTGGGGGTTAAACCACCAAATGGTTCCTGAGTACGGCTGTGTCTGTAGCAATGTTCCCTCTAATTTTTTGTGCGTCTGAGCAAACACAGAAACTCACTGAGCGATTCTTCGACCCCCGTGAGCAACACTGGGGGTTCACTCAGTATTCATGACTATATTTCAACTGTCTGAAATCTCAGATCTTAACAAGTCATGTAGCTTATTAAAAGAATAAAACTTATTAATAAAACTAATTTTCATCAAATTTGGTTTATTTTAAGTGAAATGCTTATTAACTATAAAAAGTCAAAATCAGAAAGTGGGTCCTACTCCTGTTGTCTGGGAATAAATTCCAATTCAACCTCATTTGTATGAAACTTTTCCTGCTACACAGTATCTTAATGTGTTTTCCATAATACATAAATAATAGAAAGATAAAATATGAAATAAATAGGAACAAATACAAGCTCAACACACACATTCCAGACATGCAATCATAATTACTTATACCAATTTATAAAATCAAATTAAAACATGTGGACATGTAAAAGCTGTACGCATAAAACTCATTTTCATTTCTTTCTATAAAACTCCACAGTGGATGAAGCCTCAGCATCCACAGGCTGTTCAACAGGTGAGGTCCACAGAGCTGAAATGTGGCCTCATAGTGAGATTTTAGTTCTGCCTTTGGGACCACCAGCAGACCTGCAGCTGAGGGTTCTGGGGGGGTCATAAACCAAAAATAAACCTGATAAAATTGAAGGTTCAATTCCATTGAAGCTTATATAAACAAATAATAGAACCTAAAGCTGACTGGAGCAAAGACTTCAGAATCAGACTAATGTGCTCCTTCTGGTTAAAAAGCTGCAGTCCAGTTTTGGATCAAGGAGGAGAATTTTATTTCTAAATGTTCTGATAACATGTAGAGTAACCATGTTGTGATCTGGCTGGGATTATTGTCTGGAAGATGTAACATGTGCACATCAATTTTAAATCATGCAACGTTTTTAATTAGCATTTTACTACTCAGATGACTAAAGTAAATGCTAGTCTGCTGCATTGGGATCACCTGTCCTCATCATTTCTCCAGCCGTTGCACACGCAGCTCCACCCCCGCTGCCGCGTGCACGTTCAAGATGTGAAATGACATGGAGGAAAAACTATGTGTTGTGTGTTCTTATATGAGAGCTGAACTAAAAGAAGAAGGAATAGGACATTGAGAACACTCCCGGCCCCTCCTCCACTCTCAGGTTAAAGTCCGCTGTTCATTTGAACACCGGAGCTCGCGCATTTTTCATCCTGTTGTTGGATGCTCTGGCCACAGAAAAAAGTCCATCAACAGCCTCCGTCAGTGTTTTGGAGAACTCACTGTTCGTGCTCACTGCGCGTGTTCATGGCGCGTGCGGCCAAACTGACGGTGTTTTGAAGACAGAACGCATTGAAACCCCGCCTTCAATCTGAACTCAGCTTTGTTTCCTGGACACTCGTCTTCATCAGCACGTTTTAATTAGTCTGTCAATCGCTGAATTACATTAAAAGTGACAAAGAATACATGTCTTATATGATAATTCTATTTAAAGTTCAGAATGCATTTTATGATGTGCGCAGAAAAGATTTCCTCTGCGCAACAGGCGTGAGAGCAGTGCGCAATTGCGCACGCGCGCAGCTTAGGGGGAACATTGGTCTGTAGTTAACCACTCCCCCAGCGGATGGGTTAAAAGAGGAGAACAAACTTCACACATCTGGATGTGTGACAACTAATGGAACTTTAACAATAAAGCTAACTGAGCTAGTTCACTGCACACAAATGTTGACATTAAGAGTAGGGTCATCTGGACCCAACAGGACAGTGCACCACACTTATTTTTCAGATAATTTTGTAATGATCGCTGGTATCTGTGAAATCCTGTCCACCATTATCAACATTCATCATGGGAAGGATGACACGTCAATGTAAGGGTGGGGTCATCTGGACCCCATAAGTGAGCACACGGGCTGAAGGATTCAGTACGTTCTTAATAAATGTATTCTCACTGGCTTTGATGTAGACCTGATAGAATTTATCACAGATAACATAAAAGCTGAAATATTCATGGACATAAGCGTTCAAAGACGACTGCAGCGTAGTCTGCGTTGGATTAAGCCTGAAGGACAAATTGAATCTAAGAAGCGGTTTTTCTTTTTGAATAGGGTTCCATCCATTTCAGGGTCACAGTGGAGTCTGTCGCAGCTGTTTTTGGGTGACGGAGGGGTGGATGGTTTACTGCCCCATCACAGGGCAACACACAGACAGACACATTCACACCGAAGGGACAGTTTAGAGTCACCAGTGGATCTAAGATACATGTTGTGAGACTGGGAGGAAACCGGAGAAAACCCACACATGCAGGAAGGAGAACATGCAAACTCCACGCCGTAAGAACCCAGCTGGGATTTGAACCTCGCTGTGAGGCCAGAGCGCTAACCGCTACATTACTGCGCAGCCCTTGAAACAGTTTCTTCTCTTTTCTTTGGCATTGCCATCAGCTATTGGTGGTTCTCCAGTTTGCACATGAAAACGGAGAACATGGTGTTTCTTTTTTTGGGCTTTGGCCTCCGCTTGAGCCGCTGTTTTATGGGACTAACTCTGTTATTTAGGGATTAATAGATGGTAGTAATAATATCAGGGTTAATACCAGCTCGGACAATGTGTTTCCAATAACAGCAGCGCTCTCGATAATTAGCTGGGCGACCGGGAGGGAGACAGTGTGGCTGCAGCGCAGGCTTCAGAGGGTTTGAACCCTGCTGTAAGGGTACTCTAGTACAGGGGTCCCCGAACTACGGCCCGGGGGCCAGATCAGGCCCGCCTCATTTGAAACGCTGATCCAAACCACTTTTTATCTGCAGTCTGAACTATGATGGGAGAGGATAGAATATTTATAGGTTTAATAGTGATTTACTCTTAGTTATTATTATCATTTTTCTTCTATACACCCAAAGCTCTTCAGCTCATTCAGTTAATGAAATATTCAGCTCTTTTTATGCCAGCTTTTTTTACTTTTTTGGAAGTTATTAAGGATTTTTAGGCTATTTTGGAACATAGCTAATATTTCAGCTACATGCTAGCTGCTTTAGCTAACTTAGTTTTTTTTTCTCTTAGATTTATATTCTAATTTGACTTTTTGCAAATATTTTAGCCTTGTGCTGTTTTTTTTGTGGCTAATTTTGCATTTAGCTAATATTTCAGCTACATGCTAACTGTTCTGGCTAATTTAGATTTTTTCAGTTTTTTGGCTAATTTAGCATTTTGCTTGTGTTTTCAGCTCTTAGCATTAGTATCTTCAGTGACCACATTCCACTTACGGCATTCACGCTAGAATTAGCTCAGGTAATGCTATATATCTAGTTTTTAAAATGTTTTAGTGTCATTTTTTTGTGAAGAATACAGAAATTGATTATTTAAAATCTGGCTGTGTGGCTGACTGGAAAACCATAAATGTTTATGTCTAGGCTGTGATTTTTATACTTTTTCTGTTAGCCTACAAACCGACGCGGCCCCAGATCAGAGAAGAAAAAGAAAAAGTTTGGGGACCCCTGCTCTGGGGGATCTGACCAAGGCAGGTCTTAAATAGGAGGTCAGCAGGTCACTCACACATCACCCCCCAACACACACACACACACACACACACATTTTCTATGCAAATGGTGGGTTGCAGAAAAAACATTGAGTGTTTAAAGAATCAGACACTATTTTAGCCTAAAACCTGAGCACAACATGATGCTTTTACTGTGTTTACCCTTCATACACAACAGCTTTTGCTCCATGTAGGTAATTTAATGATTACTCAGATGGATTTCAGTGTCAATCATTAATTTTTTTCCCATTTGTGTATTACATTTGTCAAATGGAGCCAGTCAAAGATTAACTTCCCTTTTTTTGTTTTTACTTCATCACAGTGAAAACATAAACCACAGTAAATATCCAGAAAATCAAAAACTGTCCAGCAAATATTATTTGTTAATGAATTTAGGTAAAAGAACCCCTGAAGAGGAGAAGCAAATGACAAAAAAACTGCATCAAATCCTTCCTGATCCTCTACTTACAGACAAATAAACTCATGAAATCCTCTGTTTTTGATTCTGTGTTGGTGTGTAGGCTGTTTCGATTTTTTGTGTGATAAATAAAAGAAAACAATGCACAATTAAGATTTGACTCAAGATGAACAAGTAGAGAAGAAATCAATCACACACAACATAATGAAGGCTCCCAAAAAAACAGACAGTTGTAGCATTTAAAAACCAACAAATTCAGAAAGAAAATGAAGGAAAAAAGTGTTTCAGTGCAAAGTATCAGATTATGGAAAAATCAATTAACGACTCCAATTCAACTAATAGATTTAAAAAATACTCTTAAAAATATGCTCAGTCATTTTATATATATATATATATATTCTGAGGCATATCTTTGTTGATGCGTTTTTTTTGTTGTTGATTCTTTAGTTGTTTGTTTGGTTTTTGTTGTTGTTTGCACAGACAATTTGAAGTGTTAGGGTATCGGGAAAAGATTATATAAAAGCAATTCTGTGTGTGTGTGCTTTTTTTTTTTTTTGTTCCTTGTTTTTTTTTATCCGTCTGATTTTGCCAGCCATACAATGTATTTAATTTGTATTACAAAGAGACATATTTGGTTAAAATTGTTTGATTAATTTTCTTAAATAGGAGATAGATAATATTTTTTTTTCTTTTTGACCAATTTCATTTTCACCAAATTCAATAGTAGTTAAGTAATTTATTATTGTGTACAATGAAAATGAAATAAATAAATAAATGTATTTATGTATTCATTAATTAAAATCTTTTTCAGAACACTTAGAAGAATCACAGGTTTTTAGTGCATTAGAGAACTCGTTTTAAAGATTTACTGCCCAAAATCTAATTAAAAACAGACCTGGAGACGAGAGAAGAGTATAAATGAGCTGAAGAACGCAATGAGAATGGAAATTAAAACATTCTGAGAACTGCTCGGGTATTTACCCTTCATGAAAAAGAATATTGAATCTCAAATATTAATATGACAAATAGAGAGAATTTGACGTCTGCAAAGACTGGCAGATGGAGAGAGTCAGTCTGATCTGTAATCCTGACATTTCTGCAAAAATAAAATTCTTATGGAGAGTCAGTTATAGTATGGAAATAAAGGAAAAATCAATCTATAATAAAGAATCAAAAGGGAGTTTTTGGAGACAAAATGTTTAATCTTTATATTTATCCAAGAGATTAGTGGATTTGTTTTACTGACTCTGTTTCTTCTCTCCAGTTCAAACTCTCATCAAGAAAAATGTCCAACAATTCACCACTGCAGTTTTACACACACTCTTCCTCTGACTCTTAATGTCTGTTTACTGCTGTTTGTTTTCCAAATCTTACAAATATCACCAAAAAAATAAACACTAATCACGGTACTCTCTGTATATATTGTATGAATGATATCATAAATTGTATTGGAACAATAAATGCATTAGAATAAAAAGAGTCAGCTCAACATCAAGTCATAATGATCAAGTAAAAATGACTGTCTCTCAGTCTTCAGTGATGTGATCTTACAGGAAACTGAAGGAATCATTTGATTGGCTGTTTTCTGCTATGACCTGATATGTAAATCGTCTGATTCACGACAGATAAATCTCTACTTATTAGGCTACAAAAGAAAAAAAAACAAACAAATAACTGATTTTTTAAAATTTTTCTAAAAAAGAATCGTATCCTCGACTAATATTCAGCAAAATGGTTTAAAAAAATTACACAAACCTTTGAGAGACATTTCTGTTAGTTTCCAGACAAACAAATCCACTCAAAATGTTTCTAAAGTAGTTCCTCATTTAATTAAAAAGCAAGATGACTGCTTTTAACAATCTATCGTCATTTGATATGATAGGTTTGGATTTAGTATTTACATGCTCTGGTTTGAAATCCAGTAAGTTCTGCTGTGATCCGTCAGTCGGCGTCTGAGCTGGGCTCCACGAGGAGTCGGATTTATCCACACACATTCATCGATGAAATGTTTGATTTATGGACTGAAAGAAGACCTTTATCTGCTAAGGAAAAACATTTGGAATATTTTCTGAGCATGAACTGCACTTCTCTGTATTTTCTATGGCAGACACAGATTAGAGGGTTTTTCACCATTTCAGTTGATGCATTTCTGTCTTCAAATCAAAGTCAAACTGATTTTTTTTAAGGTTAAAAATTATGATTTTAAATGTAAAAGTCTGATATATTTTTCAGTAAGAAATCTAAAAGACAGCAATAACACATCTTTTTTCTCTGTAAAGTCATTAAAAGTTATTTTTATAGTGAAGTTCTGGAAACTTCAGGATCAGGTTTTTCTTTTCTTGGATCGTTGTATAAATTTAATGTCAGTCTTTGTTAATTTTACTGCCTGATATTGCATGGTTATGAGGTAAATTAGATGTTTTTGAAATAAAAATATGAAACATTTTCCAACAAGAACCATAAAAAATATACCAACAGTCATGTATTTTTACTGTATGTGAAACAAAACTTCCCGTATTTTTTAATTAAATGTTGGCATTCTACTGTTAAAAAATGAAATAGTTTTTGTTAAATTGTAAAATTTCATATTGTTAGCTCACAGGTTTTTTTTTTTTTACCATGAAATGCATTTTTTTTTTCTGCAGAAGTCTGTTTTTAAACCAATTTTTAAAATTGAAAACAGATCCATAGAAGTTAAGAATATAAAATCAAAAAGCAGGGTTAAGATTTGACTCAAAATCCTGCTTGAAGCTGGTATTTTAATTAGTGTTTTAATTTTAGGGTAATTTATTTTTTAATGAGGTTTACCTTTAATTAGAAATGGTAGTGGTGTATGTATATATATATATATATATATTATATATATATATATATATACATATATATATACATACAAATATATATATATATGTATATATATATTGTGAGTGAAAAAAATGACTTTTCATTTTGTCTTTCTAATTAAACATAAACAAAGTAAACTTTTCTTTTAATTTACAACAGTAAACTTTCATCAAAGGTAAATAGTATTTCTTGAATCAGTATTTTTACTAAAAGTGGAATAAGGAATCAAAACCACAGTAAATGTATCTCAGCGTCAAAGACAATAAATTCTTAACTTTATCCGACTGTAAAATAATCTGTGTTTTATTTTTAAGGCTTTGATTCCTGAATGTCTCTGCTTTGTGGGAGCGCTGAAGTCTCTGATGTTAACGGATCTCTTTATAAATGTTTTCAAAAATCTGTTAAAAGCAGGACCCACCGTCGCTTTCATGGAGCTCAAAGATGCCCCATTCTCCTTCTCCAGCTCCAGAGCACGGTCTCAGATCTGTGCATCATTTCCTCCTCTTTGGCCGGCTGCAGACGGTAATCAGTAACACGGCCTCCTCTTCATTCTTCTGTCAGGAATTTCCAAAAACAGTTTGGTTCAGAACTTGGTTCATTCATCAGTTCATGCTGGTGGGGTTTGATTTTGGCATCAATCCTCCAGAAGTTTATCCCTTCACAGCAGGCGGAGTGCTTCTCTCGTGAGAGTAAAGCCATGCAGGTAGAAGAGGTAAAGTTCTATGATGCTTTCCACACTAGATCTGATCCTTTGGAGTGTTGGTAACATATTGGTTATTATAAATAAGAGAACTCTCAGCAGAACGTACATGTCAAGCTAATTCTTGACATGAACAGGAACTGCTGGTCACATGACCTGTAGAGCGCCACACATCAACAAAGACACGTCAAGAGGAAAAGTCATTTCTTCTATCAGTCTGCTTGAGTTATTTGTTTACATCGACAGTAATATAGTCATGGAGAGTTTTATTTTATCTTTCATGTGTGAATGTTTCATGAGCATTCACACGAGAGCGATTCTCCTGCTCCCTTCCTTCTGTTTTTCTGCACATAAAGACTCAATCACACTTTAAGCGACTTCAGTGATCTTGGTATCAGAATGTTCTGCTTGTTCAGGACATTACTGCTCGTGCTTTTGGGATTGATAAACTTTATAGTTTTTAAATATTGAGCAAAAAGGAATGAATGACAAAGTCTGCAAATTTTGAAATTAGCAACAAGCCTTTAAATATATTCATGGACTGTTTTTTCATCTTTTACAGTAATTTTCACCAAATTTGGAGTTTAGCAACATGCTTACATTTCTGGCTAATTTGTTATCTGCCGAGGTTTTTAGGCATATTAAGAGTTTAGCCTCTATTGTAGCAGCAAGCTAGCATTTTTGACTAAAGTTTACTGAGGAATTTTAGGCTAATTTGAAGTTTAGGAATTTTTTAGCAACATGTTAATGTTTTTGGTTGGTTTGCTATATATTGACTCTCTTTAGGCTAATTCAGTTTACTGGGGAACTTTAGACTATTTTGGAGTTTAGCTAGTATTTAAGCAACACAATTTCTTTTTTGGCTAATTTGACATCTGCTGAGGTTTTTTTGGGCTAATTTGGACTTTAGCTCATTTTTAAGGAAAGACTTAATATTTTTGCAAAATTGGCATTTATTAGGGATTTTAGGCAATTCTACTACATATTTTTCAGAAATGTAGGTCAATGACAGCACTCTTTCATAGTTCTTTAACCAAATTTCCAGTCTATTAGCATTTTACATTTTGTAAATAGCTTTTGTATTTTCAATGAATTCCCGTAGCAATTAAAGTCAACTGCGTCACCATTTTCAGCAAAAAGCTTCAGCATCTTCATCAACTACTTTCAGCAAAAGCATTATCACAAGTAATGCAACTTTTCTAGTTATTATTACTTTCTGGTTTTAACATTTTTAACATTTATTAATGGTGTATCCTGTTTTTTAATGACAAATGCCCTTCTATCTAGCAACAACTTCATTTTAATTTCGTTTTATTAAGTGAACAATGCATTTTTTAATGTATTTTGATGCATTGTTTATGATTTTTAGTCATAAGTTTTACTCTGGCATATTATAGTTTTCATGCATGACTGTTGCATGAACCAAAAATCCCTCTGTGAATCTCATTGTATAAGTGACAGTGACAATAAAGATCTATCTACGTGATGATCTCTCTGAGTCTGAATCTAGATTTTGAGTCTAAATAAGCCGATACTGCAGAGCGGGCGTTCACTGAGATCAACCCCCCACAAACACGCACACACATAATGCTTTGGGGCTCTTCCCGCACCGCTCTCTACTGATTTGCTGACTCAGGTGTTGCTCCCGAGTCCCTCTCTGAGTCCTCCAGTGGAGAACATTTCAGCGACCCCCGCAGAGCTCCAACGGCCCGGAGGAGTGTTTGGTTAGGCTCAGAGGTGAGATTAGTTAGCTGGACTTGGATAAACACTTGGTCCACAGCAAGATGTCACGATGTGATGTGAAAGTAAGACATACGAGTCGTTCAAAACTTCAAGTGACACCTCCTGGGACTCCTTGGGTCGAGTCTAAAGAAGGTCATTCAGGCAGACCTTGTGTCTGTGCAAGATCTGACAAAGAAGAAGTGGAAAATGTTGGGCTTCATTTCATGTTACAGGGCTTGCATTCCAAACTTTTCACGCATTGCAAAACTCTTTTACACCTTGTTAAACTTTGGAAGGTGGAGCATTGAGTGCCCCACATCCATAAAACACAAGACTGGGGGGAGAAGAAAACAGACTTGAACCAGCAGACAACCTGACTGGGAGAACACCTTCAAGAACTGATCCAGTAGAATCAGCTTCTGTCTAGACCTCCTGGTCTAAGGTTTCCTGATTTTGAAGAACTTTTACTCTTCACTGTGATGTATTTCTGTTCCAAAGGCTAAAGGGGATTTCTTATGTTCTCACATCTTTTCATCTCCAGAGAGGAACTGACCACCTCACTGCTGGGAAAATACTCTATTTAAACCATGCACCATCTTTCACGGGATACACAGATAAAAACAACCAAACATCTGTCCGTCCATCCATCCATCCGTCCGTCCGTCCATCCATTCATCCGTCCGTCCGTCCATCCATCCATCCATCCGTCCGTCCTCCATCCATCCATCCGTCCGTCCGTCCGTCCGTCCGTCCGTCCATCCATCCATCCATCCATCCGTCCATCCGTCCATCCATCCGTCCGTCCGTCCGTCGTCCGTCCGTCCGTCCGTCCGTCCGTCCGTCCGTCCGTCCGTCCGTCCATCCATCCATCCATCCATCCATCCATCCATCCATCCGTCCGTCCATCCGTCCGTCCGTCCGTCCGTCCGTCCGTCCGTCCGTCCGTCCATCCGTCCGTCCATCCATCCATCTACCCACCCACCCATCCATCCATTTGCGTCTGTGGTCCTTCTGAGTTACGACCATCTGGGTCTGCTGTTGGAAAAAATGAAATAGTATGAAATAATGAAATAATCAATTATTATCACATTGATTTTTATAATTATAATTTTTATCTTTTGTATGTTGATTTTCTCCTTCAAAATCTGCAGGAATTATGTTATTTGTGTTAAAATTTAAAAAAAAATTACATTTAATCAAAGATCACAAACACTGGAGATCTGGGGTCCGTTTCAAGAAGCAGGTTAAATAAATTTAGAGTTGAAACCTGAACTCAGAGTCTGTGGACTCAAAGTTCTCAAACTTCGAGTTTCTGGTTTCAGAACATCTGAAAATGTTTGATTCAATCAACTTGAAGTTGTTAGAACCAGAATTATTTGCGAGCGTCTCAAGTCTCAACCATTAAAATCCCTGATCAATGGAGCAAAGACAGCACGATTCACCATGGCAACAGGATCAAACACCTTTAGGTCTTCATACTTCCGGCGACAGAACTTGATGAGTTCCTACAAGCATATGCTGACTACCAGCACATTTTCCACAAGGAGATCAACCCAGCTGCAGCGGTAAAACAGAGAGTGAAAACATCTGCTTCATACAGCAGAGTTAATGCATACGTCTACATTTGAATTAGAGAAACAATAATATTTGATATAAAACCAAACCGTTCGGTACGGCATTTTTCACGGTAAGCATTTCATTTATTCAGTCCCACTGTGAGTTGCCTTTAGCATGTGTCTGTGTATTCATGTCTTCCTTGTAGAGTCTGTCTGCTCCAGGTCTGCTCCAGGTCTGCTCCTACTCCTCCCCGTCCTGGCAGAAAATACTTTACTTTTCCCTGGGAGGCAGAGCCCAAATGCTAAAAACTTAGCCTTTTAGCTAACTGCTCAAATAAAAACGTATAACTTTCCACGTACAGCTGGACTTCCTGGATAACAGAACTAAATCTCTGTAAATGTTCATTACATTTTCAAACTGGAAAACAAAGAGTGCAGTACTGCAGAATGTCAAGACTGAAGAGAACAGCTTAGATTGTTGGAGTTTATTATATTCATGTTTACAAGTATTGAGGACTGAGGAACTTTTACATTTGAATAAATTATATGCAAGTTGTAATGTTTACACGCTTACAAGAGTTCTATGTAAGTGTGATTCTGCAATAACTGCCAAGAGCTGTAAACTTGAAAAAATAATATAATAACAAAGTATGTTCTATTATTTCTGTTTGCAAAAGAAATAATCTGTGGAATAGTAGGTAATCAGGTTTCTTTTATTGTTTAATATGTACCGAACCATGACCCTCGTATTATATGGAGGAACTGTGTGCAAACTGTTTCGTTGCATCCCTAATTTGAATAATTTCAATTCAGGATAAGAACTAAATAATGTCAAGAAACGCCAGACAATCGACTCGTATCCTCAAAATCCTCTCCTGACGTAAATGACGTTTCCTCCGGATTGATCTAACCTCCTCGTCTACGGGATCATCTGTGAATGGACGTGTCGTTTTGGTTTCTGCGTGGCGAAAACAGAGATCAATATCAGAGATTTTCAGCCGTTCAGTTTAGATCCAGATTCCAGCTCAGGTGAGGAAAACGAAGACGTTCATGGATCTATTTGTCTCCTAGTGGATGCATCAGAATGGAGTGGAGCAAGGAGACTGTGGCCCACCAACTGGAGCAACTACATCTATACTAAGTCATTTCCAACTGTTTTTTTTGTCTACCCCTGATTAAAGTGATTTAAATAAAGAAAGATTCAGAAACGACATTTTAAGCTAAATGTTTTTTCTATATGTCCTCCTTCTTCAGAAAAATGGCACAGAAACATTTTAAAAGCAACAAAAACATAGTGGAATTGATTGAGGTAATTAAATCTAAAATTAAGAGTAATTACATTCTGTAATTTGTTACACTTAAAAATATTAATTTCTTCCCTTTGTCAGTGTACATTCATCTGTTTTCTCCTTCTTTTTACCGTCCTCTTTTTTACCTTGAACATGTCTTCAGCGCGCAGTACTCCATCTCTTTTTTCATTTCAAGCCCTGACTGTTGCATTGTGGGGCAGCTTACAAAAGCCTTCACCTCCGCCTGCACCCCATCTTTAATTCATCAGTAAAAGCGACCATCTGTCCTGACCTGTGACGTCGGTCCGTCTGAAAAATCAGATAATGGACTCAACATCAGATAATGCGGCCCAGGATTTTCTGATCATCCCGTTTCCTGACTCACTTTGCATATCAGAATATCTGATTTTTGAGGACATGAAACAGACTCTGAGTTTCTTTTCATTTTTTTGGGCAAAGATATTCACTTAAAAAATAAACTTGGATGAAAACTTTTCCGTCAAGAACGCTTGTAAAACATTTTTCAAAATGGATGAAAAAACAGAAAAAAGCTAATAGATTTTCAGAGGAAGACACATTTACCTCTCAAATCAATGAGATGTTCTCAAAGTTTTACAGTGGCTGGTCACCACAGGGAGAATATAGTGAGGCGTGAAGAGTTAAAGCTTATTTTCACAGCTCATTGGTGTCATTTCCTGTTTGGGAGCAGATTTTAGAAGCCCTGCCAGTGGATGCAGTCACTCCTTCTTTCTCCTGCTGCCCCTCTCTTGGCCTCGCTGCGGTCTGCACATTTCTAACTCATTCTAAATATTCAGATCCTAATATTTACTTCTCGCCTTTGAGTGTAGGCCGAGTCCAACCTCAGTAAATTTGTGTGCAGGAAAGTGGAGGCGGCAGGAACTAATGTTCTCATTAATTCTGTGGAGGCAAACAAACATTTGTCTACTTTCAGGCTGTGTGACGGTGCGGGGGCTCAGCTGCAGAAATGCTCAAACGTTCATTGAGACAGGTCGATTCTTTAGAAAACTGACCAGAAATTGTTCAAATCGACCAGAGATTGATTCTAATCCCCAAAAGTTCTCAAAACTAATGCTCTTCTAGAGCAGAAATTTATGATCAGAAATGTAATTTAAAGTCTTCACAGTTTAGAAGAGCAGAGAAACTGTTGCTCTTGTGTTTGGATTTTAACAACTATTAGGTAGAACACTATTATCAGATGAGAAAAGAGCCAGCAGTTGCATTTTTTTTTTTAATTTCAAGTATTTTTAGCTCCGGGCTCTCTGCACTACAGACGCTCAGAGTGAGATCCACAGGATAAACAGGATTCTGACTTTATTATGCTGTCAGCCTCGGGGATTGTCTTTGATTGATTCTCTTCCTCAGGTGACAGACTCCTGATCTTCAGTCTGTTGAATGACCATAGATTATTTTGATCCTATCTACTTAAGGTGTGACAGAGTTGAAGGTTGAGGTTGGACTGCATCGAGGATCAGCTTTGATCTCCCTCCTGTTTCTGTAGTGACAGACAGACTGACAGATGAGGTTAGACAGGAATCCTGATGTTTGCAGATGACACTGTGATGTGTCATGGGAGCAGGTGGAAGAACATCTAGAGTGGTAGATATGTGCTCTGGAAAGGAGTGGAATGAAGATCATCTGCAGAAAGACAGAATATCAGTGTGTGAATGAGAGGAATTCAAGAGGAGCAGAGGTGGAAAACTTGAAGTTCTTTGGGTCATCAGTCAGAACAACAGAGAATTTGAGAAAGAGCAGTTTGGAGTTGGTACAGGAAGGTTTTAGGTGTGATGTGGGACTAAAGAGAGTCATCAAAACTGAAAGGAAAGATGTGGAAGACTGGTGAGAGCAGCCATGCTGTGTAGATCAGGGGGCGGCAACCTTTCACAGTAAGAATCATGTGGACTCGTTTTATCAAAACCTAGAAGGAGCCGTATAGTCTTACTTTAACCTTTAAGAAATTTGGATTTGCATTTATTATATCTTCTTTTAAAAAAAAAATTAATTATGTCTATTTTTGGCACGAACAAAAGCAAAACTATAAAAAGAAACTAGCATCTCTTAAAATGTGATTTTTCTGCCTTTATTACATTTGACAGAAGCTCAAATAACTTTTTTTCAAAATAAAATATGTACTGTGCCAAACAGGATCATCTCAGTGCAGCTAGTAACCAATGTTGTGTAGCATAAAAGAATCTGTGCTTTTAACTCATAAAAGATAAAATTTTTTATCAAAGTTATTATTTTATTGCATATAAATCTGTTCATTCTGGAGGTAGAGTTGAACAAACACGGCGTCTTCAGGTCAACAGGGATGGAAAAACCAACATAGTCTATCATCTATGTGTACCTCATAAATTTAACTAATCTTAATGAACTAATAGTAATTATGTAATCCTTGGTTTAAAAAAAAAAAAAACTATTATTTTATATTTCTTTGGGCAGACTTTTGTCACCAACTGCTCTCTGCCTTTTCTCTTGTTGATTATATGTTAGACATCCAAAGCCACACCCCCGCTCCGGCCCACCACATTGATTTGTGTGATGTGTGTTTAAAGTGTTCCCCCGCTTGATTCGTGGTTTCACGTATATTTTCAGTCACATGACTCCTCCGGTTGGTCACAAAACTGCAACAACTCAAGACACTTGTATGAAACTTTTGCTTCCGAAGGAGCAGCTGGAATTTACCAGGAAGGGAGCGCAGTTGAAGAGCGCGCCACCCTGTCCGCTACGCACGCACTCACAGCGAGCCTGCATGGAGGAATGGCATCAGTTGACTCAGAAGCAGCTTGGAAATATCCTGATAATCGTGGAAGATAATTATCATCCAGAGCAGGTGTTTATCATGGATCATGGGGGTGAAACGGAGATTCGTGGAGGTCTCCGGTCCCTAACTCCCATGAATGGGGAGGGGAAATACAGTATTTTCAACTCTACAGTCTGTTTAGATCCAGAAGTATATTCGCTTTGTCAATAGTGGTATTTTATTGTAAAAAAATGATTATATTTTGAAAATTGGCAGAATTTCCTGCCAGGATTGATGCAGATCACTCGCAGCTCAGACAAAAAATATACTAGACACCAAAACGAGGCGGCTGTGGAGGACCGCTGCACTTCCACGTGTGAACCCAGAGTTAGCTTACACGCTAGAGATGGATCCAATGCTGATTGCTAATTAAATGTACAAGGCAAGAATCGCACAGGGGGAAAAAAATCCAAAACAAACCAAATAAATCAAAATGTGAAACTTCAAAAATGTAACTTTTTACCTTTACAATGAATAAAAACAGGCAGGAATATTCTCCCAGAATACATCAACCCTTCATCACCGGAGCTCCTGCGTTCATGTTCTTTGATTCATTGTAACTATTCAATTGTTAATCTGTTCAACATAAATCCTGCACATTGTGAAGGAGAAAAGAGGCGTGAGCTGCTGGAAGTGTGTTGATCACGTTAAATACAGTATGTTAAAAATTTCATGTGGTTAAGAGTCACCAGTGAAACCTCAGAGGTTGAAGGGGTAAATGTTTCTTTTTGGAGGCATTTTTGCTTTGAAAGACATCGGAGACGTCATTTCCAGCGCATACTTGAAAGAGAAAAGAGACAGGACTTACTGCTGACTCTTGTCCCGATCACAGAGACCCTCAACCTTCTCCCCAGCTGGACAAAGGGGGTCAGCCCCCTCAGACTCTAAACCTCCTTTCTAAATTCTCTGGTAAACCTTGGCGGTTGTGCACCTCTGTCCCTCAAACACCCCACTCCTTCATCCGTCCTTGTAGCCTGACATCAGCCTCTAGCATTCCTCTCTGGATCACATGGTGTTGCAGATCAGCCCGGGCTGAGAGATCCAAGTAGCAACGTGGTGCCAACATTCCAGTGTAGCACGCGTTTTGTTCAAGGGATTTCCTGTGAGCTTTCATGTCAGCATGGTACAATTACTGCTGCTCAGCAATCACTGACTGTGACAGGTGGACATGGGGCCAGGGGTGAACGACAAGTCGGCCTTGAGCTGGAGGTAGCCCTCGGAGCTTAAGGCTCACTGGGAGACCATTTCTGCAAGACGACAAGTTTTACAGATCGAATTAAACAAAACAAACAGACAAGAAATAGTGGAGGAGAGAAGCGTGGAAGCCTGAAAGGGCAAGAAGACTTCTCTGGAGACTTCACTTCTTCTCTTCTCTTTGATTGTCTGAAGTTGTAATACACTTAAGACACACAAGGCCCACATTAACTCTAAATCAGATCATATTTAGCACAGATTAAATCAAGCCTGCCTCTGAATGAGGTGCAGCTGTGTGTCCGGCTCTGTTTTGACTGGGCCACTTGAGGAGGCTTTGATGAGAAGAGAGGAGTGAGTTTCCAAATCACTCATCCTTGCAATATTTCACGGATACGCCTTTGGTCTATCAGACAGACTTGTAATCGATGTGTTATTTTCTCAAACCTGGCAGAGCTTTGGATTTGCTCTGGCACTCGAGCCGTTTCATAGAGAGGAGAATCAGCTTTGCATCATGGATGCAGTCTCACTCACCTTTCATGCTTCATCTTCATTTCATCCTCTGACTCTGTGAGTGTTGCTCTTCCTTTACTCTCACAGCTGCTGCTGAGTCAATAGCATTCACTGCAATTGTCTAAATTAGATTCCAGCGTCTGTGCCTGCAAAGCTGCCAAAGCAACCATTGTCCCTTCACCGCTGGTCAGTGATTCCTGCAGAGACTAACTGGATTTCATCTGAGGAATGTCAGAAATCTTTTGTTTTGTAATCCTGGAAAAGTGACCACAACCGCTCTGAGATTTGCTCTTCACTTTGCCAAACAAGCCTGCTTCTTTGAGCTGTTGCAGTGCTCACATGAAGAAGAACAGACATCGCTGAGATGTGATGTGAGCCTTTGACAAAATATCGTAGAGAAACTTTGTGTCTTCTACTTTAGGTGGTAGAAACAGTGGTTTCCATGATGAAGCTCGCCTTAACAAGAAGGTTGCTGTGAGTTTGGGAGGATTTAGTGCCAACAAATCAGGGAGGAAGAGAGACGGGACAGATGTCCACCCATCCATCCATCCATCCATCCATCCATCCATCCGTCCATCCATCCGTCCACCCACCCGTCCGTCCGTCCGTCCATCCGTCCACCCACCCATCCATCCACCCATCCATCCATCATCCATCCATCCATCCATCCATCCATCCATCCATCCATCCATCCGCCCGTCCGTCCGTCCGTCCGTCCGTCCATCCATCCATCCATCCAAGTGTTGTGTGGTTTCGTTTGTTCTCAGTCATGTTCTGAGTTGCCCTACACCTGTTCCAGGTGAGTCATGCTCCACACCTGTCGTGATTTCTGTTAATTGATCATCCCTCAGAGGTGAACCTCTAATGAGGTCATACCAAAAATGACAGGTTTTTGATATAGTTAAAAAACAACAAAATCATAAAATCATTAAAAGTTTTTGGGGAAAACTTTAAAAATGCATCAAACGAGGATAAGATGGAGACTTTAGAACAAACTAAATGTGAAGATCAGTTCCTATGATCTTTTTGAAGGATCTGTGAGAGTTCAGACGGCCGTGATCTGTGACAGCATCTGAGAGCATGCACACAGCAGCGGTGGCCGTTCACTTGATGACTCACCTTTGTGTTGTCCGACTCAGTGACTGCCGCACACACGGGCGGATGTGCAGAGGAATCAAACTCGCGTGGCCTCACACACATGCCTGAGCAATTATTCTGAACAACCAGCAGCAGCTGCTGAAGCACCTCTGCACCAGTACCCCGTGCTTGACCTGGTCTGGCCCGCTGGACGAGACTTCTTAAGCCAATGAAGGGGAAAAAGTCAACAATAGTCTCCCTCCTACACGGAGATCACGATTGCTTCTGAAGTTATTGTTCTTCCATTGATGCTGTTCAGTGTCTTCATGTTTCTCTGTGTTCCCAGCAGCTGCTTTGGTGTCTGGGTGTTCTCCTGTGATGATCTCCTGTGTGCTCTTGTGACAGGGTGAACTGTCTCATCTGCATGGAGATTCACATAAAATTCTGAGGGCCCCTGAATGCACCACCTCCATTGCTGGGAATTAGGGACAGGTGTGCAGCAAGAGTGTGCCTAATTACACTGTTCACACTGGACGCAGAAGCACCGCAAAGCGTCACTGAATGGAGGTCGCTTCCATTCGGCGCCCTCGTTAACGGTGTGGTTCGTACGAAACTGAAACTCTGTACCAGGTTGCTGCCAGTATCAGAAAGAGGAGGATTTTGGAGCTTCGTAGCGGCTCAGATAAGAACCTATGAAGCTGATCAGTGATGTGTACACCGCTCTGAAAAACAACAATATCATAGAGATTAGCAGGGAAATATGCATTTACTTCAGCTTTTGAGAAAACTTGAGCTGCTGCGCTGACGGTCATGTAAATAAAACATGTTAGCCACATTCATCCTGTCATCACACGGAAATGTTTCTGGAAAGAACTGGCTTGTTTTCCTTCACTTCCTTAATGAACCATTTAAATGCTAGATATAGCAATCTTGCAATAAAACTTTTAGAAACTTTAGAAGTATTTTGTTGTGTCTGATTTCAGACAACATTGACTGATCCCTTAAAAAACAAATATTTTGAAATTTACCAGAAGAAAAGCAGCATGGATTTCTGGGTAAAAGCAACGTGTTAATGAGATATCATCATTGTGCTTATTGCTGTGATCTTTAAATAAAATTAATTTTACAGACATTAAAATTCAGGTAGATTCAATTTAAGTCATACTCTCTCCCTCTCCTCAACTCTCCAGCTTTAAGAGTCTTTTAAAGTCTTTTAAAGTTGCTCATAAGCGGCTTTAATCACCAAGCCACTGCAAACAGCTGCAATGAGGAGAGTTGAAGATGGCACCGAAGAAAATTATGAAGCCGATTTGGTGGAGCTCAAAATCGCGCTCGCAGACATCCAAGCTAAGTTATCTCTGGCTGTTCTCTCTGATGCTAAGCTATCAGTTCTTATGGAGCTGGATGCTAAGCTAACACAGCTGTTACAAGTCGTGGAAGATTTCCGGAAAAGGCACGTAATGAACAACAAGATAATCGCCAAGATCTCCTAGAGAGAAGAATGCACGACCAACAAGTACGGATGGATAATGTGATTCTCACGGGACTTCAACTACAACCCAGAATGCAGCCTGGTGCTACCACAGCTAGCACGGATGCTAACAGAGCTGTGATGGGAACTAACTCTGTGGAGGATCAAGTTGGAGTATTTCTTGAGTCTAAAGGGATTTCCTTGGACCTAAATACTGTCGAGGTCTGTCATCTGCTTCCTCGGAGAAAGAACACGGATAAACCAGCGATCCTGATCAGGTTCGTGAATTGAGAGCATAATAAACATATAAATATAATATACTGATAAATATAAATGATTTGTCTATGGATGTTTGAAAATTGATATTAATGATCCTTTATAACCTGAATCTATTATTGTAGAGTATAAAAATATTTGATATTTAGTCCTGAACCGGATATTGATAGTTCATGTAGAGATAATGGTATGGTCGAGCCGGGGTGGGATTATATAATTTATTCATTCATTCATTCATTCATTCATTCATTCATTCACTCTTAAAAAAGTGAAAAATTGTTCTGGCACAGTCTTGGGATATATCGTGATACATATCGTATCGTGAGACGTGTATCGCGATACATATCGTATCACCAGACTCTTGCCAATGACCTGGCAGTAGAGGCACAGGACACGGGGGAGTGGCCTTCAGAAGTTGGGGACGCTCCAGCTGTCGGAGCTCCCCGCGGCAGCGTTGGAGAGCTCTGTCGATGGGAACTACATGCGGTGGGAGGAGCCAGAACACGGTCGGAGGAGAGGGGTGTGGTTATGACCTGCCCCTCTTTGAGCTAAGTACTCTTCGGAGACTTCTTATATTCTGTTTTTTAGAAAACCCAGGAGGGATTATTTTAGTGGCCAGGACTACCTTTTTTAATTGCATACATTTATTTATTGTTTGATTAAATGTGTATTTTTATAGTTATTTTATGCAGCCTGGCGTTTTAGTCTGAACCTCCCTGTGTGTTTTTATCTTTAACAGAGGCTCTTGGCTCCAAACAAAAGGCTGGACAGTACAGACCCTGTCCTGAGGCAATAAACTCTATAAATAAATCATAAAAAATAATTGTTATTGTTTTCAGTTTTTTATCCATTTCCAGTTCAATTCCTTTTCAGTAGTTGCTTTTCCATTGACAATGAATTTGCATTAATTGGATTTGCGATGATGAATTCCATTAATTAAAAAAAAATGTAAAACAATTTATCGTAAAAAAGATTATTTGGGCTTTTGTTGGAGGTGGTTTTTGGGCCGTATTGAAATTGACTTATTTCACACACACTTTTTAAGAATAAATTAAATGCACTTCCTGGTAGGAGGTGGTTGCCTGGGCGCTCCAAAGCGGGCGCCACAAGAGGTCCCACAGCAGCACAGCTCATCTAAAGTTGGGCGTGTCATGTGGAATTGTTGGATCCACAGCTCCACTGTAAAATCACCCACCCAGACTTCCCCAAATCTCTCCATGAGAGCCTGCCACTCCAAGGCCTGAATAAGAGGCAGACGTCTCCTTTGATAGATGATGATAAGTGTGGAAGAAATGTGAATGTATCTTATCATGTTATCAAACAGAAAAACTGCTCATTTGTTAGAATGTTTATTTTAATGCTTTGAACAGGCTGCTCACGTGTGTCTGGTTCATTCACAGGTTTGCCCATTTTTCACCAGCAGACACCCTGAATCCACCCGTGAAGGCAGTCGTGACTATAAGAATGTATAGGAAGAATTGGTCAGGTATTGAACTGCACAGAAATAAAAATCACAAAGGTCCAAATGATGTTTGGTTTGCTGATCACAGAGGCTGCAGTTATGCAGCAAAGTCCAGTAAAGTATTGAAAGCTACAAGCTGAACTTTATGTGCTTTTCTTGAGCTTTTACACATCTGACTGGAGCAGCAGCAAAAGCGGAAAAGTTTGTTCTTATTTATGATCTGAAGTATCATCACTGCAAACTCGTGACAAAAACAATCTTTCTGCAAGCACATTATTTTGAATACACAACTGTGGCAGTTTATAACAAAAGCTGTCTGTTGTAGAGATTCAGACTCACAAAAGTAAAACAAGTGGCCTGACAAATTGAGCTGTTATTACTACCAGAAATCAGCATTTTTTGTGGTCAGACTTCTCGGTTCTCTGCATGTTTCTGGAAAGAACTTCTCATTTTGAGGAACACGTTAAACTGGCAGAGGCCTCACATGAGGAGTTTAAACATGCATGAAGATGTTTTTAATGATTAGAAACGAGTTTACTGGTGCTCTGTGGGACCGTAAAATGATTTTTAAAAATGTAGGCGATGACATCATCATGAAATCCCTCCTGAATGCATTTCTAGATTTGTTTTATGATGGGGGAATTCAAGAAAGAATAACTTTATTTCTATTGTATGTTAAAACGGTGTCTTCCGGTCTATTTGTAAATAGATAAATAAATAAAATAATTAAACAATAACAAATAAAGGTAACATTTTATAATAATTACACACTTTAAAGCATTAGCATTAGTTGAGCATGGGTTAAAACTTAATTAATCATTCATAAAGCCTCCCTTCTACTTTATTAAACATTAAAAAGTAGCTCATATGTTGTATTTTAACACTTTATTCTTGATGTGTTTATTAATAGCATATTAAGACTTCATTCATTAACAATTAAACATTTGAAATTAAGTATTGAATGATTTACAAACCAGTTATATTTAGGTGGTTAGGTGGTGAGTTTCAATCTGATTTAGAATAAATGATTTTAAAAACATTGTGATTGTTTAAACATACTTCCATATTTTTAGACATGTACTGTTAATCTTTTATTCAATGATTTATAAACCCATAGTCCTGTTGTAACTCAAGATGAATTCATGTACTTGAAAAAAATGTAGTAGTTTTTAAGACCTATTTTAGAGTGAGGACTATTTATGTCTTATAAAGTCTTTTCACATCAGATGTTGCAGTTTTGTTACCTGCTCAAAAAAAGGGACAAAATGGAGGAATACACAGTACATAAATATTTATTATACAATTGAAATGGAAAAAGACAGGATTTTTAATGAAGGTGAATGTAATTATGCAGAAAAACCAGAGTACATCTTTTGTATATCATCTTACATATATCTATATATATAGTTATAGATGAATATGAAGTAAGCCCAAATAACGGTCTGTTTTCTACTGAAATACAGCAAATCTTAAATTTGATTATTATATAACTTTTCAAGCGTAAACCCGATCAATGTAACTCCAGCTGATGCGGCGTGAGTCTCCACATATGGCAGCAAACGTACAGTTTTCATCCAACAGAAGCGTTTTTTCACTGAAACAATATATATTTTGTAAGTATAACAATTTAACAAACTGCATGCCGAGAATGTTTGACATGTTTCACTAGAACTCTAACACTCTCATCCATGTCATCTCATTTTCAGTGGGTGTCAATCAAATCTTTTTTTCTTTATGTTTCTCTGTTGCCTCAGATCCTGACCTGCGATTCTTCCTCTGTGGTTGTCGGTTGGAATCTGTGATTTTGCTTCTCTGTGATTGAAATGAGCTGATTCAGAGGAAGGGGGTGTCGGGGCGGCCTTCACTGACAGACAGCTTTGCCAAAAAGCTGAGTTTATTTGCCTGGAGAAGACAACACTGGACATTTTCTCATCAACGGAGATAAACACTGGTAGTCGTCTGTGACTGCAGCTGTATGCAGGCTCTCCGGCTCAGCTTTGATGTTTCCTACAGATAGTTATAAACTTTTGTCCTCCAATTAAAACCATATTCAATCTCTCACACAATTGCCGTATGAGTCAGAATCCACTCCAGACGTGCAATCTTTGAAATCCCACCCTCATTTGTAATGACAGCCAAACAGCAGAAGAGAAAGATGGATCAAATATTTACTTTCTCCATTGTTTTCATACTAAGGTCTCCTCTTTCTCAAGATATTCATAAGATGTAAAAAAAATGAGGTGAAGAATGTTTTAAAGAAATTAAATCTGGCAGGTTTGATAGCAGTTTTCCACTTGTTCGGTCATTTTGGTGTAATAATTCACGGAGAGGCTGACAGGGTAGAACATGTTCCATGATAGGAAGATGAATGATAAAACAGACTCATGCAGAGGACCGAGCGGACAAAACAAATATTATATTTCATGTCTTAAGGTAGTCACCAAAAACTACAGACTGTAAACAGAAAATATGACATTATCTTGGGTAATTGCTGAGTCATGTTCGTCTCTAATGTCCTTTATTTCTGACATTCTGTTGTGAAGGATTCATCTTTGGAGTTCCTTCAGAAGGTTTCCAAGCTTCTGGTGAAAGTTTCCAGTCCACTTTTGTTCTAGCCTATGTCATATTTAGGATAGTTTGATGGACAGCAGCTGGACGTTCTCCTGAGAATTGAACGGTTTATTTTCCTTTTTTATCCTCCAAGAAACAACATGATGTTATCTCTGAGCTCAATACCCTCGAGGTCCTAACTCGTTGGTGTTAAGAAGCTCCACAAAAAGCTACAACCAATCAATCTTAGAATCAACAGGTAAGAGAAAATAACTGAAAATTCAATGACTCAAAAAAACTGGAGAAACTTTTAGGAAGACAGAGGAATGTTTGTGGATGAACTGGTTTAAATTTGGTTGGTTTTTGTCACTAGCAGTTAACTTTCTAAGACAAAACATCAGCATTCAGACTCACATCTGAGCATGAAAACTTCAGTTTGTGCTTTTTCTCTAGATTTGCTGCTACAATCACAGACGCTGCAGTTGATTTACTTGACTAAAGATGTTTTTATCTGCTCTAACTTTATTAAAAAAGTCCCACTCCAATCATCTTTTCATCTATTTTAAAAGCATTTCCAGTAATCTTTAAATAATGACTGTATATTCTGTTCATAGGCAACATTCTAAAAACTGTTTTTATTTTCTGGGACAGAGTTTCTGCAGAGTTTATTCAAAATTGACCTCTTATTTTGAGGAGGAAATCATTCCCATGAAGCAACCCCACCTCCATTTCCCATCACCCATCTTTTTACGCTCTCCTGCTAGCTTACAGCCCCATACCCCCACAACCTAACGTTAGCAGTGCAACAACATCATTTCCATCCAGTCAAACAGTTCCAATTCTCTTTCACTACAAAACTTGATGCCAACATCTGCGTTTCTAAAGCTCAAAGGTGTTGAATCTCCATCATCTCTCTACTCCTCACACACACCTGAGCCTCAATGGCCGGGGGGCGTGTCGCCCGCCCACAGTCTCTTCTACAACCTTTTTAAAACAGCGTCTTTTCATCTGTTTCTGATTCACAGTGAACTGACTAATAAAACCCTCAGAAATGCTGATTTTCATTTTTATTTTCTTTATAGATGTCTTGCATCAGGGGTCGGTAACCTTGGGCACGCGTACCACAGCTGGCACGTGGAGGTAAAGACAGCGGCACGCCGGGTGTGACAACAATTAACACTTTTGTCGTTAGTTTATATTTTTTTGGATTTGTAAAGAGTGAACATCTCTTCCCACAAGGATCTTTGATTCTCCATGTCGTCACAAGGAAAGGATCCATTCATGCAGCGCTGTGACTGTGACCACGCCCACCCTTATAAGTACTGCAGCTTTTTTCTTTGAACTTCATAGTTTCACTCAACATACGTCACCTTCAGTATCAGCCTTCATGACCTTCATGATTGACATTAATGCACACTGTAGGAAAAAAAGTTTGCTGCAGTGAAATAAACAAGCTGTAATAATTCCAGTTTGTAAGTGTTGAGATGAAGGTGTGGAGATATTAACGTGTCTGTGGATGGAACGTGAGCGCGTGCGTGACTGGAAGAAAAGTTTATGACTTCTGTTCATGTTTTTGCTGACATCAATGAAGTTCTGTTTTCTCATGGAGATCTTTTGTATCGTATTTGCTGGTTTAGTCTGTGTTCATATTCTCGGGGTTCTTCTTGTTGGAGCGGTTCCGGTCCAGCATGCAGCCTCACAGCTGTAGTGGACCTGTTACTGTCTGGTTCTGGTGGGTTCTGTGGTCATGATCTGTGGTTGATCTGCTGCTGGTTTAAGAGATTCCAGAAGTTAATGGATGTTGGTTTCAAATTTTCTCTTTTTTTGTATTCAATGTTTGGCATTTGGTTTCAATATGAACTAGTATTTAAATGAATCTTACAGCTGATCATCACTGCATTTACTGATGATGAAAATAAAGAATGATGCTGTCCAGTTGCAGGAAATTGAAATCACTATAAATAACAAACAAAACAGTAAAAACATTGAGTTTTAAATGCAATAAAAGCTTCATCTAAGAATGAACTAACAAGTTACTCAGGTTCTGTCTCATAATGTAACAAAAAAAAAAAAAAAAAAAAACAAACACTTGTTTATGTTTTTATATGAATAGTTGTGAAGTTCTTAGGAATATTCTGGATAATTTTTTCTGATGTATCCAATCATATTGGTGTTGGTATCACATTACAATACACATTAGTTTCCAGGGCGGCAATGAGTTAAAATCCAGAGAGGATCCTGAGATAAGACCCTTCAATCTGTTTCATAACTTGATCTCTGTACCTTCAAATACAGGATTGTATCAGGAAGATCAAACTCTCTGCATAACCACCTGTGTGAATCAGTGAAAGCTGATTGACGGTGATGACAGAGTTCACATTATAGTTGGTGATGCCGCTCTTGTTAGGGAGAACATTTAGAATGATAAACATAGAATTATAAACAATATAAACGTTGCTGATTCCTGTCCTACATCGTGAGAAAAACGCTACAAGATCAAGTTACAAACACCAAAAACACTATGTTCCTCAGAGTGAGTCTTTGAAAATTTGAAAGTATTGTATCTAAAAAATATATTTCTAAAAGTGACCTAAAATGTGAAAACATTGAAAAGTCAAAACTAGAGTTCCTCAAAATTTCACGAGATACACATTTATTACATCAAGTGTTTTATTCACTGTTAACATTTATAATAAATTATTTACAATAACACAGCTATTAACTCAATGATCTGAACTGTCTCTTTTATGTTGTATAACTCTCCCAGTACATTCAGAGTGTCTGTTAGTTAATCTACTCCCTGCAGGACATCTCTGAAACTTTTGTTCTGAAAGATATCTGCATATAGAGGTCTCCTACACGTCTACTTGTAGACATCTGATTACAGTTTTAAAAACATTTTCTTATCTTCTTCTGTACAACAGTGTCTAGATGGTGTTCAGAGACAGTATAAAGGTACAGACCTGCATTGACATGCATAGATGAGGAACACAAGTGGACGCTACACCAATGGTGTCATGTTTATATATGAGGAAAAACAGGATGACGGCAATCAAGACTCACAATGGTAGAAACATGTTTGACTTGTCTTTTCTATTTTATATATAGTAAAGGTTTAAAAAAGTTCTCTTACTAACATCTGAAAATATCCCAAGATTAGACGTCAATGTGTTGTAGACGTCTATATGCAGAATGAGAGATATCTGATAGAGAAACACAATAGAGACGTCCATAGATATCTAATTATTTAATTAATATCTATTGTAGATGTAAATAACTGATAGACATCATGTGTCTGCTTGGAAGAAAGTACCTAAAAGGCTTGTTTACAACATGCAAGGCATGATGGGATTGCAATGCAATGAACTGTAGGATAATAGGATAGTAGGATAATAGAAATGTCTACTGGGCTTCTTTGACCCTTCTAGTGGTCTTCCTTTTTTTCTGTAAACAGATTCAGCATCAGTGTCAACCAGATGTGTCCAAATGTTACTGTACGTAGAGAGAGACAGATGTTGTCTGGGGAAAATGTGAGAGCGAACTACTCATCCTGTTCTTTAAACCCAAATAACAATAAAATGCAAGTGAACTATGGAGTGAACGTGTCTTCCACAGGAACTCTTTTGAATGATATCCAACTCATTTTTATCAAATTTATACTGACATTTATATGTGAAGATCAGAAAAAAAAATCTATGAATAAAGTATTTTGTGAAAAAATACTTAATTCCACATTAAATTTGGGTTTATATGAGCTATTATATATTATTATGTATCACTGTAAATGCATACATTTAAAACACGTGAACAGAAAATAACAGAAATAGGTTTCTTGTACAAACCACTGAGGTTTGGATCACAGAAACGGATAAATCTGTTCTTGTCGTTTGTCTCTTGAGGCTCTGAAGGTCAAGAGGTCACAGGCTGTTGCTACACGTCTACATAACGGGATTTAGACAATCACAATTAATGAATCGGAGGATGATTTATTACTGAGTTTGTGGGACACACGACATTTTAACAGGCCACATTTGGCCCGCGGGCCAGACTTTGGACATGCCACATTTATGTGTTTTCTGTGCTTTTAAAGTCACTTTTTCCTAAATAATTTGTATTAAACTGATACAAAATGAGTGAAATTCTGATGAAATGTAACCTGCAAGAGTTCAGACATCTGAAGCTCCAGATTGATCCTCACCTGAGATGATCAATCAGACACTTGTGGCCCTTTTTTATCGTTTGTTTATTGTTTCTGTCTTCCACAAGTGTTAACGCTTCTCTGAGTCTGAGCTCTGCGAATAGCCTAATAAATGGACATGCTCCAGTTCTGTGTTTACCCATCCATCATAAAGCAGGAGGCCAGAGAGTCACAGGGTGTTTGGTTTCCTCTGAAACCCTGAAAGTGCAGCACAGATGAGGAGCCGAGGAACAAAGCTGAGGAACAAAGAGGTTTTATTGGAGGGCATCCCTGTGGGGGGCTGGTGCCCTCAGAAAGGCGGAGCTTCAAGCTGTCTCTGCTGCTCCCTGTTGCGCTTTAACTGCAGGCTGAGGTCCCATCTGTGTGAGCACTTTGGGTCATGCGCCCGTTGACCTCTCGCTGTTTCCTGAATTAGGCCTCTACAACATGGATGCCTGGTCTGAATGACATCATCCCTTAAAAACACTTGGCATGTGGACGGCTTTCATCATTTTTCAGGCTCTCTGAGATAAATAACAAATGTTCAAACTGAATTCTGAGATAGAAACTATTTTAATTTAATGTTCTGGAAATGCTTCAACTAAAGGACAAATAAACCATTTTTTAAACAGAGTTGTAATTGGAGAACCTGCTTTGAACAGTCAGAAAATATCTAGAAGTTGGAAAGCTGCATTATTTTGAGACACAGTAGTTGGAAAGCTTTTGGAGTTGAACATGCAGATGCAGTTTCAGCCTCTAACCCTGTTCAGCCTCGTGCTTCTGAACACATCACGCACAATGTGACCTTGAATCTGGAGTCCTGGAGGAGTCCTGCTGCTGAGGAGAGGCCGGTTTCTTGTGGCGGTCAGTCTTCAGTCCCTGTAGACCAGAGGTCAGCCACATGCGGCTCTTCTACTCTTCCATTGTAGCTCTCTGGTTAAAGAAAAATAAAGTTTTTAGTTTTGAAAAACAAACGATACTGAGATAAAACATTCAAGACATCAGATTTTTGTGCGCCGTGTACCATGGAAAATCAATTGGAAGTCAGAAAGCAGAACCAGAATTATTTAAGACGGATTTTCTTTTTTCAACAATATCTAAGTGTGCCTTAATGGTTGAGAAATTCAGTGAGTCACAATTGACTCTGATTTATTTTTAGAGTTGGATTCATGTATTTTTACCACGAATGGTAAAATAAACTCGTGTTATTATAAATCTCTGTTGACATTACACTATCTGTGACTGCATTGACAGTATTGAGCTAATTCTATGTGACATAAGGAAATCATGTGATCCTCTGTCAAAAGTTATAAACTCTTTCATATTCTGAAAAAAAAGTGTTTCTCTCTTTATATTTATATTTTATTCATGCACAATAGGTTACTTTTAATTATCATAATGTTTTGTTGACATAAATACAACTTTGTGTCTCATTTTTTAAAGAATCTTTTGTGGCTCCTGCTGGGTTTTGGTCCATGAAAAACGGACCCGAATGGTTCTGTAAGTGTTGAAGGTTGCAGACCTCTTTCCGCAGATACATTAAATCTATGGACTCATTATTTTAGCATCTGATGTGTGTTTAGGAACACGCTAAATGCAGATTCTTGACTGGGCTTTAGCCCGTGGTGTTCACACTGGACAAGAAGGGAGGGGCTTCCATGTCCGTCCTCTACAGCTGGAAGAGGTTTGGTGTGAAATGTCAAATCTGGTGAATCTTGTTCCAGACTATTTCTTTTAAAGAAGACCAGCAGAGCACAAACCACATTTATCAATTCTCCTCCACAATCAATTTTCATCCATTTTTAACGTGGCACCATGCTTTTTATGGAAGTGTGAGGGCAGTGAGCTTCAGACTGACAGAATCTGGAGCAGAACTGGACCTGCAGGTGTTTCTTCTATTTTATACATTTTAATGTCCTGAATCAAACACTGCGAGTGTGTCTGTCTTAAGGCTGGGGTTTAGTTTTCCCGTCTGCACCACATAACGATCTTTCTCCTCCTGTTTGAGTTTCTTCTCCACCTTAATGTGCAGGAGGATTCTGGGAAAAAAAGAGCAGAGAGGGTTGTTTGTCCGGAGGGACCATTTACATTTTAGCTTGCATAAACTGTGGGATTTTTTTTCACATTTTACTGGTCTCTAGTGGAGAAACGTATATGAAATTGAAAAATTCCAGGTTCCCATGAAGCCAAGTGCATTTGGTTTCCCATGAATGGAAGCTCCAGCCTGCGGTCTGTCCTGCACTGGAGTGTGACTCTTGAACTGCTGTGGAGCGCGCCTCTTTAAGCAGGCTGGAGGGGGTTGTGTGATGCTGTTGGGAGTGTTGTGTCTCTGCAGAGAATCTGCTGCCGTCAGTTATCACATCCACAGTTTAGAGTCAGGCAAATCTGTGTGCAGGAACAAGGTCTGGAAGTTAAGTTTTTAACATTTTCTAAGATCACAACGACAGTTAAAAAGCACAACAAATATATAAGAACAAGGTATTTGTTTTGAGTGGAGTGATTCATTGGTGTAAATGCACTTCAGGGCCACCGTAGATCTAACCCTGTAAAGCCAACTGCATCAAAGCATTGAGAGAGTTCTGAGTTTTTTATTTTTTTATATTTTTATTTTTTTTAACCCTTGGTGAAATTTTTAAGGAAATTTTGAAGTTGCCCATCATTTCTTAACGAGTTATAGACAGCATCAATGATGATATACGTTTTTGCTCACAACAATATCAGTTTGAGATGCAAAAATATTGACGAGTGTTGAAGTAAAAAAATCACCTTCTGACTTAAACTATCCATTTCTATCATGCTGTGATTGTGCTACAGAGAATTAACTATCAGTAAAGAAAATGAGAAAATTAGCAAAAAATTTCAAAGGATTTTTGGCCAAATCCCAATATTTCTATATTACATATTTTTTATTATATTGTTATGTTCTATATATTCCATATTTATATGGCTTCTCCCTACCCCTCTAATTGTAGGGCATTTGGGGGGGTGGGGTGTCCAAATTCATTTCTCCAAGTTGTTGCCGTAGCGGCGCAGGGGTCTGTATGTTTCCGACCGGGTGTTTCACGGCGCGCTGTGCTGCGGCGAGGAACACATTTCTCAGGTTTTTTAGGAGTTTTTCCTTACCAGGAGGGAGAGTCTTTGGGCAGGATAACAGTTTATTTACTCTGTGTAGTCTTTAGATATTTTTTCATGTTTCATGACTAATTTTCTGTATCTGTAAAATTACCTGCATGAAACCCAATGATGTAAATTCTCTTCATTATTTTGGGCTATAGAAATAAAATTGAATTTCTTCATGTGAGCTGAGCGCTCTTAATTAAAGTGGGTGGTCTCATGTTGAACATTTGAAAATGTTTGATTAACAGATTTCGTGTTGCACACTTTCAAGTGGTAGGGGAGTGGCCTTCAACAAGCTCACTCCTGATTGGTTAGAGTGGTTGCCAGAGGAATGTTGACTCGGACTGACTTGGACCAATCACTGCTTACTGTCAATCTCTGGTTCCAACACAGCAATGATTGTATTACAAAAAAATGGCGACTGAATTGACTACATTTGGTTGGAGTCAGAAGTAAACCGTTCTTCATTGGTGATGTCACACCGACTGTCCAGTTCTTTTATACAGTCCACTGAAAAATGCAGAACAACTTACAATCTACTGTTTTCCTATCACGTTCAGCTGTTTCTGAACATGAATCTGACTTTATCCAGTTCTCCTGTCCTCGTATTAGGTCATATTTTGATCATCTGTCATGTTGCTGCTGGTCTGTAGAAGGTGCGTCCTCGCTGTGACCCCGTCATACTGTTTGATAACCGTGTGGGGTTTCCTCTCTTTTTGTTAAAGCTGGCGCTTTTGTCTCCACACACTCATCACGAGAGTAAAGGGAGGCTCCCTGAGCCGGACACGGCCACGAGCCGAAGACCTTTAGCCGTCTCAGGTCAGCTGCCAGGGTGTGAACGGGACCCCGCCCTCTGAACAAGTGAGGTCAGAGGGCGGCGAGCCTGGCGACTTTTCTCCTTGAACTCTGAAAAACCTCTGGTCTTTTTGTGCAGTTGCTGTCTGTGTATCTGGACAGGCCCGCAAATGTCAGAGGTGCTGCTTTCTGGGACGGAGCTGGCTGACAGCCTGACTGGCCTCCATGGTGTGTGCCTGTGACCCTCAGTGGGGATGGCCCGGCTTAGGCCGGCCCTTTTCTTTGAAGCCTCAGGGGACCGGGCTACAAGTTGGACTTTATTGCAGGGAAATGGATGAGTCGGCAACCTGCCGTGACCTGTCGTTAGCCTCGGGCCTGCTTTATCTGCTTTGACTTCACAGGTCTTTGAGCTACCGCGGATTACATTTGCAGCCGCTCCTGTGCGGCGGTGTCCCCACGGTGCAGTGAAAGGTCTCCCGCTGCTGCGAGCCCACAGGAGCCCGCTCACAAAGGACATCCCGACAAAAAGGGGGAGCTGCGTGGGATTACTGAGTCCATTCAAGGCTTATTTATGAGCTCGTAAACAAGACGTGTGTCAGAAGTATTGTTCCTCCCTCCTTTTTTCTACCCAAACTTTACAGAAAACAGATTATCTGAAGTAATTGAGGTTTGATTTGAGGCTAAACAGCAGGCATGAAAATGCAACACGGAGACAGGCTGAAGCGCTGCAGAGGAACGGACACATTTATGCACGCATAAATCCACAGAATGGAGATCCAACCCGTCTGAAGCACAACTTATAAACCAGCTTTGAAGATCTTTTAAAGACTATGAATCAATTATTTAAAAAGCTAAAGCAGAATGGAACCATGCACGTCAACGTTTGTCCAGGGAATTTTATTGTTTATTTAAATGAAGATTGATTCAAATGTGAAAAATAAGAGGCCACATGTTTCTCTTATCTTTTCAAAAGTGGGCAATCCATTCTAACTATATGTAGTCCCATGTGATTTTATAGATTTATATTAAGGATTTCAGAGATCTGGATGTGACTGTTTCAAATAAAACAGCCCTCAGTCCAGAATGGAGGTGAATATTCAAAACTAACTGAAGAAAAATCTGCTGACTAATTTTAGTCAGATGCATGAAATGGTAAGTATTATATAAACAGTGGAGGAAATAAGTATTTGATCCTTTGCTGAGTTTGTTGGTTTGCCCAAATAAAAATACCTGAGAATCTGTCATCATAATGCAGGAGAGTCAAACTCAATCACACAAGATCCAAAATCCAAAAAGCACATTAGGTCACGGGCAGAACAGGATCAACATTTAGTGAACACTCTTAAACCGAATTTTTAAAACTTTAAAATTGCAACTTTTTATCATAAATATGAACTAAATTGTATGTGACTACAGTGATACTAGTGTGAATGCTGTAAGCTGAATTTGGCTGCTGAAGATGATGGTGCTAGTGCTAAACATGCTGAATATATGTAGCTAAATGCTAAATTAGCCGAAAAAAAACCTCAGAAACTACATTTGCCAAAAGAGCTAGAATGTAAATATTAGCTTAACTCCAAAACAGCCTAAACAACTTTTTAAAAAGTCTAAATCAGCCAAAACAGCTAGCATGGAGCTGAAATATTAACTAAACTCAAAAATAGCCTAAAAATCTTAGTAAATGCCAAAATATTCCAAAAAGCTGCAGAATGCTAATTTTTAAAACTTTAAAACTGTAACTTTTTCACATAATTAAGAATAATAAAAAGACAGCAAAATCTTTCCAGAATAAATCAACTTAAACCTTAAATAACTTTCAATATTTTACTCTCCATAAAAATATATTTTGTCAAAATTATACAATGAGCGCGTGATAATATCCGGCCATTAATAACAATACAATAAAATGACCTGAGGGCCGGATCCGGCCCCCGGGCCTTGACCTTTTCATCCTAATGGCTCATTTGAACAGTGAGAGACAGAAAATCACAAAGAGAATCAAGACATTTAAAGAAATGACATACTCAATACTCATGTCCTCCATTGGATGTACAGTAATCATGAGTCCACAGAGTTCAGGGTCCAGCAGAGAGACAGCAGGCGTGAGCTCTCCGCGTGTCGGCAGAACCACGCTCAGGTTTTGTGATTGTTTCTTTGCAACAACAGCTGATGGTTGTGGGTTCACATGGACACCAACCTGCTGCTGCCAAAAGGCTCTTCCCCTCCTGATTCATCTTCTCTAGCCCCATCTGCTGTCACGTTGTTGTCCTCCTGCCCCGACTAAAACAAGCCCCCGACAGCGAGCCGTCCCAACACAATGTTGCACAATCTTGATAACAGTAATTGTTTAAATGGCGTGGGTGATGAGCATGCATCTACTGCGCAGGACATGATTCAACTGAGAGAGGAAAATGTTTGAAAAGCCTCATTTCAGCATCACAAGCTCACAAAATATTATTTAAAGAAGGATGTAATAACACGAGCTTGTCAAGAGAGAAGTCAAATGATCGATTATCTGCAACCACCAGCCGTCCTGTAAAAGAAAGAAATGAAAACTGAAACCTTTTCTACCCCAGCCCCAGCACTGCCCCCCATAGTGATATTTGTGGACCAGACAAACCCAGAATGTCATTTTGAAGGGCTGCCCACTTTACACGTCAAAAGCAAAGATGAGATTTCAGCCCTTTTCAGGGCATCATGTTTTTCTAAAGCTGAAATCTACCATGTACCACAACAATTCAAGTATATCATGACATCTAATAGAACTTTGGTATATTAGCTCAAAGTGTGCAAACATCCAAGGCTTTTAAATTCCACCCAAATTTGCCTCCAAGCACATGGTAAACCCTCTCCGCGGCCTTGATTCTGACATTTCTTCTGTTTCGTATTAAGTACTTTCTCATGTTGTCTTCAGGGCTTTAAGAGAACCAAAAAACAATCTGGTAATAATTCCCAGATTGGAAAAGAAAGACACTACTAATGACAAAGATTCGGAGCTCTCAGAACTCAAACTCAGTGAAGTGTGAAACTGTGGTGTCTGCTCTTTGTAGAAAAATGGAGAATCGAATATCAAAAGAAAAAAAATTAAAACATTTCTGTTGAAATTTAACAGTTCCAGAATTCCCATTTGTTGTTAATGTTCACGTGGAACAAAGAGAAACTGAATCCGCTCCTGGTAGAAGTCTTGGACTTTATTTGTTCTGCTTGATTTTCTCTGGTTTGAGTCTCCGTCAGAGCCGGGCCGCTCTGGAGCGATCTTCTCCTGGAACATCAGCTCAAACCCCAAAAGGTTTGCAAACTCTCACTCGGCTCACCATCAGAACAGACCTGGACTGCTTCTCCTTTTGTTATTGAAGGAAATTCTCCTTTGCAGGAGACGTGGCGGTGCTTTTATTTGGCAGAAGTGTGAGTTCAGGTTAAACTTCCCTGTACAGAAGAAAACAGCTGTTTGTGTTCCTTTAAAACATAAATAATTTAAACGTATTTTTTATCTAAACATTACACTCATCAAAAGTTTCTGTTTTTTTAGTTTCAACATTTCTTCTCAGTTTTTCTGACCATATCTCAGAAAAAAAACATTTAGATAAAAAAAGAAAATCAACCTTCCTTCAAAAAAGGATCAAATATGACGGCACTACTACCACAAACATCAAAATTACAAGTGTGCCAAAGTATCGATATTGCGATATATCGCGATATTTAGTCCAGCAATTGATTCTCGATGGGTTCTCACCAAGTATCGATATTATATTTTCATTTGAAGAGGCTGTTGCGTTGACATCTGAGTCACGTGACATGGAACTATTGATCAGCTGGGCGCACTGCGTCGGACATTTTATGGCGACTCACGCACTTCATTCAGGAAAAAACACCGGCGAGACACAGGCTCGATAGCGCGTGTGTAAATCATGTCTACCTGTACTCAGGTATCATCCATCTGTAGAAGAAGCAGCTGGTAAGAAGAGAGTTAGTCTGAGCGCTAGAACGACCGCCATCACTCATTTCCTGGTTGATCGGTGCGCTGTGGGAACTAGACACATGCTTTGCTTGTGTGTACTTGAGGTACCGTCGGAATTTTCGTTTTCATGCACTCTGATGTTTGCCCTGCTGGTGTACGGTGTAACTTTGGTCAATTTATGGTGTGAGGTTTTCAAATGAATGAAATTACTTTTTGCTAATGTTGATTTAAAGTAATTCTTGATGAAAAATGTAGAATTGATGTATGAACTTAAATAAACATGTAAATAAAATAACATAAATTAATTCAGCAAGTTGCTAGTTAATTGAAGCATTTAAAATTATATAAATGAGTATTGATTACAGATTTTTATTGCTATTCTGTAATAGAATTTGAATTTGCAAATATTTCTTGCCATTTTTATTTGTGCTTTATTTTATTTTATAACATTGAATTTTACGATGCTTGTCAAAGACATAGTATCACTGATTTAAGCAATGTTTAGCTATAATTTGTTGCACAAAATAAGACACAAGTTGTTAATTATGATATTGTTTAAGCTAAAAGATAATCAATTAAATTTGTGTACAAACAAACAAGTAAACAGGAATGAATATCAAATTTATTCACATTTTAGTTTGATAAAGTTGTTTTTCCACATCAGAATAATCATTATACAACACTGTATGGTCACATGACTTTATCAATTCAAAGTTGAACAGTCCGCTGGTCTGGATGGAGACCTGAACTTTGAGTTTGGTCTGTATTCAGACTGCTGTCAATCAGACATTTTTATTTTAAATAAAAAGAATAAATGAATCCTACGCTTTACAAACCTTGTCAGGATAGTTCACTTTATATTTCTCTGATCAATGTTTAACATCTGTAGCAATGTCCGGCTCAACTCTTTTTACTGCTACTTTGGTAGAGTGGAGGCGTGCTAAAAGACGGTTACCGAGGAGACGACGGTTCACTGAGAAGTCTTTATTACATAGATTATTGGGAAAACAGTGGAAATCACTGTGTATCATGTTAAAGTTGTTCTGATGAGCCTGACTTCATCTGAACACATTTCAATGAGTCGCTGTCTCATCGTTGCTCCAATACTCCGTTTACATCCCATAATGCCAGACCATGGTGGCCATTTGTTCCACTCCGAGCACAGAGTTTATTCAGACTGAAGAATCTGAACCAGAACTCAGTCCGACTGGAAACAAACTGAGACTTCCTGGAAAGATGGGTCAGAGAGCGGTTCCTGGTCCCGGACCAGGGTCCGTATTCAGACTGAAAAAGTGCTCCGCATTATTGGGAGAAACGAACTCTGGTTCACTTTAAGAGAACCAAACGGGTCCACTCTTCCAAAATGAGCCTCAGCCTTCGAGCTGCACTTTGAGGTGTCGTTCAGTTTGACAGAAATTTAGAAATACCATATATGCGCATAAAGCCTTCATATTTTGCACCTCTATAATTTTACTGCTATTTGTTTTGAATTTATAAAGCGGTTCCATTAATCTCAGGTCAGCGGCCGGGAGCTGACATCTCATGTTCGGAGAATGCACGCTCAGCGCACAGCGGGTCGCAGCTTTGAGGATCAACTGGCCAACAATGTGACCGCTGAGGGGAATCCAGCAGCACTGAGACAGCGAACAAAACAAAAACACAATCATGGGCACAGATAAATCATCTGAGGGCAAAACAAAGCCAAGACAAAGCAGCAGTGGTTCCAAACCAGAACGACTGATGGGAAGGAGGAGACAGGAGTTCAGGGCAAAACACTCAACTGCTCTTCATGAGGTGGTATTACTGCCCCCTCATCAGTAGGGAGGGCTATTGATACTATTTACAGACACTACTCCTCTTATTGATCAATCCAGTATTTTTAATTGATTCTTTTTTTGAAACAAACAAACTCTATACAAAAAAAAGTTCTCATTTCAGAACCATTTGAAACACAATACAACAATTTAACAAATTATCAATAAATACTCATGTGTTTTCATAATATTAACAAACACTTTATGATAACAAATTAAAAACAGTCTCATTAAGAACCAAAATGCAGAGAATATCAAAAAGTCTCATCACTTCAAAGAACAATAAAAGTGGAAATAAAAATGGTTGTTCTTTCATTAACTTTACATTTAATGTCAAAATATTATTATTGAGACACAATATGAACTTTCAGCCTCTAAATATTATATGATGATCATAGAACATATGATTCATTACCCCTCCTTTTTATTAAAATTGCACAGACTTATCTTTGATGATCAACACTTTGGTCTCATGCTCCACATGTCACTCTAGCACAGGGGTCACCAACCTTTTTGAACGTGAGGGCTACTTCCTGGGTACAGAGTCATACGAAGGGCTACCATTTTGAAATAACAAATTTTGCTTCGTTATAGCTTTACATTATCAATTATGAATAATGATACTCCTCTATGTAAAGACACGGATTTCTCATAATAATTATCAACAATGACAACAAGCTAGGAAACAGATATCAATATTGAGCACTTCATTAATCTCAGTAATTTAAATTTACAGATGATCAGGATCACTTGCATTTCATGGAAAAACATCCCATTTTCACTATGTTTATCAGTAATTTAATGTTAAAAAAATCAACTTACACAGTTTTAAACAATACATTTTGAACTAAGGACGACATTTAAACAAATTGAATGATCTTTGAACAGGAGTAGGTCAGAGGTCACCTAAACTTATCTAAAGTTCGTGTATCATGAACATATTTTTAAGACCTTTTAGTTTTTAAATCTATGTAAATGTGAGTGTAATTTTAAAAAAAAGCAACAGAAGAAAATTGAATTTCAAATGTAGCTCACAAGTGAGTTGTGTTATTTTTAGAAGAGATCTGAAGGCCCCTTGAGGGCTACCTGGTGTACGTGGGCACCACGTTGGTGACCCCTGCTTTAGCATACACACCTCTACTGCTAGACGTCTCACCTCTCAGCCAGGAAAATTCTTCCACTTTTAAGGACACTGGGGTTACCATTCTTGCACCCACGTTTTTTTAAATCTTCCTGGTCTGGCTCAGGTGTGAACAGTCTATTATACAAGTTATAAATAAGTGCAAGATAACATCAGCCATTAATAACAATCAAATGATCTGGAGGGCCGGATAGAATTGTCCGGAGGCCCGGATCCGGCCCCCGGGCCTTGACTTTGACGTGGTCCAAATGCTCTGACTGTTCTGCTGTGGAGGGTTCATGGTGTGGGGGTGCAGATTTACATAAAGCCAAAGCCTTTTCCTCACACCTCCGTTCACGATCTGTAAAAACATCTCGACACCGACGTGTCATCGAGCCTCTGCCTCTGAAAATCCAACGAGAGGGGGAGCCCGGCTGAAAAACCTGCCTCAGCACAAACGCAGAGGCAGGAGAAGGAGGCTGCAGATTAAAAATACACCCCACTAATGTTTGACTTCTTCTGACCAAAGGCTGGTGAGCAAACTGCGGCCAGAACCAAGTCAACACATGCAGACGTGCTTTACTGTGCGGCTTGTTTTCATGGCGGATCATTTCACCTGGTGGGGCTGTTTCCATGGATGCTAGCTCTCCTCTCAGAGAAGTGTCAGTCAGCTGGAGGACAGAGCCCTGACGCATTGTTTGGATCGATCGTTCCTGATCTCAGATACGCCTTGGCCCCTGGATGCCCCAAGGGCACATTGGCTGCTTGTCCCACACGCCTCTTATTTACTCCTGTGGGTGGGAAAAACAAAACCAGAGCAGATCTAGAAGCGGTTTTCCTCCTTTCACTGAGACACTGTCAGCTTTCAAACTCCAGTGACGCGTGCAGCTCTTGGTTTTCTGAGGCATACCTAAAAATTACAGGATTTAGTCTGATCGCATGGTGTGCCACACATTTCTACTAAAAAATGTCAAACAGGCGAACCAGTGTCCGGTGCCCGCTGTAGTCAGCTTTGAATAATGTAGCTTGATATGTTTGGTTAAGAGAGTTATTTTCTGCTTTACTCCGCTGACCCTTGAAAGTCAGCCAGTCCAATATTTTATTTGAAACAGAAGTTCAGATTTTGGTAAAACAGTGTGTATAAAAATATTTTCTTATTACTAAAAGGTATGATTTGTTCATACCTTTTAAAGTTAAATCTGTAAAAAGGAGCACTTTGATGAGGAGGTCCAGAGTTTTTAACCCTTTAATACTGGAGTTCTAATGTTTATGTTCTTTGACTCGCTGTAATTTTTGAATTGTTACCACGATCAACATAATTCCAGTAGATTCTGAAGGAATCTACTAGAATTATCGTCATTGTTTGAAAATTTACAGCAATTCTAAGCTTTTGTGTTTAAGCGTCACAGACGACACCGCTGTTGTTATCTGTATGCTTTTCTTAAAGCTTTCAGAGTAAACTATATCTATATCTATGATCATGTATTACCTCTGGCACATAAAGAACAGATTATTCATAAAATATGAAGCATTTTGTGAACTTTTTCTACCTGGAAGTAAGATGACTTGGTCTCTGAGACTCCACCTTTCACTCCTGTGGGTGCCGCCCATTTCCCACCATCACCCTTGAGCCGGGCTCGGTAACATGTCTATGTTTCACCACATCTGAACTTTTGCAGAGTCTGCGACTGAGAGTGAGAAAGACAGTGTTCAAGCAGGCTGGACCGGGTGGTGAAGGTGACTGTACGGTGCGTGGCTTCTTCATGATTTTTTTATCATTTAGGTTCTGGTATTTTTACTTCACCCTGTTCAAAAAAGGGAATCCTCACATTTACATTTGGAATAAAATGAGCTGGTGGTGAATTACTGCACCCACAGCTCTTGTTAATTCTCAGGTGAAGACCATAAATATCAGATGGACGAGGGGGCCCAAACATCCTCCAGTCTGCAGCTTAAAGACCAAGCCCCAACTTTCAGTTCCTGAAGTTGATGCATACGAGGAAGTATCAAATGTTGCAGCTCTCCAACCTCCTCACAGACGGCTAGGCTTGGAATATCTCAAGTTCTCATGGAGCCTTGTGTTGAACATCAGATTTTAAAGCAAAAAAGAATGTACTTCTTGCAGGATATTAATAGCTTTCTTCCTGCAATTGATAACATCCAGATAAAAGGGACTACAAATGACACTTTTCATTAAAAAGAGGTTTTGATTTCACTAGAATTCTAGGTATCTTCAGATTGGATTTCTGATTGTCATGTGGGTCAACTCAACAAATGTTCAAAATGGACTTTGTCTTGTTGAGATGGTCAGAGTAACATTCAATGTTTTCATTCCATTTAAATCCTGATGTACGTCATTGAAATTCCAGGAGTTGACATTAAACGATCTATCTAGTGTAAATATACAGTATCTATGATGAAGACTCAACAAAGTCATGAAGTTAAGCCTCACTCCAGACTTCCCTCTCCCCAGCCACTTCCTCCAACTCCTCTGGGGGGACCCCGAGGCGTTCCCAGGCCAGCCGAGAAACATAGTCTCTCCAACGTGTCCTGGGTCTTCCCCGGGGCCTCCGCCCAGTGGGACATGCCCGGAACACCTCTCCAGGGAGGTGTCCAGGAGGCATTTGGATCAGATACCCGAGCCACCTAAACTGGCTCCTCTCGATGCGGAGGAGAAGCGGCTCTACTCCGAGCTCTCTCCGGGTGACTGAACTCCTCACCCTATCTCTAAGGGAGCGCCCAGCCACCCTCCGGAGAAAACTCATTTGTAATCAGGATCTCGTTCTTTCTGTCATGACACAGAACTCATGACCATAGATGAGTACTGGAAGATCATCCAGTAAATTGAGAGCTTTGGATTCTGGCTCAGCTCTCTTTTCACCACAACAGACCGGTACAGTGACCGCAAAATGGCGGACGCCGCTCCAATCCGCCTGTCAATCTCACGCTCCGATCTTCCCTCACTCGTGAACAAGACCCCAAGATATTTAAACTCCTCCCCCTGAGGCAGGAGCACTCCACCCACCGAGAGAGGGCAAACTACCTTTCTCCGGTCCAGAACCATGGCCTCAGATTTAGCGGTGCTGACCCTCATCCCAGCCGCTTCACACTCGGCTGAAAACCGTTCCAATGCATGCTGGAGGTCCTGGCTCGATGGAGCCAACAGAACAACATCATCTGCAAAGAGAAGAGAGGAAATCCTGTGGTCCCCAAACCAGCCCCTGGCTGCGCCTAGAAATTCTGTCCATAAAGACTATGAACAGAACCGGTGATAAAGGGCAGACCTGCCAGAGTCCAAGATACACCGGGAACAGGTCTGACTTACTGCCGGCCATGCGAACCAAGCTCCTGCTCCGGTCATACAGAGACCGGACAGCCCTGAGTAAGGCTCCCCGTACCCCATACTCCCTCCACAGGATGCCACAGGGGACCTGGTTGAATATCTTCACCAAATTCACAAAACACATATGGACAGGATGTGCAAACTCTCACGAACCCTCCAGCACCCTGAAGAGGGTGTAGAGCTGATCCACTGTTCCACAACCAGGCTGGAAACTGCACTGCTGTTCTTGGATCTGAGGTTCAACTATCAAAGTTCTCCTCTCCAGGACCCAGACAGAGGCTGAGAGAGGCTGAGGAGTGTCATGAAGATGTGCCGATGCTTTTGTAGAGCTCTTCAAAATATATCAACCTGATTTCTCAGCGTAATCTGTGTATTCCATGCATTATAAATGAGATATACAGTCCATGTACCGATCAGACTAAAACCTTGACTGAAGCTCCTCCCACACATGGCGGGAGTATCTAGTTTATTAAATATTTATCACTTGCTTTTCTCCTTCAAAATTGACTGGAACCATTGGTTGAAAGTTACAGTATGATAAAGATTTTGGGTTTACTTGTTACCGGCAACGTTAAAGGGTTAAAGATCACAGAGAAGTATCTCACAATGTATTTATTTGGGGGCCCAGGCTCTCGTTGTGCCTGTCCCAAGCCTGGATGAATATAGAGGGTTTTGTCAGGACGTAAAATCAAATATGGGAATCAGAACTATAATATCTATACCGGATCGGTCAAGACCCAGGTACTAACGCCAGGCATTGGTGCTGTTTACTGACAGGGTTCTGGTGGTAATAGGCCTATGTATTTCTGACAGCAGAGAGGAAAACATTTGTTTGTTCAGATAATGATTCACAAGTTTCTCCCTCTATTTGTAAGTTCTTAATGGTTTTAAAGAGATTTGACACCATAAAGTCTTTTTTTCTTTTTTTTTTGACCATCTCAGTGTGTAGATCAGTGTTTCAGCCATCAGACACACAACCTCACAGCTGACTCCAGAATAATTCTGCCGACCTGAAATCTGACATGTCTCCTAAATATTTGCAGAGGTGCTTTAATAACTGCAGAGACACTGCAACAGATTTCCACAGCTTGCTTAGAAACAGGATAATTACTCTTTTCTGCTTAAATGTTCCTCCTTGACCAAACAAAGGCACGTCTGGTCTTTTTCAGACACTGCTGCATGTTGTATCTGGATAAGACCTGGACTCTTTCCTGTTGCCAGCCCCCAAATGCCATGTCAGGCATAGGTAATACCTCTTTGTGTAGATTAAGACCAGCTGTAGAGGGACCGGACTGACATGCTGGTGGAAAATGTGTGGCTTTGAGGTAGCCAAGAGACTCATTCTGCAGAACTGTAAAAACATCACTCCTCATAACTCACCTTTTTTTTTTTTTCTTTTGGCTCTTTTGGGACTAATAATACTTACACATCATTTTAAAATATTGTAAAAGTACTTTTAAAAAACCACTAAGAAATAATTACTACAAATGTATACAATACCAGAATCGATCAGTACATCAACTCAGATGACTGAGCTGTTGCTGCGATGCTGTGCTTTTGTCGTCTCTGTCCTGAAGAGTCATGATGTCTCTGATGTACAGCTGCAGGTCTGAACATGAAGGCAGTCTGTGGTCACAGAAGAAAGTCAAGACTTTTCTTTCTAAAATGTTCAGAAACAAACGTCGATGTCTTTTCTTGTACTCGTCTTCTTGGACGGTTTTCCTTCTGAACGTGTGGCTGAACTGGTGGCTTCATACATCAGAAATACATCAAGATTTTTATCCGTCCTTGTATAGAATGCTATAAAGTCTGAGGATTACAGGAGAACATGAGTGGATTATTTAATGCTCAGCATGGAGACCTGGAAAGATTTGACTCACAGTGAAGGATTTTTGATTTATTTCACCTTAAAGAGTATTGCACTGTATGGGACTTTCATATATTTATTTAATCCTTAAACACCAGACATTTTGTTGACAACACCTAAATACCATACGCTCTTTAACATGCCATAACTCTTCAACCGTTTATGTGATCAACAGGACTCAGCTGATTCTGACATGGAGACAAATGTTTCTTCATGTCAGCGTGGTGTTGCATCACGGTGCAAAGATGCTCACCTCACTAAAGATAAACTGTTAAACTGGGAGAATAAATGTTGTTTTTAGTTTTCTTAGAGAGTCTATTTTAACATCTGTCCAGATGACACATTGCTGCAGGGCTAACTCTGGCTCGTTGCCGAGATGCTTTTAATGCTTTATGCGGTCCCTGAGAAATAAAACAATAGAATAAAATAAAAACCACCTCTACTGTAAGATGCTGCATATCTGTGCAGAGCGGTTTTTCTCCACGTCAGATTACACTGGAATTACATCAACTGCACAAACAGTTGATGAGATAAAGTAGACCACATGTGTCAAAGTCAAGGCCCGGGGGCCGGATCCGGCCCTCTGGGTAATTCTGTCCGGCCCTCCAGATCATTTCATTTTATTACTATTAGTGACCTGATGTTATCTTGCTCTTATTTCTGACTTGCATAATTTTGACAAAATATATTTTCATGGAGAGTAAAATATTAAAAATTATTTAATGTTTAAGTTGATTTATTCCGGAATAATATTCCTGCATTTTTATTATTCATATGTATGTTAACAAATTACGGTTTTGAATAAAAAAAGTAGCATTCTGCTAGCTTTTTGGACTAGGATACTTTGGAGTTTAGCTAATATTTCAGCTACATGCTAGTTGTGTTGGCTATTTTTTTTTGTTATTTTGGTGTTTAGCTAATATTTTAGCTGGTTATCAGCTTCAGCGTTTTCAGCTTTTGCGTTTTTAGCTATCAATTTCATCCTCTTCAGTTGTCAGCACTAGCATCTTCAGTGCCCAAATTCATCTTACAGCATTCACACTAGCATTATCACAGGTAATGTTATATGTTATATATCTAGTTCATTAATTCTGAAGAATAGTTATAGTTTTAAAATTTTGAAAAATGTTGTTTTGGAGTGTTCGATTATTGTTTATCCTGTTCAGCTCAAAAGCTAAGGTGTGTTTTGGATTTTGGCCCCTTGTGCGATTGAGTTTGACACTCCTGCAGTAGTTGATGGTGTTAAAGGGTTATTATTGTATAGTGTGTTTACTTATGTTATGTTTTTCTACCTGACTATAAAGACCAAAGACCTTTACAGTTACTGTCCTGTTCACACACCAACCCATCGCTGTTGCACACTTGGATTAACCAAAATCACCAGGGCCAATGTGGGGTTCAATGGATTTCCTACAGTTGGGTGTCAAGACGGGATTCAAACCTGTGATAAACCGGTCAGAGGTTGACCGCTCTACCTTTGCACCACAGCCACCTCAATGCAAAGGCATTTTAATTTTTATAGCATTTTATTTACAAACAGGAAATTCTAAAAGCGTTTTAGAGTTTAGTCCGATTAAAGCAACACAGAAAAGATAAAACCCATGAAATATTAGTTTTTTTCATATCGTCAACCAACTAATAAATGCCAAACAATAAAATCTACAATAAAAAACACTAGCAAAGTCTCCTACTGTGTCAATAAAAAAGGGTGTGAAGAAGTTTATTGAAAACATATAAAAACAAACTAAAGTACAATAAATTAATCAATGAGAATGAAGTATTTCATACAACGGCAGCAGGGAAGATAAACTTGAACTCTGTCTGCAGCACCAAACTGAAAACAGTTGAAGGGATTTCAGAATTGTCACCAAATTTCTCGAGTTTTCTGGAAACACAGAACATTTGAAAAACCAATCAGCTGCATTGACGTACACAACTGGAGCATCCAGCCTCCAGCCGGACACAAGCTTCAGGAGGAGCATCATAGGAATGGAGAGCAGAGCTTCTACATCCGGGGTCGGCGACCTATAGGGCATGCGTATCACAGCTGGCACACGGAGGAAAAGACGGTGGCACGCCGGGGTGTGAGAGCACTAAGTACGTTTGTCCTCAGTTTAGATTTTTCTCAAATTTCTCGTAGTGAGCATCTCTTCCCACAAGGATCTCTGATTCTCCATGGCGTCACAACCCCGCCCACCCAATGAAATACTGTGGGGTTTTTTTTCTAAATGAAACTTCATAGCTTCATACATTACTTTCAACGTCGCCTTCATGACCGGGTGATTGCACATGGTTGAGAAAAAAAAAAGTTTTCCGCAGTGAAATAAACTATTTGATTTTTTTTTAACAGAATAAAAAAAAAAATAGAAAAAACAAGTATTTTTTACTCCTGTCTATTTTTTTTTAAAATGGAGTAAAATGTGATTTTTTTTAAATGTACATTTGTGATACAAATGAGAAAACATATTATTCAGTGATAAATATAAAAAGATCAACATGTTATAATTGCTTGAAACTGGCAGAACTTTCTTCTTTGAGTTGCAACTTATAAACAGTAATCAGCACCACAGTAATGAACTCATCAGTAAAATCCAGACTGAGTGATGGTCCAAAGCCATTGCAATGACCCATCCAAACATCAACAGAGGGGTCCGGTTAGTCACCATGGTTACAAGGAAAATCTGACAGTCCAGATAAATTAGGTAAAAGGGTTTTTGTAAAGACTTTTTACAATCTTTTTTCCTGACAAACAAACAAATGAAGATAACGATCTTATGTGTGTTTTAAGACAGTAAACCAAATAAACAGAAAAGAAAAGAAACTTGAGACACGAGGGCACAGACCAGGACCTCATGTGACTACTCTCTTAACGTTAATAATAAAAGATAACCAATTGTAAAGTAAATTTGTCCAATGTTTATTCTCTAAATGTCCTCCCTGGTTGTATTTTATTCCCTCTCAGATCAAACGTCAGTATTCCTCCTGCAGAATGCTCCACAGCTGCTTCTCCAAATCCTCTGGATGATATTAAACCATCGTGGATTATTTCTCTCTACAACTCTGTCATAGTTAGACGAAGGTTACAGGAACTTCATTGAATGCTGCTGTTTGATTATCAATTCAGATTTTCTTCTTCTAAATGATGCTAATGCTAATGTTAGCTTTCCACGACAGTGATGAGACGTAGATCTGCAGATGATCTTTTCTGTCCAGTTAAAGTTGATGACATTTCTGTGTTCACAGAATCACTAAAACAGAGATAAAGTCAGACAATTTCAACAAGAAAGACTTATAACTGTTGTGTTATTTTCTGACGTAGCTCCTCTTTGCTGTTGATCATAATCATGTCTGATCCCTACAGGATACTGAAGGTAAATAAGGATCAAAATCATTTGTAACCATCCAAACAAGCAATATCTCTCATTATAATGACTACATTTAACCTTGGGTTCAGATAAAACACGTGCAGCAATGTGCATCTTAGCTGCTCTTATTAAATGTGTCCATCATGAACTTCCATCAGTTTTAGTGCTGAATCGTACTTAAAATATGTGAGAATAACATCAAGAAAAATAGAACCTGTTAGAATGATATCTGCTCAAATGAAAGGTCAATATTCTCAATTAAACCTCAAATATTGACGAATTATTCAAATTTGGATCTGGGAACGATCTAAGAAAAGGAAAGGAAACTACAGTTCAGCAGGACATTCATCAAATCAATATTGTATATTTATCTGTTGAAATTGGTAAGGTTACCTTTAATTATTTATGTAAAATTGTATCCCACAGCGTTCAGCTGTCAGCTTTGCTGTTCTAAACTACAACACAGGAAGTCACTTTTAGCATTTTCTGCCCTGTCACCATTTTGTGTGACGTCACTGTGAAAAGGGTCTGTTGTGGCTCATTAGGTGCGTCTCTACTGACTCTGAAATTTAGCAAATCTGGAATTTTGATCATAAATTCTCCTAATGGAAACACCACAATTTCGAAAAAACTCAAATTTTTCGAAATAAAGTTTTTTCACTTGGAGGAGGTGGTATTTGGGGAGTATCAAAACAGACATTTTCCACAAAACTGTAATGGAAACACTTTTTTCGAAATAGATCCGCCTCTTTATATGAAGTGTCTGTCCTGAACGCAGCACAGCGGGCGCCACGAGAGATCACACAGCCTCACAGATCATTATAAGTTACATATCATATGGAATTGTGAAGCTCCTCCTTAATAAAATCACCAAGATTTCCTCACTGCTTCATCTTCACTTTTTCAGCTTGGAGTCTGAGTAAGAAGCTGAAGTCTCCTTGAGGAAGAGCGCGAGTGCAGGAACAAACTAAAATGGATCTCGAACAGAAAAATGCTCCAGCAGCTTATTGTTAGAATGGTTATGTAATTAAAAATCGCTGCACAGGTTTCTCACGTGAACCTGAGACGGTCAATAGACTCTGCGCAGCACACTCTCTCCAGACAGAGCTGTGACATCACCACAATCATTAGCGAATCAAATAAAAAAAATACTTGATCTCATCCATCGCCGTGTTTTCAATGACTTATTACATGAGTTGGTTTGTGCTTTATCGCAAAATGAAGATTTAAAGGCCTCGTGCAGTGGCAAATTTTTTTTTTAAATTTAGAAAGTCAATGGGTCTTAGAAAACGAATCTGATAAAAATATTCACTTAAAATGATCCAGGGCGATTTTATTGATCATTTTATGGTCCTGCACAGCTTTAAATTTGGGTGATAGGAGGTGATGGGCGGGGCTGCGCGTGACGTCACGTCAGGGATCCCAGAGTGTAAACAACAATGGCGGACGGTCTGGAAGCGACGTAGACCACGATTTAGATGGTATTTCTTTGGATGAAAGTGATGACCCTTCATCAAAAGGGAAATTTTAACTACACAGGGTTCAGAGGGTACAGCCCTACCAATTTGAGCCGGAGGTTTCCTCATCTGAGGATACCGGGGCTTCGGATGACGATAGGGAAAGCTCACACAGCGTTAGCGGGGATCAAGCCGAAACCGAATGGAGGCTGCAGGATTTGTCATGGTATGTATTTTGTGTTGCTTTGGAGAGACCTTTGGCCTAAAATGTTTTATTTTGTTGTAATGAAATCTTAAATTAAGCATATGTGTGTTGATGAAGCTTCTTTTGAAATACGATTGTACAACCAGATATTTTAATAAAACATGTTCACAAATGTAGACATTTACAGTGTACCCACGAGCGTCATACAGTGCTAACTGGATAGAACAAAATGTAATTTTAGTCAAATTACTGCAGTCAGTTTTTTTTTCTTGCAGAATATATGCAGGTAAAATCCCATAGGATAAAATCTTTTGAAACTCTCTCTCTCTATATATATATAGATATATCTATATCTATATATATATAGATATAGATATAGATATAGGCATTGTGCCTGTTTTTCAAACCTTTTTGCATCCTCGTCCGACACACGAACCTCTTCCATGGCTCCCTCTCATTCATTTTCACGGAAATTCGTGAAGGGAGACCCCCTTCTTCGGCACATTAGAGCAGCGCCAAATACAACACACCTATTCACCTTACCCGTATAAATCCCCAAATCACGGAAGTCCGAATTCTATCATGCGAAGTAAGTCAGTAAGCCCAGAAAGTCAGCACAACAATAGGGGATCTAGCTGTGTGTTCCTGTCATGACGTCACACGACCTATGACCTACTTATCGGAGGCTGCAGAAAATCTGAGCGACCGCGCTATTTTTAAACGCTTGTAGAGAGTGCACGGGGCCGCGGATGACAAAATAATTATACGGGGGTTCATTTGTGACATAAATACTAATGTTTTATTGCAGTTTTAGAAAAATCATGATTTTCACCGCACAAGGCCTTTAATGGAAACACTGTCATTTTGAAACTGTGTTTTAGAAATTCCATAAAGTTTTGCGCAAATGTGTGATGGAAACAGCTTCTGACAGGTCTGGACTGTCCAATAAACCAGCACTTAGCCGGCACCATTTCAAACCGTTCAACCTCTTAAAGAAGCAATAAGAAAAGATAAAGCAAGTCCAGCTGACTGCTTTTTATCTACCACTTTATTTAGCATAAGTTGTTACAAAGGGTAAATCCTTCCCTTTGGTTCCATGATACTCCATCTCCTCATTTTAACAGCAGACCCTTCACACTCAGAGGTCCTCCTCTGATACACTCTATTCATCTATTCTCTGTTTGTGTTTCCAGATTAGGAAATAAGACAACGATGGTCAAACCTGCCTCACAGATAGATGCTCTACCTTAGTGTTCCTACAGGAACATTACAGCTCACTGGTTCAAAAATACACATCGAGCTGAACTCTCACAGGAAATGATAGCTCAAACTAAACCTGCCAGCAATAAATCAAACAAGAAGGGCCTCACGTTTTTGTTTTTTTTCCCTTTTGTGTCAACACAGATATTTTTAGAGCAAATGTAGAGGAAGTGTATCTATCAGATACCCGTCAGCCACTTCACTTGGACTGTTGAAAGCTCCGCTTTAGGTGTTGGAATTAACTTCTAGTTTTTTAATTTCCTTTCTGAACCTGGATGACTGTTGTTAATGTTGGCTAACATTCAGGGGTAGCAGAAAAAGGTGAAACATCTCGGTCTTAAAGGGTAACCAAACCCTAAATCAACTTTCTTTTGTCTGTTGACATCTATAAATGGAGCTTTAAAAGTGCTCTCTGTTGGTTATTGCCAAATTTTTGATAAACTAAAATAAACTTGTTTAATAGTAGAAAATGTAGTGAAAAACTGTTTGTGCTGCCCCCTACAGGATGAATCAAGGTATTACAGTTGAATTTCCTGATTGGTCAAAACATAAAAGTCCCACGTCATGATCTGCAGCTCCAGTAGTGATAAAAGTCGAGCCCCCCAGCCCCATCCCCCTGACTGGATTTTCATATTTCGGTTGTGGGTGGAGTCAGCCTCCAACGGTCCTGTTTGGTCACCTCATTAAACATTTACCTCCAGATGACTCTATTTGAAACGTTTCTGCTGTGGAGCCCTCCTGGATGAATGAGAGTTTTAACAGGTGAGACTCAGTTGAGTGTGACGCTTGATCAGGATTCTCTGTCCATCAGTTTGATGGATTGGTTGGGTTTCCAAGGTAACAGTGACAGCATGTGAGAAGCTTGGTGGTGGGGGGGATGCAAAAGATACAGATACGCTTTGAAAGGGCCTTACCATGACAATTCTACTTTTTGAGGTTTTAAATGCATTTTACTGTTCGTTCCTCTCTATGAAGAACCCTACAGCGGTATTTTGATCCGGTTCAGGCGTTCCACTTGGCCGTTGGATCGAGGATGGTAGCTGGAGGTGAGGCTCACATTTATGTCCAGACCCCTGCACTTGGCTTGACGCACCTGAGAGGTGAACTGTGGACCACGATCTGACACCATGTCCTCAGGAAACCATAGTGCTGAACCAAATGATGAAAATAGTGTTTGCAGTGTGTTAGCCTTTGATAAATATCCAGTGTGAGGTTTTCTGGCTGAAGGTATCAAAAGTGGGAGGAGCATATACAAATAAATCAGCTTAGTGAGTCTGGGAGGCAGGTGCAAACCTGCACAGCTTTCCACACACAGCTCCAGTCATTGTTATGAAGAAGAGAGGTCGATACTGAAGACAAGAACGCCTTTCTTTCCTGCTCATGTACATACTTTGGAATGCCAGAGGCAGAGATTGTTGAGACTATCACCTTTCAAGCTGTTTGTGCTTCTCAATGAATTGTGGACTGATATAGAACCAGTGGTGGTAATCAAAGCTGGTAATATTTATGTTCTGCTATTTTCCCTGTTTTTCCAATAGCACAGCCTTTCTTTAGCTCTTTCTTTCCGCTGAGCTCTTCTTGTTCTCCAGGAGCCACATTAAAAAAACTGTTCATGGATTTCAGTGATTTTCAGGAAACACTTCTCTCTAGAAATGCTCCAGAGACGGAGGGAAAAGAGAAACTCGTTTAATGTTTGTAGCAGCTTAATGTCAAGTTTCAACTTTCATCACGACAAACCTCAGGCAGTACGAGTGAGCAGCCACCTCTCAGAATCACACCACCTCACCACTGGAGCCCCCATGTTGAGTCCTGATCTACTCACTCTACTATCGGTGTAGGAAAAAAATCGATTTGGCAATATTTCATTTTTTTTCATATATTTCCATTTGAGCTGCTCTCCACCGCGACCGAGACAACATCAAGACATCTGTCAATGTTCAGTCAGCCTCGCAGTTTTGGTTGTTGTGAGACAAATACCACTTCTTGACTTGGAATGAGTACTAAACTGAAACTCTACCAGGTTGCTGCCAGTATCATATAAAAACGAGGATTTTGGAGCTTAGTGGCGGCTCAGATGGGAACAAGTGAAGCAGTGGAGCTGCAGCGGGTCATACACGGAGCCTCCATTAGAATGCTGTCGAGTAGAAGTTCTGCTGAACTTCACAGCAATAGATTCTAGTTCATTCTAGACCTGATGGATCAGAGTGATGTGAACACCGCTCTGAAAAAGAACAATGTCATAGCGATTACCAGGAAATACGCATTTACTTCTGTTTTTCAAGAACACTTGAGCTGCAGCGCTGACGGTCATGTAAATAAAACATGTTAGCCACATTCATCCTGTCCTCAAACTGAAATGTTTCTGGAAAGAATGAGCTTTTTTCATCTTCACTCTTTCAGGTTAATGAGCCATTTAGCATTCTTGCAATCACACTTTTAGAAACTTATTAGTTAAGGCACTTTATTTCTATTTTTTTCTTATACAGAAAGATATTTTGTTGTGGAAATGAAATTTGACTGTTCCCTTAAAAAAAACAAATATTTTGTGATTAACTAAAAGAAAACCAGCATGAATTTCTGGATAAAAGAAACTTGTAGATGAAATACAGTCACTGTGCTTAATGCTGTGGTCATTCACTAAAATTAATTTTAGCATTTTATAACAATGAAAAACATTAAAATTCAGTTAGATTCAATTTAAGTCATACTCTTAAAAATGCCATCAATTGTTCAAGCACAGTCTTGGGAAATCTCGAGATGCGTATTGTATCGTGAGACAACCTACAATCTACACCAGGGTCTCCAACTAATTTGGGAAGAGGTCCGGTAACCCTGTCAGCTTGGTAGACTGGGGTCCGAACATGTAAAAACATTCAGACAATAATTCACTCTCTTTTCTTTTATTTAATAGCAATTTGTAGTTAAATTGGCAAATACTTTTTTTAAGCTTATTGTCTCAAAAAGTATTTCTGTAATTCATATTTGTACAAAAATACTAAAATGTACATAACTATATTTAAAAAAAATATTGCACATAAACTTGCTTCCTTGTAGTGCAATATGCATACGGTTTTACAAACTTACATTCTATTATTATCATTATTTCATTCTAAAGTGCAACAGCTAACATGAATGAACCTCAAAAAGCATTCACAATTATGATTCTTAATTCTGCAAATGTTAACTTTTTGTTTTACAACCTTGTACTGTAGGTTACAAATAATACTACATATTGATCATTCAAGTAATAACTTTGATAAGTGCAAAAAACTTTATGGATATTAAGGTAAACTGCAAAATAAACATATCTCAGTGAGAAATGTACATAAGCACTGGGAGCTAAACTGTTAAATCTGGGAAGGAAAGGAGTCAAAGTCATTGTGTGGTATACATGCTCACTGGTGAACATCTGCATGTGCTCATGTACAACTGTAGGTAGAACCAAACATTGTTAATGTGTACAATGCTACTTTGATGAAAGAAGAAGACTTCTATTTCAGCACAAAACCTGTCAGGATCAGAGGATTCTCATTGTTCTATTAACTCTTCATCAGCCTGCACTCATCCATTTGTAATCATGTGAGGCCTCTTTAGAAAAAATAACAAAATTCTTCACTAAGAATGGATTTTAACAAAGATCAAGAGCTGCTCTTGAAAAAATGTTCACAGTTCTCCAGATCCATCTTCAGAATGTCCAGTTTCTTCTGAGAAGACCGAACAGCAGTCACCAAGTCCCATGCAGAGTTCTTTTCCTTCATCCATCTTCTTTTTATGCAGTTTGGAATTTAAAAAAATACGAGTGTTACAAACAGATCAGCGATAGCTGAGAGCAGGGATAGTCATTCTGGAAGGATGAACGTACCCGTCGGGCCTTTTCTTGAAGCTGCTGTCTCTCTTTTCTCCTCCAATACAGTTTTTACCATCGCCTCCATCCACTCTTTAATCATGCGGTCAGCAACAGCCTCCACACACTTTTAACCTTGTAGAGCTCACCGCTGGTAAAATGAAAGTGAAAGCTTCGGTCCACTCATCTGGAAAGACACGATTTTCAGAGTCCACTTTTCTCACATTATTGTTCTCTCATCACTTGATAACTTTACGTCCCGACTATGTAAACATTAGCATGCTGCTCTTTGCCGGTCGAAGGACCCCGGTCCACACATAGCTGTCCTCGCGCGCGCCTGTTCAAAAATTGCTTTGGGTAAAAGTGAATGTGAAATCATACTTTTTCTCGGAGTCCGGACTCGGACCGCGGTCCGCCAGTTGGGGACCCTTGCTCTACACCTTCAACTCCACCAGCATTGTGAAGTTTGTTGATGACACTGTGGTTGTTGGGAAGTTTGTAAGAGGACCCCGAGTAAAAGCCAAAAACAGAGGGGAGGTGTAAGAGTTTTACTGCATATAGGGGTGAGGTGAGATCAGGGCTGAGAGCTGGAGCTCGGCAGGCAGAGCAGGTAGAGCAGGCTGACCTGAAGGCAGAGCAGGGATTTCAGGACAGAATGTCAGATCAGGACCAGGAATCCGGATATTGGGCTTTGAGGACATGAAGAATCTGACGGGAAGACTGGAGGTATGGGTAGCAGGCAGAACAGGTGATGCAGATGAGCAATCAGGACAGCTCAGCAAGGCAGGGAAAGGAGGGGCAGAGTGGAGCTCAGGCATGGCAGAGGTGGTAGGTCGGATCTCCAACAAGGACGAGACGGCCTACCTAAAGGAGGTTCAAACCCTGGAGGCATGGTGTCAAGTCAATGATCTCCTCCTCAACGTTACTAAAGCTAAGAGCTGATTATGGTAAAAATCAGGTAAGAAACTACCAGCCCCTCACAATCAATGGGACCCCAGTGGAGAGAGTGGACAGCTTCCAGTAGCTCTAGGTGTTCATGTCACGCAAGATCTAACATGGACCTGTCATGTTATAAAACCCTGGTGAAGAAGGCCCGGCAGCCTCTCCACCACCTCAGGCGTCTGAAGGACTTCACGTTACCTCTCCAGGTACTGAAGATATTCTACACCTGCACCATTGAGAACATCTTGACAGGAAGCATCACAGCCTGGTTTGGAAACAGGAAAGTTCTCCAGAGGAGGGTACAATCAGCTGAGCTGTACCGAGCTCTCTGACCTGCAGACCACCTACAGCAAACGAACAAAAACTGAAAGACTTTAGGCATGCTAACAACAGACTCTTCTCTCTGCAGTCAGGGAACGTTTCTGTTTCCTGAAGACAGTGACGTGCAGTCAGGAGAGGCAGGAGAGGCTGAGCCTCACCCTCACCAGCATAAATAGAGCTCAAAAAATGCATCAATTAAAGAAGATGGATGTACTTTACAAAATTAATAATGATAATCAAATGGTTTTTTAAGCATAAAACTACACACTAACATCTAATGGCAAATTAATCACCATTCATTTATATACTGCTCACAAAAATTAAAGGAACAGTTTTTTATTGGTCCTGGCATGAATTGAATGAAACCTGTCTGATAATGTTCTTGTTGGTTCAGCAGCTGAGGGCCTCATTCATCAATTTCAGCTGTATTGGTGTTCATGAATTAACAACAGGTGCACTTCAGTGGCAACAATTAGAAAACCCTCCGAACAGGACTGGTGTTCCATGTGGAGGTCATTTCAAGTTTCTCCCTCTTGATCTTTTTTGGCTGAACACTGCTCATGCCCCACAGAATGACCTCCAGAGGGCCACTGGTGTGAATGTCTCTACCCAAACAATCAGGAACAGACTTCATGAAGGTGGCCTGAGGGCCCCACGTCCTGTAGTGGGCCCTGTGCTCACTGTCCAGCACCGTGGAGCTCCACTGGCATTTGATCAAGAACACCAGAATTGGCAAGTCCTCCACTGGCGCCCTGTACTTTTCACAGACCAGAGCAGGTTCACCCTGAGCACCTGTGATAGACGTGAAAGAGTCTGGAGAAGACAAGGAGAACGTTCTGCTGCCTGCAGCGTGGTTCAACATGACAGGTTTGGTGGTGGGTCAGTGATGGTCTGGGGAGGCATATCCATGGAGGGACGCACAGACCTCTACTGCCTAGGAAATGGTGCTCTGACTGCCATAAGGTATCCAGATGAAATCCTTCAACCCATTGTCAGACCCTACGCTGGTGCAGTAGGTCCTGGTTTCCTCCTAATGCACCACAATGCCCGGCCTCACGTGGCAAGAGTCTGCAGGCAGTACCTGGAGGATGAAGGAATTGAAACAATTGAATGGCCTTCACCATCCCCTGACTTAAACCCAATAGAACATCTCTGGGACATTATGTTTGGGTCCATTAGGCGCCGCCAGGTTGCTCCTCAGACTGTACAACAGCTCAGGGATGCCCTCACACAGATCTGGGAGGAAATGCCACAAGACACCATTCCTCGTCTCATTAGGAGCATGCCGCCACGTTGTCAAGCATGCATACAAGCTCGAGGGGGGCACACAAGATACTGAAAAGCATTTAGAGTTGCAGAAATGAAGTTTTGGAGAAAATGGACTAGCCTGCCACATCTTCATTTCACTCTGATTTGATGGTGTCTACACAATTGAGCCTCTGTAGACTGAAAACTTTTATTTCATTAAAAGACTTGACATCCTTTTGTTCCTAAGACACTGACCTGTCATCTGTATAGATATCCAACTTCATATTGAGATCTGATGGATCTAATGTGTTTCTTTAAAATGATCCTTTCATATTTGTGAGCAGTGTTTTATAGTATATGTTATATATATAGTATATACTCTGCTTCTTTCCTTTAACAACGCAAACAGATTGCTTCTCGTGGTAGAAGGCTTTATAGACTCAATATATTCTGAAAAGGACAAACATAAATAAGAGAATAACTCTTGTTGCTCTTGTCCATGTTTTTCTTCATTTGATTTATTGGTCAGTGACATAAGGTCACATGGCTGTGCTATCAAAACATTTGGGAGTGAAAAAGCAGTTCAGAAATCAAACTGTTTTTACCACAGATATAACTCTGTGACTGTCCTTCTGTTCGTCCTGTTTTCGTGTGTCTCTCATGAGTAAATTGAGCTCTCCTTGGGAAAAATCAGACGAAAAGTGCAAGAAAATTATACAGATGACCTCGATCATCTAACAATCCAATGATCTGATTTGTAATTCAATGTAATTCTCAATATAAACAATAAACTGTTGTTACCTAAACAGCCAAAACCTTGTTTTGTAGAGAAATATTTCTGTAGAATCTCCCAAACATCGATCAAGAAGAGCTGATGATCTCATAACTGATTGTCTCCATGCTGGTGTACGATCTGTGTTTTTACTGTCTGAGTGATTTGACGCTGAGTTGCACAAGGCCAAAGATTGTGTGTGTGTAGAATATCAACCTGGAGCATGCAGGGGTTTCAAATAGGGAGGCTCAAAACTCTGCTTCTACCCAAATAATAATAACATGCTTCTCTGTTGCTCCCACAGTGTCAAAATTCCATCCTGCTGCGCTTTCAGGCTCAAGAATGAATTCCTGTCTGGAGACGCCAGAAGCAGTTAGTTTGAGCGGAGCTGCTCCACACAGCTGCATGGGACAGTCAGGAGAGTCAAACCAAAGGGCCAGATCAGTCGAACCGTGATGGTGGAGGATCACCCCGAGCTTTAACTGGGAACAACAAAACGTCATTAACATGAGTCACGGATTCATCATGAAGGACTAAACTCTTGAACAATGGAGCTCCAATGTTTATGTTCTTCAGTTTACTGTAAATTTTGTATTTTTCAAATGATCAATGTAATTCCAGTAGATTGTGAATGAGTTCATTCATAATCTACTGTTTACTAGACCCTCAGATAGAGCTGAGGGACGAGTGGAGATGAAGTCCTCAGTCAGACGAAGCAGAAGTGCAGTCCACGACCAGGAGCAGGAGCGTGGGGGATCCACCTGGATCTGAAATCACTCCCGCTCCCCAGAGGGGAGAGAGAGAGAAGAACAACATGTGAATCACACTGCACCAACAAAAGCATGGAGAACTTAATACAATGAATAATAAAGAGTAAGAGAGAGAGGAAGAAATAAGAACAGAGAACAGAACCCCAGAGCTGATGTGGAGAACAACTATGATAGAAAATCTAAAAATGACATTTAAACATTTCAGTATTAATCTAGCCTCTCAAGAACCACAGCAGAGGGAATATTCTCTGATTACTAGCTAACCTGGTAGAACGCTAACCTGTCCAAAGAGGAATGTTTTAAGGCTAGCTTTGAAGGTAGAAACTGTGCTGGATCTCTGACATGAGCTGGGAGCTTATTCCAGAGAACAGGGGCTTGATGACTGAAGGTTCTACCTCCAACTGTACTTTTAGAGATTCTAGGAACTACAAGCAGTCCTGCATTTAGTGAACCAAGTGTTCTGATTGGTTGATCTTTAATATAGGATGGGGCCACACCATTCAGAGCCTTATAGGTTAACAGGAGGATTTTGAACTTGATCCTGGATTCAACTGGGAGCCAGTGGAGTGAAGCTAACACAGGAGTGATGTGTTCTCTTCTGCTAGTTCCTGCTAACAATCTGGCTGCTGCATTCTGAAACAAGATGAAAACTTTTTAAAAGAACTTTTAGGGCAGGCTATTAGGTAAAAGTTACAGTAATCCAGTCTAGACGTAACAAATGCATGGATGAGTTTTTCAGCATCACTTTTAGATAACATATTTCTGATCCAAGCTATATTGCGAAGGTGAAAGAATGCTGTTTTACAAACTTGTGATATGTGAGCCTTAAATGATAAATCCCGGTCGAATAAAACCCCCAAGTTTCTGACTGTAGAATTGGAGGAAATATTTACATCATCCAAGGAGACTATCTGATCCGAGAGAGCATCTCTCAGGTGTTTAGGGCCCAGGATAATGACCTCAGTTTTTTCTGGGTTAAGGAGGAGGTCATTAATTGTCATCCAGGACTTAATGTCTCTAGTGCAGGAATTCAGTTTCTCTAGGTGGTCATTCTGGTCTGGTTTAATGGATAAATACAGCTGCGTATCATCTGCATAACAGTGGAAATTAATGCTATGTTTCCTAATTATGTTTCCTAAGGGCAGCATATAAAGCACGAACAGGATGGGCCCAAGAACTGAGCCCTGAGGAACTCCGTAGCTAACTCGAGTACAATGATATACTTTTAAAAACAAACAGATGAAGTGTTTTAACATCTGCTGTGGATGCCTGATCCTGCTGCTCCGTGAGGTGCGATTACTTTGCTCTACTAAATATTAACTCATGAATTATAATTTGTTAACCTTGTGCATTAACCTGTCAACGTGCACGGTCCTGATTTAAATGTAAACTTCTGTGCTTTAAAGGGCACCCACGTGAAGAAAAACACTTCTCCGCGTCACAGCGCAACGCAGTTACCCTTTCTTTGGATCCTTCCACTTGGAGGGTGGGAGCTTGATAATAATATTTCAGACTTCACTTCAACTCCAAATTTCCTTAAATGTGGAGGGATAGGGAGAAGGGAAGAATTCGGACTAGGCCCAAGTCTTTCAATTATCAGAATAGAACGATGAAAGAAAGGAGGGAGATTTGATATTTCACACCTTTAACTGTCGGTGGTGAACATGCTAGCATCAGTTAGCGACGGTCCAGTGTGAACACAATGCCAAACAACATGCTAGACTGGCGATCAAGAACACGCTAAGTCTGTTCTTGAACATGTGTCACGTGCTCAGTGATGCAGAGGTAGCATTAGACCATTCACGTGATCAACATGAATCAGCTTTTTCACTACTTTAAAGTCAGCTGCTGTTCTCTGCTTCAGAAAACTCTGGAATTACCTTAACTGCGTTAAAGGGCTAGTAATGGGGTTGTGGGTCATTTTCGGTGTTAACTGTATTTTGCCTTATATTTACAATTTCCAAATGTTTTGGTGTGTTTTGAGCAAGAAATATTGAAATAAAACGGCTTTTTTGCGGCCAATCCATATGCAAATTTCCACTTCCGGGAAAACGCTCCGTTTTGGTCACGTGGTGCGTGTGACGTCACATGGGTAACATAGCAAGACGGCTTCTCCTTTCCGTGTCGGAGCTAGCGATAGCGGCGATATTTCAAGGTCCACAATTCTGTCTTCAGACTCAGATTGTGGAAACATTTGTTCTGAAAGTGACGCTGATTCAGAGGCGCCGGGTGTTTGTGGTTTGAGGACTGTAAAGCCCGATCAATTTGAGCCGGCAGTGCGTAAAGTAAGAGCTCACAACGGCAATGATACTGACGCTGACGCTGAGAATGCCGATTTAAAGTCGTAATTTAATGAGAAAAGAAGCAAAGCTGTCAGTTTATCAGAGCCATGCTCGAAGCTGGAAGACGTGGAGCATCTCGTGAAGCTTTATTTACAGATCGGTTTGAAAAACAAAGAAATTCTGAACCTTTTGGCGACTCGAAATCAAATCATCATCAATGAAGCTGACTGTCCGGGTCGAGTTTCATATGCAAAATAAAGAGCTTAGAGACATGTTTGCAGGACCGTCCGCCACTTTATTATTCACTTTATTCACATACCCGGAAGGTCTTTCACCACCTTACTGCATGTCTCTGACATGCGCAGAAACCAAAGGAGAATGTAAACAGAGCTCCACGTGAATCATCCCGTTTCAACACACAACAACAACAGGGGATGACAACAGTCTGTCACGTTAGCTAAGTACACTGAAAATTCCAAAAACGATTCCTCTTCAGATGAAAGCATCACACAGAAATGAATGAGATCTGATCTTTCACAGAGGAAGAAATGACTGAAGTGGACAGCTGTGCGTGTTGATGGTTTCATCAACGGAGCTGCAGAGATCCTGCAAGCCACCATCAATGATTAATAAACTACAAATCAAACAAAGAAACTTCCAAACATGTGCAATGTTTTAAACATTCAGTTTACCTGTTGAAATCAGAAGCTTTTCACAGTTTAGTCGGTCTGGTTCTGCTCAGTGTTCATCGCAATAGCCTCATTTCGATTGTAAATCTCGTAAATTTACGACTTTAAAAATCACAATTTTAAATTTTTTTTCTTTTTTGTGGCCCTAATTCTCCGTCGTACCATAACACCGACGTTTATAGGATTCAACTTTCCCGCAGCGCACACACATACACGTATCTGCAGACACGCTGGGTCCGCCTGCATTCTGCTGCTGGCGCTGTCTTACCCATATGACGTCAACGCGTCACGTGACCCAAATCGAGCCGTTTCTGAAGCAGGGCGAAATTTGTCGTTGATTTTGTCAAATTTTACAAAAACCTGCGTTTGTCAACGGTAATTATTTGTTATTTTTGATACATTAGAACATATGGAATATATCTGGACATGCATTTTAGCTTTGTCCCAGCCCATTACTAGTCCTTTAATGGTTGAACACCAGAGATGTCGACGGTGATATAACGCTTCCACCGTTCACGCAATGAACCCTGAGTAGTCCAAGGCCTATTTGAGCTTTTTTATTTTTGACTTTACAATTTGCTCTGTTCATTTATCTTTACAAGAAATTCATGGCAAATGCTCTTAGTAAAACCTCAGATATCTGTTTTTACAGATAGCTGTCTGAAAAAATCAATTCTGAGTGGTAAATGTTGTCATTTTTTAGTGTAAAAATCACAAAAATTGAGATCAAACCATTTTAATGTCACAAAATAAAAAAAAAAAATCAAACGTAAAAAAAAGCAAAAATGTATAAATCCACTCATAAAGCAGAGACAAGGTAAAAAAAAGTGACAATTGTCTAAAAAAACGAAAAAAAAAAAAACAGGTGAAACATGTAACAACTAACGTTTCAGGTTCCAAGTATTTTTCATAATGTTTGTTTTAAAACTAAAATTTTAAAGCTAAAAAAGAGAACGATACAGATGATTGGCAAACTTCAGAAATTTGGGAAATAGCAAGAGCTCAAACTTTGGTTCTGATTAAACAAGGGGACCCTGGTCTGCTTGAGTGAGGGTCCGCCGTGGTTCACTTGAGTGTGATGTAGATGGCTTTCCAATGGAAGAGAACCAAAGAAAAAGAAAACGGCTTAACAATCCGAGAGACTCCCTCAACAGTCTGCAAAGATCTGGTAGGCAAAGAGAGAGATGTGCAGGTGCTTCTTAAATGTGGCAGTCAGAGAACGTGCAGGAGAAGCCAGTTTTCTTCTAGTTCCAAGTGAGAGCTTATTTACAGCCCCCAAGTGAGCAGCAGCTGAAACTGCATGGATTTTTCCGGGCAGTTTGGTCTGCATCAGTCTTTGGAGAATGCTAACCAGATGAAGATGTTAAAGTTATTAACATTCTCCGCTCATTCAAACACAGAATTATTCTAATCTGAAAGAAAACTGAAGAACTGCAGTTTATTAAAACAAAAAAAGAAACTTGTTAAATAAATTCAACATAAAACTTGGCTAATATTGCTTAATTTTTTTTTTTTTTCACCGTTTTCAAACATTGACTGTATATGTGAACCGGACTGAGTGAGTGTGATGTCAACCATGGAAAATAGTTTTCTTTCCATTTCAGTGAAATGCAGTCCATTTTTCAAACAGCATTTTTTTATCTGCTCCTGATTTACAACAATTTAAAATGAATAAATACTCAGAAATGACATTTTATGCTTCATTTCCTCCATGCATGTCCTCCACACATAAAACGTGTTAAAAATCTTCAAAACAACATTTTCCTCAGAGTGGGTCTCAATGCCTGAACATCTAAATACACAGCTCAGTCCTGAATAATCTAAACACACCAGCAATATTCTCAGCATTAGTAGAAATCTTTGATTTTCTCTCATTTTCTCTCCTTGCATTGTCATTTTAGCCCCCACCTTACCAAAAAAAAAAAATCGTTGGTTCTCTTTGTAGCAGCTAGTTGTGAAATCTGCCAATTAGGATAATTGTTTTATATATTTGAAGTACTATGATAAAACTACCTGAAGGTTTTCTATAGACTGTAATGTTGCAAAGAAAAAAAATGATGATTATTGTAAATAATAAAGGAAGTGACATTAGAAGGAAATATGGATTTTCTGTTTAAATAATAATAAAACTCTAAAAGCAGCTGGCTTAAAATAATCTATCCAAAGGAGAAGCGTTGGGGGGAGGGGGAGGGGTTTCCAGGGATCAAGTGTGTTTAGGATCTCACGATTCTGCTTTTATTTGAAATACCTGTTGACCCCTCCAGTGTTATACGAGTGTCTGCGCCCCTCCTCTGAAGCTGCTTCCACACAGGCTGAGTCGATGCGCAATCAAGCGCACACTTTCAATGAGAAGTCAATGCAAACACGCGCACACCAGGATTCCTGGCCTTTGTGTCTAGAGCTCGAGTTTTTACTCAAGTTTTTAAGTCGGGTGGTGAGCTCTACATACAAATCGGACACGCACCGAGCACGCGCTGAATCTTCAGCACGGTTCTACATTTCCACGCACAATCGCAGCAGCGCAGAGCTGTGACCAATCAGGGACTCGGTTTGGGAGCTTGTGGATGGCGTCTGCTTCAAAGCACTGAAGTGCCTAACATGATCACGAAAGAGAAATGAATCATTGCAGTGTGTGCCCGGTCGGGTTAATATGACACCAAGATGGACGATAAAGGAACAAAGTTGTGAAAACAAGAGTCTTTAGAAAGATGTTGGTGATTTTTAACCACTTTTACTTTTTGCTCTGAGGTTCTCCCTATTGCGGATGGCAGAGCAGCGCTACTCTAATAAAAATACAATCATAGAAGAATCTCATCCCTGCCACTACCTGCATGACCGCGTTGGTCAGGTGTGGATGCCCCCTCCTGAGCGTGCGTTCATAACCCAACGTTCTGGAACGCACCGCACGAGGCCGGTGTGTGAGCACCTTACATGAGAACCTCTGAGGAAGCGCTGAGACTTTACAGAAACTGAGACACAAACCAAACCAGAGGTCAGTCAGGTCTCTGTAAACCGAGGAGTCCATCTGCCTGATGGTCTCACTCTCAAAAACTGAGTTAATGATGGATCTAAACGAAACAGAAACAAACATGCTGGAGCTTTCAGCGGTACTTCTGTCTCTCTTGGACCATGATTGATGACTCACTGTCTGCATTGGTCCGAGGAGGGAAAAGCATAAATGAAAATGAAGTTAGAGGAAATGTTTATGATTGTCTGCATATGAATATACTTTTTACAAAGTTTAGGAAGAGAACGATCAGATTCTCTTCCGTGTTGGTTTTGGAATCAACCTGCTGGTCACATCATCAACACGCTAGGGCCAAAGTTCCTGATTGGTTGACACGACACTAACTCTTCACCAAAGTTCAGATCTTTAAACTCTCAATGCGCTTTGATCCCCGATCCACACTCATCAAAAACACTTCTGATCATGTTTTGTAAACATTTATTGAAGAACATTGGAGTATTGCTCAACATGAAGAGTTTTTTTATTCAGAATAACAGACTACATACTTTTCATGAGGACTGTCACTCTGTCTCCCTGTGGCTTAAAAATAAACCTTGTGCTAAGTGGGAGAGTGCATCTCTATCCAGAATTTGCCGGTTTCATCCATAACAAACACCTTCTCTGGATAATAGTTATCCCCTGTGATTATCAGGACATTTTCGAGCTGCTTCTGAGTCAGCTGATGCCATTTCTCCATGCAGGCTCGCTGTGAGTCTGCATGCGCCTGTATGGTTGCGTGTGGGACAGGCTGGTGTGCGTTGAAATTCTCTCCTCTTCTGGGAAATTCCTGCAGCTCCCACTGCACCGTCGGAAGCAAAAAAAATCATACAAGCGTCTTGAGTTATCTGAGTTTTTGTGACAAAACAGAAGAGTCATGGAACTGAAAAAAAATCTGCAAAAAGAAATGCGAATAAGCAGAGAAACTTTAGGAATTACTTTTGCTTAAAGAAGATTGTGGGCGGCTAAGAAGAAAATCGCCATAAAGAGGGAAAGGAAACGCTAGATTAGCACTTTACTGGTACTTTCTAATGTAATTACTTTCTGCCAATCAACGGGAGGCAACAGAGGCTCCACCCCAACCTTTCCGTTCCATTTTTCTATGGACCAACAGCAGATCAGGACCCTCAAGAGGTACCGGTCGGAACTGTTTAATGGATCCATTTAACAATGGAAACGCTCAAAGTAGCTGACCGTACCGGACTGGACCGAACCGGACCACTCCGTGAAAACGAGGCTCCACAGTTCATTTGAGGCCTGTACGGCCCCCTTAAGGGACATTGTGAAAATTGATCATACCATTGTTGTGTGTGTGTTAAGTGCATCATGAAGTCTTTATCAGGCTAATGTGAGTTACACTCACTAATGACAGACGTGTGATGCTGTCACACAGTCCTCTGAAGCCTTACTAAAGATATCAGTAAGATGTGAGTCCAGGCTCCTTGCTGACTGCAGATTTTATCACATGCGGGGTGTGCACGTGATACGTGTCTGGAGAAGAGGGTTTCTGAAGTCAGTCCTCGAGGGCCAGTGTCCTTCATGTTTTCCAACTTACCTACCATTGAAGCTCCTTATTGGTCAAACACACCTGATCCAGGTAATCAGCAGCAGATAAGTCAGGATTTCTAGAAAACCAAACCAGCAGAAGGCTGGCCCTCGAGGACTGACACCCCTGCTGTAGAATGTCCACACAAACTACACTCTAACTTCCATATTACCTGAGCACACACTTATGCAGCTCACATGATGTTGGGGTTAAAAAAAAAAGATATGTACAGCACACCTGTATCTCACCTATTTCACCCTTACGTGTTGTATAAGTGTTTGCTATGACCTGTCAGTTGCAGCACACCTGTAGAAAGAGATGTGCATGAACATTTGGGGCTGCTGTAGTGCAGTGGTAGGGCAGTTGACTCCTGATCTGAAGATTGCAGGGTTTGATTCCCGCCTTGCTCGCCTATGTGTTGAAGTGTCTATGGGCAAAACACTAAACTCTACATTGTCTCTGGTGGTTATAGGTCGGTGCCAGTGTTCAGCAGGAGAGCCACCATCAATGTGTGAATGGGTCTGTGACAGTAAAGCGCTTTGGGCCTTCATGGAAGGTAGAAAAGCGCCACATAAGTATACATCATTCCTTTTTACCATTTTCATTCTATGGATTCACCAAGCGGTCTGCGACCTAAACATTTCGTGTGGGCTACCTGTACAGGTTTGCCCATTATTTTCCCGTATCCAGCTGTGGGGGCAGTTGTGACTACAGCTTTAGCTCTGCTCTGAACCAGGTACCAGGTAGCTGTCTGATAAGGTGGCAGATGTACTCTGACAGATTACAGTTTCCATTGAACATGGAGCCACTGCTTTGGATGCAGCACAGTTAAAGGACTGTAAGATAAGGACAGTCACCACACACAGGTGTTGGGAGCTCTGTGTTTATACCTCCTCCTACCAGCTCTCACCATAGTAATAGTGGGCTAGTATACACACCCAAACACCTCTGGATTTCTTTTTCAGTCAATTTACCTGTTCCTGTTCCACCATTCCCAATTCTGTATATACATATATATATATATATATATTGGCAGGTAGCATTACTGCGAGGCAAACGTAAAGCAGTCAATGTGGATTAAGGGATTCCAGGCTTGATTCCTGCTCTAACCGGCCATGTTTCAAAGACCTTAACCCCACATTGCTCCCAGTGGCTCGGCTATTGGTCTGTTTCTGTTTGAATAGGACTTCTTGAAGGCTTTGGGCCTCAAAGAAAGAAAAGTGTGATATAGTAGACGCCATTTACTATTACTAACCTCTAAGCTGCCACATAGATACTGGATTTATTTCATTAAGTGCAAAAGGGAATCCCACCTTGAGGGATTACTCGCTCTGGGGGTGTGGTAGATGGAGTGGTGTTACAGCACAGGCCCTGGTGGATTGCATTGCCTCCCTTCTGCACTGATGTCATTCAACATTCATACCTACCTCATACCCTGCAGAATGGGTGATCCTGTTACCTCTGAAAGAGTGGAACACAGGAAGAGTAAAGACCTTGCCGTGTAAGAGTCTCCCTGGATGATATTTATCTGAGTAGCCAGAGGGAGATCTCATGTACGTACAAGGCATTCGGGAAGAACATGAAATGCTCCTCATTCCCCCTTACAGGATGATTTATTTCTGAAGCCTAACTTGTAGCACATGTGTCTTACATGTACAGAGCAGCACATCGGATATGACGGCTGACCTAAATACCTTGGGACTCATTTGTCTGGAGTTCAAAGGGGTCAGAGGGAATTTTTGACCCTACAATCAGCAAAGCCCGCTGGCTGTGCCATGCATTTCAGCGTTCACACACGTTCACGCTGCTTCACAAGCAGGAGCCTTCAGTTGAACATGTGAGCCAACACCTGAAGAACCGGGAACCCTCCATCATGCAGCCTCAGTCCCCTCAATCTCAAGGTGTGACTGTCAGCTATGAATGTGTAAGTGTTGTAAAGACGGGCTGTAACTGTAGCAGTCAGGATATCAAAGCCTCGTTGAGGCCTAAAATACATCCCTGTCTTCAATGCAGGTCTTTATCTTTGTCATGGACCATCCCCAGCTCAAGTATCCACTTGGTTTCTATTCTTAGCTCCGCTGTAACTGGGATTATGGTGACATGTTGCCTATTGTGGGTCTTATTGCAAACAAGTATCCGTTGCCGCAGGACAACAACAGGACAGCCGGTTCGTGGAGTCTTTACACGCCGTGCAGATGGGTCGGGTTTCAAACACAATTGCTGAAGTTTGCTCGCCAAGAAGAGAAATGTGTGAAGGAGTGATTTTCCAAAGATTTACGCACAAAGGCGTGGCAGCTTACATTGTATGGAGGTTTCAGGCTGCAAAATAATAGGCAAACTTCATTTTTTATCAGGCTTGACTTGTCCTGCAGCATCTGAGCAGACAAGAGAAGAGGAGAGAACAGAGTCTGTTGTTCCAACTTTGATTGTGTAATATTTGGAATAAACCCATTTAAGAGAGAGTGAGTGAAGAAGATGTGAGGGGAGGACTGAAGGAAACTCAGGTAAAAGAACAGAGGAGGAACAGTTTCTTTTACCGGACAAAAGAAACCTGCGCTGGATTTATAAAATGTTTTACTTTTCTGGAATCTGTAGATGGAGCCAAAAGAACTGAAGGAATATTCAACGTTGTAAAGCTAACATCCCACACTTTCAAACAGACATAACTGATCTCTGCATCTTCACCAGCAATGAACTCAGACTGAAAGAGGATGACGAAGGAAAAGACTTTAAAAGTACTGATTAGAAACAGAGAGTTAGACGGTTTCTTCAGCAGACACCTCTGCTGCCTTCATCCTGAATGTGGTGTGGCGGGGGCGTCCAGTTTCAGTGTTAAGCCAGACGAAAGACACGGTGAGAGGTCCTGAGGCGTGACTGGAGCTGCTAAAGCTGCGTGATTCTCCAGCAGAGGCGAGTTTTGGGCGGCGTGTCAAAAAAATCTGATGCACATTGAAATGGTTGACGAGTGCCAGAAATTTCTCAGAGTTCAAAAAATCTGTACTTGGGAGGATATTCTCATCACATCAACCAATCAGGAACTCGGCTGAGAGGGTGGAGTACAAACCAATACGAAGGAGGAGCTTACAGTTGAAGTTTGTGCTCCTCACGACAAGAATAAAAAGATCCCTTTTGTAACGGATACTTTCATTTTTCAACTTCAGCCAGTTGTCAGACTGGGTCAAAGACACAGAAGTACCGCTGAAAGCAGCTGTCCTTCAGATGCAGCTCACAAACCCAGACATGTGGAGTTATGGGTTTTTGTGAAGCTACTCGAAACAAATAAACCTAAATTACTGTCTCAGCATCATCCATGTCTTCCATGAGGTAATATTAGCTTGAAAAATGAATGCTTTAGTCACACCTGCCCTCACAGGTGGAGACTGGCTCTCAGAGAGCAAAATCTGAACAAACGCAGATGCTTCACATGACATGTTAAAGTCGCAGACTGAAAATACTCAAGCACATTATTTCTACAGGCATGCTGAAGGCAATAGTATGTAGTGAACAGTTAAACAACATGTAAGGATACAAAAGGGGGAAGTAGGTGTGACACAGGTGTGTTATACAGATTCCTCATTCTTTTCAATCCTTCTGTACTGCACATGGTGTCAGCACTGTTCATGCGATGCGTGCACGCTCCTTGTGTGCAGCCTGACTGTTAGAAATGAGAAAATCAAACTGAATAAATTTGTGTGGGGGTTTTACAATTACTCACGTATCACCTGCATCACCCAGCATTTGTGCACAGTCATGGGGAGCTAGTACTCGCACCTTACTAATGACTCAACATCACCCAAACATCATAAGCACATGCAACTTCCATTATAATACACTCACCCCATGCATGACAATGGACCGTTCCATTTATATGACATCCCTCAAGGCGGGGTCGGCAACCTTTACCAGTAAAAGAGCCATTTGGGCTCGTTTTCTACTGATCAAATCTTAGAATGAGCCGCATAGTCGTACTTTAGACTATAGGAAATCTGGATTTGCATTCATGACCTTCTTTCTAATGATAAATATTAATTATGTCTATTTTTCAGCACAAATAAAAGCAAAAATTTGAAAAAAGAACCTAGGATCTCTCAAAATGTGTGGATTTTTTTGCTTTTTTTACGTGGGACAAAAGCTCAAACAGCTTTTTTTTCTTTTTCCCTTCTTTGTCCACAGCAGTCTTCCACTGCTGGGTTTTGTTATTTTAGTTTGGACCTCGGTAGTCTTAGTTTTCAGGCTTTGTTTATTTGTTTTCTTGAGGTAGTTTTGGTTAAGCAGACATTATCGGAGAGCTGCTGACTCAGATGGTCCACATGTCTGGATCAACATCTCCATGAATTATTTTATGTTTGATCAAGGATCCACAATGGAGAGATAAAAGAGACACGTGGATCTGGAGCTGTGGGACTTCTGCCTTAAACTTATTTTACCATGGGGCCACAGAAGGCGGAGTCTGGCTGTGGCTGGGCCATATGGGGTTCAATTTGTGCCAAAAATATATTTTGTGTCTACTTTCTATGTCTTTGGTTCATTGTCTATGACTACTGAACAAGCTTCTTGAACATTTGTTCATGTCCCACCATGTAATATCTTCTGGGTTTCCTGTGAAACGACAGGAGCTAACGATGCTAGCAACTGTTGCTAAGGACTTTTCTGAGATCCAACAACAATAGCAAGGAAAAGTTTTAAACATAAAGTAATCTAAAACATCACAAAGCAAATACAAAGCTATCATCAAAGAAGCGTAGACATGCAGAAGATATTGCTTAATAGACATTCAACTTTCATATTAAGGTGGGGGCTGCAAAATATTGACTTTGGACTCCAGTTTGACACGCCTTCCCAAGAGTAACCCAAAGCCTCATTTCCACTGAGCGGTACAGTACAGAACAGTCTGATTCAGTCCACCATTATGAGCGTTTTTACTGTTTAAATGGACCCATTAACCCTTGTGCTCTCTTATGGGGTCCAGACGACCCCACCCTTACGTTGGTGTGTGATCCATCCCATGACAAAGGTGGACAGGATTTTAAGTCTGTCACAGACTCCAGTGAAGATAAAGAAACTTAAAAAGAAAAGTTTAGAACGCTGTCTTGTGGGGTCCAGATGATAGCACAAGGGTTACACAGTTCTGACCCGTACCTCTTGAGGGCACCCATCGGCTTTAGGTTCATCAAAACGTGGAATCGAATGGTTGGGGCGGAGCTGCTGCTGCTGTACCAAAGGGGGAAGGATTCTTTTTGATCTGGAGGTGTGAGGGGACAGAGGACCCGGGACAACAGTTTGTTTGCAAATAGAAGTCAGAAGACAGTTAATTTTGTCCAGCCGGGGAAGCCGTCTTCAATCCGTGTTGGAGCCAGGAGCCTCTGTTCCAGACATAAAAACACCAGGAGGAGCTAATATGTCAGTCTACATAAAACCATACAAATACACAATAAATAAAACCAATAAAAGCATGCAATTAAAAACTAGCTGTGACAACTACAACTGTGTCTCCTGGGTTGCAGCAATCGTGATGTATTAACTACTCATGAATACAAACAGAGATTTAATGGGACAGTTTGATTGACAGATTTAAAAGGAGAAATACTTTCAAAATGCAAAAACAAAATGATTTCTTATTTCATTTGTTCTCTTTCATAATACCACACATACATGTTAAAAGCTCAAAAAACAGTATTTTCATCAGAGGGGGAATTTAAACAAAGCAGAACTAAAAGGGAGAGTCAACCCTGCAATTTAACATGCTTTTCTCCAGAACTCTGTAAAACTACAACAATGTCATGACGCAGATAAAGTGCTTACTCAGCAAGTGTTCAGCAGAGTTTAAACCTTAGACCAGGGGTCACCAACCTTTTTGTAACCGAGGGCTACTTCATGGGTACTGAGTCATACGAAGGGCTACCGAATTTAAATAATAAATTTGCTTAGTTTGCCTTTAGTTATACAATATTAATAATGAATAATGATACTCCTCTATGTGAAGACACTGATTTCTCATCGTAATTATCAATAACAACAACAAGCCAGGAAACAAATATGAATATTCAAAACTTGATTAATCTCAACAAATCTTGTCACATTTTGAGGTAATGACCAAATGTAATGTTTTTAACAAAATTACAACTGCTACGTGTTATGAACACACTTTTGAATTGAACAAATTTCAATACTATAATTTAACTTTGCCATGTTACCACATACGTCTGTATCTGTTTCTTTGTTAGTGGGAAGACTGACATTGCATGCTGTTCACCAGTTTAGTGTAATCTGGTGTGTAGCTTGATACTGCAACTCTGAGCGAGTCTTTCAGATGTGCATCAGTGAGGCGTGTTCTGTGTTTGCACTTGATGAAGTTCATGTCAGAAAATGCTGATTCACAGAGATAGGTTCAACCAAACAGGCTGGCAGTCTTCATAGCTTCTGTGCATACTCCTCTGTACTTCTCTGAGTCAACAAGGCACCAAAAGTTTGGTGCACCCTGGTGGGCTTTGAGGTGGAGGTCATTTTGCAGTGTTATGATTTCAATCCCCACCTGTCCAGCATCCAAGTCAAACGTTGAACTTAGTTGCTCAGAAAAGCATGTTGTGTCCACATTCATGAAAGGGTTGGATATGAATGCCACACATGGCTCGAGCTGATCAATGTCACAAAACCTATTCTCAAACTCTTGCTCAAGTCTGTTGATGTCATCACAGTATTTTTCTGCCACTCTGTCAAATGCCTGGGATGCAGAATCATTGTCTTTCAGCACCGACTGCATGGAGGGAAAGTGCAGCACTTTTTTTCTCTGTATATCCACGAGGTTCCAGGTCACCTAAGCTTATCTACAGTTCATGTATAATGTAAGGAAGCCAAAAACGCCCTGCCCTACATCTTTTTCTTAAATCTTTTTCTTCAGAAAAAACGAGATATTAAATCTTTATAAGGAAAAAGCGAGAAAACTGTTTTTTTTTTAGTAGTTAACAACAAAAACAGCATAAGAACACTTCAAACAAGTTGTTCTTTAACTGTTTTTTTTTTATTAGTGGATCTACGCTCCTCAAACTCTTTAATTTAGTCTCATTCACCCGTCCATTTATTCTCCTTAAACCTCCGCACAGATTGATTGACGGCAGACAAGAATCCGCGCGTGGTGCGTTCACTGAGCTTTGGAAATAAACCAACCCAAACAGCCGCTCAACGCAGTCCGCTACAAACTTTGTCATTTTTATACAATCTGCAGCAAAACAAATCCGTTCTTCAGAGAAAACGTCGACACTGTTTCATCAGTCGATTATATACGGATCAGTGACGGTGTTCTACGTTTTCTCTGATAAAATGCTTCGTTTTGCTGCCGATATCCGAGGCTCTGTGAACGCACCATACGGAAACTCAGCAGCCCTGTGTTCTGTCTCCGTTAAGCAGGAATTTCGAAAAAACACGGTGTCGCAATGACACGGTTTTATAATAAATGCGACAAAACACAAACCAACTCCAGCGATAAGTCATTAAAACACGGCCATGTGTGTGCTTTTTTTATTTGATTCACTAACAAAGGGAGCATTTGGGTGACGTCACAGGAGTGTGGTGCGCGCTTGCAGCGCTGACTCGCTCAGTCCCAGGTGCAGGTGTCAGAAGTCTGTTCAGTGGTATTTAAAAGAATGTCCATAACAAGTAAGCAGCTGAAACATTTTTTCTTAATTTTTTTAATAAACTGTGTTTCCATTAAAGAAATTAATAATCAAAAACCCAATTCGCGAAATGTCAGCGTTAATGTGAAAGCAGCCGGGGTTTGGAGGAAATAAGCGGAGGGGGCTGGGTCACTCGGGCATTTGAAGAGCGCAGCTCCACTAATAAGTAAAAGAACTGACCAAAAACAACTTTAGTGGAGTGTCTTCTTCTATTGTTTATGTCGTTAACCACAAAATCAAGAATCTCAACACAGGTAAAATCTCAGTGTCTCCATGCGGGAAAACGAGAAGGGGGCGCCCCATTCTTTATTGATTATCTCGTTTTAACGAGAAAACGATTAAATTAAAAGTGGGATAGGCCGTTTTTGGCTTCAGCAATAATAAACATATATGTTAAGATGTTTTAATTCTTTGTGAAGGCAAGTGTGAGTTCAAAAAAATACATCACAATAAAATTAAAATTTTGAGCAGCTCACGAGTTGTGCTATTTTTAGAAGAGACCCGCGGGCGACTCATGAGGTGCTCGCGGGCGACCTGGCGCCCGCGGGCGCCGTGTTGGTGACCCCTGCCTTAGACAAACAAACAAAGGAACTGTTTAAAAGTCAACCATCACCATCCAGAACCCACTGGAAGCATGATATTCTGATTCATGCTCTTTGGGCCTTTTCTTTTCCACCAGAACATGAGAGAAACTCTCTACCAAAAGTCTCTAGCAGTGAATTCATCTGGAGAAAGCAGCACGACCTCCAAAAGACTCATCATTTACCTGCTTGATCAGCACCTTTAGTACAGAAGAGGGGACTCAGGTCCACAAAGCACATTCGTGATGATGTGTGATTATTTTGTGTCTCACTGTCCTCAAGACAATTCACTGAGAACTGGTCAAACTAGCTTGAATTTGTAGTGAGGGAAACAGAAAAGCTTAATTCTACCAACATTTACGAAGGAAAAAACTACTCCCTATTGGAACTAACAGATGGACAAATGAACTAGTGCACAGACCAGCTCTAAAGATGCCCACAAGTTTGTTCAATCCCAGCCCGTAAGTGTCAGGAATGATCAGAGAATGATCCGTCATGCAGCGGTCCAGGAATTCCCTCCCTCTGTTGATGAAACAGCCTCAGCGGTCGTAGCCCTTGAAGTTAGGCATTCCTGTCAGGAACATCCCTGGGAGCATTATAATTGTTTAAAATGAGCACACCCTAAAGGTAAGAGCACAGCGGGCTCAGAATAAACACCATTTTTCAAGAGTCTGCTCGTGCATAAGCTCCAGTGCATGAACCAATGTGGTCCTCCGAACACACGAGGAAGACCACAACGCCATCCCATAATATTGCGGCAGAGCACGGCCCGCCGCGGGACAGAGGACAACACCTGCCAGGTCCAACTCTACACCTACAACTTCCAAGGCTAGCCCTTTAAGCAGATCCGAGGGGGGTGCTGAGAGGCAGCGCGGTAACGACCATCACAGCGGCCACGTCCACCGTTAGTGACGGCGTCCACAGAGCAGGAGCAGTCTGAGCGTCGGCTCAGATTCTGGCCTCAAGAAAAATAAAACGAAGAACGTCGGAACAAAGTTTAGGATTCTACATGTGGCGTCCTGACAAAGACTCTAAAGCTTTTTAGTCATAGTGTGTATGTTTCCCTCTCACGTATCTCAATACATGTTCCATACATAAAAGATTAAACAAACTTTCTGGCGATTCGAAACAGTCCGATTCTAATGCTTAAAATGCTCAACTATAGAGGGTTTTTTTCATTTGGCATTTAAAGCTATAAATAATAATGGATGATATTTGACTGAGAAATGTGTTCTTGGAAGAAGCTCGCTTATGATTGGACGTCTTTTTGTTTGCATCACATGAACATGAGAAGACAAAGACGGTAGAAAATAAACAGAAAGAGAAACTGCAGTTTGACACGAATCAATTATTTATGTCTTGATTGATTTTATACCTTTTAACCAACATAGTCTTGTTCATATCTTGGTTTTGTCGTGGATTCTATTTTTTTACATCCACTGCTGTTACTCTCACTGCCCATCGATCTTTGGATAAATATCTAATATCTTCTACATTGCTTTTTTTAGACACATGGAGCTCCTATACCTGTACTATCTGAAGAAAAGTCCATGTTTTTATTTACATTTATTTCACTCTTTACACAAGTGCAACTTAGATAGAATCCTTTATTTCCATTCTCAATAGTAATCTTTGACATTTTGCTGACTTTCTTTCAAATTCAGATTGTTTAGAAACACCATTTGGTGGAACATTGGTATTATTCTGTTTTCTTTCTTGAAAGGCTTCATTCTCCTCTTTCTCAATTGAACCAGATAAAAAGTCACATAAAGTCCTGTTTATTTTTCTTTTAAATTATTTTAGACAATTCATTTCAGTTTCTGTTTTTCTGTTTCATATCTTGTAAGTCTTCATCCATCCATGCAAAATTTCCTTTCAGGGTCATGGGGTCATTGGAGCTTGTTTCTGCTCTACCGTTGGGCCCAATCTCGGTCTGCGAGCGTCAGAAATCTGTTCTGAACCTGAGGGCCGCAAGGGCCGTGGGACCTGAATGCAGCCTCCTACCACTTGGTGTCAGTAAGCGTCACGCCCGGTTCACACTGGACCCAGAAGCACCGCGAAGCCGAGTGCGCGCTCTGTGGCTTACAGACCAGACAAGCATTTTTCTTGTTGTTTTTGCCATCATGGGTGATAAGTTAATAACCTAAAGATATTACCGCGTGTTTCTGCTAAGAGTAACTCTTCTCTGCTGCTTTTTTACACCCAAAATCCAGCCCCTGCCCACCTGCTACGGAGTCGGCTCACTACATTGATCTGTGTGCGCGTGTCTCTGTCTGTTTTGTTTGTGTCTGTGCGCACACTCATAACTAAATTCATAAACTAAAACTATTACCCATGACTCTGCTCTCTGTTGTTGTTTACCCCCTGAACCCCGCCCCGGCGCCCCGCAGCGGAGTCTGCTCACTATGTTGATCTGTGTGTGTGTCTGTGCTCGCACACGCATGTGTGTGTTGTACATTTATTTACCTGTCTACAGTCTGTTTAGATACAAAAACATGATCACATTTGTCAATCGCAGCGTTTTATTGTAAAAAATTGGTTATATTTTAAAAAGACTGATGTTATTCACATGTATTTACATATGACCATCATAGAAAATGATAGAAATTCATATTGAACACATGTAATACATGCAGCCAAGATCTCATTGCTGCATTGTCTACATCCAAGGCTGGATGTTTTTGTTGGACGCACGTATTTAAAATTCAACTTAAAGTTAAATTCCCATTAACTGTCCCACTCCTAAATGTGTAAATGTGTTCTCCACATTTGACTCATCCCCTGGTGGAGCCGTGAGCTGCAGAGACAGCTGACCTCAGGAACTGTAACCATAATCCTAACCTTAACCTCTTTCCTCTGTGTCTGAGCGACTAAGAACAAAGTTTAACACTGGATGCACGGTTTTCCAAAATTACGTGTGAATACACACTTTCTTTTAAAAATAAACCATATTTTCTCTTGTATCTTTATGTAACTTTCTGCCAGGATTGATGCGGCTCGCGCTCAAAATAGAGTAGACGCCGATAGGATCTGCTGCACGGTACGAGTCCTCCGCAGAGGACCGCACCACTCCGTGCCTGGTGTGAACGCCGCCATAGGTTAACATGGGCGGCGAATAGAGGCGGCCTCTGTTCTGCGTCCAGAGTGAACCCGGCGTCAGTAACGTGTTGTGGCATGAGCCAATAGTGTGCAGTTATCGGCCCCTCATCATATTTTCTTTATACCGCGGCTCCTGTTTTCCAACATTTTAAATAAAGACATATTTAGAAATGCAATTTGGAGCTTAATTTTGATTTTGTAAATTACATCCATTATAAGAAAAATGCTACAAGAACAAAAAAAACACCAAAAATATAATTTTCTTTGCAGTCTTTAAAGGCTGGCTTTCCTTGTGTCTTCTGGTTTACATGGCGTTTGAAAAATCAGATCATCAAGTATCACCTGCTTACTTAAGAACATGCAGACGCATGCACTGACATCCACAGGGTCACATATCAGGCTGGAATCGTGTGTTTGGCTGTTTATGTTGAACCACAAGAACATCACAGGATGTGGCATCAGTCCTTGTGTGAGAAACAGAGGAACTTGCTTCTGAAAGACCCTGCAGAGGTCTTCTGTTCATGTCTGATAAACACTCAGGTGAAGGCTGAGTACTATCCTTCCTCTCACTCGTTATTGTCTCCATTGAGGCGTATGTATCTCTGCACGGTTCTCTGAGAGCCTCACAAAGTGGTTCTCCATGGTCACATGACCTGCTGGTTTGTATGAGGATGTTAGCAGCTTTAAGCCCCATAAACTATAGTGATGCCATCAAACTTCTACCTTAAAAAAGTACATCCAGTTGTAAACTATTCATTTCACTTCAGAAACAGAGATATTTATTAAAATGGTTCCTCTGTATCTGATCTTATCACGTCCAACTAGAATAAACTTGCTGGTTGAATTAAAGTCAGAGTTTTGAAGGGAGTTTGGATAATTCCAAATGTTGAAACTTGTTGAAACATTTCTCAATAGGAAACATGGAGCAAGTAGAAGCGTCCAGGAAAGCCTGCCCTGGGCTGTACCTGGACACGCATAGAGGACGTTCATTTGCTGGAATTTGTGTCAGGATGTGGTGGTGGAACCAAACGCAGGAGACCAGGCTGGATGGCAGAAACTTAAAATATTTAATGAACGGAAACTTGACAAAAACCCATGAACAACCAATACAGTGACAGCACAGAGCAGATGACATGACGAAGAAGAACAGAAAACTCTTAAATCCTCAAAAGACTGAGGGTAATCAACTGAAATGAAGACAGCTGTGGATCATGACAAACCTGGAACTGATGTGACTGACCGACAATTCAAAACAGAACATGACAAAACCTAAGCATAGAATCGTGACGGTACCCCTCCTCAAAAGGGCAGATCCCAGATGCCCAAATCACCATTGAGGAGGGGACCCTTACAATCAAAACAAAAGTCTTACAGCCAGACGGATGTGAGGTGTATCAGAACCCCTCCTGAGGAACAGACATGATGGGGAGCGGTCCCGACTACTCTCCCAGGGAAAGGAAACACGAAGGGGAGCAGTCCCGCCAACCCTCCTCTGGAACAGGAAATGCAGCCAAGCGGGATGAGCGGTGACCATCCTTAGGGACGGGAAACCTGAAACTGATGTGACTGAGGCACAATTCAAAACAGAACATGACAGAAGCATAGAATCATTGATTTAGACTCCCGTGAATTATCGGAGGATGATGAGGAACTCTTGTTATTGGGTCAGCACCGCTGATGACCCGGTTTCCTAGAGAGACTCATCTTTGTTGGATCTGTCCAGCTGTGGATCAAAACGTTGAAAGAGGAGTGGAGCTCTACTACTGCTCAGGAACCCGGTGAAACGAGGAATCCAGCTGAAGACCCGACAGCCTCTGTGATGTTTCTGCTGAGACAGCTTCAATGTTGTGTCTCGTTCCCAGAGGGCTCCTCATCCTCCAAGAACAAACACCCCCCACAACCAGGTACCTCATGTTGGTCTACGTTTTTCCAGTCATTTATGTGAGTTTGCTGAAATTAAGACCTTTTCGTTTTCATAGATGCACAGCAGAGCAGGGAGGTCATGTGATGCGGCCGACCTCTGGATCACTTCTCGGACATCGCTGCATGTCAGCTGTCTCTCTAGAACACTTTGGCTTCTTTTCTTGATGTTCATAGTTTTGCTTAGCTCAAACATGGCTGACTTGAACTCCCCTGCTTCAGTCTGTTCAAGACTCAAAATGAACAGAAATATTTTGATTAAAGCTACAAGCCTCTCTTTGCGAGAAGTTGACATGTCTGAAAGGTGGGAACATGTCCCAAAGTTCACAAAGGTTTTAATGAAAGCTGGATAATACTGATGCCTGCTTCCATGGAGCCAGAGATGGCATGCATTGGAGAGGGGCGGGGCTTCTGCAGTCAAAACATTCAATAAGGCCAGTCTCCTTTCAAGGATTTGGGCCTTGTGTCTTCCATTACAATACACCAGCCTAAGCTCTAAATCTTTGTGTCAACCTCATGTTAATCCCCATGTAGAAAAGGTGGTTTTTCACCAAAAAGTTCCCAAATCCTCCCTGAAAATGCTAAGCAGCTTATTGTCCCGATGACTCTTGTGTAGTTTCCAGTGGATGGAATGATTCAAGTTGAAGAAATACGATGTTTTGGAAATGTCTGGGGTGAAAAGTAAAAAATGACATTCACTCATGTTACTGAAATTGAGTAGTTAAGAGTGTTGTAATTGCAGGTTATACGGTTGTACTTTTACATGTACTTGAAAATAAAAGAAGAAATAATCTATTTTTAATGGGAATATTTTCCAGAGTGTATTAGAAATGTCAGTGACATTCTCCAAACCTGTTGAGTCAGCAAAGATTTCATCTAAAGCTACATTCACACTGCACATTCATGCAATCAATTTCAATGAAAACTCGATGGAAATGTGTGTAAGCACATGTCAAACACGTAATTCGCACAATTTAAATACGTTTTGGGGTTCTACGTACAAAAAACGTGAAACCATTGAAAGTTAAACCAGAAACTTGGATTTTGCCGTGACCTAAGGATTGTATCCTGTCTAATTCACGAGTGCCAAATATTTGAATAGTGATGAAGGTGAGGTTGCAGTTAGTGTCCGGTGGGAATTCTATCACACCAAGTCTTTCATTCATCAGATTAGAGTTGTGAGAGGAAAAGCCTGGAGCAAGATTCCCAGATTTATTCCGTTGTGACATTTCAGACCAAGACTCTTTGAACTGTTGATACTTGCACTATTACCTGGTAGCAACAGTCTAGTTTGAACACCGAGGGATAAACACATCGTGAAAGGTGCATTCACACTGCAGGACGGAGGCGCCAGTTTCACTAAGTCAATGGAAGAGACGCGACAGAAGGAGATCTGAAGTCCCGCCGCACGAAATGAGTGACGGGTGCGGCGCCAAGGTCTGGCAGCGGCTCAGCCAGAATTGAAATATCTGAAGTTTGTCGCGGCATCACATCTGCCAATCAAGATCTCAGCTTTGGGTACGTGACGTTTTCGGTGAGTCGATCAGATGGTAGAATATTAATCCAAAGCCAGCCTTTTTGTCCTGAACTTCCATGTTTTTCCTTAACCTACTGAAGCTGCGGGGTTGTAGTGCTCATCTGGATATTTTGGGGTGAAGGTGGGATCCACTCTGGACAGGTCAGTGGCTTCCTATCAATCTCTCGATGTGCCGGCAGACAGAGAGCTGCTGCGGAATGCAGAGGCGGCCGGCTCGGAACTCATCAAGATATAAAAAAAAAGGAAAAAGGTCTCCTAATTGTATTTCTTCCTTCTCAAGTTAACATGAGGTAAACAAAGCACGGGCTTCTGGGTAAAGTTCAAAGAGCGCTTGTCCACATGTGCTGTGGGAACACGCTCGGTTTCTGGCTTCCACAGCCACACTCGGTGGGACAAAAGATAACCTTCGGTGGGACAAATCTGGCCCGCGGGCCTCCCTTTGGGCCCCCCTGCTCTATAGGTAAGTGTTTGCATCAGCAGAGGTGTGCAGGTTTGTGCAGACATCAGTTTGTTCTTCGGCGTTTGCAGAGATGCTCAGTGTTCAAGGCTGAGCTCCACAGTCCAGAACTGCAGCTGCTGCTGCTGCTGGATCTCCTCTTTATCTCCACAGGGTGGATTTTTTTCACTTCTCTGCGATCGCCCTTCCCCCTCTTCACCTCCTCTTGTTCGCTCTCTCCTCCATCTGGTCTAAAACTCAGAAGAAATAAACTATAATAATAAGTAATTCATAAAAATAAAGTTTAGCCTCAAATGCAAAAGGGGTTAATACAAATATACACACTGTTTACCTGAGGAATATGTGACAGAAGCCCACATGAAACAACAAATCCTGCTTGCTCAGCTGCTGCAGGACAGGAGAGCTTCTCTCCCGTTTCCAGGATTGGTTTTTTTTTACAAAAGCGCTCTTTTTTCTGCAATTTATTACAGTTTCATCCCTACTGGACACATAACAATGTTCTGATAAGCTCCTGAATCCACTAGAGTGACTGGACTTTAGTGTTTCTTAAACAGACATTTTCCTCCTTTTATCTCCTGAGCGCCTGACTTTCTGTAACGGAGGGATGTTTTATTACAACGAAACAAGAGCTGAGCCAAAAGAGGGAAAGTGGTGAAGGAGTGAGAGCTCTTTCAGCCTCATTAACACTCAGCTAAGCAGCAGCAGCAGCAGCAGCAGCAGCAGCAAGCGTCTGTCTCTCCTGCTGAACAGCTCAGCTTCATGACCAACGCTGAGAATAAAACTCCACTTTCCACCTATTCTATTTTCCACATTTCTAGTATTGAAACAGCATTTTATTTGTTTTTTAGTTCCCAGACTACTTAATGGGGCTTAAATACAACCCTAAAGTAGAAAAATTACAGTAGACTGTAACTCCTTCAGGATCTGTGAGAAGGTTCTTTCACCAAACGTAGACAATAAACAAAGCATAGATGACGGCTGCAAAGCGTCCCTAAGGTGCTGCTTATCATATGGGAAAATGCAAAGAAACTTTTATGAGATGTTTTATGGACTCAGTAAAGTCTATTGTAAAACTCAGAGCTCTGTCTGTGTGGAAAGTTGCATTAGAGCAGGATTCATTCACACAAAGCCTCTGTGCATTTCTGCTTGGTGTGAAAACGAATGCCTCCATGCTGCAGACCATGTGGAAGCATGTCTGAAAGCATGTGTTTGGATCACTTGCAGCTCTGCAGCAGCCAGGTGTGTATGCATAATTGTACAGTGAGAATTATTGGTCACAAGTGGAAACACGAAAGACAGTTGTGAATCTTTTCAGAGCGGATGCCTGAGCCAGTTCAACCCAAGGTCAGAGTGACCCCATCAGACCCCGCAGGTCTCAACACGACAATGTTAAAGATCTAGTGACACATTTAATAGAAAAGCCTGCAGGTAATGACTTGCTGGCGACAGTTAGGGATTTCTGGAAGATTATATTTGAAGTAAATGACTTAAAAATGTTGAAGGGAACTGTTGACTGCAGTAAATCAAACATGCTAAGCTCCACTAAAAAGCCTTCTAAATCTAACATCCAGACGATGGCGTGTTTCACGGATCATTGAGCTGCTGCCTCTCAAAGGACTTTTGATCATCTGATGTCACCAAATCAATGATGGATGTTACGAATCTTTTTTGTTTTTGGAAAAAAAACACGGATACAATTATCTAAGTGACTCCAAAACATCCATCCTTGTGGATTTAATAAATGCTTCAATGAATCCATCCTTTCATTTAACATTGTTGCTTGGTTTGGTTCACTCAGTAATAGTAACACAATTAACAGAAACATTCAAATCAGTAGTAAAATTGTGGGCCAAGAACAGAAGTCACTCATGATCACTTCCACTAATCTTAGGTTTTTTAATTATTCGTTTGTCTAATACAGTTTTTATTTTTTTGCCTCAGCAGGTTTGAATTTATATTGTCTGTATTCTACTGAGTGTATGGCTTTTGTATTACTTCAAATGATTTTACTGTTATATTGATTTTACTAATGATTGTCTCCACTCTGTGTTCCCGCGGCCAAAGAAGTTCCTACAAATAGAAATAAAGTAACATTGATGTAAACTATAGAGATATAAAGAAAGAAAGAGAGGAGTACATCTGAAGTACACATTTGAGTATGCTAAATGTACATGTATCTCATGTTTGCAGTAATATTACTTATGATAAAGCCTATAAGTAAGAAAATCCGATATAAAAAGACGTTTTTCATTTATGACTTGAAGTTAAATATTAAATACAGTTTGATTTCTTTGTCTCTATTGTGTTGTGGTTAACATTTGAGTGAAGTTTTACGTTTTGGTAGATAAAACTTTTCCATTACTGAAGGTTTTCTGTGACAGAATGCAGTTTTTCCCATCAAAAGGTTTCACTTACGTTCATGTTCTTGTATACGTTTTTGAGAGAGAGAACATATTTTGACCTTCTGTCTACATCTGCATGTTTGAACCACTTCCATGTAGACCAAACTCCTCACTAGTGGAGATCTCCATGCGGTCCACATTCAGATGTAGTGAGTTCACTCCTGTCTGTTCTGGTTTAACCCTTTAACACCCGAGGCGTCGCTGGAGATGCTTCAACACAAAATCTTTCATGTATTGTAACTTATCAACTGTTAACGCGACGAGCCGCTTTCCTCCTTCATAATCTGCGGGAATTATGTTGATCGTGTTAACAATTACAGTAAATAAAGCACATAACCACTGGAGCTCTGATGTTAAAGGGTTAACACTTTGGTTGTTTTGAGACTTCTTTTTGAGAAACTTAAAAACCATGAGGGGAAAACGGTGCACGCCATTCATCCTTTTCTGCTTCTTTTCATTCATAAATTGCAGCAGGCAGTGACGGACACTCATCTGCACGTGCACATTAAATAGCTAAGTCTACTGAGCTTGACTTTACTAAGCTGACAGAATAATAAGTCAGTAACAAGAGTTGGACACAGGACGCAGGCTCTGCTCAGAGGAAATCAGCTGCCCTTTGCGGGCGATCATCCACATGGGCGCTGCTTCCAAAAGGAAATTCTTCCATTCGTGAAGATGAAAGCTTCGTCCGTCAGCCGGCCGGCTTCACTGAAGCTTGTTAAACCTGTTGGGAGGACCTGAAGACGGCTCGGCTCCAAGCTTTTCCTGAAAAACCCCGTTTCCCACTCACACAGCCTCTTCCTGGGTTTCTCTCTTCTCTGACGCCTCATAATTCCTTACATAACAACATAACAAACTAAAGTAAATAAAGAATAAGACTAACATCAGCAAAGGTTTCACATGCGTCCAGAAGAGTTTTTAACGGTGAGTTGTATCAGCACTCTCCTCACAGAGGATTAGACGGTTAAATATAGACTGAAATATGTCAAATATGAAACAGACTGAAGAAAAGATCATCTCAATAATGTTGTTGTTCACCTGTAAATCCAACCTTTGATCCCCCTCCTCCCACTGACTCTGAAACAGCCATGATCAATCTGTTAAGGTGCATTCACACCAAACGCGTTTCGTGTGGTGGAGGGGGCCAGTTTCAATGTTCAGTTAATGGTCAACATGAGTCGATCTTAAGTCCTGCGGCGTGATTTGAGCGATGGGCGTGAATTAGATGGTGTGGCCAACATTTAGAGATCTATTTTGACAGGTCGTCGTGTCGCGTCTACCAATCAGTGACTCAGCTTTGGTTACGGGACATTTTCAGCAGCGGCTACACTATTAATCCAAAACAAGCGACTTTCATCTATTTCATTAACCTGTTAGAGGCGCAGGTTTGCAGTCCATCCAGATACTTTTGGGGTGAAGGTGGGATACACTTCGGACAGATCGCTGTTTGGGGTCACTCGTTGGATGTGCCGGCAGACAGAGAGTGTAGAGGCTGCTGGACCGGCTAGCCTCACTGGGACATTAAAAGAAAGAAAAACGTCGTCCATTTTTTATTTTTCCCCTCAGCTTAATATGATGAATACGCAGAGACACAGAAACTCAGTGGAAGTGGCTGTCATACAGACACAGGGAAAATCCTTGAATAATAATCGTATAAACTCAAACATGGAGACATGATTCCTGATGTTTTTGTAGAAATTTTACAGTAAATCACGTTGAAATGCACCTTTAGAGGAAACATCTCTGTTTTGAAGACAAATTCTCTGTAAAGTTGAAAGTTTCATTTTTATAACCAGGTTTCCATCAAGGGTTTCACTGAGGATCACAGCAGATCCATTTGTTTTATCGTGATTCTCTGCTGCTGTGAAGGTCTGTGAGGACGACAAACATCGTCTGTGTCGTTCTTCACACACTAACATGAGCACTTCTCACATCATGGCGGTGGTGCTGGTTATCTGCCGTCTCTCCACAAATAAATTCTCCTGTTGACTTCCTGTTCAAGCCTTTTAAGGTGGACTTTAAGGTGGACCGGTGTCTCTGTTTTCTCACAGCCATGAATATTGGACCGACTGTGAGTGAGCTCTGTAAATAAATTGGTTTTGATGTTTTCTCTGTCCTACATCACATTTGAAGACTGCTTGGATAATCTACAGCTTCAGAGAACATCCCGACCCAGTAAAGAAAAGCGATTCCAACAGAATTTATTATTATGAAAGGAGATTTCTGTGTCCTTAAAAACCTAGAAGGCTTATTCTAGACGTCTCTCCCTCGTAAATAAATCTCACAAATATCTCCTCTGGCTCAGTGGCTGTAAGTAAGACAGAGTTATGAAGTTTGAAGATGTTTTTTTTCCCTCTTTTTAAACTTACAGCTCATTTCTTGTTTTATTATTGATTAACTTAATGTTTAATCCAAGAAAATAGTAGTTTATGTTGTAAGGTAAGCTGGTCATTCATAGACTAAAGACAAATTAATACAATTGATAAACTAATATAATAAAACACATCTTTATGAATTTGTATCACACCAGTGGAGCAGATGTTAATTTCACGTTTGAATTAATTAATTTAGTTCATTTAAGGAAAAATATATTTCAGTCCAATTTTCTCCTGAACGTTTTTTCCAGCACATATTCAATTAAATACTTTTTGAAATTTTACTCTGACTTTCTTTTTGATTTGAGGTACTTTCTCTATTCATTTCAACTACTTTTTTATTTGGAGTACTTTTTATTTGGGGTAGTTTCTTTTAGATATTTTGGGTACTGTCTTTTTTTTATTATTATGGGTACTTTCTTATACATTTTGGGTACTTTTTTTCTTTATAACGAGTACTTTCTCTGTTGATTTGGGATACTTTCTCCATTTATTGGGGGTAATAACTTTCTCAATTTGAACGCAGGTTTAAAACAGGCAGACAGATTCAGGTGTTTGCAGCAGGACTTCAGGACGGCCTTGAACTGGATCTGTGTTCTGGGTGAGCTCAGCTGAATACTTTACATGATGGTCAGGTCCTCCGTCTGGATGCTGGAGTACTGATGTTACACTATATGGAGGCTCTGAGGCGCATATGGAGCCCATCACGCACTTCCTGACAAAGCGAGTGTGTTATTTAGACGTGGTGATGGGAGACTACAGACCTCGCCTGCATCAACTGTTTCTGTTGAAAAATAAGTTTTAGAGATTGAAACAATAAATGTATCAGTTATTCTTTGTCCGCTCACTGCAGTGAGTTTTACATTTGAACTGCACACATTTAGAGTAAAAGATCACTGTGTGTTGTTTTCCATTCATACCTGTTGAAGCCTTTAGAGCAAATGGAAAGAAGGAAGGCTCTGTTTAGCCTGAACCTGTGCTTTTATTTCAGTCATGATTTCAGAGACCATGCAGCCGGGACCCTCGGTGTTCTCGTTCCAACACATCTGGCTGAGAGGCCTTCATCTCGCCGTCCCCATCCAGGAGGAGCAACATGAGGGAAATAGACCTGTGGCAGAAACTCAAGGAATTCAATAAATACGTTTATGACTAAACTAAACTAGGATCGACCAAAAGGGAGGCTGAACAGAGCACCTGAAAACGATGGACTTAAATAGACAGAGGAGCAATAAACTGAAACAGAAACAGCTGTGGGTGGTTGAAACTGAAACCTGGTGTGACGGTAAGTGAAGGAAAACCCTGAAAACAGAGCATTACTCCAACAGAAAACAACCAGGACTCAACCCAAAACACAATTCAAGACGACCCGGCTTACAAAGGCACCGCTCCCCACGCTCTCTGCTGCTCTCGGTTGTCTTCTCCTGTCAGGACCTTTGTCGAAAGGCGTGACACAAAGCCGGTTCCGTCGTATGTTTTCAGTTTAAGCTAATCGTGTTTGATGACACGATTAGTCCACCACCATTTGTGGATGTGTAACAGAACCACGGCCTTTCATCCCAGAGATGTAACCCGTGAAAGTGCATCTTCATGTAAAGCAGAGGCAGCACAAAGACCGCAGCACAAAGACCGCAGCACAAAGCAGGAGCTCCCCGCGCAGCAGGCTAGTCTTACCCCGTGTGCTGTGATCTGCCTCTTCCCATTGTCTCCTGCCGTTAGCTGAAGGGGACTGTTGAGAAGACCTTTGTGGGTTTGGGGACTTTTCTTCTGTTCGTTCATATGTCAGGTGTCACTTACATCATTTAGTACTAAAGGCAATTACCAGAAACCACGACGTTCTCCTGCAGGAGAAGATCTGTTTGACTTTCAACTAAAGCCTCTGAAATAAGCTGGATCTGTGAACATCTCTGAGGATGCTGCTGCAGTGAAACTCCACGTCAAGCAGACGTCCTGCAGGATTCCAGCAGAGGAAAACACGCTCCCCGTACAGAGTTGTATTCTGAACTGAGAAAACAGGAAAATATTGGTACAGAAATGGATGTTTTATGGCTAGAAAACTGGAGATGTGGGGTTCTGAAATGGCTTAAACAGCTGAGCCAGGTCCAAAGCGGGGCTGACCAGCCAGGTGAGCTACGGGCCATCCTGGAGCAGATCCGCCTGGGAGGGCTCAAACCTCCGAGACGACACCGGAGCTGCTGCGTGCGTCTCTGCGTGCCTGTAAAGACGCCCTACGCCGGGAATGTCATCCACCAATAAAGAGCTCCAGTGCAGAGGCTGAGCTCACGGAGGTGAAGGATCTAAACCCTAATCAGTGTTGGCCCCGGCTGATACATGATACCGGACCCCAGTTAAGAGGGTTCAGGATGTGGGAGCAGAATCCCAGGATTTGAGTCAAGAATCCAACATGAAGGTTTGAGCCTTGAGAGGAAGAAACAGCAAAGCAGCAGCTAAGAGTTGTCAGGTTCTTCTTTTTTACGAGCATCTCTGTTTTTCTTTCATGTTTCTATAACTGAGGACTTTAGTATCTCATAAAGCAGGGGTCCTTAACATTAATAAAGTAAACACACAGAGTTCTGGTCGGCAAACGCAGTGATTACAGGCAGCACCGGCCCGCTTGGATCTGTGAGTTTAGAAGCTCCGACATCTTGGCTGGTGACCAGCCCTGGGGGCGGAGCCTCGTGCTGGAGGAGCTTTCTTGAAATATTCTTATTTTTAAAGGGATGAGTGTTTTGAAAAGCTTATTAAGACTTTTTATATTAATTATCGGGAATATATTTTTAACAAAATGGGAAAATGTCAAGTTTTACTGGATGTTATTCACGATCAAAGTTTAAAACGGCTGACAAGAGAACTATGGTGAACGAGCATTCTGGTAGTACTTGAACGCATCACTCATGGATGAATCAGTGAGACGAGAAAAAGAGCCTCACGGTAGATTTGTGCGTAACTGATGTGTTGTGTGTGTGTAAGAGGAGATTCCTGCAATTTTTGTGTGTAATTAGTTTCAAGCTGTTGTAATTTTAATTTCTGCATGTGCAAATTGTATTTTGATTTCTTTTTTTACTTTTGCATAAAACATGTGAGTTACAAATCAAGAATTCCACACGCATAAATCAGAGTGAGTCTATTTTCTTTCCATACCTGGCCACTGATTGGCTGGTTTCTGATGACCCCTCCTCCCTGCAAATTAGTTTTGGCACATATCTTCCACATGGGGGTGTGTCAAAAGTCAAAAACACTCTGAGACTCTGAAAATGTTTGTTTGAAACTCTTCTACAGAAGAAAACTGAAGCTACAAGTAAAGACTTCTTCAACACAGTTGTGTTTTTCCAAACAACCTCAAGTTAAATCTTGTGTGTGCGTGCATGTGTGTGTGATTTTTCTTCACATGTAACACTTTTACACACAAGTTAAGGTTTTTGTCAAGCTTTATATTCCACAGGTACACATTTCTCTCACAGGTTCTTCTTCTTCCTGCAACTTCACATTCAGGTTTACGTGTGTGTGAATGAAACTTGTGTGTGTGTGTGTGTGAATGTAGCTCGTGTGTTAATATTGTGTGTTATTATCTACCCATGTAGTATTGACACATTTACCTCCATAGGAACACCACCTAGTGGCCAAAATGACACGTCCTCCAGGAGAAGAAGAACAATGTTTCCAATGTTAATGATCTGAACATTTTAGTTAGAACTTCTCCTTTAGAGAATCCATGTAACTCTGGATGAGATTAACAATCTCAGTATTTCACTGATACATTTACAGTATGTGAACTGGATCAGATTAATATACATATATTCAAACCATGTTGTAGATTGTTCATGTATTTCTAAGCAAATGTATGTAAATGTATGAACTAAAAATCAAATTAAAGAATCGGTAGAACTGAAAAAAAAAATAGGAATTGAATTGATTCAGGCTCTTGTGAATCTAACCCAATCTGGAAATTATGATCAATGCCCCCAATAGTCACAGTGCATTATATTATGGTCTGTACTGTTTCTGAGCAGGAAACTGCTCAATAGCATCTGGACATCTGGATTTAAGTCACAGTAATCATACGCATCATTTTAAGACTGATTTATTTTTTCTAAGTCTTTATCTTCTCCCATTCTACACTAAGAACAAAGTTACAAACAATTTAGCTGAGGTAAATAAGGACAATCCATCATTTATTACATCTTAAAGTCTTTTTCAAATCTGTCCTCTCAGCTGCTTTATTTTCTTCCTGTTTGTATTTTTTGTCAAAAACACAAAAATCATCAACCGTAACACCTTCACAACAGTTACCTGTTGAACTGCAGCCTATGTGAAATGGTCCACACCCATCAGCCAATCAGAGGTGAGCTCCCCACTTCTCTGATTGGTTCAGAGCAGAACTTGGGCTGTCGGTGAACTACAGGCAAACTGAAGATGTTTGTATTTGTTTCCCCATGAGAGCACTGATGAGAGCTGAGGTTTTTGAGTAGAAAGGTTCATGAGAGACTCGCAGACCCTTCCATTACTGCAGTTGTGTTTGTAGAACCTGAACAGAGAGTGGATCTGTGGCGTCTGCAGCAGCATGCAGAACACTTCCTCCTCTGAGGTCTGCTGGTGTTCAGGATGCTGCTTCAGATTCACTTCATACGATGTTAACCATGTCAGAGCTGAAGAGATGCTAACCGTGTAGACATTTAAAGAGGATTTTCCTTTAGGTCAAAGGTTCCTTTTTATTCATGTTTTTCCTGAATACACTGGAGTGTTTCTGCATTAGATGTGTTGTTTCTGACCAGAATCCAGTCAGACGTCTTTGGTCCAGGCAGAACATCCACCATGCTGTTGTGCTGCAAACTTTTAATAGCCAAAAAAAAATCTGCCGTACAAAAGTTTATGTACAAGGTCAATGAACTGTGAAGCAGATTATGGAAACAATCGGAATTGATTCATATTGTGAGTTTTTTCAATACATTGCTTCCCAGCAACCACGTGTCGGGGGGGGGGTGTCATGGTGGAGCTGGACCTTCACACCGATCACCATCAGAGTCAGAACATAAAATACTCTCAAATGCTGACGACCCACGTTGCTAAGGAATAAAACATGTATTGATTTCATTGGAACAGACATAAATAATACAAACAAACAGAACGTCAGTGCAAGGAAGCGTTAACATCAGGGAGACGGCAGCATCGTTCACAGAACAACCGGACGGGGACGCACACAGAAGAACACGCACAGTAGAACCAGGAAATAAAGAAAAAGAAAGAAAGGAAAAGACACAATTGCACCATTTCCCTGCCATTTTGTGTGTAATCCAGCGCCCCCCCCGTCCTCATCTGAAGAGGAGGAGCTCAGCCTGTCCGAGCGGATGAGATGAAACGAGTCCTGATCTGGAAGTCTGACTGAGTGACTGGTTCCAGCTGCCGCCTGACTCTGTGAAAACAAACCCGCTGTGTTTAAAGCTCATTGGTGGGATTATTTTAACTGCATGCTGTTGTGAAGTACCACACATACACACGTCCCAACACTGTCTGCGGCACGAGTTCACCAGCAGGCGCCCTGAAAAGAAGAAGAGAAAACCACCGTGGAGCTGCTGGAACACAGCAGAGGAGGAGCGCTCGCCGACGGCCCGGATTAACCGGGAAGCCGGACCAGAACGTTCCGGTCAGGAATAGAAAAGTAAAGGTGAGTGGTTTTAGTGGTCCCCCGCCAGGTCAAAACAATCAACACGTGAAGAAACATGATGCTTTAATGGGCCCAATCATCCATGTGTGTTCCAACAATCCTGCTGGCATCAGCCTGAAGGCATCTCGCAGCCTTGGTCTGAACTTTGGACTGTTTTCATTGAACGGGTTAGTACGGAAATGCTGACGAGTGCAAAACAGCCGGTGAGAAGTCAACAGGCCGTGTTCTTCAGTCTAGCTTTGCTGCTTCAGCCTCACTTATCGGAGTTCTTTCGCGGCCGGCGGAAGCTGGACATGTTCTCATTTAGTGCATAGATGCGTCTGGAGAACTCCTCCAGACCCGCCACGTCCAGCTCGCCCAACACGTGGTCGTCGCACTCCACGGCCACCGCGTGCTCCACGGGGATGCAGCGGTAGTCTTCGGGACGGCCTTCATCCGCTAGCCCCAGCCCCAGCCCCAGGCTCGTGGCTTCTGTGCCCATGATCTCCTCGGCCTGCTCCACGGAACAACGCAGTTCCGGGACCACGCTGACGGGCGCCACCGAGCCGTTTGTCACGCTGCTGTGCTGGCCTGTGCTGAGGTTTTGTGTTGTAGAAGAGGTGGTGCTGGGCTGCTGCTCCTCGTCCTCCTCCTTCGGTTTGGCCCCGCCCCCTTCCTCCGGGTCCCTCTGCCGGGCCTCGGCGGCATCAGTCCGCTTCGGCGTGCTTTCCGAAGGCGAGGGCGGCTGTTTGGAGCCCGCTGGAGGCGGCGGCTGCCCCTCACTGGCTGTCAGGTAGCTGGAGGAAGGGGCCGGCGTCAGCTTCGGCTGGGCCTCGGCCTCCGAGCTCGCCCTCTTCCTCGGGCCTCGGTCGGGGGGGCTGATTTCCGACACACCCAGCTGAGACTTGGAGGGCACTGGGATGGAGGTGGAGATGTGGTGGCGGTCGCTGTGTGAAGGAGAAGAGAGGGATCAAACAAACGCTTTCTGTGTTGGGATGAGATTTAAAGTGGATTTGTTGCTGAAGCAACCAGCTTCAGCGAGACGGGGATTTCCTGAGGAGACCATTGCTTAACACCCTCCAACCTTCAGCAGCAGCTCTGGCTTCTAATCCAGGGGCAACTGAAGATCTTAGTAAATCACTCCACCTTACAGCATTCACCAAGTATTTGTTCAGCCTGCAGGACAACACTCCACATTCTGCAGATTGAGAGAGCGCAGCAGGCGCTCACCCAACTATGTCAGATATTTTCTTCACAAACAGATAAGTCTCAGGCTCTGGGACACCCCACCCAGCCTCTAAACTCAAGTCATAAATCTGCTTAAATAGGGATCTTACTGCCTCTTCCAAGATCCAAAGCCATGTGTAATTCACCGGGGTACTTAAACGGCGAGTTCACTGACCTTTCTGCTATCGCAGGAGCTCTGGTCTGCACAAAGATTTCCATGTGCTGGTTAGAGGCTCAGGGTCAAGTCTCTGCTTGTTCTGCTCAACATGCAGCCATGAACTGAAAGTTTCTGTTATTTGAAACTCACCAACAGTGATATTCAGGAGCAATGAAGAAAACAGGACTTCTAGTTTAGACTTAGATACAGGTCGGCGGTTACAGACCAGCCTGCAGGGACAGCAGTGCAAACACTGCTCATATGAGCACCTAAATAAAAAACTATTAAAGGTGTGGAAATAAAGACATCAGTCTAGTCTTTGTTTAGATTTCTATTTTGGAAGATAAAAGCACGAACTGATTCTTCTAAAACCTGTCGTTTTCTGGGACATCGTTTCTGCAGAGTGGCAGAAAGTTCATTAGAAATTCCTCCTTAAGTTGTGGGCGGGACTCCCCCCCCCCTCCCATTTGCTGCGAGCACTTTGTTTACACTCTCCCACTAGCTTAGGTCAACCGAGAGTTAGCGTTAGCCATCCTATAGGAAATTCCATTAAACGTTAGCATCAAGCTTGCAGCACTTAGCTTTATGTGCTAAATCGATTTATATTTTACGAATCGATTATTGATCTGTTAAGCTTAAATTGACTAATTGAAAAATCAATTTTATCAATCCAGCCCTATTTTTATCTGTACTGACTCAAAATGATTTATCTGAATAAAAAAAAACACTCTGAAATGTAATTTTAAGATGGATTTTCTACAAGTTTCTTGAAGTAAAATTTAAGACGTTTTTAAGGCCATAAACCTCAAAACTGAAGACCAATTTTTCTGTCTATTTCTCATTTTGTTAATTTATTGCCAGTTTCTGATCAAAACTGTAGCTTCTTATCTTGTTTATGGTCTGTATTCCATGATGTTTTAGAGCTCTTCTTTTATTTTTCAAACCGGCGGTGGGCCATTAGCGTTTCGGTTTATAATGTAACAACTGATTTTCCTGATGTTTACTTTCATCATTTAATCAAAATACTCTAACAGAAAGTTTTCAAGCAGTACAATTTTTAAGGCTAAGATTTCAAAATTCTTTTAAAACAGCTATACCATGATTTGTTTTAGTTAACTATCCATACACATGATCATTTATCACCTTCAGAACACTAAAAAACAAATAAATTATTTATGAAATATGAGTGATTTGCGTGGACCGTTTTAATACCCGGAAGCAAACTTGATCTCTGAGGCTCCGCCTTTCGCTTCTTGTTGGTCCCGCCCATTTCACGACATCATCCTTGAGCCTGCCAATAGACCAATGAGCCTCCCTCGAGCCTCCTCAGCCTGATCAAACTTTGTAAACAAAACAACGTGACTTAAGATCTCCTCAGTCATTGGCCAGCAGCTTTGGGGGCGGGTCAAACCAGAAGAGAAAGATGGATGTGCTGCGGTCTGCAAATGCTTTCCAGGATTTTACCCTTGTTCAAACTTTTGATTTTTCGGATGGATTTTGAACGTCTGTATGAAGGTCAGGTTCAACACTTTTTACTGCTGGTTTGGTACCGCGGAGGAATCTGCCATGACGGTTACTGGGGTCGCTACAGGTACACACGCTAACAAGTGTTTGAGACATGTAGATTGTTGGTAGAATCAATGTTTTTTTTAAGACCCAGCAGTAACACTGTACATGCTCTCAAACACTATTAAAATGCCACAAGAACATGTTCAAAACAATGAAAACGTGGGTCTTTGAGAGCTCAGGGGATTTGTTATGGACCTGAGAACAGAACCCTGTTATCCTTCCTATTGAATCTGTGACTTTTTGTCTAAAGCTAAACCCAATCTAGGACATTGTTTCACCTCGTTTGAGGATATAAACAAATTGAAACAATGCTTCTGTCCTGTGAAATGTCAACTTTAAAGCTAACTGAAGACACAAGGCAGTTCATGTTTGGTAAAAGTCTCTGTCTCAGTTACGATGAGCTCCTGCACTGAAGTTCTGCTCTCTATGGGGACACTGCAGCTGGTTGTTCTGTTGACATCACTGATTACATCCATATTAATCTATTGAATCAATGATGAGATATGGAATCATGCTCTAAAAAATGAGATCAGAGAAGTAGAATGAGTGATATTTTAAGGTGGCCTGTGATCTAAAGGGTGTTTTGTCCCCATCCCAAAATAAAATAATGGTTGGTTTCCTCTTTGGACTTTAAATAGAAAGCGCTGTTTTGCTCCGCCCCCCATAGCGGGTGCACTTGCTTATTTGTTAAAATAAAAGATCCCCTTTGTCCAAAGTAAATGCCATACTATCTCTTTAATTGTATAAAATTACTTTAGACAGTTGTATTCCACTGATGTCAAAACTGCACAGCCTGAGGATGTTAATAAATATTACAGCCTTACTGTCTTTATAATGCTGCTATGAAAGCATTTCAATGGTAAATGTTGACTTGATAAAAAATGATATTAATATAAACAGTATGTGTTGCTATGACTGTGCCTCCTTATTTTTGGGGAAGTAAAGTGAAGTTTGTTTGTGGTTGTTGATGAGAAGTTGTGATGTTTTCCTCTTGTTTTGGCTGAAGTTTCCAGAGCAGCGTTTGTCTCTGTCATGTTGAAGTGTGGCTGTGGCAAACCACGGAATAAAACTTACAGTTCCATGTTGAAAGCATGAAGTGAACACACACACACACCCCCCCACACACACACACAGCTTAAGGCTAAGTGGACCTTGTTTTCATCTTCTATCTTTGGGCCCTTCCACTTTCTATTAGGCAGATGGGTTGATGGAGTGCTGATTTCAGAGCTTGGGCTTTTCAAGGCTTCTTTCCTTTCAAAACAAAAGATTATACAATTAATGTGTGCAATACAAGTTCTCCCCTTTGCTGACCTTTGTATATCAAGGGAGATCAAAGCCAGCTTTGTCTTTTATAGGGCACTGGAGCTGAAGGTTGATGCATACCAACTTCCAGCTTTTAGTGAAGGTTACTTACAGGCCAAAAAACAGCGGAAGAAGAGGCAGAGGTATCGCTCCAAGTCATGTGAGGCATAAATTCAGTCAAAAATGATTTACAGATGACAAGGAAGGAAGATCTCCCCTTAAAGGCACAGCATATTTAACTTCACTTACTCCCTACAACATGTCAAGCCTTTAAACAGAGCACTGCACATCACAATGACTTTCTTATCAGATCAATCTTACTTTAAAAATCGATTTTAACACTAATAACAATATGAAAAAGATCAAAACGTCCTGTGCATTCTTTGTGACTTATGTTATACTGTATATTTTAAACTAAATGTCTTAAGCTGTGATTAAGAAAGTGTTTTTACTCTTTTAATGCTCTTATTTAACATATGACTGAGTGAGAGCTCGATGCTCGGCCAGAAAGTGAACTTCAAATTTCCTGTTTCAACGTTTCACGCCTGAGCTGTCGCCGGCGGACAAGAAATAACCCCTGCTCTATGAATTACTGTAACTCTGACCCTTTATGCAATTAACGTAATTCCAGTGGATTACTCGACAGTAGTAAAGGGGTGCATGTCAGCGCAAAGACGGATTCTCCGCTTTCAGAACTCGCTGGATTTATATAATTAGTTCAAACAGTTGAAGAGTTATGTTAATTCTAAGTGTTAAATCAGATTTATATATCATTTACAAAACAGATTTTAATATAAAGACTATAGAAGCACAATGCATTTAGTTAAAAGAAGGTGATCTTTGTTTGTGTGTTTTTTTTATGTTAAAAAAAACACAAAAAAATACATCGAAATACAAATAAAACATTTAAAAAATTATATAGAAAAAGAAAAATTATATTATTACGTTAGAAAAAAAAAATCTTAAAAAACAAAAGACCACTGTGTGACCTCTGTGACCACACCCGCAGCGTGAGCGTCCTGGTCACTCAGATTGCTGCTTGTGTCCAACGTTGTTGTGTTGTGGATGATCACAACTACTAACAGTTCAACTTACTGTCAATTTCTCTCCAACACTTCCTCAACGTTGTGCTCTGTAATGTTTGTGGATAAAGTAGGAAGAACAAAACAGAGTGTCGAGGACACATCGGGGCTTTTAACTTTAATTGAGGTCATCTTATAGTTTTCATGAGCGAATAATGTTAGTGCTCAGTCTTTGGAGTTTTGCTTTTGGGGTTAAAAATAAAATTAGAACCTAAAACACCTGATTTTTTTCCTTTTTTTTTTTTCTTTTTAACTTGTTCTGTCCAACAGCTGAGCAAACAGATACGGCCTGAGAGCCTGAGACCTGGACTTCAACGGCAGTGACTCGAGATTTGACTTTAACATCAGTAACTCATCGCTTGACTCTGACTTGGGTCCTCCGACTCAGAGAGACTTGCTACTTTCTCCAACATCCAAATATTAAAAAGTATGTTGACATAAACTGCGCCGTGGTCTCTGTGTGTGTGTGTATGCGTGTGCATCTTTGACACAATATCCAGTCAAAATAAGTCCAGTTGGTTTAATCTGACAATCCAACCAATCAAACAGTAATGGGAGGGCCAAAAGATCTGTCAATCAAACTTAGCGCTAGTTCCTGATCACCAATGTTATTAGTTCTGGTGTAAAAGTTATAAAGTTGTCAACAAAATACTATACTAACATTTAATGAAGCTTTTAGAAATACTGACATATTTAAACAGATTTAATCTTTTCACTTTTCACACAGGACTGAGTTCAACTTTTTGGAAGCTTAATTGTTTAATGTTTAGGGTATTTGTTGTTTTAAGATGGATGTCAGTTCAGTGAAAGTAAAATATGGTTCTGTTTTAACAATGTACAAGGGAATCTTCATAAATTACTTGTATTGAAAGGTTTGGTTCAAACTAGAAAGTTTGACAGTTTTCAAAAATACAAAAAGTAAAATGTCTAAATCTTGTGTAAAGAGTGAAAACATGTATGTTTGTGTATGCACTTCCTCTTCTTCTTACCATCGCACCATCAAGCCCTGTTCCAGGAAGTTCTTCAAGTTGGGCAGAGTCTGCTGCAGGTCTGGAGTGGTCAGGCCATGCTGATATCTCAGCTGCAAGACAAGGCAAGACAAACTGTAGCAAAAACCAACTAAAACAACACATGACATCCTTCTAGACCACACAGATGCCAGACCAACATCCCTTTGACCTGTACGCACTTTATGTTTAGAGAGGAAAGAAATATCATTAACAGAAGAAGTCTGAGGTCCACGCACTCTCCCTTCAGAAAACAACTGATCTAGACGAGGGGCAGTACCTCCTGATAGGGAGGCAGGGGTAATAATGAGCAAGTTATGCTGAAAGATGCAAGTGGCAAGACAAGACATCTGTGAAAACATCTAGAAGGAATGGAGCAAGTCTCCCATGATGTCTGCAGGTCCTTCCAGTAGACCTGTCATTAAATGTGGCTTTGAAACTAACAGATCTTTATTCCATAATGAAAGAAGAAATGTGGAAGACGACAAAAAACAACAAAGCCACCTCAGAGCTGCAGCTTTGTTTCCAACAGCTGAGTTCTAGCACACCGATGCCAGCTGGAGTCTCGGGGAGTTTATTTAACTTTGGTGTAGGAACAGCAGAGAAGCATCATGTCACACGTCCAGCCAATATCCCACAGGCCCTCCACAGCCACGCTGCCTGCACTGCCTGACATCTGTTTTGTTTCCACTTGGGTGCTACGGCAACACCCCCCCCAAACTCTTCCATTCAGCAGAGGAGTTACACACCACCACAAGTCCACTCAACAAGAATTATTTATAGCAAACTAACCAAAATACAATACATTTGAGAGTAAATTATGTTTGATGGTTTATTAATGATGGTGTTTTTATAAAAAAAACCCTGTTGTTTCTAGGACATAGTTTCTGCAGAGCGGCAGGAGTTTATCAGAAATTTGTCAGGAGGTGGATGGATCAGAATGGAGCAGAGCAAGGAGACTGGAGCACCTATGTCACCGCTAGAAGCTTTTTCCAGCTCCCATCTCTTCATTTGCTCCTGATTCACCACAGTTTCAATAAATACGGAGAAATATCATTTAAAAACGTGTGAACAGATGGAAACTTTTGGGTTCTTTATAGATAGAAATTAACAGTAGAATGCACTCAAAAACTCAAAAAGTTGTTTTTTTCACGGTACGGCCCCTTTAAGCTTAATTTCGTCTAAGTGCTCCTTTTCAGAATAATGACAAAAGAACATGTTAAAAGCACCATGTTTATTGGAGTGGGTCTCCACACAATAAAAATTATTTATGCTATTGAATCAAACCAGGTGATGGGGAATTGAAAATGCCAGGACAACATCAAGAAATTAAGAATTCTAAGAGGGTCTTTTCTTATCTTAACCAGCAGATCTGCTCGTCTTTGGCTCAGTGAGCTCTGGCACTATGCAGGCACATGAAAAAGATTTAACTGCTAATTTTAAAGCACCGAGTCCGACTATTTTTAGCCAGGGGGTTTGCCAGGTCAGCTGAAGAGAGCATGCTCTTCATTTAGACAAAATCTCATTGTTTCTGCAGCAACATTTGCACTTACATTCTCAAAGCTTTAACTCAGTAAATAAGGAGAAACCCTAATGTTAAATAATGAGAGACAGTGTGCATTTTATTACAGAAAGGGCACTGATGAGCTTTAAAGCTCCCTATTGGCAAACCTCCTCTCATTAGCCTTCAATAATGTTAAGAAGGGCAGAATAAACACATCAAGACTAAATGGGATGTGGACTCTGGATCAAGTACTCAGAACAAGATTCTGCCAATATAATGACAAAACTTCATTCCTTATGACACATAATAAAGCATTCATATGTCTGCACATCTTCTGTGTCCAAATGGCCAACATCTGTCAGGGAAGCAGCACAGACTGGGAGATCCGGATAAGAGGGTCACCAAGAAAAAGGTTCAAAACCCAAAGAACAACAAGTGTTTCATTCAGCTTCTTAATGCCCCCTTTAAAAAAATAAAAACAAAGGATAGAGATGGTTTTTTCTGTTGCCAGATGTTGGGAACTCAAATCTCATCAAAATCTTGAAGTTCTGGTCTAGAGAGCACTAATTATGATTCGCTGATCAGGAAAGAAAAAACACGAGAGGCATTAGAGAAAGTAAGCGACGTTTGCTCAACACAGTTAATGCATTCTTTGTCAAGAAGTCAGCAAAATACGATTTCTACTAGTATTGCTTAAACTCAGAGCAGCACGCTAAATGTTTAGGAATGTGGAACATTGTGTAGATTTTGTGAGATCCAGCCCATGGTGGTAGAAGCTGAGGATCGCTCAGTGTCAGCGCAACACATGGATCTACTGGAGTAGTAATTTGGAATAAATTAAACAAGCAACTCCCCGGTTGACCCAGTTCCCAGCCAGTCAGACAATCAATATTCATGAATTTGTCTGGTCCTTCCTCATGGAAACCACATTAACGTTATTTGTCAGAGTGTGCTTGGTATGTATATATGTGGTATTCATTCCCCTTAACTCACTAAGCCATTTATACTGGATGCTGGCTGTCAAATATGCACATGTCAGGCTTCTCCCATCTTCTCCACTCACTTCAGACAAACACAAACATTAGTGACCCGGCTAAGTCAATCTGGAAGAAAGGAGAATGTGGTAAAAGAGGAAGAAATGTGCAAGGCAGCTTAATGGTAAAAAGCTGGGTGTCATTTGCAGCAGTTGGCGCCAACCGAAAGCTTTGATTTAAAGATGGAAACAAACAGATGAGTGGAAAGGTTTAGATTCTGGTCTGTAAACCCAAACTGTTCCTTGTGAGTGTGTTGTAACTGCTATAAGGGCAGTGAGTTGAACTGACATGAAATGAAACACAACGTTTTTACTCTGGAGCACACAAAACAGCATGCAGAATCAATCAGGGGTTCAATGACAGCAACCAGATGACATACATTGCTCAGATTCAGCCTGCATGCAAACAGGGCTTGTCATTTCCAGTTTCTCATTCCAACATCCTCCTGATGAAAGCTGAACTCTTCTGTGGATGTGCACTTTCAAAAGTGGCTGCAAGGTCTTTGGAAAAGCCATCCAGCTCTCGGTGAGAAATTCCAACGGACGACAGCTGAAGGACGACAGGACCTGAGGAGGCAGGGTGTGCTAAATGATAACTGTTCGTGCCTTTGTGTCTGGGTGATCCTCACACTCTGAACTATTGAAACATCTGTAGGGCTATTGAGCTGGAATGAAAGCAGGATTTGGCACCAGAAAGACCCAAAAGCCAGACATGCATTGGCTGCCAATCCACTGAAGCCATGACCAACCACAAACAAGTGAAGCCGACTCCAGCCAGCAGGAAACAGGCAGTTTACAGAACACGCCACCAATCATTTGGCCAAACCTTATTGTTTGCCCCAAGCCCTGTACAGAGGCTAAACAAACATGATTTTGCTTATGCTGCATATTAAAGTTTCCCTTAATTTGTCATTACTAATCACCGTCAGATTAAGCCCAAATGTAGGCGGGCTGCTAAAAGGTTGAGCCTGATTGCTGATGATGTGGTGGAGAGGAGTGTCCTCCTCGGTTCCTGCGTTTGGTGTAGTCAATGAGTCACACAGGAAACTCTTTCAGACCACGTCGAGCTGCTCTTTGCTTTCATTAAAGAAAGGAGGTCTGGGATTCACAATCATTTCATGAAGTGAGATCAGTTTAGTGAATTAAAAGGATAAAAATAAAATCTGGCATCAAAATAGTAACACTATGACAAGTTAACACTCAGCTTTCCCATGAAACTACCGACACGTCTATAAAACCACAACCACGGATCATTGATTCCTACCAATCCAGCATAGCTCCATTTCCACTTAAGTTCTATGTATTTGGTCCATAATAGGTGGTCATGTATTTAAATCTCACACCGAAGGCTATTCACACATGCCATTAAAGAGAAAAAGCTATAAAATGCTCCATGAGCTGAAGTCTCTGGGCTCATTAGAGAACATGTGAGTATGGAGTGTCCTTCTGGAGCCATTTGGCGAGAGCTTGATAACGTCACGTGGTCCAACATGAAGTTCATGCCTTTTGCAGCCAAGATCTTAGTGTCATTTCATTCACATTTGAATACAAGTACTAGCTTTGATGAGGGTAGCAGAAAAGGCAGAGACTTCTATTAACCATCAATGTAAAACCTTGTCTTAAGTATTTCCTTTGTTCAACACACTGATGCTGTGATGGATTGCTGCATTTCTGTTGTCTGTAACCTCAATTTAAAAAGTCTACTTTAATAATTGTAATGCATTTGACCACGTTAAACCACATTTTCTATATTGTTGAATGGAATTGTGCTCCAACCACTCTGCACGAGTATTTGGCTGCATCCAATCAGAATGATGCAGATAGGACACAAGTTGAATGCAGAAGCAGCAATAATAGAATGCCTGAATTCTGTAAATAAAAGACAAAATACCTTCTTAAAAAATGAAATAGTGTCATTAAGAACATTATATACTGAAATAAAATCAGGTCAGGTAATCCTAAAATTGAATGAATGACTTGAATTACTGACAGACATGGGGAAAACACGCACACACTTAATCCCATCATCATCATCAGCCTCACAAGCACAGCTTTCCTCTGCTCCATCTTCCATCATCTGAGTCCCATAAAGGGGGCAACAGTGGCTCAGGAAGTTGAGCAGGTCGGTGGATGGACGGTTTGAACCTCGCTCCCCCAGTCAACCGTCATCGTGTTCAAGACGCTTTCCCTCCCTGCCTCCAGTGTGGCTTCACTGGCGTGTGAATGTCCCGGTGATGGAGTGTATGGAGTTCTATTCAGCTGTTATCAAGCTTTAATGTGCAAAAAGTAGTTCCAGACAAATATTAAGCAAAACAACCCAACTTACATGACATTACATCCCAGCATTTATCCAAAAAGCTGCTCAACATAGAAACTATAATGACCATACTTGGATTATGATTTAATCCTTTTTGATACCTTCAGGTTATTTTGATAAAAACGGGAAATAAACAATTCTTCTTACTGCATTAGATCGAGGTTAACAAGCCACGAGCGAAACAGAGATAAATCTGAGGCACTGGCTGCTGGATTGAGGTTTGAATCAATTTCCACCAATGAGAGACTCATTGGATTCATACACGTCATTTCATTGGTCCATTTCAATTTAAAGTTACAAAGAAGCAAATGTACAGATTTTTAAACCAATCCCATTTCAATGTCATGGTATCTAACACTTATATTATATTCTCAGTGGTACTGAAGGAAGATCACGGGATGATAAACCTCTTTAAAATGGCCTGAAATCACCCTTGGATTTAAAATAATAAAGGGAAATATCTAAAGGGTAGCAGATTATTTTACATAAAATAATAATTATTTTTTTTGCCTCATTTGTTCAAACATGCTTTATGCATTTCTGGTTCATAGAATTATTTCAGGATAGATTGACATTTCATCGCCCTGTTAACCAATCAAATGACCAAAGAAATTGCTTCCTGAATGCTTTTAAAATGAGAGAGAAAAGCATCTCTATATGTTCACTCAGACTGTGGGGGCAAATCCACCGTTAGCACTTCATAAATCTTCATATTACGTCGTCTGTTCAAGGTTTCTGGTACGATGAAAAATATTTGACAGTCTTGAAATGGTACCCTAACCAAAGGAAAACCTTCAAAAATGTTTTGATGCTCTTCAGCTCCAACAACTTTATCAGATCTCATCTATGGAAACGCCCCTCAAAGAAGCTCTTTCTAGCTCAGCGGTGGATTTGAAACAGTTGGTTATTCCTGCTGTGGTGCAGCACATCAATGATTCGCCCATCTGGTCTAGCCTGGGCACATAATGAAACTCAGCCTTCATTCATCCACTAAATTCAATACAATGAAATGTTGACCATGACGCTCACAAAGCAGCTGCAGATGGAGGTGGAAAAGTTTGATGTACTGAGAATATGTTAAAATAATACTCTGATATTTTTAAGTCCTCGCTCTGTTTTCAGTTCACATGTATAATTATACTTGTGACAATGTGTTCTGGTGTTTTCAAATTGTGTATTTACAGCTTCACAAGGGCTCATATGGCACAACTGTGGTTCTAAACCTCAACAATCATGTGGTAGAGCGCCGAATATGAAATCCAACTTGACTGATTGCTGCAGCCTTTCATGTGTCTCCATAAATATACAAAGACGTTTGTTTGAGTCTGGCTAAGGTCATCTCATCCATTCAGAGCAGAAATTCACTTCCCTTAAGCTCAAAGCAGCATTCTGACCTTGAATACAAGCCACAGTCAATACCGTCCATTCTTGAAGCCATAAACACTACAGGCACTTGGTCGCCACAAAAAGAAATCTTTCAACCAACTTTGGAATTGAGAGAAGAATTATTGCTGCCTCAAACTTGACCTGAGAAAAGTTTTCATTAGCGTTCACAGATAAACTGAGGATAATATGGAATGATTGAATTTGTTCAATTAAAAGCCATACAAAATAAAACCTGTCTCAGTCATCATGGAAGAGAAAAAAAGCTGGCAGCGTTCTACACGCTGCCAGAATCAAACCAAGGCTCACTGAAGCTCTTCAGGTTTCACAGTAACTTAACACCTTACTAAAACATGAATGGATAGTTTTTCTAATGGACTGCAGGTCTGTGCATGCAGATTTGATTGGATTCAGATTTTAAGTGTATTGTTCAATTATTTAATTTGAACTTTAAGACAAAGGGTAAATATCCATCCATACATACATATATACATAAATAAATCCTGTCCACTAATTGAATTAATCCTTTGCATGACAGTAGAAATGGTCTTTGCATGATATTTATAACTGTGTTCTGTTGGCGCCTGATGAAAACCACATGAAGTCTGGGCTTCAGGCTTTAGGTGTCATCGTCCTTGATTCTGTGGAACACTGCAGACAGGGCAGTGTATCTTACAAGAACAGTAGGGACTTTCAAAGGCTCTGAAATGTACATAAGTGTTAAAAGCTGTCTGCTGAAATGTAACAGTATACCATGTGTGCTTTATGAAAGTCACAGGTTCTTCATTCTTTTACTTTATCAACCTGGATCGCCTACAACGCCCTATGCCTTACAGACAGAGGCTGTGATGAAAACGATGAGGTTCTCTTTGGGGGAGACCAGGATGGATCAGGAATGAATCTATCAGATCAGATGAACAGATCATGGTAGATGGTAAATGCAGGGATGCAGATGTTTGGACACTGAGAGGAGAACTGGGAGAATGTTGGTGAAAGGATGCTGAAGTCCACAGAGGAGGTCCATGGATGTAGAGAAGGAGGACATTAGGGGGGCTGACATGAGGAAGAGAGATATATAGAATAGGGTTAGATAAAGATCGGTAATTTCCATTGGTGACCTTTGAAGGAAACAACCATAAAACAGGTTATCTACATCAGGGGTCTCAAACTGGCAGCCTGTGGTCACCCAGGGGGATTTTTAATATGAAAGTTCAATGTCTGCTATGCAATAACTTCTTCATATTCAAATGTCTTTGATGATAGTATTGTATTTGCTTTGTGATTTTTCCTCTTTCTTTAAGATTCAAACTTTGCATTTGCTATTGTCGTTGGATCTGGTGGTCAGAAAAGTCCTTAGCAACAGTTGCTAGCATCGTTAGCTCCTGTCGTTTGTCAGAATATATTGCTTAGCAGTAGGGATGTCCCGATCACGTTTTTTTGGGCCTGATCCACTTCCGAAGCAGAGGATTTTGTGGATTTGCCGATACTGAGTCCAGATCCGATAGTTTTGTAACATATTTAAAACATGAACAAAATAAATAAACAGATTTGTGTTGTCTTTTATTTGTATTTCATTAACCTTCTTTTATCATTAAAAACTTAAATAGAACACTTCTGTGAAGTAGCTTTAATAAACAAGTAAAAATCGAGCAAATATAAACTAGTTGAAACATAAATAATATTTTCTTGTTCTATAAGTGATAAGTAGCCATGTGAGAAAGTTTAGTAACTTTAGCTTTAATATCTTTAGAGTTATTGAACATTTTTAACCAAATGTGATTCCTGTCCTCATTTAGAATTATTTAAAATAAATTATGTGTGTTTTATCATGAATTTGATGAGTGTTCATGACTAGCTCAGATCATTATTAATATTAATTTATTAGTTTTTTGTTTGTTTTTTAAGATTATGTGCTTCTTTATAAGTTCTTAAAACATCATATTTCCGGTTTTATTATCAGAGTGGTTAATTTTCTTCACTTGTATTACTCTTTCAGATAAATAAAACAGGCATATCAAAGGACAGCTCGGGTCCTAAGGAGTTAAATCGCGGCGCTAGCATGTAGCAGTTAGCAGCTGCTGTTTAGTCAACTCTCTGCTGCACGAAGAGCTTAACATTAAAAAGAAACAAACTGTCTTTTTCTGTTGAAATGCCTTTAGAGGTTGTTGTTTAGAGACACTAGCTGTCAGTTTAAAGCGTTTTCAAAAGAGTTGTTACAGTTACAGTCTGAATTTGTGATCGGCTAGCTAGCTTGATTGAACTGTTTCCATCAGTCTTCTGCTTAAACTGTTGCTGTTTTCTGCTCCATTTTCCGGGAATAACATTTTTTCACCTGTTCATGACATGCAGACTTCTGGTGGAGGATTTATCCGGAATAATAAACTTGAAATATAAAGCACTGATCATAATAAGAATAAAATAAATATCCGATCCTGATCGGACAATGGAGTCCAATTTCGATCAAGTCTTCAATCACGTGATCGGATCGGGACATCCCTACTTAGCAGTACATAGACATGAACAAACAAACTTGTTCAGTAGACATAAACAAAGGAACACAGATATAGACAGTGGACACAAAAGACATATTTTTGGCACAAATGGAACCCCATACTGCCCAGCCACAGCCAGACTCCGCCTTCAGTGGACCTAAAGTAAACCGAGTTTATGACCCCTGATGTAAAGCTCTGTAGCTACTTTAACCCTTTACCATCTGGGCTTTAGCTCCAGTGTTTACATTCTTTCAACTACTGTAAATTTATAATTATTTCCCCAATTCTGACACAGAGAAAAGCAGCTTTGAGATGACATACAACACTTTACGGTAGTGAAGGCTTTACGCAGTCAGAGTAAACCAGCTGATTCTGACGTGTAATGAAAGGATTTGCATACAGTGCAAAGCTGCTTTGATTCAAATCAGAATTTGCTGGAATTACATTAAACCAGTGTTTCTCAGTTATTTTCTCTTACACCCCCCTATGAAGAACTCATTCTTTCACCCCCCCCACAACCTTCTGCTGCAGATATCATTGGTATCATTAGTTAATTTGCTCAAGTAAACGTATATCTCTTCAAAATATTGTACCTTTATTAACATTAAAGAATATTAAAAAAGGGCCCTGTAAATAATCTGTTTTATTAATTTTTCTTTCTGTCTTTTTTTTTAGAATACTTCCTACACTTTCAGACAGTAAAAACAACAATCTTTCCTTGTTTCCCCCCACAGTAGTGATGGAATTCTGACTTTTCTCAGAGATTCAGTTCTTCTGCATTGGTTCACTGAAAACAGCGGCTTTTTCTGCTGCCAAATGGATTTTTAGGTTGTTTTTTTTCTTTTATTTAATTTACTATCATCTACTATGTAGGATTATGCACAATATCCATAACTAATGTAAACATGTTTTTATTATTTATATGCTCTTATTGATCCCTTCCAGATAACTTGTACAAAATAAAAGGACTAGTTAATAACTTTTCAGTTTTTAACTCGATACATTTTAAGTTTTTTTTCCTCTTAAACACATTTAAAGTGAACAACACAATAAAAGTGTGCAAAACCAATATATAAAGACATTTATTCACAATAACCCTAAGAAAGACAAAAGAGTCTCAGCTTTGAGGATGAAATCTTGTTCTTCTGTTAGTGATGATCTGCTCTGTGTTAAAGATTCTGCACAGGTTGGTAGTGGAGTTCTAGAGAATGATTTCCTGCAGACTATCAATAAAAGTCAAAAGGTTCCAGTTTTTTTTAACTTACTAATGATCTCATCTTTATATTTTGTTTTTTTTTGTCTCTCTGTCCCTTCTTTGCTCTTGCACTTTGCACATGCTGCAAAGACATCTTCAGTGTTTTTTGTGGTCAACTTGGTTCCTGGTATTCTCCTCATAATTTCATTTTTAGGTCAAAATAGGTCTGGGTCTTGATGGGTGAAAGAACCAAGAATCGAGACCTAAAGAGACAAGAACTACTGAAAAAAACTGTATAAAGTAATAGAGCGTTTGAGACAAAAAGTTGTCTTTTTCACCTGATTTTGAATGAATTAAAAGGAGTTAAAATGCAGTCACTGATAGATTTTTACAAACATGGCACATCAGTTGAGTAACTGTCCCAATGAATGCAGTTTCATTTGTGCAGCACCATTAAAGGCAATTTAAAGTGGAAAAGAAATGTAAAAAAGAATGCCGGAAAAAATTAATGAAAATAACATCAAATAAAAACAAAACAAAAAAACAGTACACTTATTGAAGCAGAGAGAGTGCATGTTTTAAACAAAGGCAACAAAGAAAAGAAATGTCTCAAGTGACTACGATTAAATTAGAAACCATTGTAATCAGTCTTTGACTCTCAGAACAGACTGCCTCACAAGATATAGACTGCAGAGGTTGGGCAGGTCAAATATCACACATTTTTAGAATGGTTGCTTTTGTTTAAAGACGCAGATTGTCCTGCAACATTGGTGGCTCTGGAAAGATCTCTGAAGAGCCATATCAGCTCACCGGCCGAGCTGACACCGTGCTCTGAATGGTGTGGTTTTCAGTTCCCTTCAAAGGTCACAGTGAAATTAGCTTAAAGAGTGAATGAAAGAAGCAAGAAGAAGGTCAAGAAATATAGAGTAGAGGCTGAAAAAAGGAGTGGGAAACTTAAACCCTACAACAGCTTTTAAAGGTTACAAGAAAGAATGACTTCTTGTAAGGTAAATAATAAAAATAAAGTGAGCAATCGAAACCCAGCTTATGTTATTTCATGAATTCCTGCCATGTCAAACAAAGGTAAATAAAATATGTCTCAGTGTTGCATAGAGATTTTTACTGCATTCAACATCCTCCAGCTCCAGTGGATTTCCACATCGACCCCTCCAGCTTCTTCCTCTCCATCCCCTCCATTGGTTAATGTAATGCAGGTGTGGCGTGCAAACTGCGCCTGAGTCCAGTTCAAATGCAGCTCTAACTCAAACCAGATTGCTCAGTCACATTACTTGCTGTTACATTTTGCTTTGGATCATATTGCTGCCAAATTCGGTCATGAGATTTACATAATTATGGGAAAGGCAGTGTGAGATGAATAGGAAATTCAGTTATGAAGACCACCGGTGGCAGGAGTCTAAACTTAGTCTTATGCGACCCTCGTTGCAGTGAAGGTGGGAGGTGGACCTGCACGCTGTGATTGTGGCGTGGTCACAGGCTGAGCGTATGTGCGAGTCTGGTATTCCACAGCGACACCTATTGGGAGTTCCTGAGCCTGAAAAGAGCCGCTCTGGCCTTCAGGGCTAATGACCCCCATCACTGGAGGACCCCAGCTAAGCCCCGTAACTCGACACCAACTAAAACTCTCTCGGTTTTTGAAGTCACAACTCTGGGATCGACTTTCTGGCAGGAGCATAGGCAAGTAGGAGCGTCATTAATCCTGCAGGACTTTCAGGAAGTCTCATTCCCTACATTCTACAGACGAACAAAGCTCACAGAAGCCATGAAATGTGGTTTGAGACTAAAAGAACTGAAGGAGGACAACAGTTTACCAAGTTCTAGTAAGAAGTCAGCAGACTCAGAGTTTACTGCAGTTTCAAAATACTTTATTAATTAGGTTAGTTTTTTTAGGTCAAATATGAATACTTTTTAAAATAATACCACATACAAAAAACAGAATCAAGGTAAATGTACCTGGTACAAATAAAAACTGAAGTGTAAAATGAGCTGGTTTTCAAACCACAGCTGATCAGAATCCAAAACGTCAACTAAAGGACTCACAAAGAGTAAGTTAAAGGTTGTGTTAGCAAAAATATTCTACAAATCTATTCAGATGAAAATTGTGTATTTGGTGTTTTTAACATGTTATTGTGGCATTTTTCTAGTGATGGAGGACATTTAGAAAAACAAGTTTAAAACTGAAATTCTAAATATGTCTCTATTCAAATGGTTGTGAATCAGGAGCAGACAATTGAATGAATTGAATTGATGATGTAGAAAATATGCTGGGCGGACCACACACTCCTTACTCTGAGCTTTCAGCAAAGGGAGTGGAAAGGGGGGCGGGGTTGCTCTACATCTAATCACAGGTGAATTTCTAATGAACTTCTGCTGCTCTGCAGAAACTATGTCCTAGAATATGACACATGATTTTGTCTAAAAATGGCACTATAATTAGAAAAGCACTGGGGACACTTCAAGAATAGATGATCAGAGTGAGATTTTAACTATTATGGTTATTTTACCAGAACTGCTCTGTGGGTGTGGCTTAATGAGGACACAGAGGTTGTTGGTGTGGTTGAACTTTCAGCGTATTCCTTCAGGGGTCGCCAGAACCTAGAATGTAAACCTAGCATCTCTCAAATGTGATTTTTTTAATAGGATAATATATGCTTTTAATTCATAATAGATCAAACTTTTTACCAAAGTTTTTCTTTGCATATAAATCTGTTCATTCTGGAGGTAGAGTTGAACAAACACGACGTCTTCAGGTCAACAGAGATGTAAAAACCTACAGAGTTTATCATCTATGTGAACCTCCAACATCAATTTATAAATTTAACTTATCTAAATTAAATAAATGGTAATTCAGTAATCCTTACTTTAAAAAATGCGATTTTACTTTTCTTTTATTTATCTTTTTTGTTCTTTTTCTCTCTTTGTCCTCAGCAGTCTTCCACTGCTGGGTTTTGTTCTTTTAGTTTGGATCTTGGTAGTCTTAGTTTACAGGCTTTGTTTATTTGTTTTCTTTAGGTAGTTTTGTTTAGACAGCCATTAGCAGGAAACTGCTGACTCAGACGGTCGACATGTCTGGATCAACATCTCCATGAATTATTTTATGTTTGATCAAGGAGCCACGATGGAGAGATAAAAGTGGTTGGAGCCAATGGTTGGAGACTCCTGAGCTATACAGATACATTTCAGAGCTATATTGTTTTTCTCTTTGAACAAATGTCAATGCCAAATTATGCTAGCCATAATTTGAATACCTTTACTAGCAAACCCCTCCAAACAAAAGCATTGTCAAGTCAAGTTATTGAATATCAATATTTTACATCATTTTTCTTTGTGGCCAAGGACACCAGACTTAGGAGTTTACCCAGAGGACAACCTGACACCTGCTAGCCAGACCAAAGCCGGATGGGCCACTGCAGTGCCAACAAGCAGAGAACCACAGGAACAGAGCGTGCAAGTCCAAGCCCAGCCAGAGAGCAGTCCCTCGGCCGTTCCCAGGGTCCACCCACCAGAGAGCTGCTTCCACACCGTCTCACCAAACAATGTTTGGCCCAACGTCATTTTGACAACTATAAATCTGGCCCAACTAAATCTGTCATTGAATAGCCCCGCTGTAGGTAGTCCAATTAAAGAAAAGAAATAAGAAGTCCAAGGAAAACGAAACATGACAAGATTTCACCAACCTATGGGAACTCTAAAAGAGTCCAAACATAAAACTCTTGATTTAACTACAAGTCAGTAACAAAGGAAAAATGGGATCATTTCCCAAAGGAACTCTCAAGTGATACTCTGTTTATGAAAAAAGGAAATTACTGTAATGAGCCAGCTTGGGTATAAACGTAAATTCAAACTAACAGTCTCCAGCTGTGGATGGCAAGTGACAAATTTGACTGTAAACAAATTAGTCTGGGAAATGCCATGTTCAGCAAATAGAACAGAACATGAAAAGGAACTTGTTGAAAAGGGGAGAAAAAGAATGGCGAGCAGCATAACAGGGCTATAAACAAAACAGAAAAGGAAAATAAGATAAACCCTCAGCTCTGCCTCTCATTGGCTTAGTGATTCAAAATGAATCTTGTCTGAAAGAGTAGAAGCTGTGTCCGGTTTACTTTGGAGTGCCCAGAGCATTCTCTGGTCATCTGGGTTTGTTCAACTGTGACCCTGCATCGTGTTAAGGGTGTTAAAACATAGCTTTTGCTGCTGAAAGATTGCACTAACTGGAACTGAAATGGCTGTAATTAAATACAAATAGACTTTTCACTAATGGGGGAATAATTGGCATCAGTGACTGACCATAAACGTAATTCACTCCAATTCGGTTTGATCTCTCCAAAAGCAAAAAATGAAAATATGAATTCTCCTTTTATTTATATTGAAACTCAAACCAACTTGAAACACATGAGGGACTTAAGCTCATCCTGAATTGGATCTATCTTCCAGTGGGTTTAATGATCAGAGCATTTCATTCCCTTTTCCACTCAACCAATAGAATCCTTTCTTTTCTACTTCCTCTCCAGCTGCTGTCAGCTTTCACAAGCAGCAGGAAAATAAAATACACTCAATCAGTTAAGATTCCTTCTTTTAAGTCAGGACACCGTCCACTTTCAGGGAAGTGACTAAAGGTCAAGTCTGTCCCAACAAAAGATCAACTGTTTTTTAAGATTTGATAAAGTAGTGTATTCACACCAAAAGTTCAATAGCAAATGGATTCTTCTCAAATGTGACCCTATCTCTATTGACCAAATCAGATTAGGAATGAAGCAGAGAGGAGGAGAACAAGAAAGAAATCTCAGTTGTGTGGTTTCATTTTTTTCCACACACTCACAGACTTGCAGAAGCCAAGTGCAAGGATTTTTCCAGTAATTCACCAAGGAGGAAGCTTGTAGGGTTGAATGTGTGGTTTGTAAGTCTCTAATGAGCTGGAGAAACGCCATCGCTGAAGTTAAATAAAGGCCTGAGGAAAACGCAGATAAAATCAGGCCCTTCAAACCCCCAATTCACAGAAACGAGCCACTTACAAAATGAATGAAGGGCTCTATCTGCAGGCAAACAAATGGGGAGAGCTGAGCACCTTTTGCTATTTATAGTAAATTTAAGGTTGACTGAAAAGATACGACGTGACACGTGATCTTACAGGAGAGCTCATTGGGTTCTTTGAGGAGACAAACTTCTGAACTCCAACGTGGAATTGTGTTGCAGAAAGCTGAAGCTTCACAAAGCATCACTCATGTAATATAGATGGAGTTCTTCAAGTTGTATCTGTATATTATTACTACAGAGTAATAAGAGTCTACAGCCTGGCTGACACATTTTTGGCTTAAAATTGGCTTAAATTTGACATAGCAATGAATGAATTCAAAAGTAAACGGCAGGTAAATTAATATGTTTTTTTAAATTGTGTCAAAGGAAGAATTAGCTAAAATCCCTAAAAGTGCTACAGCTATATACTTTTGTGTTTGTTTAATTTTAGCAAATAAGATTAAAAATAACACATTAGTTTAAAACACTTTGGCTACAAAATGAAAATGACACCAGCAATCATTGTGTTATTGCATAAAGCTCCGTTTTATTGACAGAATTAAGAGGCCATAAATGATTGCCAGTTGCAATCTTCTAATTATATTGAAGCCGCTCTTTCCAGCAGAAAAGATAATCACTGTGTTTATCTGTGCTAAAAGGAAACCTGTTTTTGGGGAAAAATCTAGGTTCAGGTTGCGGGACCAATTAGGGCTTCTCCCTGCTGACAGTTAAGCTCAGTGTCTGCTGGCTTTGTCTTGTAATTTTACTCATGGAGCAAACCTGTGGGGAAATCTAGTTACTGTGTTTACATGCCAGAGCAGCCATGCTTCCCTGACAGGATTCCATTTCCAGAAACTAGGTTTCCTGTTTACACAACATGTAGGAAACCTAGATAATTGAGAAAGCAGAATATAACCTGGTTACTAGAGCTCACATAAATGCCCAAGTGGTTTGATACCGTGCAGTTTATTTACCTTTTTTAAAAAATGTATATAAAATGTTTCCCAGGATTAAACTTGAACAGTCTGAGTCAATATTGTGTTACAAGCACAGACAGACTGAAGCAAGAATCTTTCATCTATAACATTCTCTAAGGCCTTCAGCAGGAAAGCAGACTCAAGTTAACAAGGTCCCACAAAAGATTCACTCAACTGAGTATGTAGTTCTCACCTGTCCAGTTAATGTAAAACATTTTATACAAGAATTTATTTCAGTGCATCTTTAAATATTTATATAAATAAAAACTTAACTTCATATATTTGTCTTAGAAGTAACCCTCCAAACTCAAAATGGTACTATAATAGAACCCGCTCTAACAGGAAGAACCCGTGGGTCAAGAGAACCGCACAGACTTCTACAGAGAAACAAACGGCTTTCAACAAGACCTTGAATTTGAGAAGAGTAAAACATTTCTGCTCAAAATGTTGTTGGTCTGTTATGTGGAACCAAAGAGCTCCAACTCGCAGATTTAAACGTTTGTCAAATGGACTTTGGCAAAGTTTGACTGATGCAAATGCTAAACTAAAGCTGCAGTGACCCAGAATTCTTTTGCCTGATATATTATTGTTTGGGATTACTGCAAGTAACTTCTTACCACAGTTCCATACATTTGAGGTATTTCAGGAAACCTTTTGTGGAGCTCTTTGCACCAGAGGTGAGCCGGATCCGGCCCGCCTCTGTTTGGTCCAGCCCCTCAACTTTTAATCAAGAGTTATTTTTAGAACGTAACTCCTGCTAAAAATGAGAGAACACTGTACTGATGAAAAAGTCAAACTTAAATATGTCCAGATGCAGCAGAAGACAAGAGAAATGTACTTGTGAGGAGCTGCAGCCCTCTAAAGTCTGAAAGAGACAATGATGGGAGAAGACAGACTGCATATTAACTTTTGAAATGTATTCCTATTATTTTTTAGGGATGGGCAGAAATCATTTTTTCGGTATTGGCAGATACCGATAACTGATATTTTCCCTGTAACTGTGACCAATATTGATATTTAAGGTTCGTATTTACAGTTAAACTTGAACTCACATTAGCTGTCCCTCACACAGTAGATGTGTGAAATGTGTTCTTTTCATTTGATCCATCCTCTGGAGGAGTGGAGAGCTGCAGGAACACTCAGGAACTTCTGAGTGGACTTCTGCTGGAACTCACGCTCAGAGGAAAAGAGATACATCGATGGCGTATATTGGTGGACATTTTTGATCGTCGGATCGATACCCATAATCTCACATTATGCAAATATCGTCTTATACCAATACTAGCACTGATATATCACCTATTCCCTACTAAACTGTTTAATCTGGCCCTGAATGACATTGATGATCCTTTTAATAATTTATTATCCCTGTAGTACTGGAGTCTCCCCACAGATGGTGCACTACAAATCCATTAACTTTTTATTTCAGTGCAGAAAGTTACTGTACTTCCATATGGTGTTTTTTATTTGTTGGTCTTCATTTTTCTGATCATTCAAACACCACATGAACGCAGCGTTTCTTTAAGTTTGTGGTTTACACGGGGTACATCAAGTCATTGGTGCACATAACTCTGACATGAGAACAAAAAATATAAAAAAATGTTCTGTCCTGGTTCGGCCCTTCAGAACCTTTTGTGGCCTCCAAGTCAAAAAATGAGTCCACTCCTGGTTTAGGCTGATAATTTCAAGACTTGTGTTCTGTTTTTTAAATGCCTAATACCCTAAAGGCACAATTCAAACAAGAGAAAAAAAAGCAATTATTTATGTAAGCAGTTGTTTGTTAGCCACTCTGTCCCCTTTAACAACAAAAATAACATGTTTATATGGCCTCTGAGAAAACAGGCATTGGCTCATCACAAATGCTTGATTATGAAAAGAAAACTCTGGCCAGATGACAAAGATTATAACATGACAGAATGAACACCCCGCCCGCATTACCTTTCCCCCGCCTTGTTAATGAAAGCTGTCATCGGGGATACCAGAGAAACACACAATCCTTTACATCTCAGAGAAGGGAGATGATGCTACTGACATTAACAGAAAATGACTACTTATGGGGATTTGAAAACACCAAATCAGAGGAGAGTCTCTTAACTTGATATGAAGTGCTCTGGTAAAGACGTTGTGGTCTCCAGCTGCTGTGTTAATTCACATGAAAAGCTGCCGATTGGCAGAGCTGAAGGCAGTAATAAAAGCCACATGTGAAGTGGAACAGCACGGGATTGAAAGAGTAAAACAGAGCTAGGATGACATTTTTCAAATATTGACCAGCTGGGGCCAGCATTGTTTTATTGTAAGAGCTGTTTAATTTCATTTACCCTCAAAAAGCCAGCAGTCATGACTAAATACCTCCCAGACACCCAACTGGCAGCTCACAGGGTTTGATGAATTAACAACACAAACAAGTTTTTCTAAACTTGCTGACATAAAATATACTTGTCCTCTGCCCTCTGCATTCTTAAGTAGGTGGGGGCCCAAGGAGCAAGAGTTGGGCAGCCAGAAAAAGTCCACGGGGAAAAAGAAATGTTTGTGTGTCCAACTTCAGTTGTGATCAGATATAATGAGGAAAAAGCAAAATGCATCAAACTGTTACATGTGCATAAAGCTGTAGTGGTCCCTTGCTGTATCACGGTTCAACTTTCGCAGTCTCACTGATTTTTTTCAATGTTATTTGGCGCTTTATTTTTTTTTTTTGCTCTGCATCCTGATTGGCTGTCGAGAATCTCCTTTTTGTCTTGTCCCCCTTTACAGAATGATGTCTGTCTGCAAAATCTACATAAATCTTTGATTGTGAGCAGACCCTCTTAACAGATTGGACTGACTTTTCTATGAATGCTTGGAAGTTTATATGAAAATGATCACGTATGTCTGAAAAAGCATGTAGTGAGGAATTTGATAGTCTTAAATTATCTGTTCTTCTGCTTGTGGATTTCACCTATGGTTATTTTTGGTCAAAAGTCCCATTAGTTGTCACGCACAGAGTTGTGTGAAATCTGTTCTCCGCGTTTGAGCCCCCTCCTGAGGGGGGCAGTGAGCTGCAGACACAGCCGCGCTGGTTTAAGGATATAACCTCAGTGTTAAATGAGGGAAGACTTTTTATTCAGCATCATAATAGCAATTGGAGAAAATAATAGGACTACTTCCTGATGCAACCTAGTCTTACTTTGCTGAAAAGTAGCAGTAACCTGGAGGCAGTGGCTCTTCCTTATATGGGGGCAGACTCGGGTTTGACATCATTCAAAAATGCAGATTTGGAATATTTACTGTTGAAGTTGAACTCAAACCTCTTAGAAACTCCTCCTTTAAAAACAATCTATAAATTAGCTTGTGTTTATGTGTCTGTAATAAAAACTGAGTGGCAAGAAAAAAACAGTCATTTGACTGTTCAGAGAGCTCTGGATTCTACGGAGCTCTGAACTAAAAGCTAAAAAAAGAGAACCAAAGAGGATTTATTTGCACAATATGAGCAAATAGCAGGGATCAAACCATCTGCCATCACTCAGACGCTTGAAAAAGAACAACAAAGGAAAAGGTCCAGGTACTAAAAGTCCAGTAGATTTTCAGGAAATACTGAAACAAACCACATTTCATAAAAAAAAACTGGATTCTGCTGTACAACACTGACGTTTTCAGTGAGTTTTAGGAGTTGTACCTGTAAGCTTGACATACAGTATCAAATCATGTCTAAATATGTGACAGTGCTGTGTAATATTTAATTAGAAATAAAAAAGAAAAATCTCATGGTCACTGATATACCTTAATGAAAAAAGTAAAGTCTGGGTTTATTTCTACTATCAAACACCGATATGTCATCATGGTCTTTTTGTTAAGCAGAAGTGAAGGCAGCTTACAGACAGACACTCAGCATCTGGAACCTACACAGGTGGCATTCACACAAAACCCACTCTCAATCACAGACAAGCTTTGGGTAACCAAGTAAATGTGTCGCCATGACAACAGAGTGACTGTCATGGAGAAGAGTGCGTCCAGTTAACTCAGATCTAGATAAACAAGTCAATACTCTCATTGTATAACTCAAAGAAGATTATCAAAATTCTGAAATAACTTCAACTCTGCTTAAAAGTCAGGACTGTCCAAAAGTGCTTTGAAGGATGCACCGCAGCACTGGTCCCCTGTCCAGTTTGAGGGGTCCCGTCGAACCCCAATCTGTAACAACTACCCGATCCCTCTGTGCAAGGGCAGATAGTATGTCACATTCTCCGGTCAAAGTAAGTCTTTGAATGTTAGCTATATTCTCTTAAAATGTTTATTACAATTAATTTGTTAAAGGTTTCTTAAAAGGGTTTATACCATGATTTTTTTTAACCCTTTCAGGATAAAATGTATCCCCATATATGATCAAATACTACCTTTGGCACACTAAAGAACAAATTGTTCATGGAATGAGTTATTTGTGTGAACTATTTTCCTAACTAGAAGTAAGACACCTCTCTGAGGCTCCGCCTTTCACTCTGTGGGTGTGAAAGATGTGAAGATGTCATGATTTTAATCGTGACGGGCATCTGTTGGAGACCAGCGTTTACTCCATCACAGACAAAATAGTGATCACTGATTGGTTCATTTTGTGGGGAAAGTCAGTCACAAAATGCAGACAACACCAGATGAACATTCCAGGATTCATGAAAATGATGATGCATGAAATGATAAATACTTAGTAGGGTTCAGGATGTCATGATGTGAAGAAATATCATCTCAAAACCTAGAAAGTAGACTGGTCGTATCAAACAGAAAGCTTTATTTTTCCCAGAACATCCCATCCCAGGACCCTCTGGTAAAGAACAGCAACAATCCTCGATCTGATGATTTTCTATCATTAATCAACCAAAGACATTTGGGGAAGCAAACAAAAAACTACTGTTTTATCTGACCTAAGGAAGTTGCAAAAATCTTTTTATCAGTACATGGAAAAAAAAACGATGTTACTTGATTTTTGAGAGGGACCTGGCAGCAGACAAGATGGCACCTGACATCACTGGCCCAGAACGGAGATTATACAACTTACCCTGACTCAGAAGTGTTCAATGTTGTAAGAAAAACTTTGATCAAAGCTTCAATTGAGGGATAAAGTTCACCTGTTAGGGTCACCAGTTAAATAAAGGTTAAATAAAGGTGATATGAGGGAACCTTCGGTTCTGGTCGAGGATTTTTGGGTACTGCCTGCAGGGAATCTATCCAACCTCCTCCTCTGCATCCTCCTCATCCATCCCAACCTTCCCTCCATCCGTGCACCTCCTCTTTGATCCTTCTCTGGGCTTCTTTCCTGCTGCTGAAAACATCCGTCTACCCATACCACTTATCCAAAGCCGGGTCACAGGACAGCACTCTAAGCAGAGATGCCAAGACATCCCTCCCCACAGAGACTTACTTCAGTTCGGCATTGGGAACCCCAAGATACACACAAGTCAGCCAAGAGACATTAAAACCAACATATACTGACACACAGGTCTCCTCGCCAGAAATCTTACTTCTGTTACATTACAACAGTTGTACCCCAAGAACCTCCAGGGTATTCCCTGGGGATTTCTTCCAGTGGGAATCTGGAATACTTTCCCAGATTACCTGGCTGAATCAAGAGATTCTGTCTATCAATTAAGAACCGAACTTAAGGTAGAAAACAAAGACAGATCATTTTAACATGAGTGCTGATGATTTTAACATGGCTTGTGTATTCTGACACACGCAAACCATACATCATGTCTGTTGTACCATCCCTATCTCTAACCTTTCCATGTAACTAAACATTTAAACGTATCACTAGATTAAGTAGAAGGAGTTCCCTTTTGCAATGACTAACAAACCCAGAACTTCTGACCACAAAATGTGGAAATTCAATAAGAAAAGTTAAGTGTTTCATAAAGTCATAGGTGGTTGTCCAAAGGAATGCTCATAAAATCCTGGAACCCAAGTGTATTTGCAACACACTTACTATCCGGCTGTGTTAACACACCCAAAAGCTGGAAACCACACAACAGCGACACACACTTTAGTGGTCTGAGGTCTGCTTGTAAAGCACAACTGCTGACCAAGAAAAAGCCGAGCTGAAGAGCAAAGGATCCTCTTTTAACTGTAAGACATGAAGCGTCCATTTCTTCGCTCTTCTGTCTGGGTATAGAAAGCAATAGTTAACTCAATAGTTAAGATAAAGCGAGTGCATCACCACAGGTACTGCTGCTGGTCCCAAAAATACAGTTCAGAACGGTGAAAATCTATTTATAGAAAAGGGCTCTTAAAATGTGGTTAGGAAAAAGGGGGTTTCACCAACAACTCTCTGGATGTAAACTGTAACTAACAACAAACGTTTGTGATGGAAAGCAGAGACCACACATTAAGACTGAAAATAAAACAGGAGTGTGAAGAGGTCTGCAGAAGAAAAAACTCGGGTTTGGTTTAAAGATAGCATGAAAATAAATCCAAGGGAACTCCAACTTTTACTTTAGAATAGAAAAACAATTCTCCTCTGGGCCAGTACATATCTGTCAGTTAGATCTAAGATTTAGAGTCAAACCATTAAATGCAGGAGAAGAAGAATATTTACAGTTTGTTCTGGCTTAGTAAAGAAAACGGGAAGCTTCCAAGAGAACATACTCTTATATCTAAATATATTTTACCAGTTCAAGAAGATGGACATAGTTTGACAGTATTTGAACCCTTGTGCTCTCTGATGGGGTCCAGATGACCCAAGCCCTGCATTGACGTTTGATCCCCGCCATAACAAATGTGGACAGGATTCCGTGTCTGCCACCGTCACCAGAAAAAAATCAAAAATCACTGGGAGAAAAAAGTTCTTAAAAAGATCTTATAGGGTCCAGATGACCCACTGCCAATGTCAACATACCTCAGATAACACAAGCGTTACATAGTTTTGGTCTATTACCCACAATGTGAATTGTAGATAAAGCTACATACAGTCACACATTTCAATCCTTTAGAGAAGGACTGACCAAAGTTTATGACATGAAGAGCCAATTCTAAATGTTCTCCCTAACAAGAGCGCCATCACCAACTATAATGTGAACTCTGTTGTCGTTTATCTTTCATCCTGTCAGGAATCATCACAGTGAATCAGCTTTCACTGATTCACACAGGTGGTTATGCAGAGAGTTTACACTGGATGATCTTCCTGATACAATCCTGTATTTGAAGGTACAGAGAGATCAAGTTATGAAACAGAATGAAGGGTCTTATCTCAGGATCCTCACTGGATTAGCTGATTGATGCACCCTTGGAACTGAACCCAGGTCCTACACCAGCCAATTGAGCAATCTAACCACGTCCAACAATAATGTGAACTCTAATGCAAAAAAAAACAAAAAAACAAAAACATGTTTATTATATCTGAACAAAGGTAAAACTTTCTCCATAATGAAAGTTCTTGTTGCTACTTTAGGCTGTCATGTCAGATTTGGCAATAAATCTGCAAGTCAGCAACACAATTTCCCTGTGTTCAAGCCTCTTGTCCTGTTGTGGGATCTGTTGATTTTGCTGGATGTTTTCTGAAGTCACCCTTTAGAGTCGATCAAGGTGGCACACATGAAATTATCTTAATTAAGACAGCCTGCTTTTTTGCTTCTACCAAAGCCAAATGGGAGGCTGAACTGCAGTGTATTTGCAGTGTTTACAACTGTGTCCTGGCCACACTAAACAGGCCTTCAAATCACAGTGATCTTACACCTTTTTCCTCTTATGACTACATGCAGCTTTTTTGTCCCATGCGAGTTTTGGATGTCTATGTGAAGAGAACAGCTGGCTCAAGAAATCTGATCAGCTGTTTGTGTCTTGCCACATAAAACCAAGCCAGAAGCTTTCACATTGGATCGGAGAGGCCATCATTCTTGCTTACAGTCATAAGGGAGTAAAGGATTGTTCCATCAGTGGTATGGTCTAATTATGGGCCCTGTTCAGCTACAGCAGGTTTCAAAGATACTTACGATGCCGTTTGTGTGTGTTTTAATAGACTGGATGTTGCCTCATCATCTTGGCCTCTGTCCTTAAAGCAGGTGTGATAAGTGTGCTTTACAAAATTCACAGATGCGTGCCTCTTCAGGGCTATAGGACAATAAAACAATCAGAGAATGTGCCATGTCTCCCATTGAGAAACAAGGACAGAGGTTAGAGAAAGTAGGTATATCCCAGGTTCCTGGAGTATTCCAACGTTCTTTGACTAAAGTGTGCTTCACTCCCTTAAGGCACTGACTAATGCAATGTGAAATCGCATATACTGAAGCCTTAGAATAAGGACCTAAATGAAATGACCTCACATGTAATTAAAAATGTTTTAAAGATGTGGGCAACCTCTTGAATGGCACCACCCATGTATAAAAGTTAGCTTGTCATAAAGGTTTATGCCTATAAGCTTTGAGGCTTTTTCCATTGATCAACTGCCTGCAGTTTGCCAGGGTCATGAAGACACAAAATATCCCACAAGCACCAGCTGCAAAAATGTGAATTCACATCCAGTGCATCTAGGTATGGACTTCATATTTGAATAAAATGATAGAGGGTTTGAGTTTCTCAAATGATTGGGTGAAGAATTTAACCCTCGTGCTCTCTTGTGGGGTCCAGATGACCCCTCTTTTATGTAAACAAGCCTAGGAGAGCGGAAGGGTTACAAACGCCTGGTTGCCAAGGAAATCTAAAGATTAGTTTCACACATCTTTATGAAAATAGACAAAGATGTTCTTCAGCTTCAGGCAACCCAAATATATCAATAGAGCAATGGGCTATCACCTTTACTGTGCCAACTCATTTAATAGAAAATTTTGACCTTGACTGCCTGATGGCCTTATGTGAACCAAAGAGAGAGAATGGTCACTCTGGTGTTGCTTCTTGTTTGGTTATTGATGGAAGCAGCCTGAGAACAAGTGTAGGACTGTAAGGACCTGCTGAAGACATTTGTTAAGGAAAATGTCCTGGACTGCTTGTGAGAATCATTGGAAGGCTAGAAGACGGCGCAACGTCATTGAATTGAATTGAACTTTATTAATATCATGAGGATAAATTCATTTGTTGTGGCACCAAAAACACTTTTTCTATGGGAAGAGTGGCAGATAGGGAGGTCGAAGTTCCTGCAGATCGCTGCGGGTGACAGGGCTACATCTGGGTCACCGCGCCAGGTCTACATTTGGGTCACCGCACCGTGGAGAAGCTAACACACAGAGCATGTAGCTCGATGTTCATAGCAGAGCGGTTCTTTAGTGCAGATGTGCACTCGATTGTGCCACCTGTTGTTGATGTCTACCAATCCACCTCACTCTCATCCACACACAGAAGCCCTAAACCCTCCAATGAGACCACAGATATACATATATGCCAAATGACAGCATAGCTAAAGGGTATTTGTGCGAGGGGCCAAAATAGGAGAATTGTCAGGAGAGAGATAACATAAGCAGGGGACGAAGCCTATTGCATGCGACCAAGCCCAGGAGGCTAAAACAGGCTGTGGAGGTGGCAGACAGGCCCAGATGGAGGCCAGAGAGTGATGAGGGCAATTCAACATTGCTTTCAGATTTACAGATTATTTAATGCTTATAGGGGAACGCAGCTGCTTTGGCTTAGGTTGTTGGAAATTGGCTGGGATATCGCACTAAGTATTAAAGGCCAACCCACTAATCACATATTAATACAAGCTAACATAAAATTCTCACAACCTCATTAATTAATCATCAACAAAAACAGTTCTCCAGTTGTTTGTCTGCTTGTTTGTGTTCCACGTGTCTTGTACTGTTAAAATTAGCCTTATCCTGCTCAATTACAAACTAATTAAAAACGAGGCCTAATAGAGAAGACCATCAAAGAGAGCTGTTGATGGCCTCACTCCTGCACAGAAAAATATGTTACTAGATTACATTAAATGTAGATACAACAGTTTTCCATTGCATTGTTTTACCTACAAACACACACATAGATACAAAATACAAATATAAATGCATATCTACATATACACACACATATATATATACACATATATATGTATACACATATATATATATATATATATATATATACACATATATATATATCTACATATATCGCATTAATGTGCGCAATTATTAAAACATAATTAATTTGTTAATATGTATTAATCGTGCACAGGGATCCTGCCATGCAGTTGTAAGATAAAAACTCCATCTAAAGCAGGGGTCTCAAACTCAATTGAGCCGGGGGCCGCTGGAGGCAGAGTCTGGGTGAGGCCGGGCCGCATCAGGATTTCCACAAGAAAATCGCTGATAAAACATTCCAATGTTCTCAAATATCTTTATTTTTAACACAAAATAGTGAATGAATTAAATTAATTAATTTTAAAAAATGAATTAGAAAATCAATCATTAATAATTAAAATAATAACAATGATCATACAGCAGACACAGACGACTGCAGAAACCACATATTGACTGACTGACTGACTGACTGCAGCAGTGTTTCTCAAATGGTGGGGCGCGCCCCCCTGGAGGGAATGCAAATAAAAACATGTTTACATTAGTGATGGATACTGTGCATAATCCTACATAGTAAATTAAATACAGCAAAAACAACCTAAAACTCAATTTACAGTGAATCAGTGCGAAAGAACTGAATCTCTGAGAAAAGACCATCACTACTGTGGAGGGAAACAAGAAAAGACTTGTTTTTATTTTGTCTGGAAGTTTTGGAAGTATTCTAAAAACGAAAGAGAAAAATTAATAAAACTGATTATTTAGAAGTTTTTATTATTATTATTATTATTCTTTAATGATGATAAAAGTATGATATTTTGAGGAGATATATGTTTAACTTGAGCAAATTAACTGATACTAATGTTTGCAGCTGAAGGGGGGGGGGGGGTGTCTAAGAGAAAACACCTGAGAAACACTGGACAAGAGAAAACTATTTTTATTCAGTTTCAAATGTCTGTATTTACAGAACCTCCTTCATTTCTGAGCTGAGAGCAGCGTGTTCACTGAAAGCTCAATGCAAACGCCGCACACCAGAATTCCTGGTCTCTGCGTCTGGAGCGCGCGTTGCTACGCAAGTTTTTAAATCTGGTCTCAAGCTCTGCACACAAATCGGGCACGCGCTGAGTCTTCAACCCGGTTCAATATTTCACGCACAGTCGCAGCAGCGCTAATGATAAACACCGTAGAAGAAGAATCTCCTCTCTACTGCTGCGTGCGTGACCGCGCTGCTCCGGTGATTCTACTCGCTCGCGGAAGTAGTCAGTCTCTCTCGCGAGGACTTTTTCTTTTCGTGGAGGAGGAAAAAGCGCTCGCGAGGGTCAGACTTGTCCGCGCGGAATGTTTGATGCGTGCGCGGATTGTCGCGCGGCGTCAGGAACACACTTTTTGACAAGCGGCAGGCTGTGTGTGAGGAGAGGAGAGGCTCCCGCGCTCGCGAATCCCGTTCAGTGCGAAAGCACCTACGCAGCTTCATGCTCCTCCTCCGCCCAGCTGACTGGAGGACATGAATTAAAGAGTGAGAGGCTCTGGACAGCCGCCGACCTTCCGGCCTCCAGTACTGCAAATAACGTGATATACCTTACCGTGAACGAGGTTCGTTCAGCGCTCAGCACACCACAACAATGTCATTCATTCAGCCTTGCGGGCCGCACTTAACCAGTAATTTTCATATGAAGACGGGGGCCGCAAATTATCATCCCGCGGGCCGCAGATTGCCCGCGGGCCGCGAGTTTGAGACCCCTGATCTAAAGCAAACGTAATTTTTTTTTACATCCTGTGATAAAAAAAAACTGTAGCTGTTTTTTTCTCCATAAATCAGCTGATCAGAGCCATGAAAGTTTGTTTTTTTTTCCTCTGTGAACCACTCTGTCATGGGAAAAAAAAAACACCGCAAAAAGGTGTCAATAAAAGAGAGAAGAAACGGGGAAAAAGGTCAAAAGCTGAAAACGATTTTTTTTTGTGGTTTGCTCCGGCAGAGGGAGGGACTTCCGGCTATTGATTTTCGACCACCATATTTTTTCTCTGTCACCAGATTCTCTTGAAAAATAGAGGAAAATAAGGAACAATTTGGAATTTAAAGAAAATAATAGAAAAACAGAATTCCAGGAAAAATGTCAAATAGACATAAGTGTTCTTAGGAGAGAAATTCTTAGTTTTTGGGCTGCTTTAGCCTGGATTTTCTTTGTATTTTCATTCAAAAACATGTTGATTAGTTTGTTGAGGAAATTTATTCTTGTTGTTTTTATAAAATTAAATCTAAAACTTTCATTTTATGTTGTAAAAACTGTTTGTTAAACATTTTTAAGGGTTTCTACAGCAAAATGAATCCTATTTTTCCAGACAGAATTTTCAGTTTTTACATGAGTTTATGTTTAATGTGTGAATATAACATGGAAAAATGACAAAATAAAGGTAGTGTCACGTAAGTGCAGTTGTGCTGATTAAAATGATACAAAATACATACATATATATATATATATACACACATACATACATACATACATACATACATACATACATACATATATATATATATATATATATATATATATATATAAATAAAACAAAAATAAAACAAATTTTTAAGTCTTTAAATGTGTCAGATTTCTCTTAAAATTCCTGCTAAGGCTGGACAGTAAACTCTTCTTCAAAACTCTTGTGCTATCCTCTGTGGTCCAGATGACCTCACCCTTACATTGACGTGTGACCCCTCCCATGATAAAGCTGGACAGGATCTTATTTCTGCAGCGGACATGAATGTGTTTGAACAAAGTTCTGTATGTCTGAACCTGTACTTATGCTGATGTTTGGTCTGTAAATGAAGCTCCTGACGGATAAATACAATTATTTGAATTTGAACATCTGAGGAGTTAACAGGATGAATCCCAGTTTACTATGATGGCTGGAATAAAAAGCACAGCAACATAATTTACTTTGTTCTTTATAATAGTTCGCCTAAGTTAGGTTGCTTAATGAATGACTGCAAAAATAAAACATAATTCTGACTCAGCATCTGAGTAGCTTTCTTTAAATGATGTTTCCTATTGGCTTTGTAACAAAACACATGGCCAGACCTAAAGTTTAATAATAGTTTAATAACGATAATGCTCCAAACTGTTTCTAGGATTTTAATCTGTGGAACTTTTTCTTAATATATTGTTCAGATGCTACATTTTTCACTAAAGAATTTTTAACCACCTTCACCCACAGCCTTTCTAAAGAAAGAAGTTTTGATGTTTTGAGACGATTTCCACGGAGTAATTTTACCCGTCTTGACCACTTTCTTTGAGGTGCAGGGCAGCTGCATAACGCTCCCTTCTTCCACGTCTGTGGGTCATATGGTTTTTATCACAGCTCAATAACATGAGCTAATGACAGCAAAAGGCGATGCCAAAACTAGGCAGGAATTTAGGTTGAATGTTTAACTATCTTGTTTGGCTCATATTAGATTTCTTAGGCAAAAAATAGAATCAAACAATAAAATGTAAGAAAATCAAGAGACTAGAGTATGGTAAGAACATCATTTCCTCCTTTCTACCTCGTCTGGAAGACACAGGCATGAAAAATAAATGATAGCAAGGGACTTGAAAACTTTGTAAATAACTAAAATTAACAGAAAATAAGCCAGTCCTACCAATATTACTCAGATACAGAAATACTTGTATTGGATTCAATGTGATATACTTATAGCTTTGTAAAATAAATAGGTCTTGGACCTTGTAATCTTGGTAAACTGTTTAAAGGAGCTCTACCATGAAAGTTCTACTTTTTGAGGTTTTAAGTGCATTAAATTGTTTATTCCTCACGATAAAGAACCCCACAATGGTGTTTTGATCCGTTCATGCATTTAAGACTCTACAAACCTGTGCTTTCTGCAGCAGCGCCTCCCATACCCAAGAAAACAAGTGGGTCGTATCGTGCTGACGTAAGATCCATGCCAACAGCTCCCTCCAGGAAAGATCTGGGCTGCAAGCTCCGCCTCCAGACTAGAAGAAACCCACTTTCTCCACAGAGCTGTCCAACTGTTTATTTGTTAGAACATTTATTTTAACACCACTAAAAAACGATTACTCTATTGTAACTATTAGATTTACTCGTTTTTTTTGTGTCTCATTATGCGGCACGTCCGCGGTGTTCTGCCGTAACATCATCTTAAAAGTTCTATTGTAGTTTTAACACAATCCTCTCAAAAACAATGTTATAAAACCACAACGATGAGACACGGAAACTCATTAAAATGTGGTTGGATGAATTCAGGCTCAATAAAACAACTTTTAACGTGATCCACATTGATTCTACCAACAATCTTCATGTCTCAAGCACTTGTTAGCGTGTGTACCTGTAGCGACCCCAGTAACCGTCATGGCGGATTCCTCCGCGGTACCAAACCAGCAGTAAAAAGTGTTGAACCCGACCTTCATACAGACGCTCAAAATCCATCAAAAGAATCAAAAGTTTGATGTTGTTGTTGAAGGAATGACCACTGTGTGAGCTTTGCAAGGTTTTCTGGCTGAAGTGGTTGGTCCTTGAAGGAAAGGCTGAACTTTAGACCAACCGTGACTTGAGGTGTTTCCCTATCTCACTCTTGAGGAGGAAAATGAATGTGAAGCAGAAATCCAAAAGCTGCCACCACCCCCAGATGTAACCCCAGCTTAGAGCAGCTTCTTCACAGACAGCCTCGTGACAGGAGGCCTCAGACTGAACCTCGGTCTCTCTGTTACTGAATAGCTGGCTTTTCCATTGGGGTCGTGAACCTTCGTCAGGTTCCCTGTACCCGTTTTAAACACCGTTGAGAAAGACAACAGATAGCTGATTTTTCTAACACACACAGTCTGGTCAATCAGCAGTCAGTCAGATCATCAGCTGTGAAAACAGACCTCGACTTCGTATCAAGAAGCAGACGAGGGTCAAACTGTGCAATAAATATGTCAAAGAATACTGCTGAAGTGTTAGAAATCTTTTAGAATGAGGTACCATTATAAATCAAAAACATCTGAGGGTTTGGAAAAATGCTAAGTGGAAAACATTTGATTTAATTCATAAGTAATGAAGCCATTCATGTTTTTCTCCATCGTATTTGAAAGAACTAGAGACAGTCATTTCAAGTGTTTGGCACAATATTATAACTAACAAGACAAGTTGCATTACCAGCGATAATGCTAGAGTGAATTTTTGCTGAATGAAGATGATGAAGCAATTTATTTTAACTGCTGAAGGAATTTGCTGAAAACACTAAAGCTATTTGCTAAATGCTAAATTTGCTAAAAGACTTCAAGTTTCCGTAAATAAGTATGATAGACCACTGACGTTTGCCTAAAGTTTTGAAAAAATGTAGGAAAATTGCTAAAAAAAATCCCCAATTCATGCCAATGTTGTCAGAAGATTTCGTTTTATTATAAAATATAAGTTAAACTCCAAATTAGCTTTAAAAGCCTCTATAGATTTCGTATTAAAAAGATAGCATGTTGCTAAAACATAAGGTGGATGTCATCTGTTCAACCACACTGCATTTTCTGAGATGGAGAGACTTTGACCCGAAAAAACTGATGCTGCGTCTAAACTGTACGTCAGATCAAAAGGATTCTTTCAGTTTTAAGAAGCTTACAAATTGAGAAATTCAGTGATACAAATTTTATTTGTCTCAAAAATGAAGTCTTTATTGAAAATTGATCAGAATAGTAAGTTTTTTTTTTCTCTGCTGAGCTAAAAATGCCATGTTATTCAATGGCTGAGCTGCGCATCTACAACCTCCAGACAAATGTTCATATCTTCAAAACTCTTATCAAAAAAGTTAAAACCTTGTACCAATCAAGAGCCTTTGGGCTACAATGTGTGAAAGTTTAACGTTGGTATATTCAAGTATGTTCTCACAATTGCAAGGTAAGAACTTAGTTTGGAGTGGGAAAAATTAATATGGCCGGTAATGGGAAAACTGAGTGAATTTGTGTCAAACAAGGGGCTGTAGGGGCAAAACCATTTGCCCCATGGGTTTGAGAGTCCCTCTTTATGAATCCAGAGGAATTTTCCTACGTTTGCTGAGGAAAATCGCGACTCTGTGACAAACGGTGTGACATCATCCACTCTTGATCCACAACACTCTGGCCATTAAAACAATGAACTAAAAATGGAAAAAAACTTGAACTCTATTTGCAGAAAAACCATATGGTATTTAGAAAGCTGAATACAACGTAAATTGCTGAAGTTTTGCTGAACATTTTAAAGTTTGAACGATGTCTCAAGTTGAAGGTCTGCGGAAAATCACAGGTTTCAAACAGGAGCTCAGGCTGGTTGCAAGCACTGTATTTCTGTAGGATACGGAGCAGGGAAGAGATTGACAAGATTAACAGTCAATCAGGACCCGGAACACAAAGTATCCAAAGGTTTGCTGAAAAACAGCGAGACTCCAAAAGGTGGACGGCGGTGGAGCGAGGGAACACTGTTATTAATTCACACACAGACATACTGGCTGAATGTTTAAAGCAACAAGTTCAAAAGATACATTTTGAGATGTATAATGTTTTAACATAACCTCTTCAGAATTATAGCTCCAACCTACGTTGAACTTGGAAAATACATTAATGAAGAGAAACCGATTTGAAAGTGAAACATGTACGATGAAAAACAACAGCTTCTTCATCGTACATATATATAAGATATAAAGATAGAAGCGTGGAGCACCAGAGGCTGCTTTTCTCCTCCCCAAATTGAAAATGAAATGCAGATTACTCCTTGGGTTTTGAAACAATTGCATATTTTCACTAAAGAATCTATCATTGAGCTCGAGAACGTATGTGGCTAAATTATATAGTTTGAGAGTGAACCCGATAAGCCATCTTTAGAAAATGGATGGCGTGAGGCACACATGGAAGGTATATTAAAGAGCTTTGAATGCCAGCTGAAATTTCATCCAGTAAAAATACAGATGTTCTCCGATGCTGCGAGTAATGGAATGTGTTTCCCTTTCATAATCTCTCAAGCCTCTATAATGTACAACTACTGCACCAAAAGCAAAAAAAGTTCACTCTTTTATTGTTTAACTGCAATGACGACGTTGGTTTTACTGCAAATCAAATTATTTATATATGTAAATAAACAAAAAGGACAAATATATGGGTCACATCTTTATGTACAAGTGGAAACCCTTTAAAGGGAGCAGACAAAAACAGGAACGAATCTATAGAAATGCAGCTCTTATATTTCAAATATTTACATGCTTGTTAAATATGTTTGTGTCAATAATAAGTGTTGACTTGAAGTTCAGGTCAACAGACACTGACAATACAATTTTTCTACTTCTGAACACATATCAAGCTGAAATAAGAAAGCAAATGAGTTATTTTTGCATTTTTTTCTGAAATTCTTGCAGTGATAACTTTGTCTTTTTTCGGGCTAGATGCTGCCGATCTATGAAAGATGTTGGTGCAATGGTAAAGTTACAGTATGGCATGTGCTCTCCTCACATATACCCACCTGTGTCAAAGCTGATCACTACCACCTGCGTTCCAAACCTCGAGCCGGAATCTTTTGGCAGTTGTTTCATGAACACTGCCGAGGACGCCCTGCAGCCTTAATCTCATTTTTCATCTTCAGCAAACCCCGTTCTTCTGTAGCTCTCTAAAAGCACTGTGTTTCTGCTTTGATGACTGAAAACTTCTTTAATAATTAATATTATGTGTGTCATAGCTGGGATGCTCTCCCTGATTCCACTGTGACAACAGCTAAATCCATGCTATTCTAGATTAGATTACATCCAAACGCATTTCTGTCCAGAATATTTTTCCATAAGCCACTAACATGTGCCTTCTATCAGCAGGCAAATTAAACTTTCAGCAGGAGTGAGTATGATGTCTGATGGCAACACATGGTTGAGATTCATGAAACTGAAATGTCACAAAGCTCTGATCATGATGTGTGGCTTTGATCAAAAGGGTCAAAGGTGGGAATATAAAACGAAATGACTTCATTCCAAAGGTTTTACAGATGAAATGAAGAGCAGTCTGTAAAAAAGGGCTTATGTTAAACTAAAAGCAAATGGAAAAAATAACCCATGAAATATTACATTTCAATCCAAATTTAAAATAAACGCGCTTTGAAAAAAACAGCTGCAAACTCAGGACAAAAAAACCAACAAACAAAAAAAGAGACACCCTTTTAATACAGCTAAAACATCATTCCTAGGAGGGAGTGCTGGCATATAAAGCATGAGATCCCCAAACTGCGGCCCGCCTCCACATTTGACACACTTCTGGAGATGCATCATTCTTCTCAATCTGGCTGATGGAGATCCCCTCCCTTCTGCTGCCTGAACTATGACAGGAGACGATAGGATATTTATTGGTTTAATTTTTAAATGTTTCAGTATTTTTTTTCTGGTGAAGATTACAGAAAGTGATGATGCTGGTGTGAATGCTTTTTGTCGCTGAAGATGCTGAAGCTATTTGCTGAAAATGGTGATGCAATTTTCTTAAACTGTTGAAAGGATTTGCTGAAAATCCAAAAGTTATTTGTAAGATGTTCGATTTTCTAAAATAATGGAAATGCTGTTACAGAAATATAAAAGAGCGCTGAATTTGTCCTAAATTTCTGACGAATCTGTTGTGGATTTTTCTGTAGACTGTGAGCCTTCACCCTCTGGAGGTTCGGGCTGAAGAAGGCCGTTCGACCTCTCTTACATGGTCCCAGCAGCTTTGTTCTTCCTCAAGAGGTTATAAAAGCGGCTGGGTCCGTGTGCTCAACAGTCCTGATGGATTTTCCTTCCTTTCTCAGCTTCACACCTGCTGGTTTCTCCCATAAACGGGTTTCTGGTTTTCCTATTTGTTAGAGGTTTTACCTGTAAATGTGGTTTGAATGGAAAAGAAAAAAAAAATCAGATACTTCTTATTTTTTAAATCCTTTTTGGGATGGGCAACCGGTCGGTGACGTGTTTCAATGCTTTTGAAGCAAGAAAAGCGAGTGGGTTTTAAAACAAACTGTGATATCTTCAAAGTTTTTTTTTTTTTACTCATATCCAGACGTACAAACCTGGAAATAAAAGTTGGTGAGAAAAACTGTTTTATTTTTGTGTTTTGGTCAAATCCAAATAATTTCAATCCACAAAGTACTTTGTTTTTCCTTGTCCAAATACTTTAGGAAAAAGACTTTTAATTTACAAAACCCCTGTGATAATGTTTATGACCTGATTTTGGCTAAAACAGGCCATGGAGGTCCATTTTCTTTTCTTTATAATAGTAAGATGGTATACTTAAAGGTAGCAAACTACATTGATAAAAATGTTTGATTCTTTTCCATCTTGAATAGTATTTTTGCTGGAGACAAAAATGTGGCTAAAATATAAATGACAAAAAAAATATATGCGTCCATTAGTAATAAATTCCCACTCAATCTCTGAATAACATGAACTATTTTAGAAGGATTTTTGGACTTTGAGTGTTGGACATATTTTGTTATTGGTAGCATCTGTATCTGTTTACATTTTGTGCCACTGTTGACTAAACCAGCATGAAAATACTGCCACCTGATTGGTTACGATGATATTTTTGGCACAGCAAGCAGATGATAATGTTGCTTAGTCAGATTTTTTCACAAAAACGCATTTGGAATGTGTGACTCAAGTAAAATCTATTCATTTAAAGTGTGTGACTCAAGAACACAACTGGACTTCAGGCAAATTACACAGTTTAAGGTTGTCTTACATCATTTAGATATTAAAAATCCATTCAGGATGTGTGTGCAGCGTTTCGAGTCTGAAGCTCAGGTCATCTGCAGATTGTCTTATTTTTATTTGGTTAATGCTAAAGAGTAACCACAGCATGGGCAACAGCGTTTGGGTGACAAGGAAAAGGTTCATCTATGAAATGGTGATGAATTTTCACTGAAAAGTGGTTGAAAAAATGAAAACAGTATAAAAACTTTTAAATCTACAATCAGGAGAAAGATAATAAAAACACTGTGAAGAATCAACTATTACTAAAGAAGTCAAATATGTATTTTCCATTGGAACAGAAGGAGAGGAGTTTTGATCTTTCTAACTCATATTCTTTCTTTCTTTTATGAGTGCTTCTTTAAAAATGTCACTAAGTCAAAAACATCAGACATCTAAAAATTAATTTAATTTAGTCGAGATTTAAGTCGTCAAAACCAAAAATGAAACAAAATAAGAAAATTGTTCTAGTAATTCTACATCAGTTAAGAAACACACACAGTTGTGTTTGGATTGTAAATAAACACGAGTTCTTCAGACACTGATTTTAACAGATCGCTCCTGAACTGGTAGGAAGATGTTAGATGTTAGATAATAGCTAGCAGATTGGGCTCTTGTACCAGGATCAGTGCACTGGTCCGAAATGAACCACCTGCTGGGGTTAACTGCCCAGTCTCACTTAGTGGAAGCATCATTGATTTCTGCCTGGAAGAAAACAGGGAATGGAATGCAAACGGCTCTAAGTCAGTGGTACATGTTCTTCAAGGTAGTGGAGGTGATCCTGTTTGACATACTTGACATGCACTTCCATGAGCACATCAGGGTTAGGAGTTCAATAAATCACGTGAAGAGATGAAAACTGAAGAGTGGGGAACCGTCCACAAGAAGAAAGACGTTCTCTCACATGCATGACTACAAGAGCAGCGGGCTGGAAATGTCCTACTTTACAAGAACCTCCAGTGAAGGAGTCCTCACACGCCTCCTACTGCCGCACAGTAGCCCAAAGCAACACAACCACATGTTAACTCTTTAACACCTGAGGCGCCGGTGAACCTTAATCACTAAATCTTTAATATACTGTAACTTATCAACCAATCACATAATAATTCCAGTAGATTGTGAAGGAGAAAAAGCGGCTCGACGAACAACTCTTCTCCTTCACAATCTACTAGAATTACTGTGTTAACGGTTGAAAAGTTAGAGGAAATCAAAGAACATAAACACTGGAGCTCCGGTGTTAAAGGGTTAAACTCATTTGACAAAACCTGGAGCATTTATTAAGAAGTGATGAGAACATTCCCACAGCATTCATATAGAACTCCAGAACTTTCTTAAGTCCTCAGTCACTGACTCTTACCTGGGCAATGTTCTTGTTCAGCAAGTAGACGCCGTATTCAAAGTGAAACCGTTCTCCTCGATGATACAGAGGGAATCTGGGAAAGAGGAAAGACAAAAACTATTATAGGTTTATCAATTCAGTTTATCATTAAATAAAGGTGTATTTCACAGGTTTGACTGACATTCTCCTTTAAGGAAGGGTCACTGCTATTGAAAAGAGCTGCTCATAAAGTAACAGTGTGATTTCTTAGTAAGCATTCACACTGAAGTGATTCTCCTCCTTTTGATTGCAGTGGGTCTTTGAGGGGAGCACAGGTGTGTCTCTGGAGGCTTCCTTAAGACATGTCATCAACATGGAACCTTGCGTGTTGTTATAGTCACACCAAAGGATGATGAATAGAACGTTTTACTGCCTCTGTCAAGTGCTACCTAATTTTTTGTGCACTTTTCTCCCATTTAAGAAGACCTGAGCATCCAAAATTGAAGGCTGATCCACTCAGACTGACACTTGAAATTATTTTTCAATCTTTATCCGTTTTCCTATTGGTCAGTCAGCAGGTACAAACCCTAAAACACTCATAATAATGGCAATAAATATTTTGTGTACTAAAGGGTGCAGTTAAAATTGGTGAGTAGGGCCTTGACGGGACATGTCCTGATCGCTCACAGTGATGCCCCGTCACCCTCTCACCTATGACCCTACATGTCTATGGTGCGGTTAAAACTGGCGAGAAGGACATTGAGAGGACATCTTTCACATAGTTGATTCATAGCTTCGTTCACACTACTCTCAGTAACACATGTTCAAGGGGCCACTTTCAGAGAAGAGTCCATGTCACAGGTATCAAAGTCAAGGCCCGGGGGCCGGATCCGGCCCTCCAGGTAATTCAATCTGGCCCTCTAGATCATTTTATTTTAATTATTATTAATGGCCTCATGTTGTCTTGTGCTTATTTCTAACTTGTATAACTTTATTTTTATGGAGCGTAAAATATTGAAAGTTATTTAAGGTTTAAGTTAATTAGTTCTGTAATGATATTCCTGCCTTATTATTATTCAATTAATGATTTCAATTTTAGTTTTAAAAATGTAGTTTTAGAGTGTTAAATAAATGTTTATTGGGCCTGCGACCTCAGGTGTGTTTTGGATTTTGGCCCCTTGTGTGGTTGAGTTTGACACCCCTCGTCTATGTTAATGCATTTCAGGGTTCCACTATGAAGTTCCTCATGTTCACACTTCACTATGCGAGTTTCTGACAGTTTTTGGGCTCTAGCTACAAAACGTAAAGCAATTAAATGTGTGTTAAAAGTTAAACCAGCTGCTCAAACTTTGACCAATCAGGGACTCTGATTTGGTAGTGAGGTATGGACCGCATCCCCTGTAAGTCACAGAAGTGCCATGATCATGAAGGAGAAAATAATAATTGCAGTTTGTACTCAGCTGGAATTCTATGACTATCTTTCATATGTATGAATGAAGCTTTGAAAGAAAAATCCTGGAGCAAGAGTCACTAGATATGCACAGCTTTGACCTTATAACCCTTGTGCTATCCTAGATATGCTGGCGTTGGTAGTGGGGTCATCTGGACCCCATAAGACCACACCCTGAAGTTTTTTGGTTAATGATTTTAGATTGTAACTGGTGTCCATGTCAGACATGAAATCCTGTCAGACATGAAATCTGGACCCCATAAGATAGCACAAGGGTTAAACCGACCCTTTAGGTGGTGGACGTGCTAATACACACTAGAAAAAGAAAAAGGAGAAGCCCCTTCCTGTCCAGTGTGAACACCATGTATATTTAACGTGTTCATGGAGGCGTGTAACATGCCTGATGTGAACACAGCATACAGTCATGCTGCATACAAGGACTGCGCCCCGTCACATGAACAGCACTAATGGGCTCGTCGTACGTTGTGCATGGAGGGTTGAAAAAGGAAAAAATCCGTACGACATGTCAGCGTCTTTCCATTCCACCATTATGTGTTGTACAGGTGTTCACTACAACCTGTGGCATGCAGCAGACCCATAGATAAAAATGCTCTGGAGGCTCACCGAGTCGTCCACAATCTTAACATTTTGAAAAAATGTCTCGACGAGACAGTTTTCTCCTTCAGAATCTATTGGAATTACGGTTGAAAAGTATCTATAAATCATAGAACATAAACACTGGAGCTCTGGTGTTAAAGGGTTAAAACTAAGCTTAATGTCACTGACTGACTGATGTTTTTGCACAAACACCAAGATTTTTAACTGCTGATGGAAATGTTTTTTTTATTTTTATTGTCTGATATTTGATCCAAATCAAACTAAGGAGGAACTTCTACAACATAAAGATACTTGACAGGTTTTAACTTGAGGCTCCTGGTTTGGTCATATTTGGTATCAGGTCAGTGGCGCTCTGGACTGCTGAGAGCGCCATCTAAAGCTGCGACTGCGTGGAAACAGCTCATCCCACAGCCCACTGGAACTCTGGGAAGAGGGAAAGTAAACCCTGAACAGACATCACTGAGCATCTAGAATGAAACCCAGCAGAAGTTTGCTGGAAAGCAAACGTGAGACTATAGCCTGGAGGCCACGCAGTCAATTCCTCGTTCATCCTCCACATCCATGACCTACAGCGAGGTCTGTCCGAAGAAGAAAAAACATATCTCAGCACAAGGAAAAAACTACCGGAGAGAAAGCAGAAGAAAACAGGCATTCACTTCCTGCTGCTCACAGCCAATATCACCTCCCCGTGAACATTTTCAATTTGTTTGCTGATGAACACGGTGAAAAAGAAAATAAAGTCACTTGCAGCACAAACTAAAGTACAGCTGGATGAATAATGACTGCTGTCTACTGAGTCTGAAGTCCAACTGGAGAAGGACTCTGGTAAAGAAAACAGCAAGAACTCCTCACAGGACAACCAGAGACGTGTAACGTGTTAGGAAGAAGATACAGCACAGGAGTGATGAGAGAACATGCTTTAGTTTATTTTACACATAACAGTCCCCTCATAATGCCAGAGTAAACACAATTAAAGTCCCCTATGACTATATTGTTTATTTATAAAAACAGTCCCAGCAATGTTTTAATTCTGATTATGAAGTTTGATCCGGATGTCAGCTCTGACGAGGAAGTGAAGATCTTCATGGACCGAACTTCAACCAAAATCCTGATTCTTTAGTGCATGTGCAGATCCTTCATTCAAACAGAGTCTGTCTAAGACTGTTGGATTGACAGATTTAAAAGGAGAAATACTCTGATTACATTTGTTCTCTTTCAGAAGAAAAATGACACAGACATGATAAAAACTCTAAAAACAGGATTTTCATCGGAGGGGGGGGTTTAAGTAAAACATGAAATAGACTTAATGAAATGTATGACTGTAAAGTGTGAAATTTGTATCAGCTTTTCACAGCAACACTTTGTGGTATTGCACATGTCTGGGTCAGACATGTTAAAGCAGAAGAGACGACTGAATAGATTTTTAAACGCTTCGCCTGGAGTTTAACTTGAAACAGACCTCTCCTCTGAGCAGGATGAAATAAATTACAGTCAAAGTGAACTTTCCAGAACAAAAATCATTACTTTGACTGTCAAACAAGACAGAGAGACCAGAGCAAACGGTGAAAAGCAGACAAATTTCAAACACATCGTTGGAGAAGTGCTTTTCGTCTTGTTGTGCCTAACAAATCTCTTACAAACAAGCTGGTTATGTGTTGATTTAAATTTAAACTGAAATGTCTGGCTTTGCTTCAGTCAGATTCATCACTTGGAAAACACTATGGAGTCCAGATACACTCTATATCAACCCAAATTATCTCCGTCCTGCTTGCACTTTGTCTAAACAAGTAGTTTCTAACTTTCTAAACACTAAAACTTAATATGTGGTCAACATTGGTCGATATTTAACACAGCATGCGCCCAGGAGAAAAACAAAGAAACATCTGTGATTTGAGGAAGATAAAATGCAACGTTCTTCTCCTGTAGACATGGAGCTACTGTCATCTTTTTAAGGCTAACTTCTCTCCTGAGCAGCTACCACGATAGCTAACGTGCAAGCTCCCAGCGCTATGTAAACACAAAAATGTGTAATTATGAAAAAGAAGCTCTAATATAAAAAGGACAAAAGCTTGCGGGGAAGTTCCTCATTTTTACGAGAAAAAGCCTGATTGCCTCTGGCCTGCCAGCTTCAGGAGGGCAGAGTGTAGACACTTGTTATTACTTCAAGCAGGCCTGTTGTTCCAGAGCGGGAACAACCAATCAACAGGCATCTCCAAAGATCGCACAAAGCAGTCCAACGTGCTTCCTCGTTCTGTTTGTCTCTTTATATTATATGTCCTGCTGGCCCATGTCTGTCATTCCATTGCAGGAGCGATCTTTCGTGTGCGCTAAGCTTTTATCTTTGTCTTATCGAGCAAGCGCGCACCACTCGCTGCGTGCGCGCTGCCGGAGCCCCAGGGGCCGGCGAGCAGGTGTCAGCAGCACATTATGTCATTTATAACAGTCTGTTTTATACCAGCCACATTAGTTCAAAGAAAAAAGGTGAGGTTGTTATATACCCAAGGCGTTGACTGCTTTTTTGCTACGTGTAGCTCGGAATGCATCAGAATCCAGGTTACTTTATGGAGTTTGACGTTGTCTCTATATTTTCTCTCTATCCTGTTAAAAACCAGTCTTGGAAACCCAGAGTTTCTCAGATGAAACTCAAATAAAGTAAATGTAGGAGTCCAGAGTTTACTGGCTTCCCTTCCCTTCCTCTGGGGTGCTTTGTGTTAAAGCGATAAGTTTAAAGGAGGACGCCGCAGTAGAGCTGGGTGGTCGAGCTGAGCTTCACTGCACTTCAGGAAAATACAACGGAGAGGCTTTCAGGGACTGACCTGCTGTACTGTACACAAAGACCCAGCTTTCCATATGTGTTGGCTTGGCTGTTATAACATCCTAATTAATAATCCAAGTGACTTCTGCTGCACGCAAGACTCCTGCATAATCATTTTCCCACTCTGACCACTGCGGTTAAAGTGTCTCATAAGACAGGTGGCAGCTGGCTGCTCTGTCAAACTGGCTTTTTTCACAACTCTTAATCATATCCAGGGCTCGTCTTTGGTCTCTGTTTCCACCCTCTCTGGTAATCACAGCTGACATGGGTGAGGAAAACTTCTCTCTGCTCCTTAATAGAATACACCAGGAAAACATCTCTATCAAACATGACTTCACAACTGCAAAAATGTGTCATTACTGGGTTTTTTTGGTCATGTTATTCAAATCTAAAAGAAGTCCAATAACTGTTGACAGTGTGAACTCTAAATATTTTAAAGTCTGTCCTTGAAGCATCATCTCGTTTAGAATTGATTAACTTCAGCTTTCAGGTTCAGCTTTTATGTAGAAGAAGATTTAAGTGTCGAGATTTTTTTTCTCCTTTGGATCTATATATGTCACTTTATTAGGTCCACCTTATAACTACTGGGTAGGACTCCTTTATTCTTCAGAACTACCTTCATCCTTGGTAGCATAGATCCAACATGGATCTGGAAACATTCCTCAGCATCACAGTTGCTGCAGATTTGTGGGCTGAACATCCATGATGATGATCATCCCAAAGGTTCTATTGGGTTCTGGTGACTGTGGAGGTCATCAGAGTCCAGAGAACTCATTGTTCTAGAAACCAGTCTGAGATGATTCCAGTTTATGACATGGAGTCTTATCCTGCTGGAAGTAGCATCAGAAGATGGAACACTGTGGTCATAAGGGATGGACATGGTCAGCAACAATACTCTGGTAGTGTGGGGTTAGAACCATGATCACAATAACATGGGACTCATGTTATGTGTAAAGAAAATATCCCCACACCATGACCCCACCACCACCAGCCTGAACTGTTAGCATAAGCCAGGATCGATCCATACGTTCATGTTGTTGGCCCCAAATTCTGACCCAGTAGATCTAAAACACTCGGACCAACAACCACATTCAGAGTCGCTTCAATCACCTTTCTTCCTCACTCTGATGTTCAGTTTGCAGATCGTCTTGATCATGTCTACATTACTAATGACACTGAGTTGCTGCCATGTGATTGGCTGATAGAAAAGTTGCATTGAGGTGCTGTTGGACAGGTGTGTCAACTCGTACCTACACAGCTCTGTTATATCTTTCTGTAAGGCCTTTCCAGTCACCGTCCCATTGATTCCTGAACACACATTCACTCTCTGACAGTGATCCTAAAGCTATGCTCACTCTGAACGTTTCCAGCAGCAGGAGTGTCCAGATTCAATGTGAGGTCAATCCACAGACGTGATCAGAGGTCCTGCAGCCCATTGAGAGTGTTTCCAATGTTTCCAAAGTTCAAATATCTGAACTTAAGATAAAAATTTGTATTGCCTCCACCAATCAGGAACTCAGCTTCAGCCTGTAAGGTATTGATCACGTTATCAGGAGGTAGAGTCCAAAACCAACATGGTTGCCAAACTTTATGATAAACCTTTTATTTTTATCAAGACAATAATAATAAAGTCTTCTAAATGTATTTTTTCTTTTTCTTCCCTCCTCAGATTAATGCGGGGCAACAGTTTATCACAGAGACAAAAGTACCGCTGAGAGCGCCGTCCTCCAGATGCAGCTCCTGCAGTAGATGGTGAACCTCCCCGTACTGGGAGGAGAGTCTCTGAATGATCTCATGAACCCAGACATGGAGACATGACTAATGATGGTTCATAGAGCTCTTCAACTATATAATCCTGATCTCTCAACATCATCTTTGTCTTCCTTGGATTGAGTGTAAATGAGACTTTGGCCCAATCCGAATTCCCCCCTCCTATTTCAAGGGGAATTTTTAGTCAAGAATTTATTTTTTTTTTTTATCTGATCCTCCGAGCGGAGAGATACAAAGTCCTCCATCATGAGGGTAATCCACCTATAGACAGTATCATATAGACAGTAGCTCCTCGCACATATCAGGAGTGTCAGGTTTATGATTACATTTCTTGAAAAGTGTTGAGCAGCAAGGTTGATGAGCATCAAAAGAGAGGGAGCGGACGCAAATGAAACGCATGAATCCCGTCTGGTGTGAACATGGCATTAGACTGATGCCAAGCTCAACCACCAGGAGCAACGTGGGATTCATGATACTTCCACTCATGGCCGGGCAACCGCTCCACCAAAGCACCGGGGTTGCCCCAACACAAGTTTTTGGCTCCAGGAAGGCTGGGTGCTGTCTTGGAGATTAGAAGAGGAGCCACTGGAGCCACTGCTCGTCCACTACAAGAGAAGTCTGAGGCATCTCTGTGGAATGACTCCTGGACGGCTCTCTCTGGAGGTATTTTATGCATTTCCCACCGGGAGGAAGATCCAGGATGTGCTGAAGGAACTATGTCTCTCAGCTGGCCCCCAGCAGAGGTCTGGACATCTCTGCTGCGTCTGCTATCCTATCACATACAGTAGGTGCTTCAATAGGTTTTCTCTTTAAAAGTCATGCTGTTGAATAGTTGACAATTCATTAGTATGAAGAAAGACTGTGGCAAAATGAGCCAAACAACTATCAAAAGAACTTGTGTTATGAACTATTTTGCAGTTGCTCTTGACAGCAGATATCTAAGGTTCAAGGAAAATGTAAACAAGAAAAACTTTTTGTTTCTGTAACAGAATTAGAGTTGAAGAAAGAGGTTTATCTTTGGCTGAAAATGGAACGATGCAACATCTGGAATGAAGTAGTACGGTAGTTACTGCTGGTATTTACACAACGGAAGCAATGAAAGTATACAGAATACCTGGAATGACAGTACATTTACTCAGACCATGATGATAGTGAATGGTAAGGTCAACTGTTCCTTACTGGAAAGGACAGTGAGACGCTCCTCCATTCCAACATCAGAGATTCACCCAAACACCAGGAGCCTGTGACATCATCCACAGACCAATACAAGAAAGACCAGCAGCAATACAGTAACAATACAGCCAGGTCATTATACAAATACCTAATGGTTGTTGTTGATGCTAATGATCAACAAAAAAGTTAGTCGGTGTAACCCTTGTGCTATCCTCAGCATGGTCATCTGGACCCCAGAAGACAGCGCACTGAACTTTAACTTCAATGATTTTTTTTATCTTCACTGGAGGTTTTATATCCCCAACTTAGAAATAAACAGTTCTAAATGTGCTATAAATGTCTGTTTTCTTTATTTGTGTTTTCTTTTTTTATAATCTAAAACATTGAGTTCCAGAAACATGCAAACTAATAAGTAGGGATGTAACAGATCACGGATAATCTGTGGTCCGTACGGATCACCGCACGAGCATTATTAAACTCAATAGTCTGTCCACACCAAACTGTCAAATGTCACATTCATGCCGTCTTTGTTTCAACATAAGCCCAAATTTGCTGCTTGACGGTTATTCAAAAGTCTGTTAATCTGAAGCTCCCGCCGCGTGTGGGAGGAGCTTCTGATCAAAAACTTCTCTCAAACTCGTCATGGATGACGCGGATACTGCGAGACTTATTTATTTTGAAGAGCTGAATACATGTCCCCGTCTCTGGTTCAGATCTCCCAGTGAGAAGCAGCCGCTGTCCCACAAACACCGCTGCTCCGGCAAGCAGCGTGCGCCGCCAGGGGAAGGCAGTACGGCAAGCCGAAAGGATCAAAAACAGCCAGGACATGCACATGTACTACAGATAATAATAATTTGAAATATTTAAATGTTCCCATAGTTAATCTCAATTCCACAATTAGTACCAAAAAATAATGGAAGTTTATTTTTAACTTTTTCATTAAAGATTTAATTTTGACACTGAGAGGTGTGTGTGTGGGGGTGGGGGGTGGGGTGGGGGGGGTGGGGTGGCATATCCATCCTTCTGCTCTCCAAGTTTATGTAGATTTAGTCTCAATACACATATATATATATCACCAGAAACTACATGTTTTTCCATGTTGTTTATGTTCAAAGTTCAAAGATGTGTGAGTATATATTTCTGACCAACAGAGAAAAATCTCCTCCCTGGCACAAAAACAGTAACCAGAAGTAAAAAAATGTGAAACTTCCCCAGTTCTTTCCCCACCAATGCGATGCAATCCCATACAATGCTTTTTTCTGGGAAAACTGTGCACAGACGCCTCCTTTTACATTTATCTTTTCAATATTTCCTGAAAAATGAACAAAGACTGCCTACTTGTCATCCTAATGGTGACTCCCTTACTTCCTTCTGAGCCATTACAAACATACCATTACCATTACATTGTCCTGGATGGAGCCGTTCGGCTGAAAACGTGCAACAGACAAGCAAACATTCAGCTCGTTGCCAGGCTCCCCAGTTCTTCACAAAGAGACCACAATGATGGCTCTCTTTCAAATTTGATTTAAATCTCTGGCTCCTGTGCTGATTGGTTTATTCATCTTTTCTGCAAAGAAAGAGCAACTAAAAAAAATGGGCTCTGCTTGTTATAGAAGACGGTTTCATTTCTGTCTTTGTTACTAAAGAACTTTTTTAAAACCTCATTTGGAACTAAAGAAAATATGGAACAACATGAGCCGACAGCTGAGAGCAGAGGTGTAAAGAAAATCTTTACTGATAAAAACATCGATTAAAAACATTAAAGGATTTAACAGCAATGAAACCAAAAGGTGGAGTCAAAAGATACACGGATCGTGAATGAGTTGAGAGTTTTTTAGTCCACATTTACCACAATGCTTTGGATCGTCACGACCGTCCGACTACAGACAGGACTAACTGGGTCAGCTGGAGTTTACTCTCCTCTGCAGGTCACATCTACTGTAAAATACATGAAATCAGTCAAGCTGCAGGAAAGTAATATCCTTTCTACATTTCAACAGGTTGCTCTCATGTTAATCTTCTGCTCACCTCTGGCATTCATAATGTGTGGAACATTTCCAGCAACAGATTTTGTGTCTGAACCAAGCAAAAAGATGTGAATCCCACATCCATCCATTAGTCCAAAGACCATGACACAGGAATTCCTCTAAAACTTTCATACAACTATGAAAGGCAGCTCTTGATTTGTGACGACCAGGTTCTGGTCTCAATCACACACTGGACATCTGGATCTCATCTCCCCATTCTCCCCCTGTGCAATCAGAAACACTGGAACTGAGCTCTCTGCATGAGCAAATGTGGGTGCAACATGTCCACTGATTGCAGAGAATATCTCTGACCCACAGGATCCTGCAATCCCAATAGGTCCAAATTATTTTGGAGCGCCAAAGAGTTCCGTGATCTCTGGAAGCTTTCTCTGTGCAATTCTTACAAGTTTAGTTTTCAATTCTGGACGACGTTTCAAACAAACCTAAGTCTGGGCTGGTTTTACAGTGGTCACATTTAAACAGTCAAACAATGAGGTGTTATCCAACACTATTGGCCAGGAGAGCTAAACTCATATTAGTACGTGATTGAACACACGACTGCTGGCTAATCTATCCACACTTTGGGAAACAGATCCACGGCCACCTCACTTATCACCTCTAGTTACCTTTTGCTCCACTTTAATGACCTACTTTCTGTAAACTTTCGGAGGCCTGCTGGTTGCTCTCCATCACCACACACATTGTTTAACTGCCTGTCTGCTGCCCACCAAAGGCCTGGGGCGAATGAAGGGGAAAGTTAGTGCAAATGTTCGACCCGTTCGGTGGCACCTCGGAGCTAAACGGGACAGTCAAATGTTCTCCTTAACCACGTTAGCTGCACATCCATTCCTCTTTGTTTGATGCTGATCTAAATATGCTGCTTGGAAGTGACTCTCAGTGAACTCCTCCAGCTGCTGCCAGACATAATTACCCATACAAAGAGGTTGCTGCTCCGTGACAGGTGTGGCTGATGCCATATCTCCTGGTTTCCCACAAAGACACGAAGGTTTCAGAGTGTTAGATTACATACCTCGATATGCCTTCACGAAAAACAGAAACCTGTTTGCGTTTGGTTATAAACCCAGCAGAAAATGTTCTTTTTTTTTAATTGGTTTGACATGTTGGGCAACAAACGGAATAACAGAAAACAGTCTTGTATTTGTGGAATGTCAATCACTACTATCGTACATTTATCACAGGCATGAAATTATCATCACACAGCAGGGTTTTCAGGCATTCCAACGTGATGCCTAGCTACAAGACCATAACAGACACAAATAACAATTTCATTACATTAAGCCTCTGTGTAATTACAGCTTCTCTGCAATTCATCACTCACTAGCAACCTCAGAGAGAAATGCCTCAGGTTGACTATCATTTTATTGCTTGCAAAGCTCTATGTCAGCACGTATTAATTATGAGTGAGGCTAGAATCCAGCTAAATTAGAAGCAAAGGTTTTACAACCCAGATCATGTAAAAAGCACCGTCACAAAACGGGTCGTGTGATTTACAACGTCAGTAATCTGAACACCTGAATAAACGTAATGAAATAGAAACTTCCAGCCGTTACTATGGGTAACACATAACCAAGTCCCACAGAAATCCGGTGGTTTCTGCTGTTAAAGCACAAGAACAACACTACACATCCAACAATGTGTCCTCGGGTCACAGGAAAAGGGCTCGATATCATTAAGACTTACACCTGCTTTTAAGTGCATGTATGTTTTATCTGTGGAAGACTAAAGTATCTGAACAGACCGGTGTGATTGTCAGGAGCTCAAACAGATTTTCACTGGTAATGAAACATCTCAATATTGTTTAAAAAGAAAAGATCTCTATAAATCTTACACTGAATCTGGTTCTGCAACTGATAATAATGGCAAAAAATGTTGTTTACAACCTTTGTAGCAGAAAACATGCAAAGTTATGAACCTGTTTCCTAAAACCACACAACATCCAGGTTGTCTGAATTCCACCACTACTCACTACTTCGTACACTGTAGGACGTTTGACATTTTGTTAGGAGGTCTGAAGCTACCAAAACACAAGGGATATGGAGTTTCACCAGAAGTCCAGCATGCATCAATACCCACTAAACTGTCAAATGTAAACTAATATGCATTCTGTTGGAATGATTTGTCATATGAAAATAAATCTTTACATTTATTTTTCTCTATAAATCCCCCACGTTTTCATTCACACAGTGTTGTTCTAAATATTCTTCAATGCATGTTTATAAGTTTTTACTTTGGCAAACAGGTATAAAAATGTCGAGAGCATGTGTCTGATCAACATTCAGATCCAGAGCACGGAAATATTAGTTTCTGGGTTACAGAGCAGCGATTGGGATTTGGATTTAGTCCCAGTGTTTAAGTTTTTAACCAACCAAGAAATTACATCTTTAAACCACACAATTATCTAAATTAATACAATTTCATATTTTTTTTTCAACAAATAGTGACTTGCATCAATCTGGAATGTTGGGGTAGAAATACACTTTTGGAAAATCTGTATAAGAATTGAAACTATATTAGCTGTAATCTAACATGCACTGCACTAATGTAATTGTAATAAAGATCACTTCTACACATTCCCTATTATTTCTACCTCCACCTCCTGACTCTAAGCTCATTTTCAAAATAAAATGACTAATAAAATCTATTAAGATGAAACACCAGGAGGTTTAAGAAGATTATGCAGTAGTTAAGATTTAACTGTCAACAGGGGAAGAATTTGATTCTGCATAAGAAAGTTCATCTTTGTAAGGATTTCTGTTCTATAATTGTTAATCTCACAGATTCAAAAAAATTATTTTACTGAAACGCTTATGTAGTTAATGACATTAATAGAATATTGAAACTCTAATGTCTTTAATCTTTAAATAACTATCACTATGGTAGTATATTCAGTCTTTGACCTGACAGGTCCCAGTCCCACAGAAAACTCAACCTCCTGTTAAAAAACATCAAATCCTGAGATGATAAAGAATTCTTCAGCAAAATGTGAACAAAAATGGTTGGTATAAGTATAAAATAACTGTCTCATTTTACTTAAATCTATAGATTTGATTTAATGGCAGCATATAAGTAAAGTCTAGATGGAATATTATGTGAATTATTTTTTGAAAAGAGAACGAGGAGAATAATCTTTGAATTATTCAGAAAAACCACAGAAAAAACTTGAGTGAAAATTAGACGGTATTTGTCTTAGAATAGTTTGATCCTTAGCTATACAAAGATGTACATGTGGCATTTCCCTATCTGTTAGAATTACATTGGAATCTTATTTATTTAGGTCTGAAACATGATATTCCAAAATATTTACCAGGAATCATGTTTTTGATTCCCTGATCAGAAACAACTGAGTATGTATTATTAACAAATTTTGAAAGCAAAAATCATATTATATATTTTAACAAAAATCTAAAGACATTACCAAAATGTTTATTTATAAAAAAAGCTACATTTTTAAGGAAGATATACCTGCAAAGCTTCTGCATTGCTCTCTTGAGCTCTGATTTCTGTCTCAAAGTTACTTACTCCCTCTCCTTCTCAGAGAGTCTGTCAGTAATGGTGTCCTTGATGGAGGAGCGCGAGCCTTTGTGGATCACTGGATACCGGAGAGGAATCTGAAGGAAGCAGGAGATCATCAAGACCAGGTGCGCGGTGTACCCCAGGGCGACTGCAACACTCCCATCATCCTTTACTGCACGACAGAAAGGAGTTTTGTCACAAGTTTAATCACAAGTTTATTAGAATATCCCATTCATTTGTACTAACACATGGTGAAACTAAAAAGAAAACTGGTCAGTTGTATCTGCTATGATTCATGAAGCCTCAATAAGTACTGTACTGCATTAATCCCTCTGCATTAACAGCTCTAGTGGGAGCTCGAGGGATTCTAAGATCCAGGCTGTGCACAGGTCGGTGTGTCATGACCTGCAGTCTGTGCGACTGTTCTGTCAACCAGGAGTTGGTGTTTGGCTCCTCTGGAGTCTCCACCAACGCTCTTCTGAGTGTTGCTCATGAATCGATCCATGTGTATTTTGGTTGCAATGATGCCTGACATGAGCTTCCATGTTGTGGAGAGACAGGTTATTGGTCGGTAGTTGGATGGGACTGCCCCCTTTGAGGGGTCCTTCTGGATCAGGATCGTTCACCCTTCTGTTAGCCATTCAGGGGGGTCCATCTCCTAGCATCTGGTTCATCTACGCTGCCAGGCGCTCGTGGCGTGCCGTGAGTTTCTTAAGCCAGTGGGCGTGTATCATGTCAGGGCCCGGTGCTGTCCAGTTCTTCATACCAGAGACTCTTTCTTCGGGTCACTGCTGCTGAAGTGTAAACCAGTTCATTGGTTTCTGTGATTGCTGTAGTAGGAATGTCCCTCAATGCTTCATTCAGAGTTTCCAGGAGACCTTCAGGTGTTACTTCATTTAACTGTTGTAGTTGGTGTTTCCTGGTGTTCATTCTAGACATGATCTCGTCTCTCAGGTCAGTCGCTGCCTCGCTCAGCGTATCAGTGGTTATTGGGGCTGTGTTCCAAGTTCTGGTTGGAGTTCGGTAGAACCTCCTCTCTGACCTGCTGTTGTGGCTCTTCTGTGGTGTTGTATTTCTGTTGAATTGTTGATAGCTTTAAGGGTCTTGTCCCAGGACCTCCACTAGATTATGTTAATCAGCTCACCATAGAGCTGGGGGATAGAGTGATTACGGTATTTATCATGATAGAACTTATTCTCTATAAGAAATAAATCTATGATGATAGACTTGAAGTGCCCAATATTATCCCAGGCCTGTGTAGTGTTTAGTTTGACAGATGAAACAGTGAAACATGCAGCGATTTATAACATGATCCAGTCAGAACTGGAGGATGAAGCTGCTTCACTTAAAACAAACAGAATAATAAAAAGTGTTGATTTGGAGATGGCACTGTTAATAGACGCTAATGTTATGACGCTAATGCTAATGCTAATGCGATGCTCCACGAATCTCCTTTAAGTGAACAGGACTGCTTGTAGTTGCAGAGTATTTTCATGGACCAGCTTCAATACAACAAGATTAATCTATAGGGTTTCCATCGCGCATTAGCAGCGTCTGTAGCATTAAAGAGTCGGTGTTACAAGGAAAACTGTGACCTGTCAGATGTTGTGCTGACTCCGCCCCCTTAAAGGTGCAGATTTGATGTCAGAGGTGTATACAAACAATCACCCAAAAGTTTGTTTTCAGGCTGTTTTTGTTATGGTTTAATATAAAATGTGGAGGCAGAGTTAGGTTAGGACATCTCTAGTCAATCTGTACTTGTTTTCACAGCATCTTTGGATGTAAGTTAAATGACAATAACGTTGTGTTCAAATTATATTTATGCCACTTCATTAAAAAAAAAAAAAAGTTCAAAAAGTAAACCCCCTGAGGTTCCTCTGTAAAACTGTTATAATTTGACCTAGAAAAAGATGTTTGGTTGGTAGATATTCTTTCTTTTTTTTCTTTTTTTAAATCAACCAGTCAACTTGGTTGGTGACTCGAAAATTACTTTTTGGCCCCTCTAGGAAGGTATGACAGTTATTTAAAATTGACCAAAAAGCAGAGTAATGTTCACTGCAAACTGTGCAGCAGCCATGTTCTACCTAAAACTGGAAACACCACCAACATTCCTATGACATGAAGCCGTGCCATCGAGCATGCTCAACCTCTGACTGAAATAAATAAGAATTCTGGAGAAAAAAAAACAACAAAGTTCAGACCTGCACGGTCTAAACTACCAGAAGAAATTCAGAGAATTTGCTTTAGTTCCTAGTTTATTCACAGGATGTTGACAAAAATATTTATCACTTTATGTTTGTTCTGTAGAACTTGAAAACAATAGAATTTATTTTTTGAATTAATAATTTGTTTTTAAATGGAACTGATCAAACAGTTTAGAGTTCTGGTTTATTTATGCTCTCTTTTGAAACTTGAAACCTTTTGCTTTTAATTTGAGTTTTGTTTGTTATACATATGCTTCTTCTTAGTGTTCTGGGTTGTATCATGTTCCTTCAGTGGCTCTCTTGTGTTTAGAATGTGATAGGAAATAAATATTTAAATATAAAATCCAAATAACTGATAAATATAGTTACTTGATTTATATTGTGATATATATCGTTATGGCATGATATAAAAATAAAAACCATATATATCCCGAATGCTTTTAAAAATATTCACACAGCCAAAGAAAATAAACAAATATAAGAAAAAGTATCAATGTAAAGTTGTTTAAAGTTAAAATGTTATAATGAAATATCTTTGTGAAAATATCTAGATGTCTTTTTTTCCTTAAGCTGGTGGATTTCTCTGTTGACGATGTTTTTGTGGCTCACATGTTCAGCATTAGTCACACATACACGTTTCTGGAGAACAGCATGTGTCTTACAGAAGGATGAAGGTAAAACATGGTGATGAAAATCTGATGACAGCAAAACAACCAACATGCTCAGCAGAGGATATTTGGAGGTACTGATGTATTGAATTTCAGAGGAGAAAAGCTCGGCCTTTCACTGGATGAGATGGACGGAAAACAACTTGTGAGGTCAAACGTGAAGGCCAGCCTCCAGCTTGTGAGCAGTCAGTCCGGTCTCCAGCTTTAGCAATAACCAGAGCTGTAGCTCAGAGTACTAAAGAAAACTGTTTACCAGATTAATGAGAGTAGAATACTTTATTTGTGTACAGAGCCTCATTACCTTCTATCTAAAACCCCAAATGACATCCAACATGTGGGTAAAACAGTTTCAAAGTTCCTTACAGGAACAAATCAGCAGGACAAAAAAAAACACGGGTTTATTCTTCTATAACTTGAACACGGAGACGCAACATAAATTACCTTGAAAGTCGTCAGAGTTTGGGAGCTTCACCCCACAGATGACATAATCTGGCTGGTTGACCTGTGGATTAAGTTAGAAGTTTCACATTAACAGATAATGAACAGCCATTAGAAACAGACTCAAACAAGAGGAAAGTTCAAAAGAGAAGCAATTACAGTCCGGCACAGATTTACAGTGGGTCGGTCCATTTCTGTTTGATTTGGGGGGGGATTCAAACGTACTAATTCAAGATCTTACCATTTCAATGGGGTAGATGTATGAGAGCTCAGAGAGGAGCTGACGACAGCGGAAGGTCAGCTGGGCGTTTGATTTGAGGAACTGCTCTCTGAGGAGATCAAACCAACAAACGGGCGTTACACAATGACAAATCAGTGCAGCTACGCCACACCAATGCAACAGAACGAGAGTGGCAGGGCAAATGAAGAGGCAGAGACTAAACAGACAGAGTGAAAGTACACGATCAGACCAAATCACAAAACAATATGTGGAAAACAGAACTGGAGGTTGGTTACTCAGCTTTTACATCACTCACAGGTAAAACTTTCACTGTCCAACATATTATCTTTCCAAATGAAAGCAGCACAGTTTAAGGTCTCCAGCAACTTTCAATGACTGATTGTTCTTAAGCCCTCTTTTAAATCGCTCTCTGATCATCTTTTGATCTTTTCATTATTTTGAGCCAAAATCTAAAACCTGTGTTGTTTTCTAGGACATAGTTTCTGCAGAGCAGCAGGAGATCCTTAGAAATTCACCTCTGAGCTGTGGGCGGGACTGTTGGTGTGGAGCAACCCCCCACCCCCACGCGCCTTACCCATTACCATCACATGTCAAAGTCAAGGCCCGGGGGCCGGATCCGGCCCTCTGGGTAATTCTCTCCGGCCCTCCAGATCATTTTATTTCATTGTTATTAATGACCCGATGTTATCTTGTACTTATTTTTAACTTGTAGAATTTTTAATAAATATATTTTTATGGAGAGTAAAATATTTAAAGTTATTTAAAGCTTAAGTGGATTTATTCTGGAATAATATTCCTGCTTTTTTTTATTTTTCACAATTATTTTAAAAAGTTACAGTTTTAAAAATGTAGTTTTAGAGTGTTCATTAAATGTTTTTGCTGTTCGGCCCGAGACCTAAGGAGTGTTTTGGATTTTGGCCCCTTGTGTGATTGAGTTTGACATCCCTGCATTACAGAGAGCTCTCTGTTTACATGCTCCCCCACTATCTTACAGCCCTCACAACCCCAATCTAACATTACCATCACAGCAAAAAGACAAGTGAATGCATCAGAATGGAGCGGAGCAGGGAGCTATGACCCGGTGTATTTTCTGTGTCAGATGTACGCTCTTTTTCCAACATTATTTTTTCCATCGGGTCTTGATTCACAACGATCTGAATAAAGAAATACTAAGAATTCATTTTTATTCCGAGCTTGCCATTGTAGGACAGACATCACAGCTAAAAGCTTTTCCAAAAGCATTTCTTATGTTTGCTCCTAATTTTGAACACATAAATACTAGTGGTAGAAGAAAAAACTTATTTCTGAAGCATCAGTAATGATCCATAAATGATTTTAAAATACTTTATGAATTTTAAATAATCAATAAAAGATGTATATGGTTTAAAGTAAAAGTAACTTAAAAGTGTTTTCACGTCATTTTCATACAGAAGCATTTTAGCTTTCATAGGGTTGAGGGTTAGTTGGATAAAAGTCATGTGGTGTGTGAGTTATGTCACACCAAAATTAAATATGTACGGAACACAACTAGTTTGTGAAATGACAATGTGTGACCAGTTCAGGAGTCTCCAACCATTGGCTCCAGATCCACATGAGTATCTTTTATTTCTCCATCGTGGCTCCTTGATCAAACATAAAATAATTCATACAGACTGTTGATCCAGACATGTCGACCGTCTGAGTCAGCAGATCTCTGATAATGTCTGCTTAACCAAAACTACCTCAAGAAAACAAATAAACAAAACCAGCAAACTAAGACTACCAAGATCCAAACTAAAAGAACAAAACCCAGCAGTGGAAGACTGCTGAGGACAAAGAGGAAAAAAACAACAAAAAAAAATAAAATAAAAATAAAAAAACATTTTTTTAAGTAAGGATTACTTAATCATCATTTATATAATTTACATTAGTTACATTTATAAATTAATGTCTGAGGTTCACATAGATGATAAACTCTGTAGGTTTTTCCATCCCTGTTGACCTGAAGTTGTCTTGTTTGTTCAACTCTACCTCCAGAATGAACAGATTTATATGCAAAGATAAACTTTGGTAAAAAGTTTGATGTTTTATGGGTTAAAACACAGATTATCATGAGCTCCACAACATTGATTACTACTGTAGCTGTCAGAGCTGCACTGAGATGATCCTGTTTGGCACAGAGCAGCTTTTATTTTGAAAACAAGTTATTAGAGCTTCTGTCAAATGTTTAAAAAATAAAAAAATAAAAAATCACTTTGAGAGATTCTAGTTTCTTTTTATATTTTTGCTTTTGTTTGTGCCAAAAACAGACTAAATGAAAATTCACAACTAAAAAAAAGAAGGTCATGAATGCAAATCCAAGTTTCTTAGAGACTAAAGTAAGACTATCCGGCTCCCTCCAGGTTTTGATCAGTAGATCAAAGTAATGGTAGTAAAAGGGTTCTTTTACTGTTAAATGCTGCTGACCCCAAGTCAGCTAGACACTATTTAGTTACAGTTGAGGTTTCATGAAAGCAGGTCTAATGATAAAACGTAACTTTATCTTATTTAAGGTTCTTGAGTTCAAGGAATATTTTTCCCTTTTGATGCTGTGAAAGATTTTTGATTCTAAAACTAAATGTTTTTTAAGTCAATAAAAGTTAAACAAGTTTACTGATCTCGTCTTTACTTAAAAATGCACTTTGGTGGAATATTGGTCAATCGTCTTGTAGTAAAGAGAAACATTTTTAAAAAATGCGGATGTTGGATTCACTGATAATTGTTTAATAATCAAATCATTTCACAATTGAATCGTTTCCTCCTGAATTGTAACTTAATGGAAGAGTGAGATGCCTCAAGATTCTCACTTCTGATAAACACTAAAGAAATGGAATTTTCTGTCCATTTTTTCATCCATGAAAAGTGCCTCAGACCCAAAACAGCATTTTCATCAGAGTGGATCCCTCAAGACAGTCCAACAGTCTTTTCAAACAATCTTCCACAGTAGTCCAGTAACCTTTCATCTAAGCACATTAAAACTTTTAAGAGAAAAACACTGATTTAATTTAAAGTTCTGACCTTTTCAGAGGGCTGAAACTGGCCTTTGGCATTCTGTGTTAAAGTTGTTTTTGGGATGGATAAACTTGTTCCTCTCTAAAGTACATAATCCAAGTTCAGTGCTGTAGGACTGAACAAAGAAGCAGAAAAAACGCCATCCTAGTTCTATCAATGCTTTTTTTAAAAGGGATTTGGTGAAAACAAAAAGAAAAAAAATATCTCACAAACCGTGACGAACTATTGCCAGTTTAAGAAATACAGGCTGGCTAAAACTTTTGGAGGATTAAACAGATTTGAAAATCTAATTTTACTTTGAAATCACATAAAGTAATTATGGAACCATTAACTCAGAGAAAAGGAAAAAATGTCGTTTTGGGTCCAAGCATTTGTAGCCTGAACCCAGACGGGTTTCTAATGAAAAAACAATGTTCCTCATTACTCAGGATCCATCAGCTGCTTTCCCGTAAAGCATCTGAAAGGTCAGCTCTGCTGAACCAAAATGTCATAGATTTTCCAATTGACTAAAAGTAACCGTTTGCTGGCTGTACGGATTTAATTTCATTTTGAAACACTACAGTTTCTTCTGCTCTTCTACCTGACAACTAACTCACTTTTCAATTTTCATGGCTTTAGTTTAGCCTCGTTTTAAATTAGCAGCACATTGGGATGAATTCACCAAGTGTTATTACTCTCAATACATGCCAAATTCTGTTTACTTCATAAATTCTTTAAGTTTAGTTAATTTTCAAATGAGTTTTTTTCACAATAAATAAAAGAATAAAAAATGGTAGTTTTTATTTCATCAACTATTTCTCACTTTCTCATTTAATATCATATTGGGAAAAAAATGATTTGGATTTTTGTTGACTTATGAAGATTGTTTTATGTTGGCTGATGCCTGGAACCAACAGATAATTAAACTTTTGTTTGAATAATCCAAAAAACGTACCATCAAAAATCAACAACAGTTCAGCTACAAACGTCCCGTCCAAACTTTAAAGTTTGTTTCAGTACAACAAAGCTGATGAAACAAAGAAAAAAAGTTGCAAAGATGAGACGATCAAAGACGTTTTTTTCTTGTACTTCAGCTTTAAATCCAACAAAACTATATCCATGAAACGATGGGACATGGGAGCAAATATCTGTGCAGCAGGTTTGTTTCTAATGGAGTGTAAAAGACATTAAATACCAGGCTTTAGAGCAGGAGTGTCAAACTCAATCGCACAAGGGCCAAAATCCAAAACACACCTTCAGTCGCGGGACGAACAGGAGAAACCTTTAATGAACACATGAAAAGACTAAACTGTTAAAACTTTCAAACTTTAAAAACATACCTTTAAAACATAAATATTAGGACTGAGTGTTGATTATAATTTCCAGAAACGATTCGATTCGATTCACAAGAGTCTGAATCGATTCAGTTCTGATTTGTTTCTATTCTTTAGCTTCTTCAATTCAATTCAATTTTGAGTTTAGACATTTAGACTTTTTTTTAGAGATGGATTAATAATGTGCTTTGAATATATTCATATTAATCTGTTACAGTTCACAGACTGTAAATGTATCAGTGAAATACTGAGATTGTTAATCTCATCCAGGGTCACATGGATTCTCTAAAGGAGAAGTTCTAACTAAAATGTTCAGATCATTAACATTGGAAACATTGTTCTGCTTCTCCTGGAGGACGTTTCAGTTTCAATGTTTTAGACCAAAAATTGTTTCTTTAAAAAAAAATTCCTTAAAAGAATTTGGAAAATTAAAGTCTGTGAGTTTATATGGATGTTCATTTAGTTAGCAGTGAATGTTTAGGTCGACCAAGTGTTAGCATTAAACTTTAGCATCAAGCTAGCGGACTTCAGCTTTTTGTGCTAAATTGATCTATATTTTTATGAATCGATTATTGATCTATTAGACTTAAATCGATTCTAATTAATCGATTTTATTAGCCCTATTAAATATGAATAAAAACAGGAATATTATTCCTGAATAAATCAATTTGAAACTTAAATATCTCTGAATATTTTGCTTTCCATAACAACATATTCTGTCAAAATTATACAAATTAGAAATAAATGTTAAAAGAAAAGGAAAAAAAACCCACACTTCTTTACTTGTATGTCATTTTAATAACATTTTTTACTTATAAATATTATAAAAAAGATTTTGCCCTCCAGAAAATTTTTCCTGTCACAATTTTATAGTATATAGGAAATCTCATATTCTGGCTACACTGGCGTTCGACAAGGCAGCTGAATGATGTGATCAGCCAACACGCTCACTATTGAGAGTAGGTTTTCTTGTCTGGCTGTTTTGCTCTGTTTTTCCTTATTTGTTTTCTGCTGGTTGTTAGAAGTCATTCTAACTGATCTCTCAGCCTCCATAATTGTAGTTTTGCTTTAATACGTTAGCTATATAGCATTGGACCGTCAATAATAATATAATAAAATGATCTGGAGGGCCAGATATAATGACTCTGCAGGCCGGAGCCGGCCCCCGGGCCTTGACTTTGACACGTGTACTTCAGAAAGTATCTTTGTGTGTTAAGCAGAACACCAGATTCCAAAGAAGAATCAGACAATAGATTCAAAAAGAAGCAGTTTCCTATTGAGTTCAACTGAAATGTTTTTACTCTTCAACCAAAGCAAACTTATGCAGAGGCAGTGAACCTAAACGGGTCTGAAGTTTATTAAATGATGTTGTATTCACAGCAAACGCAGCTTTCCTCACTGCTTCCATCTTCAGATTCCTCTCAAGAACATAGTTAGTTGTTTCACTTGACATCGTTTTCTGGAGTGATCTGAAAGTTGTCCGTTATAAACCGTATTAAACCGGTAACAAATGTGAAGGAGAGAAGACAGAAGCAGATTGGCTAGAATGTTTAATATTTAATAAAAAAGCTCTCTGTGGTTCATTTAAGTAAGTTTACTTTCATGTCCAGTTTGTGAGGGTGTGTGTTCATGCATGCGTGTCTGTAGAACAATCCATCATTGTGTGCACATGAAAAGGCATTTCAGAGGAAAATGGTCATTGAATGTGATCCATGGTCTCCAAAAAGAGCCACTCACTTTTCACTTAAATTTACCATTAGACTCTGCATGAGGCTACAAATCTCAAACTTCTTCCATTTTGTCAGTGTGTTGCAGCGTTGCACAAGTGAGAGAGCAGATAGACTGGTGTGAGACAAGCGTTTGATCTGGAACCATTCTGGTGTCCAACAGACTTCAGCTTATATAACTGGTTACCCCATAACAAGAGGCTCACGCAAACGCTCTTCATACAACACAGAACCTGGCCTGGCCGCGTCTGAAGACGTGCTGATGTTTCTCTCTGGGCTTGCTTCGTCTGCTTGATCTCTGTACTGATGAGGTGATGAGAAGAGAACGGTTTTACTTATACCGCTACAAACACCTGGAACAAAAATGTTCTAGTCCTCCAAGTTCTTACTAGACAGTGAGTAGAACTCCATTACTATGCAGAAATAATTTCTGATTACTTATTCGAACTGAGTTTGCAGACGATTTATCAATCAGGTACCACTCCTGCAATGACTTCTTATTTTACTTTCCTTTGCACTTTTACTAACAAATTCTTGGACAGACACTGACATATTTTGGCGACTTTCTCTACTAAATCATCTGGAGAGCTGTGAAAAACACTTTTGTCATAAAGTGTTTTCTAAAAATATGCAAAGTATTTCAATGACTGGCTCTATTTTTCATTACAGTTTTCAATGATAATTTTGGTTGAACCCAAAGTGTGTGAACGTGTGACTGTGAAGCGCTTTAGGCCTTCAGGGAAGGTGTTAAAGTGCTTTACACCAATAACCAATGAGATTTCTCTAAGAAGAGAAACTAAATTTAAAGCACAAAGTGGGAGCAAGTTCCAATCTAACAGAATCCAGACTTTGGTGTTGGCCAGTAGCATCAAACCTCAGACCTGGAGGACTCAAACACCTCCAGGTGTTTATTAACGTCAATAGGTATGTTGACGTTGGGAGTGGGGTCATCTGGACCTTACTAGACTCTTTTTCTCGCTGGTGTTCGTGGCAGACATGAAACACTGTCCCCCTTCACTCACATTTGTCATGGGATGGATACCACATCAATGTAATGGACCCCACGACTGAAGAATGATCAGGAAGCTTTGTGTACAAAGGAGCGTGTGACAAATACAACAAAAGCTTACCTTTTGGCAGTGCACTCCTTCTGCATTATGGTTAAGGATTCTTTCTCCTCTTTAAGACTCTGTTCCTTCACTAAAAACTCTTCCTCTGAAAGAGACAAAAAGGAAAAAAAACACTAAACCTTCAACTCGTTTTCATTCCGCTCATCTGATCTTCAGCCTGGGCTTCCTGCATGATGGCTGGCTTCTACTGAAACTGAAAGATTCAACATTGTGACTAAATGTATTTTACTGAGATAAAAACCAAAAGAATATATATATATGAGCAGATTGAAGAACCTGTCTTACTGATAAAATAAAGGGCAAAAGAGACCGTTTAGAACAGCGGAGCCATGAGACAGCCAGAGGAAGTTTTGTAGCTGCACAACTGGCAGACACGCTCTGTTCTGCAAAAACCACAAAGATTTATAACAATAAATGGGATAAATGGAAGTTTCAGCTCTCAGAACATTTAGCCAAACATCCCATGTTTTGTGGTTTGATTGTTAACACAAAAATCAGTGAGGAGGTTTTTCCCTCGCCGTGCTCAGAGCGTTTTGGTGTGGAGTCCACACTTCTCCGACAGACTGGTTCCCACAGAGAAGGCCTTTTTGGGCATGATACTCTCATTTTACTATGAGGGTCTGATCCAACAAATCCAACCATGGATGCATGGTCACAAATAAGTAAGGTCTTTCCACTGGTTACCTGTCTGCCAGAGGATAGACTTTAAAGTTCTGTTACTGGTTTATAAAGCTTTGAATGGTTTAGAACAGGGGTCTCAAACTCAATTCAGCCGGGGGCCGCTGGAGGCAGAGTCTGGGTGAGGCCGGGCCGCATCAGGATTTCCACAAGAAATTTAACATGAAATAATGAATGAATGAATTAATTAGTTTAAAAAAATTAATCTGAAAATCAATCATTAATAATTAAAATTAAAGATATAACCTGAAAGACGACTGCAGAAACCACATATTGACTGACTGACTATAGCAGTGTTTCTCAAATGGTGGGGCGCGCCCCCCTGGAGGAAATGCAAATAAAAACATGTTTACATTAGTGATGAATATTGTGCATAATCCTACATAATAAATTAAATATAGCAAAAACAACCTAAAAATTAATTTACAGTGAACCAATGCAAAAGAACTGAATCTCTGAGAAAAGACAGAATTCCATCACTACTGTGGAGGGGAAACAAGGAAAGATTGTTTTACTTTGTCTGAAAGTTTTGGAAGTCTAAAAAAAGAAAGAGAACAATTAATAAAACGGATTATTTAGAAGTTTATTTTTTTTATTCTTATTCTTTAATGATAATAAAAGTATGATATTTTGAGGAGATATACATTTAACTTCAGCAAATTAACTGATACTAATGATGTTTTCATCTGAAAGTTGTGTGTGTGGGGGGGTGTCTAAGAGAAAATACCTGACAAACACTGGACAAGAGAAAACTATTTCTATTCAGTTTCAAATGTCTGTATTTACAGAACCTCCATTCAATGCAAGATCAATGCAAACGCCGCACACCAGAATTCCTGGCCTCCACGTCTGGAGCGCGCGTTGCTGCGCAAGTTTTCAAATCTGGTCTCAAGCTCTACGCACAAATCGTGCACGCTCTGAGCGCGCGCTGAGTCTTCAACCTGGTTCAATATTTCACGCACAGTCGCAGCAGCGCTAATGAACGGTAAAAACACCATAGACGAAGAATCTCCTCTCTACTGCGTGCGTGACTGCGCTGCTCCAGTGTGGATACCACCTGCTGAGCGTGCGTTCATAAACACGCGCAGACATGCGGCGGTGTGGAAGCACCTTTGAGGATTCTGCTCGCTCGCGGGCATCACTCACGCACGCGGAAGTAGTCAGTCTCTCTCGCGAGGACTTTCTCTGATTTGTCCGCGCGCGGAATATTTGATGCGTGCGCGGATTGTCGCGCGGCGTCAGGAACACCCTTTTTGACAAGCGGCAGGCTGTGTCACGTGGCGAAAGAGGAGCGGGGCCCGTGAATCACGTTCAGTGAGAAAGCTCTTCCAGCAGCTTCATGGCTCCTCCTCCGCACAGCTGATTGGAGGAATGAATTAAAGACTGAGGAGGCTCAGACAGCCCGCCGATGTCCCGCCCTCCAGAGCCATATACCTTGGTTCGTTCAGCTCTGGACACAACAACTGTCATTCATATCAGCCTTGCGGGCCGCACTAACAGTAATCTTTCATATGAAGACGGGGGCCGCAAATTATCATCCGCAGATTGCCCGCGGGATGATAATTTGAGACCCCTGGTTTAGAACCAAAATACATGCCTGACCTCTTGACCCCGTATGTACCATCCAGACCTCTCCGGTCATCTGGATCTGGTTTTTATCAGTTCCTACAGTCAGAACTAAACATGGAGAATCTGCATTCAGCTTCTATGCTCCACAGATCTGGAACAGACTTCCAGAAAACCTTAGATTACCTGCTGTCCCGATTTGGGGGGGGCACTGTGGCGATGTTCCTCTGACCGAGCTGCTCCTGGTATGATAGAATCCCCCATACTGTTTCCTCACAGCAGAGCCAAGCCTTATGTTATGTTATTTTACAACTTGTATTCTCAAGTAATTTTTCATAAGTCATTATGTGTGGGATTTTGGGTTGTGTGTGACAATGGAGGGGAGGGTGAAGGGTGGGTTTGGTTTTTATTGTATATGTTTGTTTTTTAATGTAAAGCGCTTCGAGCTGCGCAAGTATGAGAAGCGCTTTTTTTATAAATAAAGTTTGATTTGATTTGATTTGAAAGACTCAGTGGATTTAATCCAGGTTAAAGATCCACCTGTTCTCATCTGCATTTGATTAATATGGATTCAAAAGTTTACATCTGCACTGTTTATCTATGCTTGTTTTAAATTCAGTTATTTTTACTTTCTTTTAATCTTATTTTAATGATCACACCTTCACTATTTCTCTAGATTTCTTCTTTTAATGCTTTATGTAAAGCTCTTTGCTACATCTCTGTACATGAAATGTGTTATACTAATAAACTTACCTTACATATAAAAATCCAAAACTGAGACCAAACTATTCCTTTGATGAAATAACTAAATGCTTTGCATTTTTGTGAACAGAAGCCAAGAAAACACCAGGTAAACAACAACTGTAACAATCGGATTATGAGTCAACAAATGAGGTATGAACGCCATCCTTTGTCCAAAAGCTTGAGAGCAGCTGGCACAAACATGTATGTCAAGCATATTCAATTATCACATAACTGTGGATCAGATGAGCCACAGAACCTGCTTGTTATCACATACTCTCGTCCCACCATGTGCCTCTTAAACTTATAAGGGTACGAAGAGAAAGTGTGATGGGAAAAAAAGCAGAAAGGCTGAAACATCTCTATCAGATTAGTGGCAAAGACAGATTGCATCAGACAGATATGAGACAGGCTATCCGTCTGCCATGAGTGATGATACAGGTACATATTTCACTATAGACAGCATGAGCGTTTACTCCATTGCTCCTTTTATGTAATGCCCAGCTCAATCCTATCTGCTCTGAACATCAATCTTCTCATTCTTTCATCCCACTAACCTGTTCCAGTTCATACAGTGGATTGGTACAGGAAGGTACCTTACAGCACATTCACACAAAGTACTCATCCTTCCAGAGTTTATTTTTATAAAACATGAAAATATATATATATTTTTAATATCATACAAAGCTGATTGGCTGTGGAAACCTCAGATAGGATAAGCTTAAGTTGTGTTGTTTCTAACTGCGGACACAAATGAAATTCCTGTTCTAAAACTGAAGGGATTTATCCAGACAAATGAACCTCTTTGGTAATGACCTCAGAAAAGCAACTTTTAGGGAACTTTAGTTTGGACAGGGTTTTGAAAACATCTCAGAACAATTTGGATATCAGTATTCCACTGTGTGAAAGAGTCTTCACAAGATGGAAACACCCGGAATGTTTGTCCATCTTTCCAGGAGTAAAAGTCCAAGTGAATGAATCAAGTTCAAACCGTGCAATGCTTAGGGAAAAAGCTCTTATTGGCCATTTTTAAAGTACAAGTTTATGTCAGCAGAAGTTAAAAAAAAATAAATGTGAAAGAGTTCAAATTATTTTTAAAAAAAAGTGAAAAAAGCAAAGTAATCTGTCCCAAATGAAATGAATACATATATTTGGAAAAGTACTCATGATAAATGAGAAGAAACACAATTTTCCTAAGTTTGATATTATCCTAAAGCAAAGAGCATAAAAAGCAGACGTCCCCATGAAACAAAAAATCCTCATGTCCACATCTCCACCATTCAGTGCAATACCAGCTGGACAGTGACGTCTCATTCTCCTCTCTAGATTCATGATGTTGTTCTGGGGCGTTCCTCTCTTCTACAAGTGCTACATGCAGTTCTGCAGGTCACTCGGAGGTCTGATCATGCAGTCTCTGCTTCAGCTGGTCCTAGACGTGCTCCATGGGTTCAGGTCAGAGGTCATTGCTGGTCATACTGCATGAGGATCTCCTACTTCCTGAATTCCAGCTGTGATGATTCTGGCTCCATGTGGTGGAGCGTTATCATCCATGAACAGAAAGCTGGGGATGTTCTGGTGGAAATGGAGGTTGATGATGGTTCTATGATGTCTAAGAACCTCCAGGGACTGGACCGTCTACAAGAACCAAACAGAACTGCCCCATCCCAAATATTTGGCTTTGCCTCGTCACATATCCTAGACTCCACCTCCGTCACAAATTATAGGCCTCGCCCCCTTCACAAACAGTTGGCTTTGCCCTCATCACAAGTACATAGCCATGCATTCGTACAACCAGGAACTTTTTTTCAGGCGCACCACTGAAAAACCCAGTCGCATGTCAAATTGGTCAGACTCCAATGTGGAGATGGACTGAAGGAAACTAAGGTGCTTTAACATGGAGGCACTTCTACGTTACAGTTGGTATAAAGCAGGGATCTGCAACCTTCAACTCTTAAAGAGCCATTTGGGTTGATTTCCCACTGACCACAACCAGTACGACCCACACATCCTTAGAAAAATAATATCTTGTGTGTACATAACACCTTTATGTTACTGCTATTTTTGGAGAAATATAAATAAACTTCTATTTTTTCGAAGAAACAAAAACAACAAACTTTAAGAGAAAATCAATTCTTTCCCCCAAAATATGAAACAGTTTACAACTTTAAACAACTTCCAAACTTCCTTCCAAAATAAAATACTTCCTGTGTCACTTAGGATCATATCAATGGAGCAAACTAATGGTGGGTAGTGTAATGTCAGCAATGATTTTTTTTTTTTTTTTTACATTTGTGGTGCTTATTAACCAGAAGCTCATAGATCTAACTATACACAATAAAAAAGGAGCTAATTAACTGTATTTTTTAACCATGAGGGACACTTTAAACTCTGAAAATTGGCCAAATATTTAATTCTCGATTATCAAACCATTATGGCACTGTGCTTTGGCCCTGAGGGTTCACAACACAATACATTAAGGTTGCAACTAAACACAATAACTTCACAACACATTAACCTCACAAAACAACAAATTAACAACACAATACATTAAGAACGCAACACAACACTTCAGAACACAACACATCAAGCTTGCAACACAATGTATTAACTCCACAACACAAAACTTTAACCACACAACACATTAACTTCTCAACACAACACATTAAGCTTGCAACTAAACACAATAACTTCACAACACATTAACCTCAAAACACAACACATTAACAACACAACACATTAAGCACGCAACACAACATATTAACTCCACAACACAAAACTTTAACTACACAACACATTAACTTCTGAACACAATGCATTTAGCTTGCAACACAACACATTAACTTCTCAACACAACACATTAAGCTTGCAACTAAACACAATAACTTCAGGACACAACACTTTACCTTTACAACACATTAAGTCCGAGAGAAAATACTGTTGTGTTGTAATGTGTAGTTAATGTGTTGTGTTGAAACACCGTCACAAATCCTAGGCTCCGCCCCGTCACAAATCCTAGGCTCCGCCCCGTCACAAATCCTAGGCTCCGCCCCCGTCACAAATCCTAGGCTCCGCCCCGTCACAAATCCTAGGCCCCGCCCCCGTCACAAATCCTAGGCTCCGCCCCCGTCACAAATCCTAGGCTCAGCCCCCGTCACAAATCCTAGGCTCCGCCCCCGTCACAAATCCTAGGCTCCGCCCCCGTCACAAATCTTAGGCTCCGCCCCCGTCACAAATCTTAGGCTCCGCCCCTGTCACAAATCTTAGGCTCCTATCGTGAAGTAAATGTGTTGTGTTGTGAAGTTCATGTGTTGTGTTGGGGGCTTAATGTGTTTGGTCTTCAGCACTTAAAGAGCCATTTGAGTTGATTTCCCACTGACCACAACCATGAGGCACACTGTAAACACTGCACAGCACGACATATTAAGCTTGCAACAGCTTAGCTGTGAGGCAACAGCTACAGCCTGAGCCACACCTGAGGAAACAGCTACAGCCTGAGCCACACCTGAAGCAGCAGCTACAGCCTGAGCCACACCTGAGGCAGCATCTACAGCCTGAGCCACACCTGAGACAGCCTCTACAGCCTGAGCCACACCTGAGGAAACAGCTACAGCCTGAGCCACACCTGAGGCAGCAGCTAAAGCCTGAACCACACCTGAAGCAGCAGCTACAGCCTGTGGCTGAGCCACACCTGAGGAAACAGCTACAGCTTGAGCCACACCTGAAGCAGCAGTTACAGCCTGAGCCACACCTGAGGAAACAGCTACAGCCTGAGCCACACCTGAGGAAACAGCTACAGCCTGAGCCACACCTGAGGAAACAGCTACAGCCTGAGCCACACCTGAGGAAACAGCTACAGCTGAGCACACCTGAAGCAGCAGCTACAGCCTGAGCCACACCTGAGGAAACAGCTACAGCCTGAGCCACACCTGAGGAAACAGCTACAGCCTGAGCCACACCTGAAGCAGCAGCTACAGCCTGAGCCACACCTGAGGAAACAGCTACAGCCTGAGCCACACCTGAGGAAACAGCTACAGCCTGAGCCACACCTGAGGAAACAGCTACAGCCTGAGCCACACCTGAGGAAACAGCTACAGCCTGAGCCACACCTGAGGAAACAGCTACAGCCTGAGCCACACCTGAGGCAGCGTCTACAGCCTGAGCCACACCTGAAGCAGCAGATACAGCCTGAGCCACACCTGAAGCAGCAGCTACAGCCTGAGCCACACCTGAGGCAGCATCTACAGCCTGAGCCACACCTGAAGCAGCATCTACAGCCTGAGCCACACCTGAAGCAACAGCTACAGCCTGAGCCACACCTGAGGCAGCGTCTACAGCCTGAGCCACACCTGAGGCAGCATCTACAGCCTGAGCCACACCTGAGGAAACAGCTACAGCCTGAGCCACACCTGAGGCAGCATCTACAACCTGAGCCACACCTGAAGCAGCATCTACAGCCTGAGCCACACCTGAAGCAGCAGCTACAGCCTGAGCCACACCTGAGACAGCAGCTACAGCCTGAGCCACACCTGAGGAAACCAGGTTGTGCTCCGCCATGTCAAACTGAACAACACAATTCCAGGAGTATACAGCTGTCATGTTTTCTTGTCCACTGGGAAGCTCCTCCACAGACTGCTGGTATTTTATCTGCTCTCATGGAAGGCGTTAGCCCTATGCTCGCTCCAGACGCCCAGAGCATATCGCTGCAGCAATGCTTTCCTCCTGTCCTCCGTCAGAGCAACACCTGTCTGCCGCTTTCTTCTGCAACTGCTCCAGATCGTCAGCTTCAACATTTTGGATCTGGACGTTCATTCGTTTACACAGCATACCATCTCTCTGGTCTCGCCATCGCTCTCAGAGCACTTCACTACGTCATCATAACAAACCTCACGTCAACCTAGCTAATCTGCGTCCTCTACGTCACCACACACCCACAGAGAAGACTTCACTGAAGCTTTCTCTCTTCAATACCCGCTCTCTCACCAACAAAGCTGTTATTATCAATGAATTCATAACAGATAAAAACCTTGACTTCCTCTGGTTAACTGAAACCTGGCGTAAACCCCTGGACTATTTCTCCCTAAGCCAAGCAATTCCCTCCGGATACACCTACATTGAAAATTCCCGTCCTATGGGCGTGGTGGGGGTACCGCTGTTATTTATAAAAAGGACATCAAAGTCACTACCATTTCCATTCCAAAAATGGTCTCATTTGAACATACAGTTTTTAAACTATCTGGCCCTACCCCCCTGGTCACTGCTGTAATTTATTGTCCTCCCAAACCAAACCCTTCTTTCTTCTCTGATTTTACTGATTTTTTGACACAACTCACTGCCATATCACCATCCATCCTTATTACTGGTGATTTTAATTTTCATATCGATGACTCCTGCTCTAAGTCAGCTTTAGATTTCTTGGATTTATTGAACTGTTTCAACTTCAACCAACATGTCAACTTCCCTACTCATTGCCACGGTCACATTTTAGATCTTGTTTGCACCACAGGCATCTCTGTTCATAGCCTTTCCAGCCTTAACCTCCATATATCTGATCACCTTGCCATAATCTTGGACATAAATTGCCCTCTTCCTATAACCAAAGTCAAATGCAAAATAACTTTTCCGAAACCTCAAATCCATCTCTCCTGCAGCACTCTCAGCCTCTCTTGCCTCCAAATTGTCCCGTTCTCCTCCTCCTCTGTCAAATAATCCCACTGAACATGTTAACTACTATAATAGTACACTTTCCTCCTGTCTGGATCAACTGGCTCCTACCAAAACTAAAATTGTCTCCTTCACTCATACAGCACCATGGTTCACCTCTGAACTCCGAACCATGAAAACTCGCAAATGCCAACTTGAACGACTCCATCGTAAAACTGGTTTAACTGTACATTTTCAAATGTACATGGACTTCATTCAACAATACAAGAATGCCCTCCACACAGCCAGGTCAAACTACCTTTCCAAGATTATTTATACTAACTCTCACAATCTTAAAACTCTGTTTTCCACCATAAACAAACTCCTAAAGCCCAAAAATAACTCTTCATCATTATTCACTGAGGCCAAGTGCAAGTCTTTCCTATCAAGTTTTCAATCTAAAATTGATACAATCTACAGTTCCCTCCCCCCCTCATGTTGAGCCTCTGTTTGAGTCGTTGGTCTTTTCTCCTACTCAACAACTATCCCTATTTTCCCCCCGTTTCCTCTGTTGAACTTAAAAAACTTCTGGCAGGAACCAAAGCCTCCACCTGCACTCTTGATCCAATCCCCACTTCACTCATCAAAGATTGCTTTCCCATTATTTCCCCACTAGTTACAATAGTCAACACTTCCCTTTCTTCCGGTTCCGTACCTCAGTCTCTCAAGCTGGCAGCCATAACCCCTGTGCTTAAAAAACCTGGTCTCAACCCTGACAACATTGCCAATTTTCGTCCCATCTCCAACCTGTCATTCCTTTCTAAAATCCTCGAACGAGTGGTAGCCTCCCAGCTCAAATCTCATATAGACTCCAATAATCTGTTTGAACCCTTTCAATCTGGTTTTCGCCAACAACACAGCACTGAAACCGCTCTGCTCAAGGTCACCAATGACATTCTTCTCTCCTCGGACTCTGGTCAGATCTCCATCCTCATTCTCCTGGATCTTACAGCAGCATTTGACACCATCAGCCACTCCATCCTCCTCTCCCGTCTTAAAAACTGTCTCAACATCACCGGCTCTGCTCTGTCCTGGCTTCAGTCATACTTCACAGACCGTCAACAGTTCATCATGGGAAACAACTGCTCATCCGGTTCTGCTCCTTTGCTGCAAGGTGTTCCCCAAGGTTCGGTACTTGGTCCACTCTTATTTATCCTTTATCTCATTCCCCTTGGTCACATTATCCATCAACATGTACTAAATTACCACTGCTACGCTGATGACATACAACTATATATCTCTACCAAATCCATCACCTCCTCAACTCATTCCACACTCACTCACTGTCTGACAGAAATCAAAAATATGGCTGCAACAAAACTTTCTTAAACTTAACTGTGACAAAACAGACATACTCTTAATAGGTCCTAAAAACATTACTAAATCCATCCTAAATTTCCAGTTAAAATTTGATAACACTACACTCTCTCCGTCACCCATCATCTTGGAATTTTGTTCGATACCAATTTTACATTTGAACAGTAAGTAAATCAGATAACCCGGTCTGCTTTCTTCCACCTCAAAAACATTGCTCGTATTTGTTCATCCCTGTCTTTCTCAGCTGCTGAAACACTCATTCATGCCTTCATTACATCCCGTTTAGATTACTGCAATAGCATTTTATACGGTGCACCCTGCAAAACACTAAACTTCAGTATATTCAGAATTCTGCTGCGCGTCTCCTCACACACACCCGCTCCCGTGAGCACATCACACCAGTTCTCCAGAAGCTCCACTGGCTCCCAATCACTCAGTGCATTCACTTTCAAAGCCCTCCATAACCTGGCCCCATCCTACCTTACTGATCTGCTCCATCGACACAACCCGTCTCATTCTCTTCGCTCCTCCGACTCTAACCTCTTGTCCTTACCATGTAAGACCAAGCTCCGAACCTGGGGAGACGGAGCCTTTTCCATCGCTGCACCCACTCTATGGAACAAACTACCTCAACACGTCCGCGACTGAACTTTCTTCATTTAAAAAATCTCTTAAAAATCTGCTTTTTAAAACTGCTTTTAATCTTTAATTTTACTGCTTACTTTGTATTTTATTTATTTAGTTACTATTATTGTTATTGTTATTTGTATTATTTTTTATTCTTCTTACTACTGTTTTTAATGTAACGTGTTTGCAAGCGTCTTTGAGTATCTTTTAAAAGCACTATATAAATAAAATGTATTATTATTATAACAAAACACATTAGCTTCACAACACAACACATTAAGTTCAAATTAGGCTACGCCCGACACAAAAAACATAATATAATACAATACTAGTTTCCGCATAGGAGATTAAACTAATAACTGAGTTATTGAACACTGTCACTTTAAAATAATTTATTATGTTTGCTTTTGCACTATTTTCAACTCACTCAGTTCTTATATATTGTAAATTTTGTACATATACTGTTTATACTTATATTTTTAGTTTTATTATTGTAGTATTGCTGTTTGCACCAAGGAGGAGAGGAAGAAAATTTCATCTGTGCTTTGTATAGCCTGTACTGAGCATATTTGACAAATAAAACCCTACTTGACTTGACTTGACTTGAAATAAATGTGTCTTTAGTCTCTTTCATCGACATTGCAGGAGGCCGAGATCCATAGTAACTAATTGAAGCCTCCCCATGCATTTTTGTTCTGACTCTAGAGACCTTCAGCAGGCTTGTGCCTGTGAGGATCCAACGTCACTGGGAAGTTCATAAACTAGAAGAGAATCTAATATAAAAGGACCAAGACCATTAACACTCTTGCAAAGCATTTTAAAAAAATCAATCCTAACGATCACAACGTTGTTCATCTTTAATACACTCTGATAATATGTAGTCTGATCGACGATTAAATTAGCTGTTGACTATTTCATTAGTCGTTGATTAGTAGGCTAATCGTGGCAGCCCTAAACTGAAGGCAGGGCCGCTACCAAACACTGGCGCCAACCTATCACCACTAAAGGCAGTGTGGGATACAGTGTCTTGTTAAAGGACACTTCAACACATGGGCAGGAATCAAACCTGCAATCTTATGATCAGAAGTCAACCCCGCTATCGCTGACAGTTAAAAGGCTTGCAGCCTAGTTTTGGACAAACTGCACAGAATTAAGAGTGGTTTCTCTATTCCAGAAAGAAGCGCATTACAGTGATCTATTCTTGATGTTATAAAAGCATGAATCAAGATTTTATAACTGGCTCTAGAGAGAAATGGTCCAACTCTGACTACTTGTTCAGTGAGTGATGTCATGTGTTCATGGCTATTTGAATGAAGAACTTGGAATAGCTTACTGGCTAAATCAGCTTTTTATACCCGTGGAATATCAACACTGATGCCATATTGAAAAGGTTTTTCTTGCAGAATTTTTGGGGTTTTAGCCTCAATAAGTAAGGCACTGAGCCAGAGTGAGACTCTTATGTGGAAAACACTAAATGGGATGAGTCTATCAAGTCAAAACAATTACCATCCTATCCCAAAGAGTCACTCTGTGGAGTGTGTATATATCACATCCATGGAATTTTATACAATATCTCAAACTTACTGTAAGTAGTGTATAGAAAATGACAGAGAAAGTAGTTTGGTCATCTGGTTCATCCGTGTTGGAAAAATCTACCACCATGCTGTCCAGCACAGAGGTGGAAGCGCAACATATTTTAGATTTTATTGACTTGCCAACTTCAATTTAGGTGGAAAATATGACAAATAGAGGGGTAAGCGTGAACTTGCCCATTCTATAAAAATAAATCTAATAATGCTTGAAATGAGTTAAGAATCCTTGTTCAAACACTGCAAATGGAAAATATTACGCAGGTGTCTCACCGAATAAATAGGCTTATGAAAGTTTAATAGATATTATGGCCTTGCTTTCCTCCATTCATGGTGCAAAAATATTTGCCCAAGAAAAAAAATAGGGAGTCACAGAAACGCACTAGAAGTTGGTAATATAGATCTCGGAACAATAAGTCAAGGTGGCGCTTTGCCTGGCAGGCAGCTTAGCAATATGACGCATTTTCATCACGATGGTTTTAATGTGATTTTCTCTGTCTGAGGTGACTAATACCTTCACTCACAATGCATTCACAAAAGTGTTTCACACCAATGGAAACACTCAATCGTTGACATTTATTGGTCAGAGCTGTGGCTGCACTGCAGAGGGTGCAAATACCAACCATTAAAATAAAAATGTAGAACGCAAGCCGGATTTATATCATCAGCTGAAGGTAAAAGGGAAAGAAGTGAACTGGAAGGAATGGTGGCAAAAGGATGACCCCACCACAATTTAACCTTTTTGACGCAAAGGAAAAGGAATTTCCATTTAAAGTCACAATGTTATTTGTATAAGTAGAGATGATGTGCAACATAAAAGATGAAAAGAATGTGATCAAAAGTAGCGCCTCCACCATCACCAACAGACTTCCAGACATGAGCCTTTCCTGCACGTCTACTACATCTTTAGTGCTTTTGTAAATCAGTTGGTATTAACCTGTCATCAAGAAGATTCAGACTGCTAATCTATTCTTGTGTTCACTGTGCTAAAAGTGTCCAGGATTGTGAAAAGGAAGTGCAAAACCATTCGGAGCATAAAGACGGGACAGGCATCAGCATGTCTGCAGAGCCTTTCTAATTACAACTGGAGGAAAAAAGTGGATACTTTTATCTCTTCCTCTCCTCAAACATGCACGCATGCATGCCTGCAAAAGCAAAGGCACTCGTCTGTTTGGGTTTGAAAGGCGTTTGTTTTGAAAGAAGTCAGCTCGCAGGAAGTAAAACACCGATAGGAGTTATTTGCCAATGGCCCCAGTGAATGTGTGAAAGGCAGGAGGACCTCACACCCGGCGACACGTGGGCTCCTGAGGAGCGTGAGGACTGGAGGTTCACAGTCGATACTCAAGCTGCTTATTTACATTAGCTATTAAACTGTCAATAACACTTAGAACGATACCTGGATCTAATAGAGAGGAATGTTTGAAAATGTTTAAATAAATCAAACATGTGCTTCTGATCTCATCAACAAACATACGTTGATCAGTTTTCACATTGGAACCATCTGTTTAATACCGTCTATGACTGCTTTGTTGCCATAACAGTTCTGACCAGTTAAGGCGAAGCCTCCAACAGACCTTTCATGGTTCTTTGTAGTGTCAGACGCGGACACAGCAGTCGATTCACAACACTTCAAATGCAGGTTACGGCCTCTGCAGAACGTACCTGTTTTTCAGGATGTCTCCAGGTGGTAAACAGATTTAAAATTTGGGAAATTTGGAGTCAACACCTTCAGCTGTCCTCATCATACAATGAGGACCAGCTCAGCGGGCTTGTGGAAGAGTGTCCGCCCTGAGATTGTGAGATTGAAGGTCGTGAGCTTGAATCCAGGCAGTGTCATACAAGCAATCAACATGAAGAGGTTGGATTGGGGGTTAAACCACCAAATGGTTGCTGAGCGCAGCAGTGTCTGCAGCTCACCACTCCCCCACACTACGTTGTGACTAATAGAACTTTAAGATAGTTCAAGCATTCCTGAGTAAAGAGGCATCGCATTTCTGTGGAAATTCCAGCTTTAAAGGGTAACTAAACAGGGAAGTCAGAGGCTGACTCCACCCACAGCGGAAATGTGAAATCCAGTTAGAGGGGTGGGGCTTAGGGGCAGGATCGTTTTCATTACTGGAGCTGCAGATCATGACGTCAGACTTCTGAAACTTACATGGTTTGACCAATCACAAAATTCAACTGTAATACCTCAAATCAATCTGTAGGGGGAGTTAAAGAATTAAACAAGTTTAAGATAAGATAGTCCTTTATTGCTCATTCGTCGAAATTTCAGAAATTTAAGTTTATTTTAATTTATCAAAAAATGTAGCAATGACCATCAGACACCACCCTAAAGCCCCATTCATAGAGGTCAACACACAAAAAAAGTTGATTGATGGTTTGGTGACCCTTTAATGTACACCTACAGTGACCAGGATGGTACGGATGTTCTACAGCTCCTTGGGTCTGTCCATCGTCATGACGATGATACAATACTGGAAAAAGATCTGCTTGTAAACAGTTTCCTTTGTACCACTCAGGTCAGAGGGATAGAGAATATTTTCTCTGCTCACTATCCGCTCATTTGGCACAGGTACAGGACATGTCTGTCTAATGCTTGGTTACATTCTGCCACCAATTAGACTCCATCACCGCTGGAACGCTTTCACTGAAAATCAGACACAGTTACCCTCAACTTCAATTAGGAAATATTCATTTTTCAACCATGGATGAACATTGTGTACTTGGCTGCAATCACACGTTTCTTTCTACTTATACTTCACTGACAGGAGTGATTACAATGAGGTAATCAATGCTGCTTACACTGACTGTTGATTGTTTATAAGCTGTGGCTGATCAATGGACAAAGCACTGGTACTATGCCATATTAGAATGTGCAAGTGATCTTTCTTCATCCAAATTGTATAACAAGCCAAAAAATGAAACTGAGTTTGATCAAATCATACCAGTCTCCAGTGTTAGAGAAGGTCAAACAAAGCAAACACTATGCTGCAGATCCCCATCCACACAGACAGGAAGTCGGCTGCTGTGTGAATCCGACTCCAAACGAATTTTGTTTGAATTTGAAAGTTGTTTTTGCATAAAAACAGATGAATGTTCCTGCGCTGATTAAAAAAGCTAAACACAAAGCTGAAAATACAACCCAGCTAGAGAGAAAATGGCTTTGAGTCTGCACCTTCGGAAACCCCAAACAGTTTCATTTTGTTCCAACAGCTGCATGCTCGAGCTAATTCATCCTAAAGACATTTTAGGACCAGAAGCTATTCTTCAAGACACCAGTGGAGTCTGGAGACAGCCCATGAAAGAGGAGCACTGAGGCAACTTCTTTCAGTTTCAGATGAAGTGGTGGGATGTTAGAGGTTCAATGAAAGCACCATTTTTGAAAGTCCCATTCTACACAAACTTCTGGTATTATCCAAGGCTCCGTGTGCAAACACATGCAGCCTTCATGCTAATTGTTAAGCTTGAAGGCTTGGTGACTAAACTGTTGCTGAATTTCTTTCATATTGTCTTTACAAACGGACTTAAATAAATGAAAATATGACTAAATATTTCAAAGCAATGATAGAGACTCTTTTTCAAACGAGATAAAAGTCTTACGAAGCAGTTTTTACAGTATATTAAGAACACCAAAAACAAAAAAACTACCTGGAAAAAGGTTTTTCCTGATTTGCAACTTTTGTTAAAGCTCGTTTCAGAAATATAATTGGGGTCTAATATTCATTTAATAACTACAAAACTGTTATTCTCCAAACAGGAGAGACTGTAGAGATGGTCAAAGTAAGAGCACAGCAACACGAGTCCAAGCAACTAAAGAGACTTCTGATTGTTTACACAACTTGTATTTTGATGCAGATACGAATGATTCCATTTTCATTGTGTATTCTGCAGACTGACCCTGCACAGGATTACATAGCGGTGTGGTTTGAAAGTGCACTTTACCTTTCTTCTGCAGTTGTAGCCTCTCCTTCTGTCGGGTGTCGATTTCTCTGCCGAGTGCCTTCCTCTGCCTCTGCAGCTCACTGCGGAGCACGGCGATACGCAGCTGCATACACTCCCGCTCCTTCTTCTGCACCAAGAAAATGAAGACAAAGAAAAGAACTCTTAGATCTTAGTGTCTTTTAACACCAAGGTAAATGTAACACTGTGGTGTTCACCAGCAACATTTGACATTGTTGTCATTTCTAGACTCAGAGTTGATTACTTTTCAAAAAGGAGCCTAAAAGCCCTTGCATTGACCCCCAAGCATGTTTAAACTGATAATGTTTTTAAGTATAGAACACATTTAGTGTGTATTCAGATGGAAAAATCATTTGTTCCGGACAGACTCTGCTCATCTGTTTCGGATTCAGTCCTGCACCTTCCATTTGGTCTGTATTCAGACTGCAAACAATTTCCAGTTCTGAAACAAAGTTTGTAAACAAACCCAAGTGGCTGAAGATCTCTTCACTCATTGGCCAGGAATTAGTAAGGCGGGGCAAAGCAACAAGAGATGGAAATGATGGAAGTCCTGTGCTATGGAATCCTTGTTGGGATATTTGACGTATTGAAACTTTCTATTTTGCAGATCAGTTTTGAATCTCTGCAGAGCTACATACTGTAAACTCTTTACTGCTGCTTCAACAAATTCTCATTTCAACTCGTCACATATTGATGTTGGTTCCAACTGAGGAATCTCAGAGCGAACCGAAGCTTAGTCTGATTGGAAACGAACAGAGATCCCCTCCAAAGATGGGTCTGAGAGCAGGTCCTGCTCCAGAACCAGGATCCACATGCATGTATTCAGACTGAAAATTTGTCCTGGTTTTTAGAGGGAAACAAAGTCTGGTTCACTTTAACCCTTAAACACTGGAGCTCCACTGTTTGTGTTGTTTGATAACCTGTAACTTGTACTTGACAGCACTCTCTCCTTCTCTGCCCTCATCATCATCATCATCACCTGGACCACTTACTTCCATCTCTGCAACATCCGTCGTCTCCGTCCCTCTGTCCCTCTCTCACCCCTCACTCCACAGCTGTCCTGGTCCACAGCCTCATCACCTCCCGGATCGACTACTGGAACTCCCTTCTCTCTGGACTTCCTCATAAAACCCTCCGTAAGCTTCAACTGGTTCAGAACTCAGCTGCTTGAATAATAACCCAAACCCCCTCCATTCAGCGTATTACACCCGTCCTACAGCAGCTCCATTGGTTACCAGAACCTCACCGGATCACCTAGAAAATCCTCATTTTAACTTTCAAAGCCCTCCTGTGGTCTGTCGTTACTCCCACCCGCTCCCTCTGATCCTCCAGGATCAAGTCTCATCACCATGGGGGGTAGAGCATTCAGCATCTCTGCCCAACAACTCTGGAGCCCCCTCCCCTCTGATCTATAAAATCTGGACTCACTTTCTCAATTCTCCAAACACCTGAAAACAAAAAACCTTTTTCACAGAGCATTCAATACCTGAAACTTACCTGTAATGTTTACTGTTGACTTACTGTTGTGTTTGCTATTTAATTGTTTTGTTTTTATGCTTTTATTTATGTACTGTGAGGCGACCTTGAGTGCCAAGAAAGGCAGCAACTCTTTCAGAATCTGCTGGGGCTGTCGTGTTTCCGGTTGAAAAGTTCCAATATGTGCAAGATTTCGGGTTCGAGTCACTGATGACGCCTCAGGTGTTAAAGGGTTAATCAGAGCGAATGCGTCCAGAAATGCTCAAAGTGAACTCCTCTGTCAACATCATCTGACGAGGAGGAGGGGGATCCAGGAACTGAAAACATCTCAATGAGGCCTGACGTGTGTGCTGGTGATGAAGCTCTGCAGTTATGACTCCCATTTGTGTTACTGGCTGACTGCAGCTGTAGCGGCTGTGGAGTTCTGTAGTTTAACTTTAAAAGTGTGGATTGAGAAGAATGTAAGTACACTGCTTAAATATGCATAAGCCTCTTTTGGGCTAATTGGGACCTGATGAGTGTAGAAACCAAAACATTTACTAAATCTAGTTGCTGAGATAAATGCAGTCTACTAATAGCAACATCTAGTCACGTTTTTGACAGATAAGAGACGATATACTGACATAGAGGGTGCAGATAGTGAGACATTAAATGAATTTCCAGAGTTCTGGAAAAGAGCTGCACCGAAACAAAATGGTGAAAAATGTAAAGCTGTCTTAATACACTCTATTCCCATTGTATGTGGAAACAGAGTCTTTACTAAAATGTAGTGTGGTGGTCTAAATCTAAAATGTAAGCGTGTGTCTTCTTCTCTGGCATGACTCTATAACAAATCTGGATTCAACTGACTTTGTGTCAATACTATAGAGTTCAACTATTTTACCTAAATAGAAACAATCTAGAGATTTATGGTGCATTTGGAATTTAAAACTATAGTTCTTTGTGGTTTAAATGTGAGTTGTATTCTTTTATTCAGATATAGTTTGCAGAGCAGTAAAAAAAATGATCATATGTTCATATGTTTATATTATAATAACATATGTGGTTCAACTTCAGACCATAAAACTGAAGATTGAAGTAGAGAAACTAATGCACCGTGTCAGTTAGTCATTAAGATTAAGACTGCATGATGTGAACGTGTCCTGGTCAGCCAGCAGATGGGACACTCTGCTGCCTAAAGACGCTGAATATTGATGACCTTTTTAAACTTAAAGGTCCCTGCTGCGAGCGCGCTGGGATGGGGGGGCGGGGGGGTTCAAGAGTCCAGAACGTCAGTCCAGGCTAACGTTTAGTTCTGCCAAATTGAACTCCTATGATAATAGAGCTGCCACGATTAGTCGACAACAGTCATTACTTTCTATCATCTGGAGTCAGAGTGCAGTAAAGCTGAAAGTTTATAATGGCATTCTGCTAGCTTTTGGACTTTTTTGGATTTTAGCTAATATATCAGGTACATGCTAGTTATTTTGGACAATTTAGGATTTTTTTGTTTGTTTTTTGAGGCTAATTTGGCATTGAACTAATATTTTAGCAGTCTATCAGCTTCAGCGTTTTCAGATATCAATTTAAGCAATTTCAGCTTCAGCGCCAAATTCAGCTTACAGCATTCACACTAGCATCATTGCAGGTAATGCTATATATCTAGTTTTCAGTTAGTTTAAAGCTAATGATGGTTAAGATGTGCGCCTCATATCCAGTTTGCGTATGAGGCATTTAGACGACTAATCAGGAAAAATGATGGGTGATGACTCGACTATTAAAGTAATCGTTTGTGCAGCTCTGCATGACAACTACAGCAGCCATTCTTAGGGACTAGAGGATCTAAAAGCTACACTGTTGTTAGATTTTTTTACACATCGTTCAATCCCCTCGCTATCCATGATGAAGCACTTCAAACTTCCAAAAGGCAATTAAAAAATACTCAGGTAACTGGGAGAAAAAATGGTTTAAAAATGAAACTGTGGGAGCTTGCTGGGCCCGTCGCCGGTCAGGGCTGATCATGAGAAAAATCATTCAATTCCCCTGAGAATTGTTTAGAACAAATAAATGTGTCTACTTCTGCACCAAAGGCTTTAGGAAACTCTCAACACTTTGTCCCTGACCAGCCAGGAATCAGAAACATGAGCCAACATCTTGTTTCCCCTTTGGATAAGCCTCTGTCAGCCTCTATGTCAATCTCTGGCCATGAGGAAGGTTCTGGAGGGAGCTAACTGTGTAATTAGAAACAGACCAATGGCTTTATGAACAGATGGATATGGAAAGCAGCACATAAATGGCAATTGGTGTCAAAGACAACAGAAGAATAAAAAAAAGCTGGGCTGGAATGAGCACATCAGATAAAAGATTTAGGAGACAAAAATCTAGAGACTGCTGACAAAAAAAAAAAAATGTTTGGGAGGACAAAAATGTTGATTTACATTGGAGATTGAGATGGATAGTGCAGACCTGGATCTGGTTATTCAACCTGATAGCAGGGACTCTGGCATTTGACAAACAAACAGCGACGGGACTCATCTGGAAGATTTCTGAGGGCTCTTGCAGAAAGAAGAGATGAGAATCAGTGGACTGATACTGCCTGCATCCCTGTGAAGTGTAGCACCATGATACTTGCATGTTAACCACTGCTGCCTTTGGCATCAATTCTCCACCTTCTACACTTTCACCGAGCTGCACAGATGACAAGTGGGTCATAGGAATGTGCGTGTGGAAGAGAGACGGCGAGCCACCAGCGAGATCTGCCCGACTCCTCCAGAACATCAAACAGCAGTGGGTCAGCTGAGTAAATATGCAGCAGGCATGGGGGGAGCGTGTTATAACCCAACAGATTAATGACAGAGAGTGGGTGCAAGGGTGAAAAGGCCATGTGCTTGAGTTTTTGGCCTCCACTCTGCCCTCCTTTGATCCACGCACACTATGAGGTGAACATTAGGATAGTAAGGAGCACTCAAAAGGCGGAAACCCTTAGAAGAGTCACACAATGCTCCACTCAGAGCTGCAGAAAAGCAGCAGGCAAGGATTAAGTGATTTATTAGCTGATTTGAGCCCTCAAACGGGGTTTCAAGGAATGTTTCACTGAAATATCAGAGACAGAGATTTAAAAGGGATTCTTTGTAGCTAAAAGAATGGTGCCTCAATGCTTTTGTGGGAAGTCTGTGGAGGAGCTTTGAAAGGTAGGCTAAAGATCTGGAGAAAAAAAATACAAAGCATGTTTAGAAAGAAGTGAAAAGGAAAGCAACAGGTGTAAGACTTTTAAAGACTTCACAGCAGGACACGGACACCTTATAAGGGTTGAGAGTTTGAGTGCAAACTGAAACTGAAGACAATAGAGCTGCGAATTACCGGGTACCTCAAGATACGATACCATGTGATACATAATGCATGACTGATGATATCAGTAATATGATGATACTGCAATAGTTGGTAAAAATCATCTCTAAGTAGGGATGTCAGGATTCAGTCAAGTAGGGCTGGGCGATAAAACGATAATTATTGATATCGCGATAGAACATTTTTTTGACAGAAGAATGAGTCTATCGCTATAGACTTATTTTGACGGGTCCGCAAATAACACTTGCTCGCGAACAGTTTCTCCTATTAGACGAGTAAAAGTTAGAGAGTTAGATTCAAACACTCACTCGCCCTGTGAAGACTATTTATTGTGTTTATTAGCTCTCATTGCGTCCTTCGTCTGCATGAAAGATAAACAAACGCGCACGAGCCGACTTCTACCAGCAACCCCCGCTGCTGCTGCGCACCTCGCGCCCCGCGCGCTTTACTACAATCAATTGTCTGTCCACGCCGACTGCATTTGGCGTCCAATTAAATTACTGTACACTGTATTAGTTTTAACAAGCATCAGATTTGATGCTTGTCGGTCATCAGAAAGTCTGTTGCTGCGTGTGGAAGAAGCTTCTGTCAAAACTTTTCTGGAACTCTTCGTGAAGAACGCGGATACCGAGAGATTGATTTATTTTGAAGAGCTGAATAAAAACATCGGTACACATCTCCGTGTCGGAGTTCAGGAGACCTTCCAGTGAGGAGCGGCCGCTGTCGCACTCCTGCACCCAGCTAGCAAGAGCCAACAGGGGAAGGTAGAGCTATGGCAAGCCGTTAGGGTCAAAAAGCACCAGAAAAAAACGCGGGTATGGCAGTGCGTCACCTGGCCAAGTGCTATGGTTAATAATACTTATTTGACATATTTAAATGTTGCTACTGTTAATTCAATACAACAATTAATACCAAAAATAATGAAAGTTTAATTTCAAAATTGCAGTTTAATTTGGTGGGATAGCATATTAAGCATTCCTTTCTCTCTCCAGACATACATGTAATCAGAAAATACATGTTTTGTTTATGTTCAAAACTCAAAATGTGTGCATTAATGCTTTTAAGTACTTTTATTTTAAAACATATATTCTTAACTTTTTAAAAAAAGAAATTTTAGGCTTTAATCCTCTTTTTTCTCCTTTTTTTTTTTTTCTACTTGTTACTGATCCGAAAAATGATCCGAACCGTGACCTTAAAGCCGTGACACGATCCGAGCCGTGTGTTTTGTGATCCGTTACACCCCTACTAAATACAACAAAAAGAATTTGTAGTATATTAATACATTTTTGTTATGTGAACCCTGAAAACATGCTTAATGCTTTGTTTTTGAATGAACTGAAGAAACAGTTTAGTATCTATTTCATACACTTTTGAAACTTCAAAGATTTTGCTTTAATTTTCAGCTTAGTTCATTTATATATATATATTCTTGGTTATTAAAAAACTAGTTGCATAATTTCCATTGGATCTGTTATGCTTAGTGTGATAGGAAATGCATATTTAAATGTAAACAACCTGCTGATGAATTTACATTTCATTTTTGAGCCACAAAGTGTTAAAATACAGTTATTTGGTTTATATCGTGATAAATATCGTTATCGCGCAAGCTATATCGTGATATAAAAAGTCCCATATTGCCCAGCCCTACAGTCAAGACACGATTCCATCTGAAGAATCGTTACATCCGTATCTCTAATAACTCGCAATATATAGAAAAACACATTTTTTTAGGAAAATATATCCCTATTTATTTTTTTAGCTTGAACACAATCACAAAAGACAACTTGGGTCTTATTTTGTGCAACAAATCATAGACACTTTAGTACTGAAATCAGTAATCCTATGTCTCTGATGAGGATTGACATCAATTGAATAGGAATTATCTGTAAAATTCAGTGTTAACAATATTAAACATTAACAGCAGAGTCACTATTTTCCCCGGGATAAATAAAGTATTCTGATTCTCTTCAGTGCAGAATTGTTGTAAACAAGAGAACAAAAATTACATCATTCAAGTAGCTGTCAAACAGAATGATGCAATGTGCATGAATGTAACGCTTTACAGCCTCTTCAAATGAATGTAAGAGCTCCATTCTTGGTGAGAACACATCAAGAATCAATCACAGGACTAAATATCCTGATATATCACTATATCCATATTTTTTCACCTCCAGTAGACAATAAACACCTATGACAAAAAGGAAAAACATTTTCAGAGGAAATACTCCTAAAGGATAAAACAATGCCTCCGGACTCTTATTGCAGCAGATGATGAGAGATGCCATTGGAGCAAATATTCATCATAAACAAAGTCTAACATGGGATCAGACCGCATTTTTACAGCTGCGTGGCTGCCAATTCCAAAAATGTCAAAAATGCCATCCTGCTTTTGCTGTAGGACTTATCTGAGGATATGAAAGGCGCTGGAAACACAAACAGGGGATTTTGGGTAACACATTATCACTGTGACAGACACATATTGCTCCGACTCCACAGCTCAGTCAAGCTAGGAAAACATTCAAAAGCTCCTGCAGGTTACACTGAAACAGAGCCATGCTTTATGACGGCAACTCAGGCTTCAGCAATAAAAGCCCTGAAAATCTCCAAAATCTGGGAAAATAAACTAATGATTCCCATTAGTGGAGTATCAAAGAGACTGGTTATTATTAGTCAAAACTACTGCAGGTTTAATGTGTCAGAGCTCCCAAAAATCCTCCCACTTCAAAGCGCAGACATACCTCTATGTTTAATAAAGATGAGCAATCATCTGTCCACCTATTTACACAGCTTTTCAGGATCATATTTGAATCTTTTTACAGTTTAGTAAACTTTTAATGAATCCTGCAGCTTCTGCCCTTCATTAGTTTCTGGTGATAAAACAAGATTAAATCAAACGAGAAGGATCAGGAATATACTTTCCATCAAACTCTTTGACATGTGACCTTTGACCTTCCCCATCCATCAAACTCGTTTTGACAGATGCCCCGCCCCTCAAGAGTACACAACAATTTAAAATCAGTTATATATATATATAAATAGGGTATGTAGGGTCAAAGGTCAGCTGTCAAAATGAGTTTGCTGAAAGTATATTCCTGATCTCTTTACTGAGGTCGTCATCTGAAACAAAGAGCTCTGTTTCACTAAAGATAAAGTTTTGATCTCACTCACTCAGATAGAACTAAAGTGCACTTTTTGATGCTGAACGTTCACAACTTTGTTCAACTTTACTACACTCTGACTCCAGATAAAATAAAATAACGACTTATCAACTATTAAATTATGGTATCGTTGACTATTTTAATAGTTAATAGTTGTCGATTAGTCAACTAATCATGGCAGCACTAATTCAAACTGATTTTGGTTTGATGCTCTGAGTTTAAAGTCAAACTAGTGCTGTCATGGGATTCATTGTTTTGTGTGCTTAATTAATCGTGAGCATAATTGCTTAATCTAATTACCAGAAATTATTTTTTTTACCCGAATAATAACCTTTAAAAGTCTCATTTTGAGGTATTTAATTATAAAAGACTTCCTGCTTTTATTTTGACAGGGGTAGCTTTATTTTTTAATCTTGAATAAATAACAAAATAAAAAAACAACAAAAAGACATCAGGTCGAGAGTCTGTAATTTATATCTTTAACCCTCGTGCTCTCTCATGGGGTCCAGATGACCCCACCCTCACATTAAGGTGTTAGCCCTCCCAAAGACTAAAAAAAATAGAGAAGAGAATCTAAGAACGGAGAAATGAAACAGCATGGAGGAATTACACTATTTAGACTTTTTTTTTTTTAATAAACTTTGGAATCCTCTTGTGGACAAAACCAAACACTGAGAGGTGAATTTCCTTCTGATAAGATGATTTTTGTAAACTTTCCATGACAATCATCTTTCTCGATAAAGAGCTGAGCAGAGCGCAGTTCATGTGGGCCTCGCGCTGAAGCGGTTACCATGGCAACAAGACACGCCGTGTATTAGACAGTCAGCTTTTGTAAAGAACAATTTAAACTTCAAAAATATAACAGGACTGGAGTTCTAATAATATATTCAATATTTATACTTTTCTTAAATGACCACGGTGTGAGCGGGATAAAACGCTCCTCCAGGTGTGAAGAACACGGAGGCATCTGATGGAAAAATTAGATTCATGTGATTTTAAAAAAATAACGCGCTAAAATTGCTATTAATGTGATAGTTTGACAGCTGTAGTCATAACGCCTGTGACCAAAATCTAATTTCAGACTCCCCAGCCATGTGGACCGGTTGATTAAAAGAAATCTACCAACCAAATTATTACACTATTTTACAGAGGAAAACCATATGTGGAACTTGAAATAAAAAAGATATTGTGTTTATTAGGGATGTAACAATTCAGTCAAGTCACACATCGATTCACAGTTTAAAGTCATGATTTCATTTTTTTCAACATAAAGAATTAAAGGTATTTTAAGGCCAAGCACGTTTTCTTTTTTCCCTTACATCAAACTGTCTGTTTTCCTGCCAACAGAAAAGATTCAATGCAAATGATGCTGATGTGGCAGCTTTTGTGAAAGTTGTGACAAAAGTTACGTTTTCTTATTTTATATTTACATTTTTGTTTGTTTTTGTGGAGGAGGGGGTTCGGGCGCACACGTGGCCGGGTGATCGTTCACCTGCATCTTGAAGAGGACGAAGAGAGATGATAAAAGAGAGCACGGCTCACAGGAAAAGGGAAACGGTCACGTCGATCTCGTCTACCGTGAAACTGTTGAAACTGTTTCATAAACTGTTTCTGGGATTTCTTGTGCATCATCTTCAGAAAAGGCTTTCCTCTGGGATGACAGCATGTATGGTGTGTGGTCTGAGCACTGACAGGTTCCCCCCATCTCTTCAGACGTGATGCTGAGAACATGCACTCTTTCTCTGGCCCACATGGTGAGGCCTGTTGGGAGTCAAATGGGTCTTTTTAAACTGCTGGATGGTCTTGGCCACTCTGCTGCATGGTTTCAGGGTGTTGGTAATATTCTTATATCCCAGGCAATCTTTGTGGTAAGGAACCATTGTTTTCAGACTTCTGAGAGATGTTTCCATGAGGTGTTGAACTTCCAGCTTTAATACCATTAATGAGTCACATGGTTCTGGAGAAGACTGTGCTGAATACACATTTTACTCACTTTTGTTACCAGGTGTTCGGTTATTAATGCCTGTACTGTGATTTATATTGAAAGAAACATAAATCTACATCACTATATAGGATGAACACTAAATTCTCAAAGAGTTAAAGAGTCATTCTGGGAGTGTTTTCTTTTAAAGAGATAAAAATAAAGAAATGTCAGCAGTGTATTCACTTTTGAGAAATACTGTACTTAGAGGGGCAGCCTGACAGAAAATGTGTGGGTTCTTTTTTCAAATTCTGCCTCCAACTGATTCATATTTATGTCAAATCGTAACAAAAACAGCCCTAAAACTTCATCATGTATGTAATGGGGGGGGTCATCTCAACACCAAGACTATATTGTTACAAAACCATTATTAATATAGTTCCATACATATTATATTTATAACGTCCAGTTTTTATGAATGTGTTTTGTTGTATTTATCCACCAAGTCTTAAAGTCCACTCAGTTGCTCAGCTTTACAGCTTTAAACTGCTCTGTGATTACATATCCACACACTGAAGAGTTCATTAGCTTCATAGCATCACAACATCAGTGTGTAACAACAGGGCTGTCTCCACTTTAATCAAACTTTCTGCTGCTGGTTTATCCTCCCGTCTGTCTGTCAGGATCCTGTTAAAAACACTACCTGGAGCGTTTGGCTGGTAAAGCCTTGGAGAAGATGCTCCTCTTTGCTAGCTGCTGTTTTCATCTCTGCTCTTTATGAGAGAGATGGGCGGGATAACTTTACTCCAAACAACAGAAACACAAGAGCAGAGCTTCTTAAAAATAAATCATCTAGAACAACAAATTGGAATTAATCAAAATAATAGATTTATCCCCCAGCCTTAACCCAGTGATTCCTATTTGTGGAATAGAAGTGTTGTGGACAGACCTGAAACTTTGTCTAAAAACAGCAAAGCCTAAGAGATGATGGTCAGAGGAAGGCTCACCCGATCGGTGCAGGTCGCCGTCGTCCTCAGTCTTTCTTCAATTTCCTTCCCAATCTTCTGCACAGTCACTTGGGTCTGCTTGATGGCTTTCTGTGCGGTGTGAAGCCTGCATGGAGAAGACAAAGTAACCGTCAGTATGACTGAGGACTCACAGGAATACAACAGCACGTTCAGAGGTTGATCAGAGGAACAAACACTGATTTGTTTCTGACCATAACAGTTATTCAGTCTGTCAGATTTTCATTGATTGCTTGTTTGTTTGGTGATTCCAAGCAGCTGGACACGTTTGAATTTCCTTCTGGATTAATAACACTATTCTGTTCTAAATATAACTGTTCTTCTATAACCATAATAGATTCCTAAAAGCTGCAGAGTCAGCACATCACTCATCTGTGTTTACATGCGTGTGATCTCCATTCCATAATCCATAGAGCTGTAACAGCTTCAGCTCTTCTGCAAAGGGTTTTCCTTCAAGTTTCAGGAGTTGGGAATGTTGGACCAGCAGGTCTTACAGGTGCAGACTTGAGGTCAGACATGGATGCTGAATGAGAGGTTTTGCATTACAATGTCCTGAAAGTGAAGGGTTGGGTTGAAGTCAAAGTTCTGTCAGAGTTCAGCTCCTGGACTGGGCTTTCTACAAAGAGTCATGTTGGAACAAAATCTCCCCAAGTACAAAATATTACTTTGAGTAGAACTATGGGGTCAGGTCCAGCTCCTAAAAACTACCTTCCTCATAACGCCCCTTCAGTGAACATCCTACATGGCAGAATGCCGTCAGTCCACAGCTCTTGTGAGAACTCATGTCCTGCTCTGAAGTTCTTCACGCTGCAGGAGTTGAGGCTTTGCATTTCACTCTGTGATCAAAAGTTTGGATTCAGCTGCTCTGCCACAGAAAGGCTCATCTTCAAAATCTCTCCATGCAGCGTTCTTCAGAGAATCTAAAGCTCGCGTGAAGTTCAAAGGTTTGGGACTCATTCTTCAGTCCAACACTTCATGGCTGCAGCTTATTCAAAATGCTGCAGCTCGAGTTCTGACAAAAACCAGGAACTATGACCACATGAGTCCTGTTCTGAGGTCTTTGCACCGGCTTCCTGTCGCTCAGAGAATCAAGTTTAAAGCAGCTCAGATTGTTTCTAAGTCTCTCCCTGGCCCAGCACCCAGGTACATTTCTGATATGCTCTTTTCTTATTACCTATCCTGAAATCTGTGAACCTCTGGCAGAGATCTTCTTCAGGTTCCTAGAATTCAAGCTAAACATGGTGAGGCAGCCTGTCAGTATTTCTCTTCTAATGTTTGGAATAATCTCCCTGAAAATGTGAGACAGGCCACAAGTCTGAAAATGTTCAAATCTAAGTAGAAAACTTTTTTATTTAGCAATGTGTTTTAAAATGGTACCTATTTATGTGTATGTTTTTATTATTGTAAATTTCTGAAGTTTAATCTTGATGACTTTTATGATTTTACTTGTGTTTTTTCAATACATTTTTATTTCCTTTTTGTAATTTTTAAATATTTTTGTACAGCACTTTGAATTGCTTTGAGTAGGAATTGTGCTTTATAAATAAACATGCTAGCTTTATATTCTAAGGAGTCAGAGTGTAGTAAAGTTGAACAAAGTTGTGAATGTTCAGAACCAAAAAATGTACTTTGTTATATTAAGTCAGAGAGACCAAAACTTTATCTTTAGTGAATGATAGTTCCCTGTTTCAGATGCGACCTCATTTGATTGAATCTTGTTTTAATCCCAGAAACTAATGAAGGACGGAGGCTGAATGATTCATTCAAGGTTTAATAAACTTTCATCTTAATTGTTTTTATATTTAGTTAATTTAAACCAAACGAAGGTTAAGATGTGCGCTTTACATCCATTTATGCATCAGCCGATTAGTCGACAAATCTGTAAAAATAATGGATAATTGGTCGACTATTAAAATAATTGTCTGTGGCAGCTCTATGATTCACAAACACCCCCACACACACCCCCACACACACCTCTGCTGGGAAACAGCAGCAAACAACACCTGAACGTCTGTCTGCTCTTCACTGCTCAAGAATGTCAACACATTTATCCAATGGCCATCACATCATCTCGCCGTTGTCTGCTTCCTCGTGGAATGAAAGATTAGATTAGAGAAGCTGCAGGTACTTTTCTAATTCTTCTATATCTGGTGTTGTAAGGATGAACTGCTAAACTGCTACAAGTCAGCCGTAAATGACAACTACATTAAAGAACAAGCATGTCGTTCAGACTACTTTCTCTTGACAGGGTCAGAGAGAAAGCATACGTTTGATAATTATGAATAAATGTTCACTTCCTGCTCTTTCCTTCATGAAACAAAATCTAAAGATTTTTCCTGATTGATTCAGCGGCAGGAGAAGCAGTGAAACATCTTCTTCTGTCTCCTTCCTTTAAAAGGAAGAACACAACACAGGATCAACAAAGCTGCTGCCTTCCATGTGTAGACTGGAACTGTTACCATCAGACCTTCTGCTCAGAGAGGGAAGATCTCGACTAAAGGAGATCCGTTCACGACTGATGACAGATCACAGCTGATCACAGAGAGAACCTTTTATGAGAAGAAGAAGACTGCAGACGGGAAAAGCAGATGACAGCTCCAGTGACATCAAATGTCGGGCGTGTTTAGGATGACTCTGCAGTTTTACACTTTTCTACCTCAAAGCACTCTGACGCTCACACAAACACTCAGACATTCACACCAACAGAGGAGCACAAACTTGACCCGTCGGATCAGTTTGTGTCTGCAGGAGTTTTCCACCAAAGACTTTCTCCAAACATCCAAGTGCTGCAAAAGCACTGAGGGCAGCAGGGGGGCAGACCTTCCATAGAGACCTCTCCCAAACTCTCTAGAGGCACAGGACCTCCCGTAAAGCTTCCCCGTGCGTGCACTGCTGTACATGCTTTCAGGGAGCACAGGCATGAGCAGGAAACACGGCGTACATCTGGTTCTGATCAGCGCAGAAGAAAAGAAAGTTTAAGACGCAGTCCTGGACCGTGGAAATTGGGATTTTGTAACGATGTTTTCCATGTGTCACTGGAGCCACTGTTTTATTATTCAGTCACTGCAGTCTGTCCATGCAGTGACACTACAATTAGGAGAACAGGTCAACTGAACATCTCGATCTGTAATTTAGGGTAGAGCGTCCGCACGTTCTATTGACTTTCAGGACATTTTACCAAAGTTAAAGGGTAACCAAACAGGACAGTTGGGGTTGACTCCATTCTCAGCCCAAACTGGAAAAATGCCAAAAAAGGGGGTGGGGCTAGTGGATCCAGGCCCGAGTGTGTGATGTGTATCCCCATCTCAGGCGATGTGTTGGTTTAACTAATGTGTCGGTTGTGTCGGGGGAAACAAATTATGGCAGGGGGAACATATCTTGGCACCACACAGGGGACCAGAGTCTGAGAGAGGTCAAATGAAGCTACCTTCATAGCTAATTAAGGTTATTGTATTAAACTAAAAACCCCCAGTGAAATGTTCATTAAATCCATCACCAGGACATCATGACAATTGAACTCGATCTCTGTTCCCTAACGTTCAAAGTCACTGGAAAGTTATGTATGCCAGTAGTCTGATGTCAAACTTCTGGGACTCAAACCAGTTGACCAATCAAAAAATTCACCTGTAATACCGCGTTCCAACCTGCAGGGCGCAGCACACAGACGGGTTTGGACTATATTTTCAGGAATAAACATGTTTATTTTAATTTGTCAAAACTTTGCCACCAACCAACAAACAGCACTTTAAAGCCTCATTTGTAGAGGTCAACAGACAAAAGAAGTTGATTTGATGTTTGGTTACCCTTTGACACGGTGTCTAAAAAGGTTACTGCGAAGGTTTTTCACACCCATCGCTGGCAAATTCACATTCCCCCCGTTTTGACAGGCTGGGAACTTGTACAAAAATGTGTTTATAAACTTGATGCTTCTGCAGCGAGTGGGAGGAGCTACTGTGAAACTTTGTATCCTCATCGCAACGCAGAAGCATTTCCATCTCCTTTACAGTCAATAATCTATGATGTAGAGAGATCAGGTTGTTGTTTTTGAGAAACTCTGAAAGCTTCAGTAATCCCGTCTCCATGTCTGTGTTCATGAGATCATTCAGAGACTCTCCTGGTAAGAGGAGGTTCACCATCTACTGCAGGAGCTGCTTCTGAACGACTCACGCTCTCGCCGCTTCTGCCACACAAAACACGCCGCCACCAGACCGTCGTGTTGAACGACAGACGGACTTCAGATCTCGTCTGAACATCACAGTGGGGCAGAGATCTTCCCTCCAAATGAAGAGTTACAAAGTTCACTGCAGCCTCAAAGGCCAGCCCTGAACACGGCCTGCATGACTAAAACAAAGCCAGTTCTGTGAGGCAGGACAAATCCTCACTTCCTGAAGCAACAGGATTATATCTGCATTTTCTAACAACTCAATGAACTGCAGGTCATCCCTGATCTATAAGAGGTGGCAGGAGAGAGCAGGGAGACCCTACAGCTACGTCCAGAACCGGTCCACTCATGTGATGCACGTTCACACTGAGCGCAGGTGTTCACACTGGACGTCACTACCTGATGCTAGTGCATCATGTACTCAGAGCTGGAAGATGCTTGGTGAGAGAGGTTGAAATGCTGCAAATGATGATGTTCTTTGATCTGCTGTAACGTACCAACCATTGACACGATCAACGTAATTCCAAAAGATTCTGCAGAGAAAAGCGTGTTTAAGTGTCACCTGAGACGCCTCAGGTGTTCAAGGGTTAAAGCGCTTTTCTAATCGTTTATTTAGTCCATATTTAATCTGGTTTAAATAATCATAAATCTTTCAATTTTTTAAGATTTTTCTTTGAATTTGACTTTCAAATGGGTTTAAATAAACCGATTGCTCCCAAAAAAAAGGGGAAAGTGTTCAAATTGACTTGTTCGGGATTGATAATTTGGTTTGATTGCTAAAGCTGAGCAATCAAACGCAAAGGTCGTGGCTTTAAAAGCTTTAACTGTAGATTCATAATGGCACAGCTTTTTTCCTTCAGAATCTGCTGGAATTAACGGTTGAAAAGTTCCAGTACGTTCAAGATTTTGTGTTCTAGAGTCGCCGGCGACGCCTCAGGGGTTAAAGGGTTAACTGGTTTAACCTTCAAAGCAGGTTTTGGACGTAGAGCCTGAAGCAGACTTGAAAAAGCATGCAGAGCCACACGTGAACGTGAGAGTTTGAAGCCTGAAACACATACATGCTTGCGTTTACTTGGATGGAATGGAAGACGTGGCTCTGACGGGCGCTGGCGAGCTCGGGGAGGGCAGACCTTCTGTCTGACAGGGTTTGATCACCAGCTCCACCTTCGTGAAACAGACGAGCATTTGCTGGTGTTTGGTGCTCTCCCTCTTCATTTCACCACCTGAGAGTTGTTGTGAGGGAGCCCTCTTCCTCATGTTACTCTCACCGACAGAAGTCATCATACGGATCAGCGGTGAAACGGCAGAGAGCTGATAAATCGCCATCATCAATCAAAAGGGCTCTGTTCCCAGTGAGCCAGTTGTCGCCCTTTTTCATTAAAGCCCCCTGAATGTAGCCGAGGAGGGGTGGGAGAAGCTTGACGGTGTGGGTTCACAGACAGCATTACTGCTGTGAGAGGGGCTTCAAAAAATGAAGCATTACGTGCTCAAGTCATCATCCTTCAATGCAAACGTTAGTGTGCTGCAACAGTGCACGTGATGAGCCGGTACTGTGCTGCAGAGATCCTGCAGAGGGCTGATCTGCAGGAGTTTACAATATCCAATTAATCATTTTATACTGCATCATCATAAGTGAGGGCCCCAGAGGGGAACGTAAAAATATGTGCGCCGGGCCGAGAGGGAACGGCGTTAAAGTTAAACTCCTCCGAGTCTCACATGGCAGGAGAGCAGCAAGCTGCAATAATAGGAAAAGCCGGAGCAGACACGCTTCAAGTTCAACTCCTCTCCTCTGGAAGCTGCTAGAAGCACTAGCTGAAGCCTGGACCACATAATAGAGGGGCGCACCGCTCGGGTCCTTTCTTCTCAAAACAGCTCGATCCTGTGACGCAGGCCTGACCCTTAAACAGGGAAATGTCAGGGGGAGCGTTGCTCCTAATGACAGGATTTATTCGGAAAACATCTATAAAGTCAGCCTTCCACAAACTCACGGTCTGAACTCGGTGTAATTACGCCGCTTTAGGACAGGACTTCAGTTAAACACGGGTTTCCCTGGGGGAAGCCCTGCCGACTCTAAAAGTAGAATTTACACTTGACCACATTTGAATATAAAATTAGAATGTATTTGCATGCAGATGCCAGCGTCTCTGTGTTCTCAGCTGGGGTTCCCCCTCACACAACGTTCAACATCAGATCTCCATCCCCACCTTGTGGCGCTGCATGGCACGTCATCCTAATATCCTCAGTAACTCTGTTTGACATGGCCAGAATTATGTGTTGGCTTAAATGTTCTTGACGTGCTCCATTGCATCTAAAGTCTGAAGACTCTGAGCTCATTAAACTGACAGCAGTTCTGAAAAGCAGCTCTCCTGTTTGCTGTCATATACTGCCCCCTGCTGGATGAAATCCAGTCTGCATGTAAAGTTCTGGAAATCACTAACATTAACCCTTTAACACCTGAGGCGCCGCGGGAGACAATTAAACACAAAATCACTGACACACTGTAACTTTTCAACCATTAAGACGATCATTCCAGTAGATTCTGAAGGAGAATCTACTGGAATGATCGTATTAACCACTGAAAACGATTGAAAAGTTAGATTAAATCAAAGAACCTAAACACTGAAGCTCCAGTGTTACATCACATTTCAGAAACCAAAACAAAATTTCATAAAATCAGAACGTAATCCTGATAAAAACGAAAAAACGTCAAATAAATGACACAAAAATGCTAAAGGAAACGTTTCAAAAGTAATACACAGGAATCAAAATAAACGTTAAACATGTATCTATCAAGGGAGTCCCTGATTGGATGAAGACTCGTGTCCACCTTTTCAACAGGAAGGTATATGATGTTTCTTTAGGTTTCTGTCCACTGCAAACGTTAGATGACAGGTCGATTGTTTTATTCCACAGTTCAGGTCAAACATCTTCCTCCATTCCCTCTTTATAATCCAGCCGGTGAAGTCCCATCATATCCACCTTTCTGGTTTCTTATTATGCGAGTATACACACAGACATATATATGTTGACCCATTAACACGTGTGATTAATTGAACATAATTCATTCATTAATATGTATCAATGATTTCATGCGTCCTGCTGTACAGTCGTGAGATCAGCAAAATAAAACTCTTAAAAAAAATGTAAAGATTTTTTTTTACATTCTGTGATTGAGATTTTATTACATTAAAGAGATAATATTACATTTATTTGTAGTTTTTGAACAAAACCGATCATTTATTTTAATAAATAAGACAGAACAAACGTCAATCTGACGACTGTGATGTTGAATAGCAGCTGCAGTGCACCTGCTATAGGGGGCGGAGCCAAACGGAGCTGTCTGCAAAGAGGAAACCGATCATTCATTTGTTTTGGGACGGGGACCGACATGAATTTTTACAATAACAAGCACTGGCGCTTCTCCGCGGAAGTCCCGCCCCCTGACGCCGCGGAAGGCGAGCGGTTCAGAACGGTGAGCAGATTCCAGCCGAGCCGGCCTTAAATCCAGCTGATTCAAACTTCTCCCAAAAAATGTTTATTATTTATCACAAGCACAATAAAAAAAGTTTTAGAGGAAAAAAAGGGAAAAAGCGGAAAAACACAGAATTCCTGGAAAAACATCAAATCCAGCAGTGAGAAATTCTTATCTTTGGGCTTCCTGGTGGGATTTCAGTCTGGATTTTTGTGTATTTTCATTCAAAAAAATGTTTATTAGTTTGTTGACTATTTTTTTCTTGTTGTTTTTAGGAAATTACAACTAAAACTTTTGTTCTATGTTGTAAAAACAGTTTGTTAAACATTTTTGGGGTTTCCACAGCAAAATAAATCACATTTGGATTTGACATGATTTTATGTCTAGTGTGTGAATATAACATGGACAAATGACTAAACTAAAGTAGTGTCGGATAGGAGAGGTTGTACGGTTTAAATAAGCAACGCAAGCAGGGAGTCTTTCAAACTGAAAATACAGAAAATTCAAATATAGATAAAAGTTTTAGACCCAAGGATCCAAAGAGTTAAAAATAAACGCTCTAAATTTATATTTTTTCTGTGATTTCATATTATGATTAATTGCAGATAATTAGTCACTGGCAAATCCTCTAACAAAGAAAAAAAAAGGTGATTCGTTTTTTCCAGATTTACAATTAATTTGCCTAATATTACATATATATGAACACACATTTCTTTGTTGTGGTCTGTGATATGTTTTTTTTCCGATCGAGTGATTTGTTGGTGTGATTTGTACTTCAGGGCCACCGTACTACAGGGAGAGTGTTTGAATAACTGCAGACATTTTCTTAAACAACCTCATGTTATAAACAGAGAGAAGCTCTTCTGGCTGTGAGGTTTCATGCTGCTGGTTGTGAGGATCTTACCTGAGTAAAGAGAAAACGCTGTAGGAGTTCCTGACTGAACTCTGGTCCACCTGAAGAAGGCTGTAGTTCTTCTGCTCCGACTGATCCTGAAACAACAGGTCATAAGGTCAAGTCTCAGTCCAGCTGGTGTTCTGGAGCGAGTACATCAGGTCTGAATTCCTCTGAGGTCCAAACGTTTTGAAGAGCAGACCGAAGCACGCACCTTGCGGTCAAAGTCAGCGGCGTAGTAGCCATCATTCAACCCAAATATGATCTCATTTGGATTTCTGGATCGAATCTGTGGACAAAATGAGGATTAACATCTGAATGGAAGGACAGAGAACAATGAGGAGCAGGCATCTGGAAGCACATGAAACCAAGCTTTGTGTGATTTATGGAAGCTGCTCCACTGTAAAGAAAAACCTTCTCCTCAGGAGTTTGACTGCTGCTGCTTCAAGGCTTCACTGCAACAAAACCCCCAGAAAAATGGAACTAGTCCCTACACATTTTTCTTTTTACTACCTTTTGTGGATTTTACAACCTCTTTTAATTTTAAGCAGTTTTTAAATGTTTTGTCTTAATTAGCTCCTTTTTTTATTTATCTTTTTCATTGTTACATTGGCTTATTGAAGGCATTGTAAAGGGCTTTATAAATAAAGATGGATTCGTTCAGTATAAACCATAAACTTAAAACAACTTGGGCTCGCTAAAAAAAGCCTCCAAGATATACATTACATAGATACAGATAGATATACAAGCGTGTGTAAGTCTATTTTTTGTAAACTATTTTTAATTTAATAAAGCTTTTTACTTCTTGATTATATTAAAAAGTGTTGCAGTGTCTTATTTCCACACGACGACACAAACGCTTTAGAAAAGATAAAATAAATAAATATAAAACCAAAAGAAAATAAACATATTTGATTAAATAAACACATTTACCTTAATCATAAAAAATGTGTCAAACAAACATAACTTTAAAATAAAGCTAACTTAAAAAAGTTTAACAGCATAAATCTTCTTTGTATTTGAAACCTGTGCATATTTGTCCCACCAACACTTCCAAAAAGACATGTTACATGCTACATGCTACATGTTACATGTTTCCGCTCTTCCACAGATCAAGAGGTTGAAGATGTATTTTTCCTTGTAAAACCTCCGGATTTAAGCGTTATTAGAAGACGATAGTCTTTAGTGGATCCAGTGAGTACAGTGTGAGGAATGATTTGTGTTCTCTGTTGAGCAGAGTGTTGTGTTGCGTTGTATTTTTGTTTATGACTCCACTCGACTCTCTTCATGTCTTCCAGATCCCTCAGGGAGGAGGACGAGCTCAGAGCTCATCAAACCTGTGTGGGAACCGCTCAGCCTGGAGGCTGGGCAGCCGGGGGCCGTCATCAGCCGAGGAGCTTCAGTTTCATCGAGCAGCTCCAGAACGAGGGGTTTCAGAGGGACTCCCCGCTTGTTGCTGGGCTGGCCACACGGAATATTTTCAGACAGTTCAGAGGGAATGATTTGGCAGCGGCCAGCAGCTGAAGCTCAGCTGCAGACTGTAATATTTACCTAGCAGGAGTAAAACTATTGTTTTAGCTGCAGGACTCCCCAAAGATGGAGCTCAGCAGCAGGAAAACAGATTTGGTTTCAGGCTGAGAAAGCCTTTTTTCTCTCTGCTCAGGTCCCCAGTCCTCTGAGGCAGAATGAAATAATCATCTTTGCTGTGAACTTTTCAATAAAGAAATCCTAAAGTGCAACAAAAAAACCCAGATTAAATGGATAAAGATCCAAAGCTACGAGCACATTAGGTGAAAACAGTGTAAACGTTATTATAGAGACAAGTTCTCAGCACTTTCTTGAAGATATAAGTCAGCTAGGCTAGAGCTCCACAGCAGCTGAACAGAGAGGATGATGGGTTTGTTTTCCTCTGGGGTATCAGAGACTGGAATAAAGGAAGCTGAGGGTGCAGAGGTTGAGGGGTGAGGGGGTCTGTTGGGTAACTAAAGGGTGAGGAGGGAGACCTTCAAAGAGAGGGAGCGCTATAGGATTGGTGTGATGGACTCAACATTCCAGTTCCTGGTAGCACTCTTCTAGTAAACGTTTCCATGAGGAGACCACTGCACAGGGACGGCCCACAGCAGGCAGGTGCTGTTGTGTGGATGAATAGGACTGGACCAATGACTGAGCCTTGAGGAACACCACAGACGTGCTTTACCCAGAGACGTGGTCGCTGTTCTGTCAGTGATGTATGACAGGAAGCAGCCGAGTCTGATGGACCGAGTCTACAGAACATGCTGGTCGATGGTGTCAAATACAGATCCGGGTGTTACGACCTGCTGCTGCTGGACCTTTTTCCATCCAGTCCTTCTGCTCACCTGGCAGGTGTGGTCAACGTGCCTCAGTTGTCACCTGCTGGCTGTTTGAGACAGAGGAGGCCTCACCGAGGCAGGCATGGAGCAGAGCAGCAGGATGAGGAGCTGGTTGAGGTTTTGGTTGGTCTGGTGCTGGTTTGAGTCTCTTTTCTCCTCTTAGTCCTCAGCAGTCTTCTACTGCTGGGTTTTGTTCTTTTAGTTTGGGGTTGGATCTTGGTAGTCTTAGTTTACAGGCTTTGTTTATTTGTTTTCTTGAGGTAGTTTTGTTTAGACAGACATTATCAGAGAGCTGCTGACTCAGACGGTCGACATGTCTGGATCATCAGTCTCCATGAATTGTTTTATGTTCAGCAGAGGTTCCAATCCCTTATGTTTGTATTTTTGGTTTAAACCAGTCCATAACTGTTTTCCCCTTTTGCAGTTTCTCCGTTTCCCTCAATTAATAAACCGTGTTCCTTTCTCTCCCTGCTGTCCAGTTGTTGTTATGGTCTCATTTTGGTTTTTCTTTTCAAGGCTTAAGCCAGGCTGCTCATTGGGCTCAGAGCACCAGGAGAACCAGACAAGATGGAGATCCAGAGTCACTAGCCGTGAGTGTGTGATGTGTGCTGAGCAGGAAACAGAATGTTTCAGACTGAAGATGTTTAGCTCTGACCTTCTCAGGAAAAACAGAGCGTGCCTGTTTCATGACTGTCCTTACAGCTGTCTGCGGGGACACGGATGGTCAAACCTGTACTCGTGACGTCCAAGCTCGCTGATTTACGGTTTTTAGAAATATAGTAGAGCGGAGTAAAATATTGTTTAGGAACGATGTATCTATTGCTCTGAAATGTAGAATAATATTGGATTTTCCTTTTATGAACTAAAACAAAGTAGAATGAACATGCACTCATATCAATGGCAGCGCTGCATCACTGGAGGTAAACAAATCTTCCTGTTGATGAAAATATTTTAAGCTTTTTCTGTTCAAAAACTGAGACTGAAGTTTCGTTCGCTGACAAGTTTGTTAATTTTACTGCTGAACTTAACCAGAAGACTGACAAAAAATACTTCTTTAAACTGACAAACTGACTACCACAATTTCTTTTTACCTAAATCTGTGTTTTTATCAATTTTGTTTAGTCTGATCTGTTCTAAATAAATGCATAAATGACATCCATCCATCCAGTACATAGACATACACATAGCAACAAACGTGATATTAAAAAGTAAGAATCGTGGTTCGATTCGTGAATCGTTGAGCTTGATTCGTGAATCGAATCACCTTAGCACCTAATTCTGGTGGAGATCTGATGAAAGTTGGACTATAGCAGGCTGTAAATGAGTCCAAAGGAGATTTACCATGTTACTATGCTATCCTGTCACATGTACCACATTTCCATGCTCTCCTCAGGTTATTCTTATCTTGTGTCTCTATTGCAAGACGTAAGATTTTCAAGTTAACTTTTTTTTATTTAAGAATAATATTTCTTCTCTTTTTTAATTAGTCAAACAACATATTTTGTCCAAACCGTTCATCCTGTTATTTCCTGTTTTCTGTCCCATATGACATGTTGGGTTTGATGCAGTGGAAACACACCACAACCCCACTGTGTCCTCATCACACAAACGTTCACCACAGTCCTGTGAGAGGAGGCTGACCTGCTGGCCGGTGTAGCGGAGTCCATCTAGATTGACCTTCCATTCGATAAGGAGGTGGTACTGTTCCTTCTGCCCCCCCAGATCCTGACCATGAAGCAAGACACGGAGGTGTCCAGTAGGTCAGGGAGCATGCCGAAGTCCAGGCTCCGCCAGGTTGGGTTCTGCAGGACACACACAGACGGGAGGACTGGAAATCAATCAAGAGTTCAATAATCCTGACTGCTGATCAATACAAAGTAACATGCGTCTTCATTCTGGATTTGATGCTGATCTAAAAATGAGAGATTAAAGGATCACGTGGACTAGAAGAGCAGCCACGGATGTTCAGAACAGAAGATAACAGAATGAAAACGTGACAGAGAGAACTCTGAAAGCAAACGTCTGAGTATTTTAGGGAGTCAGCTGCACTGAACGCTCTAGAGCAGTCGCCCCGGACCAGTTTCACCAGAACACCCTCCTCGTACGGAGCGCTCTGTACCAGGCTGAAGCGGGAATCAGACGTTTTCTTCCAGTTTCCTTTAACTTCTGAGGGTAAAGTTTATCTTCATCCTCTGCAAAATACCTGCAGCTGCTTTAAACTTCTTTTCTTCACTAGTTTTAGCACAGGAACCATTAAAATGCTAAATAGATTTTCCCTCAAACCATAACTGTCAAAATCAAAGCCAAGAAAGACAAAAAAATTAATCAATCAAAAGCTTTATGCGACTTTCAAGGTGTAATGGATAAATATGAGGAAAAGAGGGACAAAGGTCACAAAACTGGAACTTTCTAAATGTGATCATAAACGTGAGTTCACCATTTGAGCAACTTTATTATCAGAGTCCTCATAACTTCAGACAGAGGTCGGTGAATATTCTACATTATTAGGACTCTGTGTGTCACTATAAATCTATTTATTTCTTTCTCCTTTGAAGTCACAGGCTCTTCTTCTGTTTCCTCTCTAGATCGTTTCTACCAAAATAAATGTTTCAAATCTGTTGGCTCGAGGGTTTCATTTAAGCGGACGCTTTAAGAAGGTAGTGCATGTATTTAGACACGTCACCGAGCGACTTGTGTCAACGACGAATTGAATGTGGTGGAGAGAATCCAGTCGTTTTTCCAAAATAAAACTTCCTTTAGAATCAGATCAGAAAACAGTGAAGGTTGTGTTTTTCTCTGCAGCCTGGAACCAACTGTCCCACAAACCAACACCAGTCTGCGTCCTGGATGAGGACCACTGCTCTGGTGTGCATTAGAGTCTGTGATCGCTGCTGCCATCTCTGAACTCAGCACACATGACAACTGTTTGAGCTGAGCTCTACGGTCATTCACATCAAGATGTTGGACTTTCCTTCATCACAGAAACATCTCAACCTTTTTGTGTTCTCGGGTTCAGGTGAAAACACAAAGACACACAGCCCCAGTACACACACGTCAGCATGAAGGTGAAATGAGACAAAGGGAAGCTGGTTTAGACCACGAGTCGTGGTAGAGTTTGTCTGCTGGAGGAAGTGAGAAGCTCATGACTGGGCAGCAGGTCCAGCTATAATAGCCTGTCATTCATGCTTCACCTGGAGCTGCATTCACCATGCAAATAGACCAGGTCATTAGAATGAATGCTCACAGACCCAGAGACACGGTTGTGTGAGGCTAGCACATACAGTCATGTGAAAAAATTAGGACACCCTTTGAAAGCATGTGTTTTTTTGCAACATTTTTAGTAAATGGTTATTTCATCTCAATTTCAACAATACACAGAGATTAAAGTAATCAAACTAAACAATGAAAACTGAAGAAAAGTCTTTTCAAGATCTTCTGTAAATGTCATTCTGCAAAAATGCCTATTCTAACTGAGGAAAAAGATAGGACACCCTCACATGTATTCCCTCTTAAAGTGGCTCAGATCTCACACAGGTATATCACACCAGGTGCACATAATTAGTAGATCGTTACTCTGCATGTTGAATGAGGCTTGCCTTATTTAAACCTCAGACATTTAGTTTGGTGTGCTCCTAACTGTTGAAGTGAGAGTGAGCACCATGGTGAGAGCAAAAGAGCTGTCAGAGGACTTCAGAAAAAAGATTGTAGCAACCTATGAGTCTGGGAAGGGATTTAAAAAGATCTCAAAAGATTTTGAAATCAGCCATTCCACTGTCCGGAAGATAGTCTACAAGTGGAGGGCTTTTCAAAACAACTGCCAACAACATGCCCAGGACTGGTCGCCCCAGCAAGTTCACCCCAAGAGCAGACCGCAAGATGCTAAAAGAGGTCTCCAAAAACCCTAAAAGTGTCATCTTCGAGAACTACAGCAGGCTCTGGCTACTGTTGATGTAGAAGTACATGCCTCTACAATCAGAAAGAGACTGTACAAGTTTAACTTGCATGGGAGGTGTGCAAGGAGGAAACCTTGCTTTCCAAGAGAAACATCAAGGCCAGACTGACATTTGCCAGAGATAACGTTGACAAAGACCAGGACTTCTGGAATAATGTTCTTTGGACAGATGAGTCCAAAATTGAATTATTTGGACACAAGAGCAGAGGACATGTTTGGCGTAAACCAAACACAGCATTCCAAGAAAAGAACCTCATACCAACTGTGAAGCATGGAGGTGGAAGTGTCATGGTTTGGGGCTGCTTTGCTGCAGGAGGACCTGGTCAGCTCACCATCATAGAATCCACCATGAATTCTACTGTGTATCAGAAGGTGCTTGAAGAACATGTGAGACCATCAGTTAGAAAATTAAAGCTGAAGCGGAACTGGACCATGCAACATGACAATGACCCAAAACATACTAGTAAATCAACCAAAGATTGGCTGAAAAAGAAGAAATGGAGAGTCCTGGAATGGCCAAGTCAAAGTCCAGATTTGAATCCCATTGAGATGCTGTGGGGTGACTTGAAAAGGGCTGTACATGCAAGAAACCCCTCCAACATCTCACAGCTGAAAACGTTCTGCATTGAGGAGTGGGGTAAAATTTCCTCAGACCGATGTCGGAGACTGGTAGATGGCTACAAGAACCGTCTCACTGCAGTTATTTCAGCCAAAGGAGGCAACACTCGCTATTAGGGGCAAGGGTGTCCTATCTTTTTCCTCAGTTAGAATAGGCATTTTTGTAAAATGACATTTACAGAAGATCTTGAAAAGACTTTTCTTCAGTTTTATTTGTTTAGTTGGATTATTTGAATCTCTCTGTGTTGTTGAAATGGAGATGAAATAACCATTTATTAAAAATGTTGCAAAAAACCACATGCTTTCAAAGGGTGTCCTAATTTTTTCACATGACTGTATACTACAGTCACATCACTGCAGGGTTCATCTGGATTTGGGTTTGATGTCTGGTTCTAAAACTTTCTGCTGATGCTGAAAGTCAGAGCTCCAACCATCTAACCTGCGTAGTGAGATGTTCCTACAACAGAGCTCAGAATGATGGTCACAACCATCCCGATCCATCCTTATCAGATAATCCTTCCTATATGAAGGAGTGCAGGGTTTTGATGCTAGGTTGTAAGGGCAGGAAGGATTCACGGGGAAGGGGGGCAGGTTCACGGGGGAGGGGGGCAGGTTCACGGAGGGTTCCATGGGTCTAAATGTATCCTGTCAGACGGAGTATGTTGTCCACACAGTGGTGTCGTGTGCACATCTCATTTAGGGTTATGAGGATGTCGCTCAGTCGTGCTCACAGCGTTGGATTCAAAAGATCTCGCTGGTTTTGGAGCGTTCACCGCGCAGACAGAGAAGCACAGTATACACGGATCTGCTGCAGAGTTATGATGCCGGATGGAAAAAAATACCAGTCCCAGAAGATAAGCCGTGAGCTAGCACAGATTTATGGGTAGTCGGACAGAAATGAAAATTAGGATGTGATTTAGGTCTGCATGTGCAGCGAGTGTGAGTAGGAACATTTAACAGAACACCGGGAACAGCCATTGACTGTATAAGGAACCTGGACCAAGTGTGAAAGTGACTTACTTCTGGCTCCAATCAAACTTAGTAAATACAGCTGCCATTTTGTAGGGAAGTCCTCATTTCTAGCATGAAACTGGGCTGTATCAAACATCTTCAACATCAGACCGCCTTCTTTTATTCAGGCTTCTGATTGGTCAGTTTATAACTTGAATAACTTTCACTACAGAGAAAGTATCATCAAAACAAGATGTTAAACTGTCTCAGAACAAGAATGGTTATTCTGACCAATAGAATGACTGAGAAACTGAGCCTCTTGGGACCAGCAGGTACTTCCTGTTTGGAACGCCATGGGGGAGGAGTCACTCAGTCCAGTTTCATACACACTCAACGGTAACAGGTAACCATAATTCATCCAAAAACCTTGAGATTGTTAACAGAACACACACTTTTCACTCTGAGCAACAGTTAATGACGACATGCTTTGACAGGAAGCAGAGGTTCAGGGTTTGCTCACCAGAGAGTCTCGAATGACTTCACTTTTGTAAAAATCTGGGGGAAAAAAACAGAAAAGTAACTGGATTAACATTAGTGATCTTCCATGGAAACAACTGCATTCAGTTTGATAAAGTTCTAGACAAAGAATCTCTGCAGCTAATGATGAATTAGTCACAGACTCATTGACTGCCTTGATGAATGAACTGTGCATTCTATGTGCTCTGGTTCTGGAATGGCCTCAGCAGGAACACTGACCTCTAGAGATGCGGTCTTCTACACACAGGTGGAGGGTGAAATAAGTGTCCAGCAGAGGTGAGCCATTCTTGTTGACGATGTTCCTGGCAGCGATACTCCGTAGATGACGCAGCCGTCTCTGTTTGGAAGGAGAATTACAGAGATGAGGATCATCATTTAACAACAGGTTCAAAAATAAAAGGAAAAAACCTGATGTGCTTTTCATTTCAAGTTCATTTGGTTTATGGGATGTTCTATCCTTGTATAGATACATTACACAGATGAATCTCTGGTCCCAAGTAGCTACAAATCAACTGTTAAAATAGTCAACGACTCAGTTAACAGTCGATTAGTCGTTACTTTATATCATATGAAGTCAGAGTGTAGGAAAGCTGCACAAAGCTTTGAGCGTTTTACTAATTTGTCATCTACTGGGGCTTTTAAGGCTAATTTAGTATTTAGCTTCCATTTAAGTAACATGCTAACATTTTTACTAATTTAGTTTATTGATAAATTTTAGGCTATTTTAAAAGTTTAGCTAGTATTTAAGCAATACTTTTTTTTCTTTTTGGCTAGTTTGGCATCCACTGAGGTTTACTACGCTAGTTTGGAGTTTAGCTACCGGTAATATTAAAGCAACATGCTAACGTTTTTGTTTAAATTATTCTGTTCTGGGGTTTTATAGGCTAATAAAAAGTTTAGCATTATTTTAAGCTACATGCTAACGTTTTTGACTAATTTGATATTTACTGAGGTTTTTTAAGCTAATTTCGAGTTTTGCTTCTATTTTAGCGACAAGCTAACATTTTTGACTAATTTAGTTTACTGAGGCTATGTTGGAGTTCAGCTAATATTTAAGCAGTGTGTTTATTTATGTATTTATTTCTGGCTAATTTGGCATCTACTGAGTTTTACTATGCTAATTTGGAGTTTAGCTAATATTTTAGCAACATGCTAACGTTTTTGACTAATCTAGCTTACTGGGGAATTTTAGGCTATATGTGAGTTTAGCTAGTATTTAAGTTACACACTAAATATTCTTACAAATAAGTATTAGAGATTCTTAAGCAATTTTACTACAAAATGTTTATGAATTTAGGTCAACTTTAGATCTCTTTCATAGTTCTTTAACAAAATGTCCAGTCTTTTATCAAATTTAACATTTTGCAAATACCTTCTGCATTTTCAGTAAATTCCTGCAGCAGTTAAAGAAAATTGTGTCACCATTTTCAGCATCTTCAGTGACTACTTTCAGCAAAAAGCATTCACACTAGTATCATTGCAGGTAATGCCACATTTTTCTAGTTGAATCTTGTTTTAATACCAGAAACTAATGAAGCTGCACGATTCATTAAAAGTTGAATAAACTATCATCTTCATTGTCTTTATTTGTAGTTAGTTTAAAGCTAACGATGGTTAACATTGGGGGTTTCACATCCACTTTGCACGTGATCCGATTATTCGACTGATCTGAAAAAATATTCAGTGATTAGTCGACTATTAAAATAATCCTTTGCGGCAGCTCTATTATTCACCATCACTTCCTTCACCTGAACTGACTGAAACATTTTGAGCAGAAAATATAACTCACTGTGTAACATGTACCTCAGTCACAACTAGAAGAGAAGTTAATGAGAACTCTAGCAAACTAGAAAAGTAAGAAAAGAACATTTGTTTCTCTTTTCATCATTTAGAAAACAAAGATTTATGACGACACAGCTGGATAAATTATATTGTTTCACATCTTTGTGTCCTACATGATGATCCGTATAAGGCTTACACCAGTGGGAGTGTGCAGTACATAGGTGGTCTCCGTACGATGTTTGAATCTCTAACGTGAACAAACCTCTCTTCACTTACCAGCCTCTAAACCAGCTTCTAAAGGAAAAGCCCCGCCATAAAGAAAAAAAATCCAAGTCATGTGATTCCCAGTGAGATTAGGAGTCACAGAAACAGAAAACTGATTGTTCCACAGTACATTTTCAGCCCCAACCTTGAAGTCAGTGCAGACGTCTTATTGGATTTATGAAGACCGCAAGCTTTAAAAGGAGATTTGATAGAACAAACGTGATGGGTCGGACTAAAGCAGCATGAATTTAATGGCATGGTGTGACAAAATGACCCCGTGCACCAAAGTTTCCCCTTGTTGTGCAAACTAGATAATGTGCAAAATGAACAAAAACAAAGCTAAAGGAATGTTAACCACAAAAAATGCATGAAGAACATGATGAGAAGTGTTAGAATTATACAACCAAACATGGACAACAAAGTTACTTTGAGAACACACAGTCAAAGAAATCCTGAAAAATAACAACTTTGAACTGTAACTTTCACATAAAGGATCCCTAATATCTATCAAAATAAAAATACGTCTCTTTTTCTGTCTAGTTTTGTGTTTTTTAACTAGTTATGTAGCAGCAGCGTATTATTGCGGCTTTGATAAAAGCAAATAAAAGCTGTGCCAAAGAATTATTAAAGATGGACACATAAAAGTGAATTTATTGAGAGTATTTTTCAAACGTGTAAAAACAAATATGGCTTTATCCAGCTGTGCAGCAGGAAATGAAGTTGTCTAGGAATGCACAGCATGTTCTTCTGTTGACATGTCAAAAATATCAAAAAGCCTTTTCGCCAGTATCACATTTTTACTCAAAAAAAACATAAAATATTAATTTAATACAAAAAAAATTGTTTATCACAAGTAAAGATCAATTTGATATCACTCACTTTGACAGATTCTTTCTGCTGGAATCGACCAACAGAGAGAGAGAGGACAATGTGGAGAAATACTTGACTAAAAAGGAAAATAGGTTTAACTGTTCCTTAAAAAAATCTTAAAAAATAAATAGAATCTGAAAATTTTCTGATGAATGAATACAAAATCAAACAGATTTATTTTGTAATTGTTCCTTCATAGTTATTAGCTCTGTGGTGACGTCTGTACAAGGTTATCGTCTGATGACGGCAAATTTTTCAAGTTTAAGAAAAAGTTTCAGATCTGCATGAAAAGAAGTTGAACAAAAGAACGTTTTCCCTTTAAAGGTTTAACACGCTCCTCAATCTTTAATGACACAGGCTGGTTTTAGCAATAGTTTCTGCAGAGCAGCAGGAGAAATTCCTCTCCGAGTTGTGGGCACGGCGGGTGATGCAGGGTAAGCCCACCCCCACTTCCCCTTATCCATCTATTTACACTCTCTCCTGCTGCCTTACAGCTCCTCACACCCAAACTTAACACTAGCAGTGCAACAAAAACAGAGTAAAATCAGAGTTAATTTAACTAGAATATTAGGTGAGTGTTAAGAATTTAACGATTCTTCAGGAATCGGTAGAACACAGATTCAAATGCGTCAACATGTTCATCGATGTAGACAATAAGAAAATTGATTTGCCAGCTTTCCATGTGTGCGCTCCTGTGAGTGTCGGTGCGTACACACCGGCTGAGCAACCAAGCAGACACTTTTAATGAAACACCAATGCAAACCAGAACTCCTGGCCTTTGATTCTTCTTCTTCTCTTGTATTTTTACTGTTCGTTAGCTCTTCTCCACCACCTACAATAGAGAGAACCTCTGAGCAAAAAGTCAAAACAGAGCGAATCCCCCACATCTTTTCACTGCTCTCTGTTGCTTTAATGTCTGTCTGGATGTCATTTTAATCCAACCGGACACAAACAGCAATGATCCATTTCTCTTTCATGATCATGTTTGACACCTCCGTGCTTTGAAGCGGACGCTAGCCACGCCCCACTCCTAAATCCAGGTCCATGATCGTCACTGCGCTGCTGCAATAACGCATAAAAATGTTGAACCAGGTTGAACATTCAATGTGCACTCAGCGGTTGAGGGGGAGTGGGGCGGTCCGTCACATGGAGCACAACATGAACCGAGTATGAAAGGATTTATGATCATTTCACTATTACGTGTAATTATTCATTTGTATGGAATCCTTTCTGCTAGTAGGAAAACAGACAGTTTGATGTAAGGGAAGAATAGAAAACATACTTGACCTTAAAATACCTTTAATTTATCATGTTGCAAAAAAAAAAAAAAAAGTAATTCAATTTTTTTTTTTTAAATCCAAATTGTGACTTTAAAACTATGATATGAATCAAATCATGGCTTGACTGAATTGTTATATCCCAACTTAATGCCAAATTAGCCTAAAAACAAAAAAATAAAAATAAAAAAACTACATTAGCCTAAACAGCTAGCATGCAGCTGAAAACACAGCTAAATTCAAAATAGCCTAAAAACTGAAAAAAGATAAATTAGCCGCTTGTGTGTAAATATTAGCCTAAGTCCAAAAAGCCTAAAAAACTTTTTTTAAAGCATAAATTAGCTAAATTCCAAAATGGACAAAAGAAATCTTAGTCAATTCCAAAGTATTCCAAAAAACTAGCAGATTTCCAACTTTAAACCATAAATTTATAACATAATTATGAATAATACCAAACCAGGGATATTATTCCAGAATAAATAAACTCAAACCTTAAATAACTTGTAACATTTTACTCTCCATAGAAATATATTTTGTCAAAATTATACAAGTTAGAAATGAGCGCAAGTTAACATCAGGTCAGTAATAACAATAAAATCAAATGATCTGGGAGGGCCGGGTCTGGCCCGCGGGCCTTGACTTTGACATATGTGATAAATTCTACAATTCTTGGCCCTTTTTCAGTTTTTACATCAATGAGGAGAACGTGCTCCCTCACACGCCTTTAATTCGTTCATCCGGGGTAAAGAAACAACATCCATCTGCAAACGGGCTGGACTGAAAACACGTGACCGGCAGGAAGTCTCCATTCACGCTCAATATCTGTCATTTTAGCGTGAAACTGTTCCCTTCAAAACTTTATGAATCTATCTTTCTGGTGGCTTTGGGACTCTCTGCCTCACACGTGATTGCTGCAATGAATGAATGAATGAATGAATGAATGAATGAATGAACGACCCGCAGAAGCTTCTATCAAACACCGCTGATTAAAGAACCTTAAGGTTCATTTTCGATGTTTACACGGGAATAAACTCGATAGTTTCTGTGCCAAACAGTCCACAAAGTCCGGCACCGACACCTTTAGCTGAGCTGTCACTTTTCGACCTGCCGCAAAGTTCTGTTTACATTTTCACGACAAGTTTAACCGCAAACAACCATTTTAGTAGATATAAACTATAAAAAGGCCTTTGAAAAAAGAAGGTGGCATTAATAAAGTCGGGGGTCTAAAAGCGGGAGCATTTATTTACTGTCGGCTACCATCAACAAGCTAGCTCCAGTTAGCTCCAGAGTTAGCGCGCTGACAGGCCTCCCATCACCAGGTGACACTTCCACCTGAAAACGGAGGACCAACGCGGCAGCGGGCTGAAGCCCGGCGCTCACCTGCTGGGACGTCAGCTCCACATGCAGGGCTCGAGAGGACGAAGCTCCAGAGTTGGTGACAGAAGCGGCGGCAACAGAGAAGACCCGACCGGTTATGGAGTTCATCCTCCCGTCGGCATTCGGCGGCTCTGCTTCATTCAGCAGAACACCCCCATCGTCCGGACCTGGCTCAAAGTTTCCCGAGCCGCAGCCAACCAGAGGAGGCGCGCGGGCTCCTGTGTCGCTGTGGAAGGCGCTGCTGCGGCTGTCGGCAGCTATCCCGCGGTACGTAAACAAAGTGTTGGCTTCTCTGCTACAGTTAAATCGGAAATCCGTCAGTGGTCGAAGGGGGACGTCACTCCGCTCTGTGATTGGCTCAAATCAACGTCCGTCAAACAAAGGCGGGGCTGGGTTCTACACGATCCGCGTCCCTATTGGCTGATGCGCCTGCTCGTCGTGAATTAGGGGGCGGGTCTGTGAAAAATGTGTCAAATCTGCAAAGTATGAGGAAGTAGCAGAAAGCAGCGTGACTGGGAGCTGACGGCGCTGTCATTGGAGCTCACGGGGAAGCGCTGACACCGAGGACGCTTTTATGACTCGCTTAAAAGTTTTATAATATTTCTAAAGCAGAGCTTAACATTTCGAACAAGAGTTTTACCAAAAAAAAAAAAAAAAAAAAAAACATTTGTTTTCAAACTCAATGCATATAATCCACAGAATTGCGCTTTTTGATGCAGGTTTTTTTTTTTTAATAATTTGTATTTACCTCTTGTTTAAGCAATAAAAAATATTTTCAGAGCAATGGAAGAAGCTGCTAATTTGATGGATTTCAGCGACCAATGTGGATTTTGACTGCAGCCTCATAATATGAGTTGGTTGAACAATCAGAGAAATTATTTTTCAGAGATTATTCTATCGTTTTATCTCAAAGTACATCTTTGTGTAGTAATGAAAGCGAAAAAGCATTTCTATTAATCCATTTTAATCTTCAAATTCGATATTTCTGATTGAATTTTAGTACAAATTTACCAAAGAACTTTTTGAAAATGAGATGTCAAATGTCATTTTCTTTATCATTTTAATTAAGTTACAGAAACTTACAGAAGAAGAAGAAGAAGAAAAGGAAAAAGCAGTTTTGATAATTGCTTTTTAAGTTCCTTTAAGACACTAGTCATGCAGGTACATTTTGAAAGTGAAATAGCATTTCCAGTATTGTCTTTTGGTTTTATTCTTGAGTCACAAACACTTCCATAGTTTGTGATCAACTAAGTTTTTTATTTGTTGTACAAAAACCAAAGCTTTTTGAAATCTACTCATCCGCCAGCAGAGGGCGCACTGGTCACGTCACCGGGAATAACGTTGGAGTTTGAACCTGCAGCTGCAGATTTTAGAGCAACTTATACGTATGTTTCCTTGTTATTGAAGAATAATTGGGTTTTTCTAAAAAAAAAAAAAAAAGTTCTAATTTTTAATGCATTAAAAAATATGTTGGCTTTAAGTCTTCATCATAGACTGAGACCCGCTCAGGGTGTACCCTGCTTTTGCCCAACAGTCACTGGGTTGGCTCCAGTAACCCCAGGACCCCGAAAGTGAAGATGGATGGATAATGAATAGCAAACAAACTGATTTTAGAATATTACTAACCGCCCCCACCCCTAGAAAATAATAATCTCCAACTTCTGTTAAAACAACCCAATTTGGAATATTTTTAGCAATGGAGTTTTAAGTGAGTCATAGTTCTAAACAACAAAACAACTTTTTGTTAGATCAGGTTGTGTCAAACTCAATCACACAAGACCTCAAACACACCTTTGGTCACGGTCTGAATGGGATGAACATTTATTGAACACTCTAAAAAGACATTTTTTAAACTTCAAAACCATAACTTTATAATAAAAATGCAGGAATATTATTCCAGGATAAATCAACTTAAATCTTAAATAACTTTTAACATTTTACCCTCCATAAAAATATGTTCTGTCAAAATGATACAAGTTGGAAATTAGAGCAAAATAACATCGGGCCATTAATAACAATAAAATAAAATGATCTGGAATTACAGCTACTGCTGTTAGGATCCTCATTGAATGCCTTGCTTTTCACACACAAACCAGTTTCACAAACCGGGAGGGAATCTGCAGCCTTCTACACTTATAGGTTGATTTCTCACCAACCAAGACTCCTAGGAGCCAAAATGTCTTCCCTCACCCTTCAGGACAATAAGATACAGGTTTATATTTCTGTTTTTGCTACTAATATGATACATTTAATTAAACTATTGTGCTTGTCATAATAAACACAAAGGAAAAATAGCTTTTTTGAAATATGTTAAATAGTTTGTAACTTTTGACAGAGCTTTGCATGACTTCCTTTCAAAATAAAAGACATCCTACAGCATAGGATCATATCAATGCAGCAAATGCAGCAGGAAATGTTGCCCAAAAAAACTTTTACTGGTGCATTTCGGCCACAAATTCATAAATATAACCAACGAAAACTAAATGAGAGCTACTGAAGTGACGACTACCATATATTAAAACCAAGAGGAACACTTTAAATCCTTGAATTTGTTCAAAAATAGAAAAAAGCTCCTTTATTATCCAGATTATAATTTAACGCAGCTTTAATTCTGATTACTGATAATAAATTGATATTTTGGTGATAAATGAAGCTGAAAATGAAGTCTAAATGTGTGAGTATGACGTTGATAAACTCCAAAGGATCGATGAAGAATTACAGCTGCTGTTATTAGGATCATCGTTGAAAGATTCACGCCGTCCAACTGTTTCTCAATGAGCTGAAGAAAGTTCATTTACTTTTTTTGTAAATGTATCACTTTTTCAATTTTTTCAATTTTAACCAATAATTTTTCATTAAATACTTTGTTAGAACTGGGCTTGCTACTCACCCCTGATTAATAAACGAATGCTTTCATCTAAACTTTTTTTTTGCGGGGGGGTGGGGGGTCAACAGTTGAGTAATAACGTCAAATAACAGGTTTTGTAATAAACCAAACTTCTATATTTGCAGTCAGAGTGCAAACCTAAGAAACATGTGATTCTCATTCTACAGTTATCATTCCTGCCCCCCCCCCCCCCCCCCCCGGAAAGTATTGACTGAAGCCAACCTTGGTCAGCCCCGGTCACTGCCAAAGAATCAAACGCTGTGAAGCCCAGAGTATTTCAAAGCATCCAGAATCTTATAGTTTGACCTTTATTTCCTATTCAAAACATTAATTTATTCAAATATTTGTCATGCTCCACATCATTTACTTTGGATTTTCTGATAATTCCTTATTGGAAGTTTCCAGACAAACACAGCAAAAACACAGCAAAAACTTCCTATAACCCCTAATAACCCCCCCCCACTGATTCCAGGAATGGTGTCCTGTACTGCAACTACAGATATATGAAAGTGCACACAACTGATGAAAACATACAAAATTTTATTTAAATATTGGCAGAAGACATCTTTTGTCACACACGCGTGTCTTGCTGTTTGTTGCTATAAAACGTATTGCACTGGGATTAAACATAAGTCACAACGGTGAGTCCAGAAAACAATCTTTCACACCTGCTACCGGACCTTCTGCTTCTCAACCTCATGGATGATCATTCCCAGTAGTTTCAATAGTGAAGAACTCTTCTGTCAAATGCTAAAACACCAGCAAGCTTTAAGGCCTTATTAATACAATTATGACATTATTTTAGATCATTGCTGCTTCAACTATTTCACCCTTTAACATCAGACTTCTCAACTGTTGACACGATCAATGTCATTGTGGTAGATTGTGAAGGAGAAAAAAAACCACAGTAAATCAAAAATCACAGACAGAGGAGCTCTGGTCTTAAAGGCCAGAGTTTTATGGCGTAGATTTAAACCTGAGCTAAAACAACAATAATCCAAAGCAGCATGAGAACTTTTAAGGGAAAAAAAAAAACTCCAAAGGCCTTTTTCTGAAGATTTTCTTTAGGATTTGCAATACAAAAAGTGCACAGAAAATACAGCGGAACAAGCTTTCCAACGGTCTTTTTCTACTACAATCAATACTTTATGGTTCCATACAGAAATGTATACATCATCTATTCACAATATAAATCCACCCTGTAGAATACACACACTTCAAGTGTATACAAATACATTAGTAATCAATGCACGTCAGGAACCCGCATTCGTCTTTGGCTGAATTACACTTTGGGCTTTTCATTCCTATATCAAAGTCGTACCTTCAATTTGCATTGTTTGTGCGTTGAGCATTCACGTGGGGTCATAAAGCACTTCGTAAGGCTCTGAGCAGGACCTCAGAAGTCTTCACAGTCTGGTGGAGACCACCTCTCTGCTCAGGTGAGGCGGCTCAAACAGAAGGGAATGGAACGACGGGACAAGGCACTGCTCTTCACGTCCAGACAAAAGCAGCCGATCCTCACTCGTCACTCGTGCAGGCAGAAGTTTAACGATGGACCAGCAACTAATTCAGAATGAGAAGCTGATCTTGGGATTCCCGGCAGAGCCTCGTCATCCTCTCACAGGACGTGCAGGATGTCGCCCTCTTTCAGACCATACCTGGTCTTAAACTTGTCAAAGAGGGACTGGAGGGACCGGATGTACATGCCATGGTAGAGCTCCACCATCTCCTCAGATGGATCCTCAATCTTTGGCACAGTTATCGGCTCTCCAACTACAAGAAGATGACAAAATGAATATCAGTGGATTCAACTTTTGTCAGAGAACAGAAGTCAGCATTTGGGTTCAAATAGGAAAACTGAGAGGAACTTGCCTACGGTGGTTATGGGCTTGCAGAAAGGCACAATGCCCCATGAGTTGCTAAAGAAAAGGCCCCTCCCATGAAAGAGGCAAGGAGCAAATCCCAAGATCTTCTGTAACTTCTTCTGAATGGCTCTCCAGAAGGTTCCCTCCTCAAAAATCACCTGCTTGTAGACGTCGTTCTCTCCAAAACAATAGACGGGAACCAAGTCGGACCTGAGCCAACAGAGAAGTCATACATCAGACCAGTCTGTTCCTGAGGGAAACAGAGACAACCTGCAACACAACAAACAATGCAGCAAAGCCTTTGCAATTCTGTACAAACTAAACAGACACGAGAACAGAAAACGGCGTTTGTAGATCCCTGGTGTACACCAATACAGCACTTTCTACCTTCTTACCAAGGTTCACACTGAACGCAGAGGCGGCATGGGGGCTGTGTTTGCAGTCTCCTGCAATTCACTCCAGACATGGATTTTTGCGTGACGGTCGACAGACTCTTCTGCTAGAACATTTTTAGGTTTTTCCATCATGAGCAAATTAATAACCTGCAAATATGACCCCATGATTCTGCTAAGAAGACAGTATTTATTAGGCCTACACTTCATTAATATATCTGTTGTTGAAACAAACAGAGAGAAGTGTGTGTGCGTGTTGAGATTGTGTGTTTATTTTCATCTCTACAGTCTGTTTAGATCCAAAAACATGATCACATTTGTCAATTGATGCGTTTTACAGTGAAAAATTGATTTTATTTTGAAAATAAAGCAGATTTTCTCATGCATCTTGATGCAACTTCCTGTCAGAATTGGCGCGGATCGCTCACGGCTCGCACACAAAATAGGCCAGAAGCCGAAGTGATCCACTGCACAGCACGAGTCCTGCGCGGCGCTCCTCGCCTCGCCACACTATAGGGCCGCTATACGGTGCTACCGCGTCCAGTGTGAACCAGGCGTTAGAAGGTCAAAGGGCTTTACAGTCACGGTTTCTCTCACACACTGATGCTGGCTCCACGGGTAACGTGGGGTTCAGTGTCCTGCCCAAAGATACACAAGCTCCAAAGAGGTCAACCGCTCTACATCTGCACCACAGCCGCCCCTTTATTTTGACATGAAGTGTATTTTACTTTGAAAGGAATTATGAGATGTTAAAATGATAGCTTATAGAAAAACTAACTAAACTATTGTGAAAGCTACATTTAAATATAAATAGGTTAACGGTCACAGAAACAAGTTATTTTTCTCAACAGTGGGTTTTGGTCTGTAAGAAGTGAGACCAAATGGATTTTTTGGTGAAGTTTAGAGATCCTTGGTTTAAATAATGTGTCTAGTGTCCAAAACAGGCGTGTCCAAAGTGTGGCCCGTGGGCCAAATGTGGCCCCTGTTTAAATATCCAACAGCCCTCAAGCTCTTCTCATAAAATCAATGTAATTTTAACATTTTCTAAAAACTGTGTGTATATTTCTGGCTAAATTATGTTTTCATATTCACCATAAAGAGACACCAATAGACAAAACGTATCATCTACGACTATGAAGGGGAAAATAGCTTCTTTAGATGCATTTATTGTCTGGTAAGAAATAAGAAGTATGGCATTGCAATAACATTTTCATTAAGTTGTTCATTTTAATTTAGTGTTATTAAAATAGCTACAATAGTGTCAGATAAATGAGTGGGCCCTCACATTTCCACCTCACTGAATCTGGGCCTCTTTGGGAAAGTTTGGACACCTCTGGTCTAAACCAGGTGGAGTGTTTCCTCCAGTCTCTGTTGTTCTAAAACGGGATCATTTCTGGAACCGGTTTAGGCCACAAAGGTTGAAAGGTCGCCAGATCCCGATCCAAAAGCATTATTCCTGGAAAACAGTTCTGTTTTTGTTTTGGGCAGATATAGAATTATCCAAGGGTGTTGGGCAAATGGAACTTTCTTTAAACTGATATTTTGGAAATCCCACCCGGCCTGTGGTCAGTCAGAAATCCGTCAACAGACTCAGACCTGTTTCAGGAGGGTAACGGGACGCGTCCTCTCAAACTCCGGCAGTGGAATGACATTTATGTAACGCAGAGGAGAGAAGCCTTTTCAGCCTCACACCGTTGAATATGAAGACAGAGTTTCTGTTGTAAAGCGGTAAAGGCTGCAGCTCGCTCGTGTGTGTAAAATGACCTGAAATCACACAGCAGGCTTAATATGGTCGAAATGCTAACCTAGTTGTTATGAATGAAGGGCTACTTTTCCACCCCAGCCTAAGCCTCTTTGGACGAGCTGAACCCAGTGATATGATAATCCTGGGCCACTTTTTTTTTTAGTTTTTTTTTTTTTTTAAGAAGGAATGAGGTTCTTCTGGACTACTAAGACCACAGAAAGGTCCCTCTGCACTGCGGCTGGTATTAGTGGCAGTAATGGAGTTTAATGCCCGGAGGGGGGCAGCCCCAGGTCACAGAGCGACCCCTCAAAGGCCACTACATACCACAGGGAGCTCTCCGGCCTGAACGGGACAACACAGCACATTCATAAAAGATTTGGCGACATGTTTAACCTTTCTGAAAGTAATCTAGGATTTGTTTGATTCCATCACATCACAACAGCTTTGGTCCACGTTGTTTTTGCCCGTCTCACCCTTTTTGCAGCGCCAGCCGAACAAAGCCTTTCCGGTTCCTCAGGGTGACGCAGTTCATGCCCGGAGCGCAGTGCAGAGACTCTGCCGCTCCTCCGACCACGATGACCACGGCGTTGCCCGTCCCGTTACACGACAGCAGGTAGTCAATAGAATTCCTGTTCACTGGGCAAATACCTGAAGGAGAGGAAACGAGGATGGTTGTAGCTCGGGTTTAAAACACTTTCACCCGCATGAGGCTCTCCATGTTTTATCCAGAAGCAAAGCTCTGCCATCAGCAGATCAGGGTTAAATCAATCATCCCAGCTGTGCAACAGGACGAAGGTCTACTGTACAGCAAACACTCCAAAAGGTCCTCCTGGATCTCCTCACCTCCAGACATCAGGTAGTCTCTGAGAACAGGCAAGCGGAAGTTTCCCGCCAGGGTCGCCAGCGAGGGTTTGATGCCCGGGAATTTCTTGGAGAAGCCCGTTGCTTCAGTCCCAAAGTTGCAGAAAGCGCCAAAGCAGAAGATTCCGTGTGGATGGTAGCCAAAGATGTAGTTCCGGCTGGGCAGCAGGTCGTGGGTTTTAATCAGCTGGAAGACAAAAGCGTGAAGTACCTCAGTGTTTTCCTCTCCCTCTGTTGAGGCGCATGTTAAAGAGCTGCTGCAGCTCCAGCTCATCGAGAACGCAGATCTGAGTGTTGTCACGGGAGAGGAATGAGCTCCACATCAACATGTAAAAGAAACATTCTAACATCTGCTTGAGATCCTTCAGGTTGTGTAAAACACATTTAGGCCAAAGGCAGTGTTGAACGGGGACATCCTTATCATACCATAAACCTGCATCAGCTTCTGAACGTCCAGCAGCTCCACAACAACAAAGCGCACTCATGAGTTCTGCACCGAGGACGCTGCACGCTGCAGCGTGAGCTCCGAGCTTCAGGCAGACACGTTCACATTGACACGTCGTCTTCCCTCCACACAGCAGAGACGACGTGATGGAGGAAAACCAGACCCCAGTACTGTCGTTAGGACAAGAGACGAGGGGGTTCAACTAGACTTTTTGGATCCTGCAAAAGCAGCGTTGGTGCCTCTGTGAAAACCAGCCTTTTATCTGCCAGCATCCTATCAGTCACGCTGTAGACATGCAGAGGTCCTCACTGACTCGCAGCACCAGCTCAGACTTTGACCGGCTGCTTTCACTCATACATTTAACTTTATACACACACGAAGTCATGAATTCATATGTGAAACTCTAAGGCCTGAAGACCCGGACACTCTTCCAGTGAATGAATAACCTTCAGAAAAGCAGCAGGAAAACACATCACTTTAAAGGAAGAGGGATTTTTTTCTTTTTCTTCCACTAATCAAGACAAACAGTACAGCTGGCATCACGCATCTGATCGCGTCAACCCCCCCAGACCGGCCCCCTCACAATGGGGTCAATACAGCAAAGTTCAGCTCATTCAAAAACAGGACAAAACTTCTGTGTTTGCACCAAAGATCTGAGGCCTTTGGCCGGTTCTGTTTGGTTTAACCAAGAGCAAACACTGAAATACAACCTTTAATTCATCAAGAAGCAACACAAACTCAAAACAGGCAGAACCTCTCTGGAACAGATGAAGTTGAAATCATGAACAATTAGTGCTTATTTTTGCCATTAAGGTCATTTTCTTGATACTCTTGAACTTAATAAGCTGAAAGGAGTACAGACCATCATTAAATGTACACGGGTGGATGAAAAGCAACCATTAGAGGATCTGAACCCTGAACCTGCTGAACACATACGGTTCAGCTGCAGAACAACAGGAAGTGACAACAACAAGCTGCTCTTCCTCAGATGTCTGGCTTTGGACGGATCACGCTCCCTCCTCAGAAAATCAGTCCCAAGTTTCTCCAGGATATTTAAGAAGAAAAAGTTCAAAAGGTTAAAAAAAACTAAAAGAGATGAGTAAGCACAGTAAAAGATGACCTTAGACTAGATCAAGATCTTTTGTTCATGCGGAAAAAACAAAACAGGTGTTTAGAAACTGCAGATAAATCAAGATAATGAAGTAACTGGCTTTCATTATAAATCCATTTCTTTCTAGTTAATATTTAATTATAATTTGAGTTATTTTGTTTGCAAATGTTGATTTAACCCTAATAGAAAACAAATAAATAAGCTCAACTTTTTCAAACATGTAAAGAAGAACCTCTAATCTTTCTCTAGATTTAACTGAAATCTGCTTTTGTTTAAAGCCTTCACAGAGTTACTAATGACAGAACAATGCAACATTAATGAATCACAATGATTTTGTTTTACATTTATTTCATTCAACAATATATAACTTCAAAATAATAATATAAAATTATAACAGTTAATAAATGAAAAGGGGCAGAAAGAAGAAAACTTCTATTATCTGCCTCCATCACTAAATCAACAAAAGTACATCAAACAAAGACATTGATCATTACATAAATATATATAAATACATTTACATAATCAGTTATCTACATTTAATCCTATTTACTCACACAAGGTTCATTAACTATTTAAAGTTTTATGAAAGAATTTGACCACATGTTATCTATAATATCTTCCAACATTTCACTTTTAAAAGCAGCAATTGTTTTTGTTTTTGTATTTTTAGTTTCTTTGTCCAGTTTATTCCATGTTAGAGTCGTACACCATTATAGATATTTGATTTTATGACCGCTCTGACGATCTGAGCTCAGGGGCGGCGGCGGCGGCGTCTGAACACGCCCGACTGCTGTCGACAGGAACAAACTCCAAGCCAACAGTCCGCTACAGCGTGGAGCAGACGGTTCAAGTCCTCCTGAGATAAACCTTATCTACTGTCCTGTGGAATAACCGCTCAGGGAACACGACTACTCAGGGCTTTCAAATGCATACATCGTTTGATACTGTATTTTCCTTCATGTTTGCACTCTCGGGTATAACACCCAGGTGAAGGGGTGGACACAGACGCTTCACTTACTTTGACGGGGAAGTAGTCTCGGAAATATCTCCACACTGTCCAGTTCCTCACCCAGGAGGATCTCCTTCCACCTGAGCAAACATTGGCCATCACAAATGTCTCATCAGCAACATTTCCTTCAATAAAATCATTCACAATAGAAAAAATATATAGATTTTAATTTCCATTATAAATGGGTGTAAGTGAACTAAACTGTGATTACTGTGCAGCTGCTAACAAAAACTGAAACGTTTGTTCAAAAATATGAAAGACTGAATATGTGAAGTCAATGATACATCGGTGCAGAGTAGCCCCGCCCCCTTACCTCCCTGTTGTGGAGCAGGGAATCAGTATACTTTCTACATCACAAACTCTTTTTCAAAACAGCATTTTATCATCTGCTCCTGATTCACAACAATTTAAATAAAAAAAAACCCAGAAATATGATTTTAAGCTTAATTTTCTTCATTCTCCATCATCAGAAAAATGCCACAAAAACATGTTAAAAACACAGTTTCCATCATCCTGAAGATTTCATGAAACTGAATTCTAAGCAGAAAATATATTAGAACAGGATGAGACCTTTTTCTAAATGCATGAGAACAGAGGGGTCAAAGTAGAGATAGAGTCCTTCTAAATATCTAATCATGACACTGCAACCTTCCAATTCTGCTTCCACTGCGGTCCATTTAACCAAAGCAGACCCACTGCAGTCCTCAGGGATCACTGTCCCGCTTTCTCTGCTCAAACACCTGATTTAGCTCCTCCATCACTAAAGCCAGGTCAGTTTCAGCCAGTAGAAAACATGGAGGACAGTGTGACCCGAGGAGCAGGGAAACAGTCTTACAGAGGCTGTTTGCTGGTTTTGCTTACCTTGTTTTGGGGTGTTCCAGTCGACAATGAGCCAGGCAGTATACATCGCAGCTATCAACCAGCAGTCAGTGCAAAAAATGTAGATCAGCAGCACAGTGCAAGCAGCACCTGGATGAAGACGACAGAAAATCCACCTGAACTCGTTCAAGTAAACCGGGTCATCGGGAGAAGAAGAACCAAAGCCAGTGCGTGTTCACCATGACGATCTGACATAACTAATCTGGGGCTAAAGGGCTAAACTCTCACACAAACACACTTACCCATGGCTAAGAAGGTGACGACCCACTGCAGCACAGAGATGACCTGCAGATGTTTCTCCACCTTGGACCTGCAGGGCCACAGTCCCAGCGGCAGATCCTGCAGGGCGGAGAAGATGCTGGAGCCGGTGCCTGGACACAGAGCAGTAAACCTCCAGACAAACTCAAACAGCAAACAGGCAGAGCTGCTACAAACTATTATTTTAAATAGTTGACTAATCAACAATTAACATGACTGATCAGATCATGCGCAAGTGGATGTAAAGCACACATCTTAGCCATCATTAGCTTTATGCCAGCTAAAAATTACGACTATTAAATTGATAGTTTGTTAAACTTTTAATGAATTGTGCCGCCTCTGCACTTCATTAGTTTCTGCTATCAAAAAAAGCTTAAACTAGAAAAGTTACATTACCTAAGATAATGCTAGTGTGAATGCTTTTTGCTGAAAGTAGTTGCTGAATATGTTGAAGCTTTTTGCTGAAAATGGTGACACAATTTACTTTATTTGTTCAAGGGATTTACTGAAAATGCAAAAGCCATTTGCAAAAAGTTACATTTGTTAAAAAGAAGTAACTGAAAGAGCACCAAAATTGACCTGAAAAATTTGTTGTAAAATTGCATAGAAGTCCCTAATACATGTCAATTTTGCAAAAATATTTAGCGTTTTGCTTAAGAATGATCTAAACTCCAAAGAAGCCCAAAAAAACCTTAGTTAGTCATTAACACGATAATTCCAGTTAGTCAAATTAACTAGAAAGCTACTTTGTTGCTTAAATACTAGCTAAACTCCAGCTTAGCATAAAATTCCTCAGTAACCCAATATAGTCAAAAACATTAGCCTGTCGCTAAATTTAGGAGATAAAAACTAAATTAGCCTAAAAGATTTCCATAGACAACAAATTAGCCAAAAACATTAGCATGCTGTGAAAATATTAGCTAATCTCCAAATTAGCATAAAAAAGCCTCAGTAGATGTCAAATTAGCCTAAAAAGAGCTAGCTTGTCTCTTAAATACAAAAACTTCAGCCTGTAGCTGAATTTAGAAGAACCTCAGTAGATAACAAGTTAGCCAAAACAGCTAGAGCATTGCTAACAAACTCCAGAATAGCCTAAAATTCCACAGTAAACTAAATTAGCCAAAAACAGCTTGTTTCTAAAATAGAATGTAAACTCTAAATTAGCCTAAAAAGCTAGCTTGTTTCTTAAATACTAGCTAAACCCTAAAATAGCCTAAAATTCCTCAGTAAACTAAATTAGACAAAAACTTCAGCATGTTGTTGAAATATTAGTTGAACTCACTTAAAAAAAATTACTATAAAACATGAAAACATATCCCATAAATATATTTAAAAGTTTGTTGCTAATCTACTTAAAACATTGAAATGTGAAGATCTCTCATTCATTTCCTACGGGGCATATTTTGCTCAATATTTCAAAAACTATAAAGTTTAGGAATACCAAAAATAAAAGTAGTAATTTCCTAAACAAGCTTTTGATACCAAGATTACTGAAATCTCTGAAAGTCTGAGTTTTTACATGCTGAAAACCAACAGAAAGGAGCAGGAGAATCACTATGGCGAGCTCGGCATCTGAAACAAACAATTATTTTCACTAAAGATAAAGTTTTGGTCTCACTGACTTAAATATAAAAAAGGGAGCTTTTTGGTGCTGAACACTCAAAACTTTGTTCAACGTCCCTACACTGCGACTCCTTATATAAAGCAACAACTAATCAACTATTAAATTATTTCTCGACTACTTTAATAGTGGATTCGTTCACTAATCTTGGCAGCCCCACAAAAAGGACGTGTGTGCGTTACTTTCATGCATTTCAAAAGGTGTTTTACTGGCAAAGTCCTGCTGAGTTCTGTTATCAAACACCTGTAAAGCTCTGCTCGTTCAAATGGATCCACGCAGCTAAATGCAAAATCCAAGAGGAAGTAGAGTAACAGACTAATGAAGCTGAGCTAAAGCCTGTCAAGCTTTTACTGCAGAGTCTTAAAGAGGAGCAGCTCCCTGTAGGACAGACTCAGGTTTAATCTGGCTACCAAAATAACCCACTTCTAGGATTCTGCAGGCGATGCCGGTGAATTGTGATGGTGCTGTGGTTTTAGAGCCTGCACATTAGGATTCAGACCTCCTCTAATGTGGACACAAAAGGTGAAAACAGGCCGGCCTCCTGCAGACCTCACAGCTTCAGCTGCTGAGTCCCAGCAGGATTTGTTCACCCTTTAACACCAAAACTCCAGTCTTTATGTTCTTTGATTTTTATGAAATTCTCCTTCAGATTCTTCTGGAATTATCGTGTTAATGTACAAAAAGTTAAAGTTGTTGTGTACAGGTCTGAAGTTTTCATTTCATGTCAGAACGATTTTGTAGAAAATTCTATCATTAAATGTTTTTGACACCTATCAGATTGCCTTAACGTTTGACTAAACCATGGATTCATGCAAAACTAAACAGTTTACATCCAAATGGCTCATCTTTCATGACTTTAGGTTCACATCTTGGTGAGAAAGTTTGGTTTATTTCAGATTCGTTGACGCCGATGCTTTCCACAACAAACAAAACCCTTCCAAGCGTTTTCCTGCCACTGACCTCTCAGGACTCCGGAGTACGCAGCCAGAATGGTCTTCATCTCGGAGGCTTTGGATGGCGAGGGCGCGCAGTGATCACCGATGATTGCTTGTTGCTGCGTCGGAGGGAGGCTACAGCTCCTCGGTCATGACTGCCTTCAGCTTCAGCAGCAGCAGCAGAGCGCGCAGAGCATTAAATGAGCTCCAGGAGGGACCTCGGGGACGGACGGCGCAGGCGTGGAGCGGTGCGTTCGTGGAGGAGCGGGCGCATTCCCGCAGGTGCGTAAAGTGGAGGCGGCGGTGCCGGAGCCGCGTCCTCCTCTCGGTATTTATGACCGCAGTCACGTGGGTCAGAGGTCCTCTGGAACCGCGACCAGCCCACAGAGCAGGGCCTCTCAGGACTCTGAGATGAGGGAGGAAGAAGAAGCAAAATATTGAAAGTTATTTCAGGTTTAAGTTCATTTATTCTGGAATAAGATTCCTGCCTGATTTTATGCATAGTTATGTTAAAAAGTTACAGTTTTAAAGTTTTAAAAGTTTAGTTTTTTTTTTTTCTTCAAAGTACACAATGTTTTACAAGATTCATGTGTCAAAACAAAATTTTAGTCAGTGTATGTGAACTTTGACAATTAACACAATAAGGAAGAGAGTGCAAACAAAAGTATAAAGAAAAGAGAAATAAAGTAAATAGACCAACAAAATAAAACAAGAATAAATAAATAAAACAGGCATGCAAAATGGTGAATATATAGACAATTTACATCACTTACATTGTAAGAACTCTAAGAACGGTTGCCAAATCTTACTAAACAGTTCTGCCTTGTTTTTTCTATTGAATCTTATGTGCTCTACTTTAGCCACAAACACCATTTCATTCAACCACCTCTCAAAACTTGGGGCAGAAGGAGACTTCCATTGTAACAAAATTAGCTTCTTTGCAGCGGGAACAGCGCAGGGTGCCATCCTTGTTGATTGATAACGTTCTTTTGTCTGATATAAAGTGCAATAATACATTTTAAGAACATCCTTGACTTACAAACTATTCCCTCTACCTATTAGAAGAAAAACTTTGTCCCCATCTTTTTCAAAAAATGACACTTGTAATATTAGATCCAAGTTCTTTTCATTTCCCCTTATACCAAAAATGAACGAGGTCCATTTTTAAAACATTTAACAATATTTATTCTTGTAAAGAGTTTTTACATTTAAGATTTAACATTCAAGATCAAATATGTAAAAATGATATTGAAACCCTAAGGCATCTTTTATATGACTGTAATGTTGTTAATCATTTTTGGGGTGAATTATATACATGACTTTAGACAAAAAATACAATTCCATTATTTACGTATCCTAATATACAATTTGGTTGACAAAGAAAAGAAAATTCAATTTTTGTTCAACAGTTTAGTAATTATTGGTAAGTTTTTTGAAAGAGAGTCCAAATTTTTTGTTCTTTAAAAATGACATTTTTTTTTGTAAATGCCACAAAACTTTTACATTGTTTGTTTATTTGTTTACCTGGACTGATGGGATTTTTCCTTACCCTTTAATTTATTTCATCTTGGTTGGAATGTTTTAGATATTGATGCCTCCCAATTTAATTTAGATTTACAAATATAGTTAAAAAATTGTATTTTAATGTTATCTACATTTATATAAATGTTTTTATTTGTTTATGGATATATATTTTTCTCTCTGCTTTTCTCTTTTATTGATGCTTAAATTGAATTCATTTTGTCTTCACATGTATACATATGTGATGCCATGCTTTGTAATGTCTAACTTGTCAATAAAAAACTAAAAAACAAACAAACAAACAGTTTAGTGTGATAGCAAGCTAGTGAGCTCCACTGCAGCAAGCTAGTGAGCCATGCTTTATTGAGCTAGCAAGCTCCATTGTAGTATTCTAAACTCCACTGTAGCATGCTATCGAGCTCTGCCGTAGAGAGCGAACGAGCTCCTCTGTAGCATCCAAGGAAGCTAGCAAGCTTGGCTTTATCAAACCAGCGAGTTCTGCTGTTTTGAGCTAGCAAACTGAAGTAACAAGATAACAAGTTCCACTGTAGCATGCTAGCCATCTCTGTTAAAGCAAGCTTCATTGCAGCATGCTAGCACTCTGCTGTAGTGAGCTAGCGAGCTTCTCTATTAAATCCTAGTGAGCTCCTCTGTTTCGAGGTAGCATGCTGACAAGCTCCACTGTGTTACTCTGGCGAGCTCCTCCACATCGAGCTAGCGAGTTCAGCTTTAGCGAGCTTCACTGTAGCATGATAGCAGGCTCAGCTGTAGCTTTACTGGATGGGTGTTTATTTGGCTCAGGACCTAAGGTGTGTTTTGGATTTTTGCCCCCCTGTGGGATTGAGTTTGACCTCTCATCTACATATTATTTAAAAAAACAAACAAAAAAAAAAACTCCTCAAAAGTGAATTTTTTAACTCTGATATCTTCCATTTTGTTTTACATAATATTCAGATGAATTAAAAGCTGCTTGATTTTGTGGGAAAATGACTCTTAATCTTCAGGGAATAAAGAAGGAAATAATTTCTAAAATTTGGTTTAGGAATTTTTTTTTAAAGTAAAAACTGTAAAAGATTCATTTATTCGTGGTTCTGGGGTGCCAGAGCCTGACCTGGATACTGATGGGCGAAGGCAAGGTACACCCTGGGCAGGTCGCCAGTTTGTCTCAGAAACTGTGAAATATTTTGTTTTTGTTTGCTAGAATGTTCTTCTTTTCTAAAACTGCTTCAATTGTGTGGACTCAAATTTTCCCAGAATGTTGGAGAAGCTTTAATTTTTAGAGATGATAGTTATTAAATAACACTTTCACTGATTAAATATCTATATTTACAATAACTTTCAGACAAAGTTTAAAAGCTTTCTATATCATAATTTGAGCTAAAATCTGAATTTCTTAAATCAGGTCGTTAAATCTTAACGGCGTGAAGAGATTCTGAAAATCTGTTTTCTACAAACCAGAATGGAGGTTATGTAAGGGGGCGTGTCAGAAACGCTGCTTTACATTAGCCTTTATAATAGAAGTTGTAAACCTTTCACCTCTATTTGTAAATTCACAGCAAAGCAGTATTTAGTTCATACAGATAACACAGACTATTGACGTGACAGATCCGGCTGCATCGTTGTGTCCCTCAGTGAGGGATGGTGAGGAACAGGAGCTCACACTCAGCGTCTGAGATGCAGACTCCGAGATCTGCTGGAGTTTCAGATGTTTTCAAAGCTGCTGTCTCCATCCCGTCTCACTGTTGATCCGTTCACAGCGTCCACAAAAATGTCAGATGACTTGTGGGAAGATAACAGCTTGTGAGACAGAACTCTGACTTCCTGAACTTCGTGGAAATCCCGCGTTCATTCAGCAAAACAAATCCAGCATCACACTTGAAACAAACTTCCATTTTACAACTTAAATATATGTTCAAACATTTTCCTGTTCAGCTTTTTTGTGTTTTGCAATTTTCTATGATCAAAAAATGTCTCCAGGCTCTAACAGAAACACACTCAACTGCTGAGTTTCCTTTAGTCCTGAGACCTCCTGCTTGTCTCCTGCTTACCTCAGTTACCTGGTCCAGCAGCAAACAGAGGAAGTTCAGTCCACTTCCTGTACAAACATGATGGCATCATCAATGATGTCGAAGGGAAGTATTGGGTCTAGTGCAGGTATCAAATCAAATCACAATCAAATCAATCGTTATTTATATAGCACTTTTCATATAAAAAAAAAACACAAAGTGCTTTACACCCAAAGCGAAACAGTACACATAATATAAAAACAGGTCAAAATTAAAATAAAGGGGCAGACTCTTTGACCCGTGGGGCACAAAGGGTTCTAAAATTTGACAAAAGGGCTGGACCAGGAGCCAATCTGTGGTGTGATTTGGTAATCTATCTCACAAGAGAGAGAAATAACATGGAGTTTGGACAAAGGCATGATAATTTTGATTAAAAATGAATATATTTTAAATCAGAACCAATAGGATGCTGTCCTTCAGAGATAAGCACAAACATTAAGAAATTCTGCATTCAAATGTCTGTCCAAATTAGAAATTACACATGAACTAAAAAAAAAAAAAAGAAATCTTAAAAAATATAATAATAACACAAAAGGATTATCAATATAATTTAGTATTGTTTGTGTGCCATATTAAATAGTTAAAGGGGTCCAGTGAGTGGGTTAGGTTGACTGTGATGCTTTCATTTGACTCTCATGTCATGCGTGTTCATTGAAATCGACTGAGGGGATCTGTTTGTGGAGGGAAGAAAACCCCTCAGCTAGGTTCATTTGTGGAGGCTTCATGCTTCCTGTGGAGGTCCAGATATCTCCTGACAGAGAGAAACTGTTTCATAAGGAGTGAAAGAGAAATGCTGTAGATCTGAACAGCCCTGAGTGCATTGTGATTCACTAATCTAGTGAGCATCAATGCATGTTAGTTTTTCACACAGACTTCAGGGACATTTCTAGTGCACTTAATTTTGGAATGAGTTGATTCAGACAGAACTAGAAAATGATTCTGGGTAGCGTTACCTGAGAATATGCCAGTGTGAATGCTATAAACTGAATTTGGTCGCTGACATTGAGAGCTGAAGATGATGAAATTAATAGCTAAAAAACTGAAAGCTAATAGCTGAAGATGCTGTAGTTAGCTAGCTAAAATATTAGCAATGTGCCAGGTTAGCCTAAAAAAACTAAAAAAGCTTAAATTAGCCAAAACAGAAAGTGTGTAAATAGTAGCCTAACTCCAAAACAGCCTAAAAAACGTTTAAAAAGCTCAAATTTGCCAAAATAGCTAGCCGTAGCAGAAATATTAGCTAAACTTCCAAACTGCCTACGAAACTATTTTAAAAAAAGCCAAAATTAGCTGAAACAGCTAGGATGTAGCTGAAATTCCAAAATAGTCTAAAAAGTATTTTTAAATTCCAAAATAGTGCATAAAGCTTGCAGAAATACAATTTTTAAAACTTTAAAACTGCAACTTTTTAACATAATCATAAATAATACAAAGTCAGGAATATTATTCCAGAATAAATCAACTTGAATCTTACATAACTTTCAATATTTTACTCTCCATAAAAATATATTTTGTCAAAATCATACAAGTTGGAAATAAGAGCAAGATAACATCGGGTCATTAATAACAATAAAATAAAATGATCTGCAGGGCCGGATAGAATTACCTGAAGGGCCGGATCCGGCCCCCGGGCCTTGGCTTTGATCCATGTGCTGTAGATGGAAGCTGCTGAGACCTCTTTGATTGTACTCTCAGTAGACAAACATGTTTTTCTGAAGCTCAAGATAATATGAAACGTTCTTATCCCATGGACTGATAAACCTGCTGTTTATGATCCTGTAAATGAACACATGCTTGTGCACGTCATTCAATTGTTCCTTTTTACAGAAAAATCCCATTTCCTTGCTTTGTTTAATTTCTATTTCCACAAGGTTTGACAGTTTTGCTGAAGTTTCTATGTTCCACGTTGACTCCAGTTGTGCTCAGTGTGTCTCTGTTCCCTAATATCTCACACATTTTAAACTTCTGACCACAGATCCCGAATCTTCCAAACGATTATATAATAAAATGCTCACTTAAACCCATTGCATTTTAGATTATGCAAACATCTTAAGGTTGTAACATGTGTTTTATTTTATCGTTCAAAGCTGGTATTTTTTATGACAGCATGGGAAGTGTTTGTGGTTTGTTTCTTCCGAGCTTGATCATGCTGCTGTCAAGCTGCACATGGTGCTCTGCCTCCTCAGCTTCATCAGATGCCTCGCTGCGGGTCACACCAAACAAACTGTCATTTGTTTGAGGAGTCCGTCACTGACCGAGGTTTTCCTGTGATCCGTGCAGGAGAGTCACATGCCTGCGGGATCTGCTGGGCATGCAGCTCAGCAAACCTCAACATCCTGAAAAACATGTGCAAACAAACTTAACGCCATCTATTTAAGATATTAATTTAGTCAAAGTTTCTGTCCATTCTTGGACATATAATGTAGTTGAAGTGGCAGAGGAGACGCGGTGTTGCCAGCGGTTGTATCTGGTGCATTTATTTTCTAAAATCCTAATAATGTTCCTCGTTTACAGATGAAGCATCTCTACGGTGTTTTCTTGCATCGTGTGGTTTGCAGCTTTAGTTGACATCCCAGCATCAAACCGAGCTTCACCTCTCCTGACTTTATTAAAACAAATACCAGTTCAACCTTGAACTTAAAAATGATACTTCAGTTTTGTTTCTGATGCAATTCAACTTTTGGATGAAATCAGCTGTCCTTGACTCCAGAGAGTTGTTGAGAAATGATTGAGTTACATCAGGGATCCTATCACGCAATATGAAAGTACAGTCTGTAATATTCTCCATGACACTTCAGCTACTAAAATATGTCAAATATAGAATTTCTACATCAAATAAAATCATTTGTTTTTTATTGATTTTATTCAGTGATATTTGTTGATTTGTTGGTATTGACAATATTCTATAAAATATTGTAATGAGTACTGTGAAATATCAATCCCCAGAATCCTGTGATGGAGTTGAGCAGATCCTGCTGTCCTCAGGTGAAGGTTGAAACACGGTCCAGCTAACACCACACAGCTTACCAGATGTGAGGGTACGAGGGTTTACAGACAAACCATTCACGACCACCTCCACCACTCTGACTGGAATGATACAGATGATTCTACTGACACCACCACACCGCCGTGAACGTTTGCAGAGGACACCAGACCATGTGACCTGCACCATGCAGCGACGGTCTACCGTCCTGTTCACTGATGAGTGTCGGGTCACTCGGAATAGAAATGATGGTCGTCAGGTTTGCTGGAGAATGTGAGCGACACACTGAGGGCAGCGTGGTCCCATGGTTCACTTGGTGGAGGAGGGGCAACAGCCTGGGGCAGTTCTGTTTGGTTCTTGTAGACGGTCCAGTCCCTGGAGGTTCTTAGACATCATAGAACCATCTTCATCCTCCATTTCCACCAGAACATCCCCAGCTTTCTGTTCATGGATGATAACGCTCCACCACATGGAGCCAGAATCATCACAGCTGGAATTCAGGAAGTAGGAGATCCTCATGCAGTATGACCAGCAATGACCTCTGACCTGAACCCATGGAGCACGTCTAGGACCAGCTGAAGCAGAGACTGCATGATCAGAGTGACCTGCAGAACTGCATGTAGCACTTGTAGAAGAGAGGAACGCCTCAGAACAACATCATGAATCTAGAGAGGAGAATGAGACGTCACTGTCCAGCTGGTATTGCAGTGAATGGTGGAGATGGCCTCTATGGAAATGGTCAGTTTCTGCTTTGAGGGGCTTTCTTTACTATTGTCTTCATTTTTGGGGAAATAAATATCAAACAAAGGAAAGTTGTTTCTTCTCACTTTTTATTAAGGGAACTCTTCTGTATCTCAGACCAAACAGGAAAAGCACTCATGAAAATAACACAAGCCCTGAGTAATGGTGAGCACTGAAATACATTTAATTGTGAAGATTTAAAGGGTACATGTGTGCATGATTCCCTCTTCGGGGCCAGGAACTCCATATATGTTTTGTTTTGTTGTGAGAAAAGTGAAGATAAGATATCAGCTTCCATGGAATCAAGTTTTGTTGTACTTTGACCTGCATCTTTAAATGTAAATCAATTGTACTTTTTCTCCAGATCAACCTGTACAAATGAGTTCAGGTTGAACCCCGAAGCTCCCCTGGATGAAAAGACTGTGCAGCATCGTCCCATTCACCATGGTCATACGTTTGAAAGCTCAAATGATGTCTCCCTGTTACTTCACTGTTAATACTTCCCTCTGTCAGCATTTTCTGAATCCCAACACACAAACATGTCTGCACATGCACACACAGACACAAAATCTTGCACAAACTGTGTTGAAACAATGAGAACATTGCCCAGTCTGCAGCTCATTTCATCTAGAAACATCAGGACGTTGTTGCATTATCACAGGAAAGGTTCCTGCCAAAGTTCACAGACGCTCTTATCATTGGGAAACCAGAGCCAGCTGTTGAATAATGAAGTCTGCTTCTAAGACCAGTTTCCAGGAGGAGAAACAACACTGACGTGGTTGTTTCTGGGGCGGCATGGTGGAGTAGTGGGTAGCACCGTCTTCTCAAAGTGAGATTGTAACATAGGCCGACAGGAGACAGAATTGTCTAGGAGTGTGTTTGTGTGTTACTGTTCATCCTGCAGTAGCTGGGATAGGCACCAGCAACCCCATCACACTGACTCAGATGAAGCAGCAATGATGGATATGTGTGCTGCTGGGATATTGTTGTCGCGTGCTCTGGTCAAGTCTGTCAGTGTTAAAGAAAACAATCAAAATTTCAATGACACACTCCAGTGAAAATTGTTCTTATTTTTTTAGCACGTTCTCGAGGACATATGTAAAGAAAATTTAAATTAAAACTGCATTTCTGAGTGTTTCTTTATTCAAATTGTTGAATCTTTTTCTTTTTGTCTTCTCCTATTTGTGACGTAGAAAATACTGTAGAAGCTCCCTGCTCTGCTCCATTCTGATCATCCACTGACGGACAAATAGATCCATGAACGTCTTTGTTTTCCTGCTCTGAGCTGGAATCTGGATCAGAACTGTACGGCCGGGTAGTTCTGACATTGCTCAACATTTCGTTGCACCGACAGTGTTCGAAGTGTGAGGGCTGTAAGCTAGCAGGAGAAAATGTAAACAAAAAGCTCTCAGTTATGGATGAGGGGGCTATGTATGTATGGAGTGAATAAATGGAATATATTGATCACAGAAATTAAAAACGTCACAATGTCAAGCTTTAAAAACGACATTAAAAATCATATAAATCAATGAGCATAAATCTATCTAGAACAAATAAAAACGACTCATCCCAGCGGGATGGGAGTCATGTTGCACTGGTTTATGTTTGTAATTGTTCATTTTTGTTCTTCTTTCCTAATTTTTTATCTTTCTTATTGTTTGATTTATCGATTTGTTAAAAGTGGCAGACAAAATATAATTTTTATACGTTTTTCTTCTTTCTGTCCCGTTTTCCTTTTTTCTTTTTTGTTTCCATCATGTTTGAGTTTATAAGTCAATGTTGTATCGTATGTTTTTCCTTTTAATGAATAAAAATCTTTTGAATTATCAAAAAATGTTGCTCTGTGCCTGCAGTCCCGCCCACAAATAAGAGGTGAATGTATGATAAACTCCTGCCGCTCTGCAGAAACTACGTCCTAGAAAACAACTCAGATTGTTTTTTATTTATTTTGTCTAAAAACAGGATAAAAATAATATGAAAAATAATGAAATTTCCACTGGAAACACTTTGAAAATAGATCAAAAGATGAATGGAGTGGGACTTTAAAGACAGAAAGAGAAGAAAAAAGTCAAATCCTTTGAAGAACTTTGTATCTTGTATACTGATGAGACTTTTTTAAGTTTTAGATGCAGAAATCCAACTTTAACCTTTGACACCATTTTATAAAGTGCAATGGCTTGCACAAAATGTGAAGCTGCAGATGCAAGATCAGATTTCAGCAATGTCTGATCATTTTGTATCAATGATTCAGCAACTGTCTTTAACCAGTGCTTAGGTCTCTATAAAGATGATATAAAATCTTTTAGGTCGCAGGTCTTAAACCAGAGGTCTGCAACCTTCAGCTCTGAAACAGACATTCGGGTTCATTTCTCACTGACTACGACCCACAAGGAGCCACAAAGTCTTTCTTCATCCTATAAGAAAATAAGATAATGATTTCTATTTGTGCTATTCTTATTATTATGATAAACGGGAGTGAACTATTGTTCATTTTGCATGAATAAAACACAAACTTTAAAAGAAAATGGTCTTTTTCTTAAAAAACACGGGAGTTCCTTTCAAAATAAAAGACACCCTGTCACATGAGATCAACAATGTCAGCTGCGATTTGTTAATTTCACTGTTGTTGGGGCATCAAAAGTCAATTTAACAAACCAAAAGGAAATCTGAGCTACTTAGTGAAGTGCTTATTGGCGGTCATTGATTTTCTGTAGTACAGGATGTGCAAAATGTGTTAAAATGTTGTATACAGACTGTCCTTCAACTGTTTGTAAATGAGTTAAAGTTTGAGTCAGTTTACTTTAACTACTTTATCCCTTCTTACTTTATAGGGCCTACTTACATTTTAACATTTAGAACCATTTGTATTTTTCTTTAATAAAAGAGCCACAGGTTGCAGACCCCTGTCTCTCTGCAAACATGACCTGGTTGTAAACTAAACAACCTTCAGCTTAAAAAAGGCTCCGATTGATTTATTCTGATGGATTTTTAGAAGTATCTTTAAAAATAAGGTTAACCACACCATCAATAAAGAACAAGTCAGTAAAACACCATCAGAAAATACCTGATCGATGTCATTTCATTTTGGGTTTAATTACTGTATCAACTGAAAAACGGACTGCTGACATCTGGGGCCCAACAACAGTATCGCTGGATTGGCTCCAGCAACCCGAAAGGGGTACAGTGGGTTCGATGGATGGATGGATGGATGGATGGATGGATGGATGGATGGATGATGGATGGATGGATGGATGGATGCATGGATGGATGGATGGATGGATGGATGGATGCTGGTGTCATTCATTCTTTTCCAGAGAAAAAGTTTATATGTAGGAAGAATGTGATGTGATGTCTTGATTAATGTGAAGTCATCTTTATCTGATGCAGAGAAGTTTGAGTAAATCTGATGGACTTTCATGGAAATCAGTTTTAATGTTCTAATCAGTGGGAGGAGCCTCCTAAATATGTTGAGACATAAGTTACTAAACTGATCAGTTTTAACACATTCATCAAAAAACATGAAAGATATTTGACTGTTTTAAAAACTTTTATTAAATGATTTTCAGAAGTTCTGAAATTATTTAATTTGTTTTCAAGTTAAAATTCGGATATTCTGTCTTTGATTCTCTGCTTTATAAAACAGACCAGATTGAGAGTAATTACATGTGACACACATTCATATTTAAATCTGATTATAAAGTTCCTAAAGAGCATGGAAACATTGGAACTTCCCATAGCAGAACTTCTACAAATAAATAGATATTCCATTTCTGCCACTCCTGATTCACAAAGATTTCAGCGGGAATGTATTGTCACATAATGTCCACGCCGAACTGGGTCTTTTGTGACTTGAACAGCTCGCTGAGTTCCTCCATGTACAGCTGATGGAGGGCGTCCAGTTCCTCAGGCGTGGGCTTCTGTTTTTTCTCCACCTTGATTGGCCGGCCAACTGCGGAGAAGGGCAGAACTCTGAGTCCAAACGCTTCACGATCGGCTGCACTGATGAGTGAGACAGCGTTGCAGTGTGTGTTGGTTTCTGGTCAACTCTTTATAAGGCTACTACTTACAAAATAAACACCTTTGTTGGCTTTAAGCCTTGGTCACATGGACCCATGCGGAGGTCAGGGTCACGCCTGCTTCCCCCTTGCTTACCCACATGCAGCGTTTACACCGGAGTGTGATGCACGTTCAAGAACCGAAGGGGTTCACACTGGACTGTTGCTCCTGGACACCAGAGGTTTGTGTGAAATGTTGAAACATATGAAAGACTTGGTGTGATAGAATTCCAGTCGGAATCAAACCACAATTATGATTCTCCTTCATGATCACTTTTCAAACAGATTACACTTCCGTGAATTAAAAGGAACGCTATCCATACATCACAACTAAATCTGAGCCTCTGGTTGGTCAAATTTAATCAAAGATCTGAGTTTTGTTCCTAGAGCCAAAAAAACACTCTCAAAAATGTATAATGTGAACACCAGCAGCCCAAAACACGTTTAAATAGACGTTTCAATGGAAATGTTGCTTTAACGCACGTCACTGAGGGCTCTGTGAACGTAGCTTCACGTGTCTATAAGTGTTTAAAACTGTAGAGAAACCTTTTCTCTTCAGGCTCTGAGCGCTCTACGGTCTTGATATTTCCTGATTCTTCCTAACAGGGATGTCAAAATCAATCACGCCAGCGGACAAAATCAAAACACACCTGAGGTCGCGGGACGAACAGGATGAACATTTATTGAACACTCTAAAACTTTTAAAACTTGAAAACCATAACTTTTTAACATAATTATGCATCAAAACGGGCAAGAAAATAATTCCAGAATAAATCAACGTAAACATTAACAGGGCAGCTGTGGCGCAGCAGTCGGGCGGTCAACTCCTGACCGGAAGATTGCTGGTTCAATTTCCGCCACCACCAGTGTGTGAATGGGTTTGTGACTGTGAAACGCTTTCGGCCTTTGAATGAAAGTGAAAAGCGCTTCGACAATTACCACATTAACATGAACTTTACAACCGTTAACACGATCCTATTTCAGCTCAAGCTAACAGTTTTGGCTAATTTTGGCTTTTTTCCATTTTTTTGGCTATTTTGGAGTTAAGCTAATATTTCAGCAACATGCTAGCCATTTTGGCTAATTTAGGCTTTTAAAAAATTTTTTAATCTGTTTTGGAGTTTGGTGATTTTTTTTTCAGCTACATGCTAGCTGTTTCAGCTAACCTAATATTTTTTCTTTCATTTTTTAGGCAAATTTGACATTCAGCTAATATTTTAGCTGGCTATCACCTTCAGTGAATTCAGCCATCAGCTTCAGTGATTTTTTAGCTATCAATTTTAGCGTCTTAAGCTATCAGCTTAAGCATCTTCAGCGGCCAAATTCATCTTCCGGCATTCACAAGATAATACTTTATAATAGCTATATATCTAGTTCATATTTATGTTAAAAAGTTACAGTTTTAATGTTTTAAAAATGTAGTTTTAGAGTGTTCATCCCGCGACCTACGATGTGTTTTGGATTTTGGGCCCTTGTGTGATTGAGTTCGACCCCCCTGACCTACTGGATGGAACTCAGCGTCTAATGAACACCTGAGGCATCACCAGTTAACACAAAATCTTTAACACACTATAACTTTTCAATCGTTAACATGTTAATCCAAGTAGATAATGGACGACAAAAGCAGTTCAATGAGCCGCTTTTCTCCTTCAGAATCTATTGGAAATATCATGTTAACAATTGAAAAGTTACAGGAAATCAGAGAACATAAACACTGGAGCTCCAGTGTTAAAGGGTTCAATATTTTACTCACCATAAACATATGTTTTGTCAAAATTTTATAGGTTAGAAATAAGCGCAAGATAACATCGGGCCATTAATGACAATAAAATAAAATGATCTGGAGGGCCGGATCTGGCCCTCGGGCCTTGGCTTTCACGCATGTGCTCTACACTTTTGCCCATTTTGGACCCGCAGTCAGTCCGGATCCACCCATGAGGTCCGATGTGACCAAAGCTTTTTGCTCTGAGACCCTTCTCATGGTTTGAACGGCCGACCTCCCTACATACCCACTGTCGTGATCGGTCGTCTGTACGGGATGAGACCAAAGGAGTACTGGAAAATGCCACGTGCATGGAACAGTGGCAGGGAGATACCCATGATCCTTTGCAGGTGATCCTGTATCCATCGGAGCCAGGTTCCCCGCGGGTTTTCAACTTGATCAAAGACTTCATTCTCTCCGAAGGAGAAGACAGGTACCAGATGAGCTCTAGAAGAAGTCAAATAAAAAAGATCATAAATGAGAATGGATTTCTCTGAAATGATTGTGTAATGAGAAACTTTCTCTATGCTCAAATTTGCCACGAATAGTTGAGATAAATCCATTTGTTGAGAGGCCAAGCTGACGGTCTGAGAAGCTTGATGTGAAATGAATGACAGTGTTGTTTCAGCAAACAGAACAACTTCTGAGAATTAGAAAGAGCAGACACAGTCATCGCCCTCGGGCTGCGTCCTCTTACCCATACTCCATGGCCATTTTGATGAAGCCTTTCTTATTAGCTAAAAGCACGTTGAATGTCCCAGGATGAGCATCAAGAGCTTCTGGAGCTCCTCCGACCGCAATGACGACAGCATTTCCACCACGCTTTTGGCGAAGAGGATAACTCGCACTGTCTTTGTCTGAAGGAATCAGACCTGCAAAATTAAAACCAGAGTATATATTTTACAAAACTGCAGGGAAGAACCCCCTCCTCCTTCACTTACAGTGTAGTTTAGATCTCACAGGTGACAGATGCAGCAGCAGTTACGTTTGTAATAAATTACACTTCAGTTAGTCTGAAGAAAACAAGTCTGTCAGTGTAAAAGGGCGACAAAGAAAAGACAAAAACTTAAAAACTTCATGTTTTTTTCCTGTTTCAGAAGCTTAAACCTCTCACCGTTCTATAAAATGAAATTGTTGAAGCCACATTCACACCACCCTCAACAACGAGCACTCAACCACATCCAACAGAACTCTATGTAAACAGGTTTAGGGCTTCTGTGTTAAAAGGTGAGTTCACACATTGCAGCACAGGTTCCTACGATCATTCGAGATCTTTACATACACAACATGCAGCCTGAACGCGTGTTGAAACTAAACCAGTTAAACTTTGACCAATCAGAGACTCAGATTTGATCATGATGACATATGGATGCAGGTCCCTCTAAATCACAGAAGTGCCAATTGTTTCCAAAGGAATCATGAATGATTGTGGTTTGCGTCCATCCAGAAGTCTATGACTCCAAGTCTTTCATATATGAGAATAGAGCTGTGAAAGCAGAGTTGAACTGCTTTGACATTTCACACCAAGCCTCTTCCTGCTGTAGGTGGCAGACATCCACTAATAAACAAGAAAAAGAAATAAAAGCCCCTCCCTGCTTGTCCAGTGTGAACACCATGAGATTAACGTTTGTTAAATGTTGAATAACTGGTGTGAACTTAACAAAAAGTGAAGCTGCAATGCAGGAACGCATTTTGTAATGTCTAAAGTTAGTGAAGCTTGCATAGCATCATGAAAGCATTTTTTGATTCATTTCTTAGTTATGTAATTGTTTTTGAAGAGAAAAGTCTATGACATTATTTTGCACTAACACCAGCTCCAATCTCTGAAACCAAGAATGCAGAATGGTCTAGATCAGGGGGCTCAAACTGGCGGCCCGCGGGCCATTTACGGCCCCCAGGTCAATATTTTGCAGCAACATCTCCTGCATGTCCTCGCTTCTTTGATGATAGTTTTGTGATGTTCCGGCTTTATGCTTGAAGCTTTATGCATCAGAGCGTTCCACACCTCCACACATGACGTAGTCTCTGAAGAAAGGAGCTCTGAACCACAGGGGCAGCATGAGCAGGTAGGTGGTGAGGCCCGGAAACAGCTTCCTGAAGCCTGTGGCGTAGGTGCAGAAGTTGGTGAAGGCTCCCGCCACCAGCACGCCGTGCGGGTGAAAGCCCAGGATGTAGTTGTGTTTTGGGTCCAAATCAGCTGTCTTCACTAACTAGAAGAAAGAGAGCAGACGGCCGGGTCATCGCAGGTCATCAGTCTTCAGGGAAACCGTTTGATGTTTCAGGACTTTCATGATACAAACAGACAAGAACCCTAACCCTGGTCTCAGTTCACGTCAAAATGGACTGCTGTCTGTCTAGTACCTTATAATCTGCTTATATTGGGGCAGACAAACCCCAGTTCTAACATTAACATTTCTGTCCAAAGGTCTTTTTTGAGATCGTTCAGATTTGATCAGGTTTATATCCTGATGTACATCATTACTGCACAATATGAAAAAAACTATATTGAGATATGAAAAATTCCATATCCCCGGCCCTCCGAGCAAATGAAGTAATCAATAGTCGTGCTTTCCGTCTGCATGCGGTCAGCTGCCGTCCAGACACGTGCCTTAATGCTGCAGTTTCAACACGGCTTGACCCCGTTCTGATGGACGGACACTGAACCACAGCCGTCTGCATTTACTCCTGGAGTCACTCACTTCACTGCAACGCTGGCTTTTGATAAAGCAAAGATAGAACCTTGTGACTCAAAAAGTTAACAGTAACAGACTTTGTTTATTTCTTTGATCATTACTCATCATGTATGTGAGTTGTTTCATTTCACAAACGGATGAAGCTCAGGGAGACTTTGTTTACCCTGAAGGCTCAGACAAGCTTTCACTCTGTCTGTTCTGTGCCGTCCGTCCTCCATGCTGTCACTTTGTTCATTTGATTTCTCATTTTGAAAGTAGTGACCCTGCTCATGAGATATCTGAAAGTACAAATAAAATACTCTCGTGTTCCTAAACTGAAGTTGCATTTGTACGTCTTCCTTGATTTTCTTCCCTTTTCACAAAGAAAATGTTGTTGTTTTCTTGCAGAGTATTCTGATTAAAGCTCTGCAGCAGCACAGAGGAGCAGTCAGCTCAAAGTCTGAGTTAAACTCTGTTTCGTTTGCCTTTTTTCTCTCCGGTATCAGCCAGTAAATCAATAAGGTGCTGGTCACTGCCCTGCTGATGCAAACGCACAGCAATAAAAGCTGGAGCGTGCTGTTACTTGCACCCAGTCTTTGACCTTTCTTGGAGGATTTGTTTTTTTGGGCCAAGGTTGCTGGTGCCAGAGGGAATTTGGTGTTCCAGCAGAACTCCAGAGCGTGTTCTACCTGCAGCTTTTACAAAGCTGCACGTTTTCAGTCAATGTTGTTTCTTTAGACAGTTAACATAAGTTTTTACATTGAGCGGTATATGGTGAGTTCTGCCCGTTGGGCCGGTCCGACTGGGTCCCTCAGCGGTTTCTGCTCTGATTTGAGACCAGCTCTCACAGAGTTCTGGACTGTGTCTGTTTTGGAGAAAGGACAACTGACCTTTGACCTTAAACACTCAGACACTCAAACTTCACTCTCAGACATGATACAACATATTACTAATAATGTGTCTCCGTGACTATGGAGAACCAAACAAACTGAACATGAGTGTGTTTGCTGTTCATCATGGACTCACAGGGCCTGAACTGAACCGACCTGACTCCTCAAACAGGAAGTCACGTTTCTGCCTTTTGGTTGAGGTCGTTGTCACATCTTCTGATGTTAGTTTGTGTTTTTGGCTTCATCAAATGACTGAACTGGTTGCTGCTACACTTCTGCATAGATTTTGATTTTCTTCAGTCTGTCAGAAGCATCAGAGGTGAATACACCCTCACACTCTCACTAATCAGAGAGACACGGAGAACAAAGAGGGACACATCTGAACTGTGGGACTTAGTGGGATAAAGGTCAAGCTAAATTAGTCATTTGACACGTGCTCAGATCATTGACTACATAAGAGAACTGGACTGAGTGACCCCTCCCCCCTGGAATCCCATAGAGAAATCCTCAGGAATTACTCAGTCAGAATAAACATTCTTGCTCTGATACTTTTTAAACATCTTCTTGATTATCCTCTTTTTTTCAGGATATTTTTGTATCAGTTCAAGATATATATACTGACAAATCAAATGCCTCAATAAAAACAGGTGGTCTAGCCTTGAACGTTCAAACTGTTTAACGGGGTGTGGCCTTCCAACCAGCTCAGTGGTGATTGGCTAGAGTGTTTGTCATAGAAACGTTGACTCAGACAGGATTCAGCTGCTTACTGACGTTGTTTGGTTCCAACATGGCGCTGAAAACATGGCAACAGAAAATACTTGTTTGGTTGGAGTCTGAAGTAAAACATTACCCATGGATGAGGTCCCACTCCCCCAGTTCAGGTCTCATTTCAGGGCTCCGACTTATTATGAAACGTTTTATCTCAAAACATCTCTGACCTCTTCAGGATGAACCTTAACTTCACCCAACAGAGCGCGGATAGGCTCCAGCAGCCCAACCACCCTGAAAGGGATTTAGAGTTTTCATGGATGGATGGATGGATGGATGGATGGATGGATGGATGGATGGATGGATGGATGGATGCATGGGGATGGATGGATGGAACATGGATGGATGGATGGATGGCATGGATGGATGGATGGATGCATGGATGGATGGATGATGGATGGATGGATGGATGGATGGATGGAGTGGATGATGATGGATGGATGCTGGATGGATGGAATGGATGGATGGATGGATGGATGGATATGATGGGGATGGATGGATTTGGATGGATGGATGGGGATGGATGGATGGGATGGATGGATGGATGGATGGATGGATGGATGGATGGATGGATGGATGGATGATGGATGGATGGATGATGGATGGATGGATGGATGCATGGATGGATGCATTGATGGATGGATGGATGGATGGATACATTGATGGATGGATGGATGGATGCATGGATGGATGGATGGATGGATATGGATGGATGGATGGATGGATGGATGGATGATGGATGGATGGATGGATACATTGATGGATGGATGGATGGATACATTGATGGATGGATGGATGGATACATTGATGGATGGATGGATGGATGGATGGATGGATGGATACATTGATGGATTGATGGATGATGGATGGATGGATGCATGGATGGATGGATGGATGGATGGATGGATGGATGGATGGATGGATGGATGGATGGATGGATGGATGGATACATTGATGGATTGATGGATGATGGATGGATGGATGCATGGATGGATGGATGGATGGATGGATGGATGGATACATTGATGGATGGATGGATGGATACATTGATGGATGGATGGATGGATACATTGATGGATGGATGGATGGATGGATGGATGGATGGATACATTGATGGATTGATGGATGATGGATGGATGGATGCATGGATGGATGGATGGATGGATGGATGCATGGATGGATGGATGGATGGATGGATGGATGGAGATGGATGGATGGATGCATGGATGGATGGATGGATGGATCTCCAGGTTCAGATCATGTAGTCATTTTGATCTGATCTCACTTGATCTCCTTCTGAATGATCTTTTTACATTCAAGATTTTCATGTTTGTTAGCTAAAATAAGAACAACATCATCCCTTTGATCCAGAGTCAGCTGTTCCTCTGTTTCATGATGTTTTCCATGAGGCAGACTGTTGTTATGTCAGCTTTTTCTCTAAGTGTACACACACTCACACACCGCAGTGTCTTCATGCATATTTGTTCTGAGACCGTAGGTTAAGGAGGGTGTCGATGATGCTGTGAATCGACGCTGTGGGAAAAGTCATGCCATGGAGGATAATTCGGCTGACTGCCTGTCCTTCTGCCTGCATGCATGGAGTCTTTGTGAACGGCTCCATGTGGCTTCAAGTCAGATGGTGCAGGATGTGATTCACTCTACACTTGATGACTTTAAAGCAGGAAGAAACTCCAGGGAAGAAGACATTTTTTAACTATTACTGCTTAAAAAAAGGATAATAACAATTGTATTTAACTAATAACAGAACTGTGTTAATAAATCCGTGGTGTCAGAACAGTACAGATACATGTCAAAGTCAAGGCCCGGGGGCCGGATCCGGCCCTCCAGGTAATTCTATTTAACTGTTATTAATGACCCGATGTTATCTAGCGCTCATTTCTAACTTGTGTAGTTTTAACAAAATATATTTTTATGGAGAGTAAAATATTGAAAGTTATTTAAGGTTTGAGTGGATGTATGCTGTAATAATATTTATGCCTTTTTATTATCCATAATTATGTTAAAAAGTTACAGTTTTTAGAATAAAAAAATGACATTCTGCTAGTTTTAGGCTATTTTGGAGTTTAGCTAATATTTACATGCTAGCTGTTTTGGCTAACCTAGGTTTTTTTTAAATTTATTTTTTAGGTTAATTTGGTTTTTAACTCACATTTTAGCTAGCTATCAGCTTCAGCGTTTTCAGCTACCAATTTCAGCAGTTTTGGCTATCAGTACTAGCATCTTCAGCAGCTAAATTCAGCTTCCAGCATTCACACTAGCATTATCACAGGTAACTATATATCTAGTTCATGATTATGTTAAAAAGTTACGGTTTTAAGGTTTTAAAAATGTAGTTTTAGAGTGTTGAATAACTGTTTATCTTGTTCGACCTGTGACCTCAGGTGTGTTTTGGATTTTGGCCCCCTGTATGCTTGACTCCTGTGATAGAACCATCTATTATGGTAAATAGTACAAAATCACGAAGGGCAATTTCAGTTGTATGATGTGGATCTTCTTTGGTTTTTTTCTTTTATGTAAAATTTAGTCAGTTAGTTAGTAATGTAAAGATAAATTTAAAACATCCAGTACTTCTTTAATATTTAAAATAAGATTCAGTTTTGTTTGTCTACATTTCCAGCTCCTTTACTGTCATGTGCATATACATTCACACATTGCTTTGCTGCTTTCATGTTATTGAACTCGTGTTTTTGTTGCTCAGTCTTATCAGCACAGTCCAAGGTCTGGCCGCGGGACACACCGTTTATCCACAGATCTAGGAGGCTTGCTCAGAGAAAGTATTACTTTTTGTAAAAAACGATAGAGTTATTTCTTCAAATATAAAATTTAAAGTGAGACAGAAGCAACTAAATATGGATTGATTGTTGAGGCACTACCTGCTAATGTCCAGAAGAGGGACACAGACACAAACGGGTTCCTTTATCTGATTCTGGAGCTAACCTTTCCAAACAAACCTCTCTTCATCTTCAGGGTGAAATGGATTTTTCTGTCATGCTGTTGAGATGCCAGCTCCTGGCTGAGATGCTACAGTGGAAACTTTTGTGCTGCAGATTTCATGTCTTTGAACTCTGAAGTGTCTCTTGTCTGCAGCAGCACGTGGCGAGATCACTGAATGTCTCTGGGCTTTGGTCTTTTATTGAAGATTCTGGCTTTTATTTTTGAGTCCTAATGAGGTTCTGTCAACCTGTGGCGTCACCTGCGACGCTTGAACACTAAATCTTTAACATACTCTTCTTTTATAACCGTTAACACGATCAACATAATTCAAGTAAATTGTGAAGGAGAAAAGCGGCATGAGCCGCTTTTCTCCTTCACAATTTACTTGAATTATGTTGGTTGTTCTGTCAATTAAAAAAATTACAGTAAATCAAAGAACATAAACACTCATAGCAGTAGCTCAGGCTAAACTGGTGTTGTCTGACATAAACATGTTCCTTCAACCGTCTTGTTTGCCATCATCCTGGACCTTTCATCTTTTCAAGATGACGCATGTCACCCGGAGAAGCCGAGCAAATATTTTCAGTCAGAGTACGGCGATCAATCTCAGCCAGGCTGATGTTTAACATTTGACAGAAAAACAAAAAAAGAAATGTTTTTTCCTGAATGTAAATCCGTCCCAGTTCATTTCTTTGCCTCTGTTCATAATCAGCTGTCAGCGAGTGGAATCCACACCTGTCTCACTATAGTTTTCAGCATACTGAGAATTCAGGACAAATAAAAGTAAGTTTCGTTCTTTGATGGAGCTCATGTGCTGCCCAGAACAAGATAAAGTTTCTTTGATTGTGAGAGGCTGGAGATGAGAAACTCGATCAAATGAATTCACTGTGACGTCAGACAAAACGGCGACAGGGCCGATAAAGTGAATAGTTACATCTGGTGTTTGGGTTTAGTAAAGCTGACAGCTGAACACTGTTTAAATCAACTTGACATAAATAATAAAAGCTAACCTTATCAATTTCAACAGAAAAATGTAAAATATTTATTTTATGACTGTCCTGCTGAACTGTATTTTTATTTCCTGTTTTAGATCATTCAAAAATCTAAATACAAATTTTAATAGTCTTTTAATATTTGAGGTTTTATTGAAAATATTGACCTTTCATTAGAGTAGATATTATTCTAACGGGTTCTATTTTGGCTGATGTTATCTGCACGTATTTTAAGTGCCTTTATTTTCCTGCAGATCAGACACAGTTATGATCTAAACCAAAGAGGAGTGATGTTAGAACCACAGCTGAGCTAGCAGCAGCTCACTGACCGCAGGAGAAAACATCTGACTTTAACGTTAGACACGCTGGAATTGTCCGACTTTTGTTCTGTTTGCAATGATTATGTGAGATTTAGGAAACTTTTAACTGGTGAGAAAAGATGCTCTGCAGCTCTACGTCTCATAGTCTATTGATGATGTTCCATGTTTAGCTGGCTAATCAGCATCTCTCATAGACGTGAAGGATTCCTATAAGTTACTTTTTAGGACATAACAATGAAACAGCTTCTGAATCTCTGTCTCTCACCTTGACGGGGAAGTAATCCCTCATGTGGTTCCAAAGTCTGAGGCCACATAAGAAGGGCACTCTGCGGCCTCCGCGCGCAGGAGTGTCGAAGTCAATGTACCACCAGGTGGCGTACAGCACACTGACCAGCCAGAAGCGAGTGAAGAGCAGGTAGAAGAACAGGAAGATGCAGAGTGGTGCTGAGGAGAGACATGCAGACATTCACGTCAATGTAACCCTCACAACAGAAATGGATATCTCTGGTCTATTATAGTTGATGTGTATACATATATATATATTCGTTTTTTTCACCTGTTATTTACATCTGTTTTTTTTATTCATTTGTTTTTGATCTTTTTTACTCCTTTTACATTTTGAACTCCAGTGTTTTCCTCAGAGGGATCCTCCACATCACTGATTGGCCTTTCTCAGTAAACTGGGTCGCCACAGTGGGACCTCCCGGGTCTGGCTCTTTGCTAGGATCTGGGGGGTCCTGTGGTGGTGTACTATGTGAACTTGATTAGGGGCTCACAGGTGTGGACAGGTCCCTAAAATATTGTTTCCTCACTGCAGTACAAAGCCATTTTCCAGCTTTTTAGTAATTGTTTATTATTACTGTTCTTCCCCATCATGGTGTGGCAATATGTCGATGTGTGTTTGTGTGCGTATATGGAGGGGTGGGGGTGGGGTTATCGTCTTTTGTTTTTAAAATTTTATTATTTTTCATGTAAAGCACTTTGAGTGAAAAGTTCTTTACAATGAAAAGTTCTTTACAAATAAAGTTTGATTTGATTTAATGTGTTGGAATATTTGACATCCGTTCTAAAAATCGAATAAACGTAGAATCTTTATAGGTTTGATTCCTGGACCTCTGTGGTTCAGGATGTATAACATTTTCCCTCTGGAATAGATCACCAACACTACATTCAGTTAGCTCTGTAACACCTCGTGCAAAATCTTTAACATACTGAAACTTTTCAACCGGTAATCCTACACAATCTACTGGAATTATCATCTTAACAATTAAGAGAAACGGCCTTAAATGAAAGAATATAAACAGTGGAGCTCTGGTGTTAATTAGATTAATAATTCAGTTCTATCTTTTTTTGAAGATGATTGTAAATGAGGCGGCTGACATGAAAAGGTCATTCCACCACTGATCCTTTGCCATGTTGTTCAGGAACCACTAGATGTCGCTCACTGGCAGAGAATCGTACAGGCGCGGTGCAGCGTTCAGGTGCACAGACGCTGTAGAGCAGGGGTGGGCAAACTTTTTGATTTGTGGGCCAGAAAGGGTTCTAAAATTTGGCATAAGGGCCGGACAAGGAGCAGATGGAAGGAGTGATTTGGTAATCAACCTCATAAACTAAAACGATAATATGGAATTTAGATAAAAACAAGCTTTAATTTAGATTAAAATTCACATATATTCATTTAAAAACAGAAAATTTGGGAATTTTAATTTCTAAATTTTGATTTTTGTTCTCTTTTGGGTTGATGTTCTTCAGAGGAAAATGCGAACTTAAAGAAATCCAAAAAATCACCTTCTGACTCAGAAAACACACACCAGAGAAACAACACCATTCATGAGAAGAAACCAGAAATACAATGGAAATAAACCAATAATTAGGATTTTGATTAAATGTATTTTAATTTGGAGGGCCAGATTAAGTAGCATAAGGGGCCGCATGTGGCCCCCCGGCCGTAGTTTGCCCACCCCTGCTGTAGAGGTTAATGCTTTGAAGCTGAAGCGCTTTGAAAACAGAGCAAAGACCTAAAGAGACCAACAACATGAGGTTTTTTTGTTTGATCGAAAAGAGGCCAGCATCTGCATTTTGGATCGTCTGCAGAGGCTTGAAGCCGCGATAAAACTGTTATCAAGCCAAGAAATGACAGCACCTGCACAAGAGCGGCATCAGCCATGAGATAAGAGCTGATCTTTTGATTGATGTCCAAAGAAAATCTGCTGCACACAAGAAAAAAGGCAGAAATGCTTCCTTTGAAGCTCAGACAGGGACGACTCCCAAATTCTTCATCAACTGTTTGGAGATTAAATTGAAAATCTCAGGGTGAAGGTGGAGTCGGGCTGAACTTATGGACTGACAGGAGAAACCAGAACTTCTGAAGATCCTTCACTTTCTTCTGCAACAGGAGCGTCAAACTCAACCAGCACAAGGAGCCAAAATCCAAAACAAACCTGAGGTCATGGGCCGAACAGGATAAATATTTATTGAACTCTAAAACTACATTTTTAAAACTTTAAACTGTAACTTTTTAATATAATTATGAACTAGATATATAGCATTACCTGCAATAATGCTAGTGTGAATGCTGTAAAATGAATTTGACCGCTGAAGATGCTGAAATTGATTGCGAAAAATGCTAAAGCTGATGGCTAAAATATTAGCTAAATGCCAAGTTAGCCTGAAACACGTAGGTTAGCCAAAACAGCTAGCATGTAGCTGAAAAAAAATAGCTAAACTTCAGAATAGCCTAAAAAGCTTAAAACAGCTAGCATGTAAGTATTAGCCTAACTCCAAAACAGCCTAAAAAACTTTAAAAATCCCAAACTAGCCAAAAAAGCTAGCATGTAGCTAAAATATTAGCTAAACTCCAAAACAGCCACAGAGCAGCTAGACTTCGGATGCTGACAAAATTCCTTCAGTTCAATAACGACTGACAGAAGTCTTTGTGGAAACAGAAAGGATAGAGTGATATGAACTGCAGAGCATGTTTTTTACATGAAGCTGCTGCTAGCTTCAGTACTGAAAACAGAAGATACGATCAAACGCCTGTCTGCTTTGTCAAGCTAGGCATTATTTACTTTTCCTGATGCAATCGGACTCTGCGCGGACTCAAACCTGTGACATGCTGGGCCCAAAGCCTTCAGGACTGTTTCAGTTAATGATTCCCCAGAGACACCTCTCAATGCTTTAGGCTGCAGCTGACAAAGATGAGCAGTGATGGTTACTACCGTCTGCTAAAGGTTCTCTGAAGAACGTCTAAAAAGCCGCGCTGACTCAGCTGTTTTCTGGGGATGGAGGACATACTGTGTACGAATGAAATTAAGCTCTAAATTATGTTTCTGAGGATTCATTTATTGAGATGGTCATGAATCAGGAGCAAACGAATAAATGCAGTTTGAAAAAAATTGCATTTGTGACTGGGCGGGGCCACAAGCTCCATGCTCCGCCCCATCCTTCTTCATCCACTTACAGACAACTAGATCCATGAACGTCTTTGTTCTCCTCGTTTGAATTGGATTGAAATTGTATGGCTGAATAGAAACGATATTGCTGCCATTTTTACTGCACCGGTATTGTTAGGTTGAGGTTGTGAGGGGCTGTAAGCTAGCTATAGAGCATGTGAACAGAGAGCTCTCAGCAGCTGGGAGGGGAAGTGCGTTCCGCCCACAACTCAGAGGTGAATTTAAACTATGTCCTAGAAAAAGACAGGTTATTGGAGCGGGTCTTTAAGATCTCGTTAGAGTTGAGCTTTGTCGTTTTTTTTCATAAAGTTCATGATTGAATGTTCAGATGAAAGTTCTACGTAAATGTTAAAACTGAAGATTTGTTCAGTGTAGAGCAATATTTTTGTAAAGAAATCACTTGTATATCTGCAGATTGTATGTGGACTCTGCAGATGAAAAGTAACAACACCAGTTGACTCCAGTCAAGGTACCTCATGCAGGCGTGGGTCCTTGGGAAAGGTGCTTGACCCCAACACGCATAACATCTCCTGTGACATTTCTGAAGGTTTTTTTTCTGGATTGTTCCCTATCCAGGATTGGTTTAGGAGTAACACAGCTGGGGAAGAGAAGACGCTAAACTGGCATGAAGTGACAGAAGTGCTGGAGCTCAACCAATGCAACCGTTTCTCCAAGTAGTGAAAAACCCTTCCTGGATGGTGCTGGCAGCTTGATATTCACAGTTTTCCAGCACATCCTTCAGCTGAACAGACACGTCTCAGCATGAGCTCAAAAGGATCATTCCAGCTGGACTCCCGGGGTGTGTCGCTCCACTCCCGCTCAACCCCCAACACTCACCCAGACCAAGGAAGGAGAAGACCCACTGCAGGACCACGGCGGTCTGCACCCTCCTCTGCAGGGGCACGTCCAAAGGCGCAAAATCAATCTTCATCTTTGTTTATGAGGAGAACACAGACACTTTGAAGCTCTGCAGCACCAGTCCAAAAGAACGGCAAAGGAAGTGAGTCCAAAGTTCTTCCTCCTCACCTCTCTAACATCACCTTTCATGAACAATCTTATCAGTGCATGGGTTGATTTCTCAGTCCATATCTGCCTCAGGAGACTTTTGACCTGCAGGAAAGCAGCTGCTCACCAGTGCGAGGGGGGCGGGGGGCTTCATGGCGCTCTGAGCTTCACCAAAGACACTGATAATTGTTGCTGAGATTTCCCAGCGTTTAACAGTCACTGTCACACAAACTCTGCTGTACTCTTGCACACATACTATTGAACTTTTACACTAAGGGTCCTCACTCTTTTTTGGCATACAGACTACTTTATATATATGCACACAATATGAACATTATAATACACTGAAAAGCTCCAAAAAGTTGATTTAGCATACTGACCCTGTAACAGGTTCTTGCTAATGCTAACGTGTATTCAAAATACTTTTTCTGTAATTCAAGGTACTCATGTTGGCCAATCAGAGGCCTGAATAAAAGTAGGCGGTCTCACGTCCAGCATTTGAAACAACCGATTGACAGATTTCAAGTGGTAGGGGTGTGGATTCCAACACGCTCACTTCTGACTGGTGAGAATGGTTTCTGTAGAAATGTTGACTCAGCAGACCGGTTCCGACCAATCACTGCATACTCATGCTCTCTGGCTCCAACATGGCTGCTTCTGTATAGTAAAAAAAAGGAATTGAATTGAACAGACTTTGGGTGGGACTAATTCCTGAGTTTCAATGAATACATCAACATTCCTTTACAGAAAGACTTGGTACTTCTAAGAGTCCTACCTCTGAAAATATGAAGTATTTTTACTGTATAGTTTTTGCAAAAAGCACATCTAAAATAGCATAATAACTCATTTTTACAGCAGTTTAGTAGATTTTGGCTGAGACTACTTCAGGATCCTCAAACTAGTACATCACCATTCCTGAACTACGGTGGCCGGGAAGTGCAAAACAATAATACATTTACCCAAACACTTTTACAAGTTTATCAAAACACTTTTACAAATATGAAAAAACACATTAACATTTTGACCGAAACACATTTACAAGTCTGCCGATAGTCTGTATATTTGATGGACAAATCAACCCCCCACCTCACCCCACCCCCCCCACGTTCCTGAATGCAATTCATTTCCTATGATGTCCTGTAAATAATATAACGTCTATGAGGTTGACTCCAGACATGACCCGGAAGTAAGGGTGCAGAGGTGAGTTGAGTGAGGAAAAGGCCACAGAAACAATAGTTTTGGAATCGATATAGCCGACAGAATAACAAGCGAAGATGTTTTGCCCGTTTTGTGGAGTTTATTACCTGGTTTTAGGAAGATTTTGTGGTGATTGTGGACATAATTTGGTTTTCTGGCAAATTTGTAGGGACAAGAAGTCTGCTACTCTGTTGTCGTTTTTTAACCCCATAAACCCAGCTCTGTCCCCGCACCGGAGTCTGCCCACGTTGATCTGTGTGCGTGCGTGTCTGATTGGTGTGTGCCTGTGGTCGCACACACACATGCGACGGCCCGCGCCGTGCAGTGGATCGTTTCGGCGTCTCCTCTATCTTGTGCGCGAGCCGCGAGCGCTCCGCGTCAATTCTAGCAGGAAGTTGCACCAAGATACATGAGAAAATCCTGTTTATCTTCAAAATCTAACCAATATTCACAATAAACCACTGCGATTGACAAATGTGATAAACAAACAGTAGACACGGAAATAAACACACAATCACAACGCGTGCGAGCACAGGCACAAACATGCACACTTTTTTTGACAGACATGCACGCACGCAACGAGTCAACGATGGCAGATTCGGAGCGGGCTGCTGGGTTTTGGGCAGAAATCAGTTCTTCTTAGCAGAGACATGGGATAATAATTTTAGTTTTATTAATTTATCCACGCTCACACCTGCGAGCGCGTGCGCACAAACAATGCGAACCCGGCGTAAACCAGCCAAGACAGGACTACTGTAAACACATCGCTCAATATGGCCATCATCAAGCTAAAAAAATGTATTGAAATCCCCTCCCACACCGAGCCCCAAGCTTATGAACACATTTATTGGCAGGCGAGGGGCAACAAGGGACAACCAGGAGCATAAAGCGTCTCCTCCTGGTGCGTTCACTGAGCCTGAGAACAAGGAAACATTAGTGGAAGTCCGATCGCCATCCAGCCTAACTAAGTCTGCTACTTTTATATAATAAGGAAATAAACAACGCCAAACCGACCTTAAACCCACCCAAAATATTTCTAACCGCCCAATGCAATTTTTGCCCGCAAATTTAGAACCAAACCCGCCAAATCTGGCAACACTGGCTGTACGACCCCCTCTACGCTGCCTTTTCCTCACTCAATTCAACTCTGCAGCATCACTTCCGGGTCATGTCTAGGGTCAACCTCATAGACATTATATTATTTACAGGACGTAAACAACAGAACATTTATTTTATGATTGTATATTTATTTCAACTTTTTGGGAGGATTTGTTTCATTGGTTTACTAACTTTCTGCATGTTCCTGAACTTAAAAAAGAAAATTTTTTATTTGGTTTGATTATAAAAACTGAATTGCATTGTAAAATAATGAACACAACAATAATACTCAGTAAATTTTTTATACATAAAAACAAGTTCTTAAAATCAACACCAAAATTTTGTGTATTTCGTAAGGAATTGCTTTCTCATGCTTTAAATATGTCAAGACCAAAATTGCTGTGAAAATGTACAATGAAGCAGAAAATATTGGACTTTTAAAAAAATCTCTAGCTTCTTTTTGTCTTAATATTGTTATATTTGTATTTTATATTTTGTATATTATAACATTTTTTTCCTCTTTTTTTTTCTTTTTTTCTCTGCACGCATCTCTCTTGCGTCTGTTTAAAGTGTTTTGATAAAAATTGTAAAAGTCTTTGGGTAAATGTATCATTGTTTTGCACTTCCCGGCCACCGTACTTTACAGACCTTATTACTACTTCAAATAGTACTACTCCTGAAAACATGAAGTGATTTTACTCAATACTTTAAGAAATATACATCTGAAATATCATAAAAGCATTAACACAATTTTCCTGAATTTGGCTATGAATTATTTAGGATCCTCAATTTAGTACATCACAATTCCTTCACAGACCTAATTATTACTTCACAGAGTACTACTATTGAAAATATGAAGTAATTTTACCGTATAGTTTTTGAGTAAACTACATCTAAAATATCATAGAAAGTCTAATCGTCTTTGGAACGTTGTTTTCCAGGAGATCTTAGCCATTTGCCATCTCCCACTGGAACACCTCGTTAAGTGCTCATAAATATTAGAATATTCAGATAAATCTAACTAACCTTCCAGCTGTAACATTGATAGTTTCCTACCTTTTCAGAACAAGTTTTCCTCATGACTCCATCATATAAACAACATTAAGAACTTGAGAAGAGCAAGAGTTTTACATAAAAAACTTTATTTTTGTAATATAAAAATCATTAAACCAAATATAACAAGGTAAAGCAACCACAGTTATCACAAACAAGTAAAACAACAATTAAAAAAAAAAGTTTATTAAATGACAAATTTTACCAAAAATCAGAGAAATCCATATCAAACTAATGAATAAAATCTGTCCTTTTGCTGAATTTATTAAAAGCAGATTGTGTTGAACTGTTAATATTTTTTGTCATTTGAATGATGGAACTGGAACGTTTATTGTTCTCATGTTCACATTCCAGGATTTTTTAGAGAAACAATAGAAATTGGATCAATCTTTAACTTTACTTTCCCTCTTTTAGTGCCTCAGACGTACTAATATTTATGGATAATTAATTCACAAATATTATGAATATTATTTTACTACTTAACAAATGTAGATTTTATTGTTAAATATTCCTGATTTATAAAAAGATTCCAAATATATGATGGCTCATTAAAAACCCTGAAATCCTCAAAAACTGCCCAAATAACCTTTCAACAAATCTCCATTTGGTTGTTGTTTCCTTCTTTTTATGTCTTTATTTTCCTTCTTCCTGCAGTTACCAACATCTTATTTTCTAAAGATTTCTTACAGTATTTTGACCCCAGCTGTTCCTATTGAAACCTAAACCCGTTTGTTTTAGACGTGTTCTCCCTGTTTGAAACAAACTGTTCTGAGACTTTTGAAGACAAACAAATTTTCTTACTTTATTTTTGATTTTGGCTAAATATTGTATTGATAAATGTAAATATACAAATGACATTTGAGCATTTTCATCTGTGGAATTAAAACATATAATGAATCAAATAACTGAGAATTTCATGCCTTTCAAAGACTGAAACATTCATAAATTAGGATTTGAACAGTTGGTGATGCTTTTATTCCCTATTCTTTTAAGTTTGTGATTAATAGAAGGCTCTGTATTTTTTCTTTGTTTTATTTTTTCCTATATTTCATGTTGAACTATAGATTTTTTAGTAATTCAAATGAAGAAACTTTGGAACATCTGGTATTCCCATGTCAGTCTCACACAGGTGTAAAAACCACCTGAGTGAAGCGCTGAAGCTGATTGGCTGAGGCGACCTCTGAAGGGATGACTGTCCCGTTAGTTTCCTCGGACCAGATTTCTTTGTATGATAGAGATGACTGATTCAGTTATAGCAACACCTTAAAGAAAATGAAAAAGAAATCACTGACCTCCACAATAAAACACCTGCCAGCATCAGAATCCGGAGTGGGCGTGCAGGCAGAGGAGGTGGAGAGAGGAGAGGCTGCTCCGGGGTTTTTAGGTGGTGTCCGAGGCTTGGAGAGGTGAGCGGCGTTCCTCTGTCCTTCTGGAGCTGGAGGACACGGTGAGCAGGTAGAGCTGAGTCTGTGAGGCAGCTGAGCGGAGAGATCCAGAGATGGTTGGTTGTTGGTACTCGTGGTTGAAGGATTCTGCAGACAGGAAACAGTTCATGAGCTGAGTACTTGAGGGTGAGGCCAAACTTAAGTTTAACATGAATATCAGAGGCACTGCAGGTCCAATACCCAAAGGTAGACAACCATCTGGCAGCTGAGATGATGAGGGGAGTACCGACTCCTGCTGGAACACTCAGGACCGCTCCAAGCTGCATGCAACCGGGGAGACCTGCCTGGACGGACCATGACAGGAGTTTAGAAATTCAGACAGAGAAACCCAGAGAGCCAACAACTAGATAGAAACACAAGTTACTGGAAAGATGTTTCTAGTATTTTATATCTTGTAGAACTCCATGAATGAAAGTTGACCATTCTTTTTTAACTTTAATTGTATTTGTTGCCTTTTTATTTCCTATCTCTATTTAGTGGAGGAGCACATCACGTTCCTCCACCTTTCATGTGTCTGTGCGTTCACAGGTGCAGAAAGAGTGAGAGGAAGATGTTCTTCACCTTCAAAATAAACGCTGGAGACCATCGCATCACTGGAAAAGTAGAAACACCTTCAGAAGTTTATCGCAGGTTTTGAGGAGAGTCACGAGCAAAACCAGCCAACATTAGTATGAACTAGACCGCAGGATTGTGGATGAAACTGATGAAGTATAAACAGAGATTTAAGGAAAAGAAAATAGAATCTTTATCACAACTGAAGACTGGCTCTGGTGTTTTAGTGGTACTTTCTGAGGAAACTTACTTCACTGGATGTCATTCCAGAGGAGATGCTGATGCAGAGAGGATACTGAAAAGTAAAATACATGTTTTTTAGCATGTTGATACATTATACTCAAGTAACAGGAAGAGAATACTCACCGTCAGCATGAAACACTGCAGCAGCTGCCTGATGAGAAATGAACTGAAAAAGAGAAAGAAAACACTTGAATACAGAGAGCTGACATGCACCTGATAGTTTTGTTATTGCACTATTATATATTCAATGAGCTCTCAGAAGTTTGCACTGACACACCTGTACGTCTCTTCCAGTTCTCCAGACAGGGTCAAGGGTCAAAGATACCATTCTCCTGCTATTGCAGAGAATTCAAATAACACACAAATCAAATGTTTGCCAGTCAGAATAGATAAATAAATAAAGTATTCTGAGATGTGGCTTCATGCTGAACCTCTAAATCTGTTTATGAGGTTCCATGTTGAAGCTTTCAGCCTGAGATCCAGGCTGCTGTTAGACAGTCAAAGAACACACTTGGTCATTGAACAAGACCAGAGCTGCTTTGATTTCTGTAGCATCAACCTAAATATTGTTCTGTAGAGATCATCTCCAAAACCATCAGGAGGAAGTGAGTCCAGAAAGAGTCTCTGTTTCTCTGCTCTAAATGTTATCATCATCATCCACACAACATGACACACCAACCTCTCATTTTTTCTCTATCCTCTAAAGCAGAGTGAGACAGACCATGGACACTCACACAAAGCAGGTAGTGATCAGCTGGACCTGTCTGTCTGCTCCGAGATGGAAACATCAGCATGACCTCTGACCTGAAGGTTTCCTACTGACAAGGCAGAACACAGGACAGGACTCAGATGCAGAGCTTAAGGATTTAATTTCTTGGACCAAGAGAAGAGCTTGTGTTGGCAGGTAAAGGCACATGACAAACAGGCACAGGACAAGGGAAACACAGGCTATAAATACACGAGGAAGGGGAGGCACAGGTGGGAACGATCTGGGATAATTAGGCAGACACAGGTGTGGGGGGCAGACACCGCAGGAAGGGGAAGGTCTGGAACGAGAAGGTAGGTTAGTCTTTTCAAAATAAAACCGGAACCCCACACGAGACAACAGGAAGCTTGACAAGACATGACAGAACCCCCCCCTCAAGGACCGACTCCTGACGGTCCAGGAGCCCCAGACCTAAAGAAATCCGTCAGGAGCGACCTGTCCACAATAAAGCGGTCTGGTATCCACTGTCGTTCCTCCGGCCCGTATCCCTTCCAATCCACCAGAAACTGGCGACCCCTGCCCCGCTTCCGGACAGCCAGGATCTTCTCCACCGTGTACACCGGACCACCCCCCACCATGCGGGGCGGAGGAGGCGGCTCCGTGGGGGGCATCAGGGCACTGTCCACCACCGGCTTCACCTTGCTGACGTGGAATGTGGGATGGACCCGGAGGGACCGGGGCAGCCGAAGACGGACCGCTGCTGGGTTGATGACCTTGGAGACGGGAAATGGACCCACGAACCTTGGAGCCAATTTCCGACTTGGAACGTGCAGGTTGAGGTCCTTGGTCGAGAGCCAGACCTTCTGACCGGGACGGTAGGCTGGAGCGGGACGCCTTCGGCGGTCAGCGGCTGCCTTGACCCTGTCCTGCTGCCGAACCAGAACCTGCCGGGCAGCCTCTCAGATGCGACGGCAGCGGTGCACTAGGGCGTGGACCGATGGGACTGCAACCTCGGGTTCCAAGGCCGCAAACAGGGGTGGCTCGTAACCAAAGACACACTTGAAGGGCGAGATGCCGGTAGCTGAGGTGGGCAGGGTGTTGTGCGCATACTCAACCCAGATCAAGTGCCTGCTCCATGTAGAGGGGTTCTGAGAGACCAAGCACCGGAGGCCGGTTTCCAGCTGTTGATTGAGACGTTCAGTCTGGCCATTGGATTCGGGATGGTAACCCGAGGTCAGGCTGACCGTGGCAACGATGAGCCGGCAGAACTCCTTCCAGAACCGGGACACAAATTGGGGCCCCCGGTCCGACACAATGTCCTTCGGGAAACCATGGTACCTCACGATTTGGTTCATAACGATCTCAGCCGTGGCTTTTGCTGAAGGCAGTCTAGGCAGGGCGATGAACCTGACCATCTTGGAAAACCTGTCCACGACCGTAAGGACTGTGGTGTGACCACGTGAGACAGGAAGGCCGGTGACGAAGTCCATGGAGATGTCCGCCCACGGTCTGGAAGGTACCGGAAGGGGTTGTAGGAGCCCCATGCGACGACTGGTGGAGGACTTGTTCCTGGCACAGACTGAACAGGCGGAAACGTACTCCCGGACCTCCGGCTCCATGCGAGGCCACCAGAACCTCCGCGAGATGGCGTGCATGGTCCGCCTAACTCCCGGATGACAGGAAAGCAGTGAGGTGTGGGCCCAGTGGATCACCCTAGAGCGCAGTGTCGGGGGTACAAATAGGCGATTCCTTGGGCAGCCACTGGGCATTTGCACCCCACTGTTAGCCTGCATTACCTCGGATTCTATCTGCCAAGACACCGCTCCAACCACACAAGTCAGTGGAAGGATAGGTTCGGGTTCTTTGGCAACAGGCGCAGGGTCAAACTGCCGAGACAGGGCATCCGGCTTGACGTTCTTGGACCCCGGCCTGTAAGAGAGAGAAAAAGAAAAACGATCAAAAAAGAGTCGCCATCGGGCCTGGCGAGCGTTCAGCCTCTTGGCCGTCCTGATATACTCAAGGTTTCTATGATCGGTCCAGACAATAAAGGGGTGCTCCGCACCCTCCAGCCAGTGCCGCCACTCCTCCAGAGCCACCTTGACCGCCAACAGCTCCCGGTTGCCGATGTCGTAGTTGCGTTCAGCCTGCGAGAGGCGCCGGGACAGGAACGCACAGGGATGGACCTTCCCATCCAGCTCCGACCGCTGAGATAGAACGGCCCCTAACCCGTCATTGGAGGCGTCTACCTCCACGATGAACTGACGGTGTGGATCGGGCATAGTGAGCAGCGGAGCTGATGTGAAGAGGCGTTTCAGTGTCCGGAAAGCGGTCTCGGCCGCAGGCGTCCACCGGTACTGCTCCCGTGGGGACGTGAGGGCATGGAGGGGTGCGGCAACGGAGCTAAAACCCCGGATAAAGCGTCTGTAAAAGTTTGCAAAGCCTAGGAACTGTTGCAGCTTCTTTCGGCTGTCCGGTGTCGGCCAGTCCCTGACTGCGCTGACCTTGGCTGGATCCATCTTAACCGCCCCTGCTGACACAACAAAACCTAAGAAGGTGACGGTGGACACATGGAACTCGCTCTTTTCGGCTTTGACGTAAAGGTGGTTGTCTAGAAGCCGCTGGAGGACCGCGGAGACATGGGAGACATGTGAGTCCAGGTCCGGGGAGTAGATCAGGATGTCATCCAAGTAAACATACACAAAATGATCCAAGAAGTCCCTGAGGACGTCATTGATCATGGCCTGGAAAACGGCGGGGGCGTTGGTGAGTCCAAAGGGCATGACCAGGTATTCATAGTGGCCTCTAGGGGTGTTGAACCCCGTTTTCCACTCGTCCCCTTCTCTGATCCTGACCAAATGATAGGCGTTACGGAGATCGAGCTTAGTAAACACCTTGGCCCGCTGGAGCTGGTCGAAAACAGAGGACGTGAGCGGCAACAGATATCTGTTTTTGACGGTTATGTTGTTGAGCGCGCTGTAATCTATGCACGGTCGAAGGGACCCATCCTTCTTTCCAACAAAGAAGAACCCGGCACCAGCTGCGGATGAGGATGGACGAATGAGACCCGCTGCCAGGGATTCATCAATGTATTTATTGAGCGCCTGGCGTTCCGCAGCTGAGATGGAATACAGGCGTCCTTTAGGTATGGTGGATCCCGGAACCAGGTCGATGGTGCAGTCGTAGGGGCGATGGGGTGGAAGGCTCAGGGCCCGGGATTTATTGAAGACCTCCGACAGATGATGGTAACATGAAGGTATAGAGCTCAGGTCAGGGGCCTCTGGACCTGGAGCAGGACAAACCGGAACAGGGTTATTGTCTATGATGGTTCGTTTACCTGCAGCACGGGAACTTGTGTGCCCGTCACATCCTGGCCCCCACTCTTGTATCTTCCCGGTCGCCCAGTCCACCCGGGGATTGTGCTCGCACAGCCAAGGAAAGCCCAGAACCAGTTTCCTGGAGGAACTCTCAAATAGGTGGAAAGACGTGATTTCTGTATGGTTTCCTATGGACAGTTTGAGGGGTTCTGAGACATGGGTGATGTTAAAGAGACCCCTCCCATGGAGGCCCCGGGCCTGGATGGGTCTGTCCAGCGGCCGTGGCTTCAGACCTAAGCCGACTGCCAGCTTCCAGTCCATTAGGCTGACATCAGCCCCAGAGTCAATGAGAGCTACGAGAGCTGTGGAGGAGCCGTGGTGGGTCACCATCACTGACGTGAGGCTCCGTGTGCGTCCATCCATAGCGGAGATCTGACTCACCGTTGCTGCCCTTTTCACGGGACAGGAGAAGACGGGGTGACCAAGCTCCCCACAGTAGAAGCACGGACCCTCCTGCAGGCGTCGCTGTCGTTCCTCCGCCGAAAGTCGTGTCCTTCCCACCTGCATGGGCTCTTCACAGCTGTCCGCCGCGACGGAGGGATGTGGGTCAGCCGAGAATCGGCGGGGGTTTCGTCTTTCCGTGGATTCAGCCCTGCGTGAAGACCAGCCTCCTGAAGATCCGCTGCTGCGTCGGGTGACGAGGTCATGGAGTCGGTTTTCCGTGCGGATGGCGAGAGCGATCAGAGAGTCGAGATTCTGAGGTAAGTCCAACGGAACGAGCTGCTCCTGAATGCGCGGAGCCAGCCCTTTCATGAAGACGTCATACAGCGCCACCGAGTTCCGCCCGCTTTCGGCTGCTAGGGTGCGGAATCGGATGGCGTAATCGCAGACAGAGTCCCCTCCTTGGCGTATGACAATGAGCTCACGGGCTTTATCCCGGCCGGTTGACACCGGGTCGAAGGTGTTCTTAAGCGCCTCCTGGAAGGCGATCAGGGATGAGCAGAGCGGGGAGTCGCGAGCCCACTCAGCCATGGCCCATACACGAGCCCTCCCCGCTAGATGGGAGATCATGAAGGCGATCCTGGCTCTGTCAGAAACGAAGGCATGGGGTGAATGTTCATAATGAATAGAACAATCCGTGAGAAAGGGCTTACACAGTCCAGGTTCTCCTGAGTAACGATCGGGAGGGGCGAGCTTGATTTCCTGGCTCCTGGCAGGCATGGAGGTAGGAGGAACTGGGCTGGATGCAGAGGGTCCTTGAGAAGGGTTTGTCCCGGGTGGACTTGAACGGAGGTCTTGAACTTGGGTAGAAACCTGAACCATATGAGACGCCAGGGCCTTCTGGAAGTCCTCCTGTTGAGATAGGCGGGCTTCCAGTCGTTGCAGGATGGATGTTAAACCACTGCTCCCTGCTGAGTCCATTCTGGCCTGTTTGTGCTGACAAGGCAGAACACAGGACAGGACTCAGATGCAGAGCTTAAGGATTTAATTTCTTGGACCAAGAGAAGAGCTTGTGTTGGCAGGTAAAGGCACAGGACAAAGGGAAACACAGGCTATAAATACATGAGGAAGGGGAGGCACAGGTGGGAACGATCTGGGATAATTAGGCAGACACAGGTGTGGGAGGCAGACACCGCAGGAAGGGGAAGGTCTGGAACGAGAAGGTAGGTTAGTCTTTTCAAAATAAAACCGGAACCCCACACGAGACAACAGGAAGCTTGACGAGACATGACACCTACAGGGATTGATACAAATGAGTAAACATGTACACACAGGAGAAAAAAAAAAAAAAAAACAATCAAAATAGTACCAGCAAGGAGAGCAGTAGGTCAACTTGGAGATCCTTCATAAAGCTCAGCGATGTCGACATTTTCCCCTAAAGGAAACAGACACACACAGACATGAACACACAACCACCATCATGTCTAGAACCAAAGAGAAGATGTAGCAGGATGACAAATTACACGTCTGTGCAGCTTCCTCCACAACTTTTAGACAAGCGTTCCCAATCTGAAATAACAAAAAGAAACACTCTTCAGATGTTGTGTTACATTCTATGTTCTTTACATTACATTGGACTAAGAATTCTTACGGTGGATTCCATCCATTGTGTCAAACCCAGACTCCAAAAGTCTTCAGGGGTCGAGCAGATGTTGTCCTCCTTCACTTTAAGATCTCCTGGAGGACGGTTTTTATCCAAGACATGTTCCATCTACAAAAAGAGAAACTCATGGTGTTTATCATATATATCAATAGAGAAAATCATTTCAAATTTAGATTAAATGCTAATTACAAACTAAAGGTAATGTTATTTCTCCTGCCTCAGCAATTATGAAACCATCAACAACTTTGACTTGATAACATTTACTGTCAGTATAGAAATGTGTCTGTAGAACTTGTAGATTTACAACTACAAGATTTTTACAAACAACATGTTTTCATTTGCTCTTGATTCACAGCCAATCGCAATCATAAAGTATTAAACACAATTTTAAGCCTAATTTTCCCTCCATCCATCATCAGTAAAATGCAACAAGTTAAAAACTAAACATAATTTTCATCTGAACAAATATGATCACATTTTATTTATGAAATGTATGAACTGTTAAAATAAGTAACATTAAAAAGAAGCACATCAGGATTGAAACTAGTTTGTATTTACCTTTAACTGCATGTCATTGTTTGACCGTGGTGTGAAGTGAATCTGTTGGAGGAGGAGATCCGCTGCTGAGAGAGAATTGATGTTTTAGAATATGGTTTATGGAATAATATGCGACTGCGGCGACGTGATCGATCAGCTGTTAAATTAGGCGTGTTTGAGTTGATTTGCTTCGTCGGGAGACCAAGCTGCTGCAGGATGGGCGGAGAAAGGCGCCTGAGATGAAGCGTGGGACGAGACTGTAACGAGAACGAGAGTTGGGGGTTGTCCTCAACATTCGGCTGAATTTTAATACGCCACTCCTCCGAGTATGATCTGTGCTGTTAATGTCTTTTTAGTAGTTTTTTTTACATCTCTTAGAGTAAAACAGAAAAAAATAGTCGGGGATTCATTACATGTGCACTGTCCCAAATAAACAGATAAAATAAAAATTAAAGTTCATTTTAAAGACAACTATGACACAAATAACCACAGATTATTTAAAATTTTGTATATTTTTTCATCAGCGATTCACTACCTTCCAGAAAGAGTAAGAAAATACACATATTTCCTTCATTTAGCGCCAGTAATTTCACTTCAAACTACAAAAACTTTCAGGACACCGTTTCCCATAATGCATTGTTTAGTAGTCAACAAGGCAGCTTGCAGCCTGCGCAGTACCTATTTTCTGGCTCTTGTCATACAGTGCTGTTTTGTATTCTTGTACTTTGAACAATTAAAAAAAAAAACTATTTTCTGGCTGCGCTGGCTTAGGAAGGCACCTTGAACCCGGCCCTATCTCGCGATACTTTATATCGTCGCAAATGTGACGTCGGTGACAGAAACTACCCAGCATGCACTGCAATCCAGGCGATCTGCGCAGCGCCGCGTCCACCTGCATAATCTCAAACACGCCTAAAAACAACCTCGTAGGATGTTAATATAGCACTTAAAATGTTTATCATAGTGACGTATGGTTCGCGCATGCGGGGTAAGTGGTACAACTGATTTGCTTCATACAGAAAGTCAGCCACAGTCACAATAGGGGCGGGACTTCCGGTAGCGCAACGACGCGTTGTTGTGACGTCATAATGTGGGCGGGGCTTCCGGTAGCGTGACGATGCGTGTTATGACGTCATCATGATGCATAATTCTAATATGTACAAATTTTATTAACCTAGTGCAAATAAAAAAATTTCAAAGGCTATTTTTTAAACTGGCGCATAAGCAGCTGCGCCAACAAAGGCGGAACAAGGGACCCACAAGCGGGCCTCAAACACAGAAAACAACCCAAGAAACAGCAGAAAAGATGGCACCACATAACTTTTCCGACTTGTGCAGGGATATAACAATCTCTCTGGATTTGACCTGCCAAATTCTAAAGTTACAGAGAAGCCAACTGATCTCTGGACAACCGGACCCAAAATCCAAAGATATAATCAGGGATCTGATGACCAAAATGGTCAGACAGATCTCAAAATATCTGCAAAAAAGGCATACAAATTCACCAACAAAAGAATTTGTAATGGACCTTGTCTCCAAGACTGTTCCGAGAGCATTCAAGGAGGTCTTAAACAGCAAAAAAGATGCTACACGGTCCCATGCCTGCAACACCTTGATCATCTTAATAAGTGACGAGGTGTTGAAGCAACTAAGATCCAAAGAAAATACAAGTTTTGACACAAACCTGGACTTGATCATAGTCCCTCCCTGTCCCTGAGGCACGGGGTTTGCGTCCAGCCTGAGCTGCAGGTGTCTGTGGAGACGGTCCTGCTGGCCGTGGGAGACCTGGTGGGTCATGATAATCTGGCCTACGCGTCCCGTATGAATAAAGGGGTGACCGTGTTTTAGACAGAGGAGCGTTTCGCCGCTGAGCTGATAGCGAGCGGTGTGATGGTGGGCGGGAAGTTCCTGCAGGTTTCCCCGCTGGCAGTGCCTTCTGTGCGGGTCATAATTTCGGGGGTTCCCCCCTTTATCCCTGATGAGGCGCTGAGCCGGGAGCTGCAGCGCTACGGAAAACTAGCCAGCGGGTTCGGTTGGAAGAGTGACAAACTGAAACACGTTCAGTCATTCCGCCAACAGGTGTTCATGTTTCGGAGCAAAACCTCGATGTTGCGTTCAGGGTCAAACACGGGGACGGACAGTACATGCTGTATGCTAGCACCGGGAGCTTGAAATGTTTTCTGTGTGGAGGCACCGGGCATAAGCGCAGCGCCTGCCCGCACACATCAGCTGATGGGCGGTCTGGTGGTGCGGAGCCGGCCCTGACCGTGGAGGAGGGGGTGAACGGGGGGGTCAACCTCCCAGACACAGGAGAGGGGGAGAGCGGGGGGGAAACCCCCTTGGTTGCTGAAACTGACCCCAGGGAGGGCTGCAGCTCCCCTGCTGCCCCCGCTGTCATTTCAGAGTCTACTCCAGACTCAACTGAGACTGCTAGAAATGATGTGGCTGACTCTGGCACAGTCCATCAGGGTGTAGCTGGGCAGGAAGGTGGTGCTGGAGGTCAAGCGGAAGGTTAAGGTGTTTCTGAGAATTTTTCTGAGGTGGGATCTGAGGTCGTGGCTGAGCCTGTCTCTGCTCCTCCTTCAGATTCAGATTGTGTCTCCTTGGCTGATTCACAGGCTGCTGGAGAGGATCTTTACACTCTTGAAGAAATAAACAGTTTTCTTGATGATTCATACGGTAAAAAAGGTAAAGTAACTGATTATTTCTCAGATCCTGAGAAGTTTATCCGGACTTCAGTGACTCTCCAGAAAATAGTAAATCTTGACGTGTGAAAGGTTTAGATTAAAAAAACAGGTTACAGCTTTACGTAAACAGCTTAAAGCGGCAAAAGTTACAGTTTCCAAACGGATGAGACTCACAAAAAAGTTATGAATGTGTGTGGATGAAAGAGCACATCACCACTGTTCCTGTCACTTACTGTCTTCGTCTTTTTGTTCATGAACAAGCTCAGGGTGGGTTCTTTGAATATAAACGGTGGGAGGGACAGGGAAAAGAAAGTGCTAGCCTCCAACATGTTTCATGATAAAGATTTAAGTGTTTTATTTCTACAAGAAACTCATAGTGATGTGACCACCGAGACAGATTGGGCCTTGTGGTGGATGGGGCAATATGTTTTATCACACGGCACAACTTTGTCTGCGGGGGTGGCGGTCCTGTTCTCACCTAAGCTGGATTTCAACATTCTTTCTATGACTGAGGTGGTCACAGGGAGGTTGTTAGCTGTTCGGGTAGAAATAGCTGGAGTTTATTTTTGTTTTATTAATTTATATGCACCTAACGTAGGTACGGGCAGAGTTTCAATTTTTCTGAAACTTAAGGAGTTTTTGACTCAATGTGATCCAAATGACATCATCGTTTTGGGGGGCGATTGGAACTGCACATTAGATTCTAATTTGGACAGAACAGGCACCTCACTTCAGGTCTTCCTCTGTCCTGTCAAAAATCCTTTCTGCACCCTCTCTGGTTGATGTTTGGAGGCTCCATAATCCCCAGACCAGACAGTACACGTGGGTCAAAGTCTTGGGTGGGATGGTGACCGGGGCGCGTCTGGATTCTATGTAATTGTCTAAGTGTATACCAGAAAGCGTCATCGGCTAAAGTTACCTGGGAGAAGAGCACTGCTTTGCGTTTGGGGCACTGGGTGGACGTGCCGCTGCCAATTTTGCCAGGAGACCTTGCTTGGGTCACTGAGGACATACATTTTTTGGGAGTGTTTTTGGGCACGGATGATTACCAAAAGCAGAATTGGGAGGGTGTCATGGAGCGAGTGTGTTCCAGACTGTCTAAATGGAAATACCTGCTACCACAGCTTTCCTAAGACTTTGGTGGATTTTTTTCTGGTCAGATCACCACTGGCTGAGGTCTGCTGTCCTCTACCTTCCAGTTGATGAGGGTGGTCAGGGTCTGGTTGACATCGGTTCACGAGTGGCAGCTTTTAGGCTGAGGACCGTTCAGCGCCTCCTCTACCATCCAGATCTGCCATGGACAGATACTGCTCGTGTGCTGCTAATGAAATCCGGTAACCTGGGATATGACAAACATCTGTTTCTGGTCCAACATGCACACCTGGATTTGACAGGAGTTTCCCCGTTTATCTCTCCGTCCTGCACGCTTGGAGACTCCTGGTTTGCAAGAGAGACGCTAGTTTATCTCCCGGACCGTGGCTGTTTGAAGAACCGCTGTTTGGCAGTATCATCCTCTCCTCCCATGCACTGTCTTCTGCAACCATGGGCTCTAAACTGAGGGAGTATGGCTGTGTGAAGCTCGGCCATCTTGTGAAGGAACCAGTTTCTGAGCTGGCTGCGGCTGCAGGGGTTCATTCCACCAGAACGTTGCAGAGGATAGTGGATGAGGTCTGTCAGTCTCTACCTGGGAACCTGAAAGCTTTTTAAGGGATCCTGCGGCTGTTTCCCAATGGGTGGATGGAATGGATTTTCCTTTTCCCCCCTTGCAGGTATTTCCGTCCTGTGGCACGAGGGGAGAAGATGGAAATAAGCTGCTGTCCTGGACGTCCCCACAGCTTGGGAATTTTGAGACTTTGGGAAAGAAGGCCCTCTACCTCGTGTCCGTCAAGGTCTCCAACGTGAGCTCTCTTGCAGACGTCAGAGCGTCGGGGTGGACTGGTTTTTTTGGCAACGGGGCGACGCAGGGGTTGTTGGAGATCCCTGTACAAAGCTCCTGTTGAAAAACGGGCAGGTGACCTCCAGTGGAGGGTGGTACATGGGATCATAGCCACAAACAGATATCTGACACACGTCAATCCTGGCACGGGGGATGGGTGTCCGTTTTGTTCTGTAAGTGAGTCGGTGGTCCATTTGTTCGTTGATTGTCAGCGTCTGACAGGTCTTTTTTCTTTTCTTCGGGTGTTGTTTGAGGGTTTGGGGGAACAGTTTGTTTTGGTTTGTTTCATTTACGGCCTGAAATACCAAGCTAAGAAAAAGAGAGCGCACACACTCCTTAATTTCCTCTCGGCTGAAGCCAAGCTGGCAGTTTGGAGGTCCCGGTAAAACTGGATCCAGGGAACCGGGTCAGACGACGCTTTGTTTCTTTTTAGGAGGCGATTGGTGGCACGTTTGGGGGTGGAGTTCAGTTTTTATAAACTTATTAATTCTGTTGCTGAGTTTGGAAAAATCTGGGCGTTTAAAAATGTTTTATGTTCTATTAGCTGAGACTCTTAGGTGTTGAAGTTTTGAAGTGTTTGTTTTTGGCATAGTTCCCGTCAGCCTAGCTCCCTGCCTCCGCCACCAGTCTGCTTCCTTTAGTTTGTTTTATTGTCCTGGACTATTAAAATCCTTCACTCCTACCCATCTGGCTCTGCTGTGGGATCTGTCCGCACCCCGTGACAGAATTTTCCTTTGTCTTTTTCTTTTTCATTATCTGTTGATGTAATTTTTATTTTGTAAAACGCTGCCCGATATTAACCCTTCCGCTCTCCTTGGGGTCCAGATGGCTCCAACCACATATTGTTATGCCATTTCTTCCATGACAAATGTGGACGAAGGGGGACAGGATTTTACGTCTGTCATGGACATTAGTGAAACTCAAAAATCAGTGAAAAAAAAAAGTTCCGCGCTCTGTCCTGTGGTGTCCAGATGACCCCACTTTTAATGTAAACAAGCTAAGGAGAGCGGAAGGGTTAAAGGTGTTTTACAACTCAAACTCTTTCTTTCTTTCTTTCTTTCTTTCTTTCTTTATTTCTTTCTTTCTTTCTTTCTTTCTTTCTTTCTTTCTTTCTTTCTTTCTTTCTTTCTTTCTTTCATCCCTTTTCCTAATGCATGCCTGGTTTGTTTATGTCCGCATTCATTGCGTATTCAGTGACCTCACGTGTCCATCACATTCTGTGTTGATTCTTTGTTTGGGCGTTAAAGGGATTTGTAACACCAATCAATCAAGAACTCAGACAATTTTTTTGGCCGATGTGGATATTTGTGTTAATTCAGTTTCCAATAAGCAAAAAAGAAATCTTTTCCATACAACAACCTTTTTTTGGGACTCAAAGTTTGTTGACATAAATTGGTCTTATGTTTGGAGTATTGGTAACAAATACTGTTTAAATAAAAAAGTAAAAGAGGTGTCTTATAAAATACTGCATTGTATAGACCCTGTTAAAAAAACGTTGAGTAGATTTGCTGTCGACATGGACCAAACCTGTTCATTCTGTGGGACTCAAGAGGAAACTATTTATCATCTGTTTGTGGACTGCAGACATACACATATGTTTTGGACGGAAGTTGGAAATCATATTGGAAAAATAACTAAGGAAACTGTAACATTTTTAGATAAAGAAATTATTCTGGGTTACCTAACTAACAAAGTAGAAAAAGATTTTATTTTTATAACAGAGTTGTTTTTATTATTGGCCAAATTCCATATTCATAAGGCCAAGTGGTCAAACTCCAAACCCAGATTCCAACATTTCTTGAATGAAATTAATCATTATAGTCATGCCATTAAACAACTTCAAAACAAAAAGGCAATTAGAACTAATTTGATTTTTGAAAAATTTAATGTATAATGAACCCCAAGGTTTTTGGATTTATCTTTCTTTTTCTCATACAGTATATGTTTATGATTTTTGTTTTCTTTCTATAATATGTACTCATTTTAATTTCCCCTGAGACATTCACTTTGTTGTTGTACTATCTTGTTTGTTAATAAAGTTATTAAAAAAAAAATCTTCGTTTGGGTGACATTTTTGTGTTGTAATTATAACAATTTGCTGCAAAGGCTGCAACTAATTGATCGTCCATCCGTCCTTCCATGTGTCTCTCCTGAAGCCTGTCTCCTGCAGCGCTCTGGGCCCGCCGGCGAGCCCCCTCACCGCCCTGGTTGTTGGTGGCGGTCCTGCCTTCTCTGTTCGTCGCCTTTTGGATGTCCCCCGGCGGGGTCGTGGCCTGTAGTTTTTGGTGGACTGGGAGGGTTGTGGTCCTGAGGAGCGTTCTTGGGTACCCCGCTTGTTCATTCTGGACCCTGCTCTTATTTCTGACTTTTATGCTGGCCGCTCGGCTGGGTCTGGTCATCCGCCGGGTGGCGTGCCTTGAGGGGGGGGCACTGTTATGGTTTGGTGTTTTCCTTTATTTGGTTTTGTAGTTTTGTGTTCTTGTACTTATGTTTTGTGTCTTTGGTGTTCCTGCAGGGTGGTGTGAGGCAGGAGGCACGGCTTTCCCTAATTGGTGACGCGGCACACCTGCAATCAATTCAACCTTCAACCTTTAAAAGCCTCTCCCTGGCTCCTCCAACCTGCCGGGTTATTACTCTTCCATGTAGCCTTCTGATCCAGTCACTTCCTGGTTCCTACACAGTTCTCCTTGGCCTAGCTTCCTGCCTCCACCGCCAGTCTGGGTTTTTTGTGTTAGTTTTGTCTTCCTGGAGCAATTAAAGCTTTCTTCTGTTACCCTCGTCTGGCTCTGCTGTGAGATCTGTCACTCACCCCCTTGACAATCGCATTCTGTGTTGATTCTTCATTTGGGCGTTAAAGGGATTTGTAACACCAATCAATCAAGAACTCAGACAATTTTTTTGGCCGATGTGGATATTTGTGTTAATTCAATTTCCAATAAGCAAATAAGAAATCTTTTCCATACAACAACCTTTTTTTGGGACTCAAAGTTTGTTGACATAAATTGGTCTTATGTTTGGACTATTGGTAACAAATACTGTTTAAATAACAAAGTAAAAGAGGTGTCTTATAAAATACTGCATTGTATATACCCTGTTAAAAAAACTTTGAGTAGATTTGCTGTCGACATGGACCAAACCTGTTCATTCTGTGGGACTCAAGAGGAAACTGTCATGATTCTGCCCCACCCTCACCTGTCTGATTGCTCATTCTGAACACCTGCGCGCTCCTCTATTTAAGACTCTTCCCCTCCAGGCTCAGTACTAGATTGTTGTCTACTCCCTGAAGTTCTCTGTACGCACGCCTTGCTATTTTGTTTCGTCTTTGACCCTGCTCACGCTCTGGATTCCTGCTCCCGCCTCCATCCTTCGGTACCTCCGCCTTGGACCCACTCTGATCTCCGTGTTGCCGACCCTCGCTTCGTCCACGTCTTACCGCTCCTGCCTTCTCCTCTGGATATTTCTGCCGCCCTGGTGAGACCCTTCTCTCTCTTATGGATTAATGGACCTCGCTTTATTAAAGGAGTGGATTAAGCGTTGAGTTTCCCTCCGCTTCTCTTTGAATTTACAAATACTAACTTTGACTCTCTTCTCAGAGGAACCCTTGGACTCCCCCTACTGCTTGGAGGACCTTACTACAGACCTAATAAACTGCTTTACTTAACTAAATCCTGACTCATTGGATTTTGGGGTCAACCTTTGCCTATTATCCCTGACAGAAACTATTTATCATCTGTTTGTGGACTGCAGACATACACATGTTTTGGACGGAAGTTGGAAATCATATTGGAAACATAACTAAGGAAACTGTAACATTTTTAGATAAAGAAATTATTCTGGGTTACCTAACTAAAAAAGTAGAAAAAGATTTTATTTTTATAACACAGTTGTTTTTATTATTGGCCAAATTCCATATTCATAAGGCCAAGTGGTCAAACTCCAAACCCAGATTCCAACATTTCTTGAATGAAATTAATCATTATAGTCATGCCATTAAACAACTTCAAAACAAAAAGGCAATTAGAACTAATTTGATTTTTGAAAAATTTAATGTATAATGAACTCCAAGGTTTTTTGGATTTATCTTTCTTTTTCTCATACAGTATATGTTTATGATTTTTGTTTGCTTTCTATAATATGTACTCATTTTAATTTCCCCTGAGACATTCACTTTGTTGTTGTACTATCTTGTTTGTTAATAAAGTTATTAAAAAAAATCTTCGTTTGGGTGAGATTTTTGTGTTGTAATTATAACAATTTGCTGCAAAGGCTGCAACTAATTTGTTCTAAATAATATGGGAAAAGAAAAAAGGGAAAATAAAATGTACTGCTGCCATTAGAAGGGGGTGCCAGCAAGTAGTGAATTTGCTTTTGGCAAAAATGTTAAGTTTACTTAAAGGTTTTTTTTTTTGTTTTGTTTCTTTTTTCGTGTTTCTGTGTGTTTGCATGACTGTAAGTATGAATGTTGGATGCTCCCATACTCACCTTTTCTCATCCTCCTTTCATATGTCTTTACATGTCAGTTAATGGGTAAAGGTCTTCATGCAATTCATTTGAATGTTCGAAGCCTTCCTCCCAAAATTGACCAGATTAGAGCGTGGCTTTCTTATAATAATCCAATATAATTACACTTTCTGAAACTTGGCTATCTAAAGGAATTACTGACACTTCAATTAAAATTGAAACTTTACGTTGTATAGGGCTGATAGAGGGTCCAGAGGTGGGGTTGTTGCTACATATGTTATGGCAAATGTTAAATCAAGACTGATTACCCCCAAAGTGGCACCTGCCCTTTTCGAAGGTATCTTTATTGAAGTTGAATGAATTATACTTTATTAATATCACATGGATAACTTCACTGTGGTGGGCAGCAGCCGCTGGACGGCGCTTCATAGCCCAAAAAAAGACACATGAGGGTACAGGAAAGGAAAGATGTCAAAAATCAAGTATCTTCAGCCCGTGTCGCAGTGGGGCGGCATGAGTTAAAGTACAAGCAAAAATACATCAACATTGAAGCACATTGATTTCACGAGACGAAAAGGTCCACAAACTGACTCCCACACGTCTGGCCAGATGGCAGCCATGCACAGTCGCACAGCGCTCTGACGCACAGTCGAGGGGGGGCCTGGAGGAAAAGAGTCACCAAGGCATTGAATTCGTGGTGAAGGTCATGGGCAGGGGAGGAATGCAGGTTACCATGACGACGGGCTCAGTTTATCACACCTTCTGCGGATTGTTTTGGTGAGAGGGGGGGAAGTTCCTGATTAGAGATGTTGTTTACTCGCAGACAGACAATCTGTCTGCCTGCTGAAGTCCAGGTGCTGCGTTATGGCGGAGAAATTACAGATCTGGTCAATTTTCTTGATTCCCTCCAAGTCGAGCCGACATTCTCTCCATGATGGTTTCCATCCTTCCAAGGGAGACTTCGATGCGATACTCGTGGGCAGATAGAGCATCGATCTTGGCCTCCAGTCCATTCAATCTATCAGTCAGAGTCTGTACGTCTCTCTGTGTCCCAACGCAAAGCACTCTCAGTCCGCCTTTGTCTGAGAGCCACTTCGCCATGTTCCAGTACATCCAGGTTCCGCCAGTTCCAATCAGCAGAAATCCGGAGACCAGTAATCCAATGATGTAAACATCTTCAACATCTTCCAGAGAGAGTTGTGACAGGCAGAAAATGCTCCATTTGCCCCAAGGATCATTCACATATCCAGCCGCAAACGTGCCCCCTGGGCAGGTGGGATCCGCTTTCCCACTTCGCATGGTGGAGAAGGTTTGGTCAATCGCATTCGCAGCCCAGCAGATCAGATCCATGTTTCTTGAAAATGAGAAAAACTGAGAGTAGTCACAGTAAGACTGGGGAGACGAGACAAAGAGCCTTGAGAGATAGATAAGGGAGCTCAGAGAAAAAGCGTCCGCTCTTGGTGAGTGCCGGAAGAAGTTTTATTAGTTATTCTTCATAATAACAAAAAAATAATTATTGGTAACATATATCAACCTCCCTCTTCTCCTAAAATGGAATCACTCAGAAATATATGATCTACTATATCCTGCTTTGGTGACTCTGGAGAACTTATTTTGATGGAGGATTTTAATGTGGACTGGTCTGACTCCTGTACACAGCCTGAGCGTCATTTGGTCAACAGCTTAAATTTAACACAGGTTATTAAGCAACCAACTAGAATAACTTCCAATAGTCAGTCCCTTCTTGATTGGATTTTAGTTACTCACGCTGAAAGAATCTCTAAGTCTGGCATCCTATCGGAGAGTTTTAGTGATCGCTCAATCATTTACTGCATTTGGAAAATAAAAACTCCTCACTCTCCTCCAAAATGTATTAAAATTCTTAACACCAAATCCTTTAACAATGATTTATTCCTACGTGATCTTCAAAGGGTAGACTGGAATCCTGATGCTGAAACTGCATGGGACTTTTTCTACTCTGAACTTAAGCAGGTCATTGATAGACATGCTCCGTGGACAACCGTGAAAGTCAAAGGACATCATTTGCCGTGGGTAAACGTGGGTAAACCCTAACCCTAACCCACTGACAGCTTCAGAGAAGAAGCTGTTCCGGAGCCTGGTGGTTCTGGATCTAAAGCTCCTCAGCCTCCTGCCTGATGGGAGTGGTTGGAACAGACCATGTGCCGGGTGGGTGTGGTCTTTGATTATGTTCAGACCCCTCCTCCTGCATCTCATGATGTAGAGGTCTGTGGTGGTTGGCAGCTCTCCCCCCACAGTTCTCTGGGCGCTGCAGAGCTTGCCTCTCAGCAGTGGTGCAGCTGTCGTTCCACACGGTGATGCAGCTGCAGAGGATGATCTCCACAGCAGCATGGTAGAAGCTCATCAGGGCGGAGCCTCCAAGTCCAGCCCGCCGCAGCTTCCTGAGGAAGTACAGGCGCTGGTGGGCCTTCTTGACCAGCTGGGAAGTGTTGGTGCTCCAGGAAAGGTCATTGCTGATGTTCACATCCAGATACCTAGACTGCTGCCCCCATGACCCGGTCTCAGATGAGCTGAAGAAGATGGATGGACGCCCCTGGCCTGGCGACTGCCTTCCTGCTCTGTTGGGGACTCCATAACATCTGAGCTGGCGGGACCTCGACCCCCTGAGTGTGGGTGGGGTTCCCTACATCTGAGCTCTGGGCTGCCCAATCGTTCCATCGTTACATTTAGCAACTGGAGCCCTGTCCTGGGGTTTGCCGTCCCTGGGCCTCGTTGGGAGGCCTCTGTAGGTCATCGTTGTCCGCCTTAAATGAAGCTAAAATGGATAAAAGCTCAGGTTAGAAATGACAACAGGCCTGCACCAGGTTTAGGTGCTCTCAGGACCAGAAGGAAGGAAGTCAGAGCATTTATGAACAGAGGATACGTCAGATATGAATAAATACTGCTTTATCAGAGTTTTCTAAGGATTTCTTTTGACTGTTTGAATAATGATAGGAAATGAGTTTCTGCAGCTTCTCACTTTCTCTTTGGGATGAATGAGTGATGATGAGCAGCAGCAGCTCCTGTTTCAGGACTTCTGACTGATCAAAGTTCATTCTGATATTTAAGGTTTCATATGTGAACAAACCACAGAGTCTGGAAGAGAAGAGATGGAGGAACACTCTGAAAAGCAGCATGCTCAAGTCCTAACAGTAAACAGCTTTAGGTTAGCAGAGGGAACCAGAGCCGCGCTCCACCACCTTTAGTCTTTGAACCAAACCTCTGCCACCTTTGTGTGAGCGGGAGTTTACTTTAATCTTACTGGATTGTTCAAACTTGGTTTTCCCTAAGAAACAGATCTGGTCTAACTTCAGTTTCCAGATGAGCAGAAATGATGAATAACATGATTCATGAACATTAAACTGGTTAAGTTTGAATACTTTTGTCAATAATTACATTTGTTAAAGATGCTTCTTTTTGGATCCTGCCATACTCCAAAAATAAAAAATAAAAAAAACCCTAATATCATTCCATTCTAAACTGTTGAAAGGAAATGTAGAAATCTCTATGAAGCAGTTTGGATTGTTTGTCAACAAAGCAGCAATGATAAGATTTGGTTTTATTTTTCAACATTTGGACACTGAGACGTTCATGGTTTGCTGTTTTCTTTCTGTGTTTGTGTGATGAAGGTTTGAATGTGAACCTAACTGGGATAATGTGGATTTCTTTGTTTATATGATCTTAAATTAGATTCAGATTGACATTAAAAGGGTTTTTATTCAAATGTGATGTGCTTAAATCTATAGACGCCCTGTTTTGGTGTGAACATCCTCAGAACAGACTTCAAATTTAGTTTAAAAGGAAGATGAGGAAAGTCAACTCATCTTTTTGGACTGGAACAGCACCACCAAGTGGATCCAGTGGGGACAGCAGTCCCTGCAGTGTTGGCAGTGTGCTGACCGGATGAACTGTGATGCTGAAGAGGAGGAACTGTTTGTGTGCAGATGAAGGAACTGAGGGAGGAGTCGGAGGCGGAGATGAGGACTCGGCTCCGGCTCACACTGACCACGTCCGAGACGTGCTGAAGGTCCAGGAGCAGGAGCTGAAGCCGAGCAGGTGTTCACACTGAAACACTCCGTCATAGTGATGGTAAACTCCATTCCTTTGACTGAATCCAGTTTTAATGAGAGACTCACCAAAGTCAACCGAGTCATTTGAGTCACTGAGTTACTTACTCAGCGAGTGCAAAGTAAGACATGTTATGTCCAAATTTTTCATACTGCTAAATTAATTCTTGAAAATGAAAACAAATCATTTCATTGTGGGACAGAAAAATGAGAAACTTGTATTTTTCTGTTTTTTATTCAGTTTCTGGATAAAGACAATAAATAAATTGCAATTGATTGATTTTTTATAGTAGTTTTATTACATTATTGCAGCAATGAAATTAGCAAGTTGGAGACCAAGGTCAGTTTATGTTTATAACATAAAATAATAAAGTGGTGGAATTGATGGATTTTCTTTTCTTTGATTTGCAAGAGATAAAATAAAGAATGAATTTAATAATATGATGATGAAGACTATCAGAGCAAAGCAGCAGAGCTGAGGAGAGGAAGCAGCTCCTCCTGGTAAAACCGGCTGATAAGCTGCAGCTCAATGGATTCATACGAGTTTGGAGCGAGGCCGAGCTGCTGAGAGATTCATTCAAACCTCCAAACCAGGTCTTCAGTGGGGCTGGCGGGCAGCTCAACGTCTACCGGCCGATCTTTCCATTGGTGGCAGATGGGGATCCGGTCCAGAGGTGTGTGTGGAACAAATGTGGAGCAGTTGTTTGTGGGTGGAACCACTTGTTTGTTTCTGGGTTTGTGGTGCGTTGTGCGGCTGCTGCTGATGGTAGATCTTTGTTTCCACCTTCTTATTCCACCTCGGTTGACTCACCTACAGAGACTTAGAAAGCAACGTGACGGGGAAAGAATCTGAGAGTACGTGGTCGTCATGGATACAATGAACCACTGTGATGTAAACCACACTTGGTGTAGGGACTTTGCTGTGCCTGATCAGGTTTGAATGAGGTCTTCAGCTGTAGGGTTTGGTATTCTAAACATGGAAACATGGTTTATCAAGGTTACTGGGGTGTCATGTTTCAAGGGGTCCTCTTCATTTGTTGGGTCTCATACTGTCAGCTGAAGGGTTTCCAGACAAAGAAGACACACAGGATTCAGGATTCAAATAGTTATTTATTGTCATTGTCACAGAAGAACAACCAAATTACGTTTGGAGCATCTATACTTCATACTTCATAATAAGTGCAAACTCCTAAGAATACTACTACTAATAATAAATCCCCCTTAAGCCCAGTGTGAGACAGTTCATCTCGCAGCAGCATGACAGCATGTCAAGTAACATGCTGAGGCAGGGACGTTCAGACAGAGACCTGAGAATCATGACAGCAGGCAGCGGACCTCCTGGTGCAGCGGGCCTCCTGATTCAGCGGACCTCCCTGTGCAGCGGGCCTCCTGGTGCAGTGGGCCTCCTGGTGCAGCGGGCCTCCTGGTGCAGCGGGCCTCCTGGTGCAGCGGGCCTCCTGGTGCAGCGGCGCCTCCTGGAGAGCGGCCTCCGCTGGTGCAACGCGCCTCCCGGTGCCTCCGGTCCCTGGAGCAGGCCTCCTCTGCTGGTGCACGGCACTCCGGCTGCACGCAGTCCTCCCGGTGCAGCGGGCCTCCCTGGTGCAGCGGGCCTCCTGGTGCAGCGGGCCTCCTGGTGCAGCGGGCCTCCTGGTGCAGCGGGCCTCCTGGTGCAGCGGGCCTCCTGGTGCAGCAGGCCTCCTGGTGCAGCGGGCCTCCTGGTGCAACGGCCCTCCCGGTGCAGCGGTCCTCCTGGAGCAGCGAGCCTCCTGATTTAGCGGGCCTCCCGGTGCAGCGGACCTCCTGATACAACGGGCCTCCTGATGCAGCTTGTTCCCGCTGTTTAAGGTCTTCTCTTACTCAAATGCTAGGTAGGGGATCAAATGGAAAACAATAAAAATGCCTCATTGTTGGTAGCTTGAGAAGCTCTGAAATTTTGACAAAGCAGTGAGATTCCAATTCTCAGATCTTCTAAAACAGGGATGGACTTCATGATATTTCAGTGATGACATTTAAAAAAGGTATCCAGTAAAGTCACAGTCATCTAACACCATATGCAAATCTTATTTTGATATAATTTCTTGGTGTTTCCAGTTGTCTTTCAACAATGATGTAAATTCTAGTAAATGAACCAGCACAGCGGGCCTCCTCTGACTTAAATATCTGAGAGAGAATCAAATGGAAAATGACCAAAAATAGACTGCTCACAGAAATTAAAGGAAGGATTTTTCATCAATTTCAGCTGTATTGGTGTTCATGAATTAACAACAGGTGCACTTCAGTGGCAACAATTAGAAAACCCTCCAAACAGGACTGGTGTTCCATGTGGAGGTCATTTCAAGTTTCTCCCTCTTGTTACGTCCTGCTGCTGCTGCCAGCTCTTCCACTTCCTTTGACTCACCTGGCAGGTGTGGCCAATGTCCCCTGATCACCACCAACTGTCTATTTAAGGCAGAGGAGGCCACACCAAGCCAGGCAGGGAGCAGAGCAGCAGGCTGGGCTTTAGGGTGGTTTGGGTTTGGGTTTGGGTTTGGGTTTGGGTTTGGGTTTGGGTTTGGGTTTGGCTTTGGCTTTGGCTTTGGCTTTGGCTTTGGCTTTGGGTTTGGCTTTGGCTTTGGGTTTGGGTTTGGGTTTTGTGTCTTTTGCTCCTTTCTTTTGTCCTCAGCAATCTTAGATTGTTGGGTTTTGTTGTGTTAGTTTGGAGTTGGACCATGGTAGTTCTGATTTGTGGGCTTTATTTCATTTCTTTTGATTAGGTAGTTGTGTTAGACAGCCTTTAGCAGGGAGCTGCTGACTCCAACGGTCGTCATGGCTGGGTCAGCAGTCTCCCTGACTTATTTTAATTTTGGCCATTGTTCCAACTCTGTTTTGGTTTGTCAGTTCACTAATTATTTGAGCTTCATTTCAGGACACAGGTGGTTATTTTAATAAACTGTGTTTCTTTGTAATTTGTGTCCAGTTTTCGTTACTGTCCCCTTTGCCTGCCCCCCCGACTTGAGCCGTGTTGTACCCCAGGGGACGTAACAGGCTGGTTTTCCACTCGTGCTGATTTTGTCTTGTGTAATTCTCTCTACTGGCAGTATGAGGAGATTCCTTAACCCTACAGAAGTTGCACAGGTTGTCCAACTTCTCCAGGATGGAACATCCACACGTGCTGCAGCAAGAAGGTTTAATGTGTCTCCCAGCACAATCTCTAGAACATGGAGGAGATTTCAGGAGACTGCTGGTTATTCTGGGAGAGCTGGACAGGGCCGTAGAAGGTCCTCAACCCCTCAGCAGGACCCATACTGCTCCTTTTTGTGCAAGGAGGAACAGGCTGAGCACTGCTCGTGCCCTACAGAATGACCTCCAGAGGGCCACTGGTGTGAATGTCTCTACCCAAACAATCAGGAACAGACTTCATGAAGGTGGTCTGAGGGCCCCACGTCCTGTAGCGGGCCCTGTGCTCACTGCCCAGCACCGTGGAGCTCCACTGGCATTTGCTCAGGAACACCAGAATTGACAAGTCCTCCACTGGCGCCCTGTACTTTTCACAGACCAGAGCAGGTTCACCCTGAGCACCTGTGATAGACATGAAAGAGTCTGGAGAAGACCAGGAGAACGTTCTGCTGCCTGCAACGTGGTTCAACATGACAGGTTTGGTGGTGGGTCAGTGATGGTCTGGGGAGGCATATCCATGGAGGGACGCACAGACCTCTACTGCCTAGGAAATGGTGCTCTGACTGCCATAAGGTATCCAGATGAAATCCTTCAACCCATTGTCAGACCCTACGCTGGTGCAGTAGGTCCTGGTTTCCTCCTAATGCACCACAATGCCCGGCCTCACGTGGCAAGAGTCTGCAGGCAGTACCTGGAGGATGAAGGAATTGAAACAATAGAATGGCCTTCACCATCCCCTGACTTAAACCCAATAGAACATCTCTGGGACATTATGTTTGGGTCCATTAGGCGCCGCCAGGTTGCTCCTCAGACTGTACAACAGCTCAGGGATGCTCTCACACAGATCTGGGAGGAAATGCCACAAGACACCATTGGTCGTCTCATTAGGAGCATGCCGACACGTTGTCAAGCATGCATACAAGCTCGAGGGGGGCACACAAGATACTGAAAAGCATTTAGAGTTGCAGAAATGAAGTTTTGGAGAAAATGGACTAGCCTGCCACATCTTCATTTCACTCTGATTTGATGGTGTCTACACAATTGAGCCTCTGTAGGCTGAAAACTTTTATTTCATTAAAAGACTTGGCATCCTTTTGTTCCTAAGACACTGCCCTGTGTCTTTATTTGTATAGATATCCAACTTCATATTGAGATCTGATGGATCTAATGTGTTTCTTTAAAGGGATCCTTTAATTTTTGGGAGCAGTTTTTTTTCAATGAACATATTAAGTTTTTCACACACACAATATTTATAAATGGAACATCCAAACATTTGGTCATTGAGGCCTATTTATTAAAACAAAACATATTTAAACTTTGAACACAAACAAAATATCAAAACATGTAGTTTATTCTGATTAAATTTACATGTATTTAGACCAAATCTACAAAAACTGATGGGAAAAGAAAAAATAGTGTTGAAAATACCAGATCTATCTGGAGTTCCCCTTAAAACACAAATGTTCTCATTCCACCCAATGTTTAAGTTAAAGAATAAATTAAATTGAACTTTATTAATATCCCAAGGGATAAATTTATCTGTTATGGCACCCATATATCTAAAACATTTTACAAACACACATATTCCTATGAACATAAATATACATATGAGTAATACACACCAATCTACAATAACTATATACTATAGAATACTATACAACATAATACAATACAATACAGTACAATACAATACAAAACTATACAATACTATACAATACTGTACAATAATTTTATATAGACATATTAACCTATTAAAAAGTTATTTAAAAAAATAAATAAATAAGTAAATAAATACATAAATAAATAAATTCAAACATTTAAACAGCAGCGTTGTACAGTCTGATGGCTGTACAGAGGAATGATCTGCGGTAGCGCTCATTTCTACACTGGGGGTGTCTCAGTCTGCTGCTGAAGGAGCTTTTCAGCCCCATCAGAGTCTGATGCAGAGGGTGAGAGCTGTTGTCCATGATGGATCTGAGTTTGGACAACATCCTCCTCCACAGAGTCCAGCAAGCAGCCCAGGACAGAGCTGGCCCTCCTCACCAGCTTGTTGATTTTCTTCCTGTCCCGGTCAGAGCAGCTCGCCTCCCAGCAGACAACAGCGTAGAAAACAGCCGAGGCCACCACCCAATCATAGAACGTCCTCAGCAGATGTCTGCACACCCCAAAGGACCGCAGTCTCCTCAGGAGGTGGAGTCGACTTTGACCTTTCTTGTAAAGGTCGTCGATGTTGTGGGACCAGTCCAGTTTGTTGTTCAGGTGAACACCCAGGTACTTGAAACTGTCAACAGTGACTATTTCATCTCCCTGGATGTTCACCGGTGTGTGGGTCACTGTCCTTCTATGGAAGTCGATCACCATTTCCTTGGTCTTGCTGGTGTTCAGACACAGATGGTTGTTCTCACACCAGCTCACAAAGTCCACGATGACCGACCTATACTCTGCATCGTCTCCCTCAGACACACAGCCCACAATAGCTGAATCATCAGAGTATTTCTGCAGATGACAGCTGTTGGTGTTGTAGGTGAAGTCTGAGGTGTAGAGGGTGAAGAAGAACGGTGACAGTACTGTTCCCTGAGGAGCTCCAGTACTGCAGACTACCACCTCAGAGACACAGTCGTGCAGACGCGCGTACTGTGGTCGGTTGGTCAGGTAGTCCATGGACCATCCCACCAGTCGCTCATCCACTCCTGCTCGCTCCAACTTCCCTCGTAGCAGTCCAGGCTGGATGGTGTTGAAGACGCTGGAGAAGTCAAAAAACATCATTCTCACAGCGCTCCCAGCAGTCTCCAGGTGAGTCAAGGCCCGGTGCTGCAGGTAGATGATGGCGTCTTCCACCCCGATTCTTGGCCTATAGGCGAACTGCAGCGGGTCGATTGTGGTGCTCACCACAGAGCGGAGATGCTTGAGGACGAGTCTCTCCATGGTTTTCATGAGGTGGGAGGTGAGGGCGACCGGCCTGTAGTGGTTCGGCTCCTTCAGAACCGGAACCACACAGGAGGTCTTCCACAGGAGAGGGACCTTCTCCAGGCTCAAGCTCAGGTTGAAGATGTACAGGAGTACATCACAAAGCTGACCCGCACAGCTCCTGAGCTGTCTGGGGCTGATGTCGTCTGGTCCTGCAGCTTTCCTGGTCTTCAGTAGCTCCAGTTCCCTCCTCACCTGGTCCGATGTAAAGGAGAGGGGGGGTGGGGGGGGGGGGTGGAGGTCCAAGGGGGGCTGGTGATGTGGTCAGTTGGAGTGGGGCAAAGACAGGGAAAAGGGAGCTGTGAAGATGACCAGGGCACGGTGGAGGTAGATGGTGGACGGAAGACATGTGAAGAGGTGGGAGGAGAGATCGATGCAGAGGGGGAGGGGTTAGAGTCAAACCTGTTAAAAAACAGGTTTAACTCATTGACCCACCGCTGGTCTCCATCAGGTCTCACTCTGGTGTTCCTCTGTCCAGATCCTGACATGTTCTTCAGTCCTCTCCACACCTCCCGTGTGTTGTTCTCTTCCAGCCGCTCCTCCAGCTTCTTCCTGTAGCTGTCCTTGGCCTGCCTGATCTTACGCTGGAGTTCATGTTGAACGTTCCTCTGCTCCTCTCTGCCCCCTGAAACAAAAGCCCTCTTCTTCTGGTTCAGCAGGGCTTTAAGCTCAGGGGTCACCCACAGCTTGTTGTTGCTGAAGCACCGAACCCTTCGAGTTGGCAGTGTTCTCCTCAACACTATTACTCCTATTACTCCTATTACTTCAAAGAGTACTACTCTTGAAAATATGAAGTAATTTTACCGTATAGTTTTTGAGTAAATTACATCTGAAATATCATAGAAAGTCTAATTTTTACATCAGTTAGCTGACTTTGGCTGAGACGAATTCTTGATGCTCAATTTACTACAGAATCACTTAGTACTTCAAAAAGTACTACCAATGGAAACATGAAGTACTTTTACATTAACGTTTTTTAGAAAAGTACACCTGAAGTCTTATGAAAGGTCTGATTATGACATCAGTGAACAGACTTTGGCTGAGACTAAATTCTGATCCTCGATTTAGTACATCAAAATACCTTTACAGAAATACTTAGTACTTCAAAGAGTACTATCTCTGAAAATATGAAGCATTTTTACTGTATAGTTTATGGGAAAAGTATATCTAAACTACCATAAAAACTCTAATTTTGACATTAGTTAGGAGTAATTCTTGATGAGTCATGGTCGTCTTTGGATCTCCTGGAAAACAACGTTTCAGGAGATCTTAGCCGTTTGCCATCTCCCACTGGAACACCTCGTTAAGTGCTCATAAATATTAGAATATTCAGATAAATCTCAATAACCTTTCAGCTGTAACATTGATAGTTTCCTACCTTTTCAGAACAAGTTTTCCTCATGACTCCATCATATAAACAACATTAAGAACTTGAGAAGAGCAAGAGTTTTACATAAAAAACTTTATTTTTGTAATGTAAAAATCACTGTAAACCAAATATAACAAGGTAAAGCAACCACAGTTATCACAAACAAGTATAACAACAATTAACAGCTAAAAAAGAACCATAACAACTAAATGAATTAATAAAAGCCCCTAACCCAGAGGATCTCCGCCTGCAGAAGATAAATCCAGGATCTGGATCTCCCCTCTCCTCATCAAAGCCCGACTCCTGTTGGTTCCTCTGTGACCTCAGGAGCTGAAAGATCTAAAGAAACAGACAAACATCAGAACAAATCACGTAGAAACACATATTTTATTACAGCTGCTGATCCCTTAAAGTTAGAGTCACATTTTTTTGGTCCAAGCAACATCTATTTGAAATGTAGGTTTTATAATGAAGGCAACACATGCTGTATGTAATATATTATCTATATTAGCCTACTATCAAAATGACTAAGTGTGTTACAAATACATAATGAGCCTTCATCTTTAAATGTTTATTTAATCCAGTGGAGAATGATGCACCACGTGACTACTCTGTTGGAGGATGAAGTTTAACTTCATTACAATATTAATGAATTACAGTTTGTTTCATTGCTTTGATGAAATTAAAGAAATGCAACAAAGAAATCCAATTTCTAATGCCATTTTTATTTTGAGGATTTCAAAAAACAACAACAAAATAGAACATGCATAACGTGCTCCTTATCTGGGCAACAGAGTGCAATAAAACGCAGCATATATTTATAAAAATAAAACAGCAACATTTTGAAAAGATAAAGTATATCAAATCAAATTAATACAGTTTAAGTTTGATTTCTGTGCAAATGACAAACAAGTCAGAGCACGGGTAAAACGCAGCAGCATCATCCTCTCTCTCTCTCTTTTGACAGCAAATCAACACATCTATCCTCAGGCCTGAACAACAAAAACAATATCATTCCAGTGTCATTCCAAATATATACTGATGGAAGCTGAAAGCGCCCTGCCCTACTTTTTATTGATCGTTTTATCGTGATAATGAGATAATCAATAATGAAGAAGGAAGCGTCCCGCTCTCTCTTTCCTGCACGGAGATGCAGAAACTTCATCTGTTTTAAGTCTTTTTATTTTGTGGTTAACCAGAAAAACAGCAGCAGAACACTCCACTAAAGTTGTATTTAGTCTATTTTCTTTAATCATTTTATTAGTGGGGATACATCAAACTCCATCAGTCCTTCTCACCAGCCCTCCTCCCTTTATTTCCCCCAAACCTCTGAACAGCTGATTGACAGATCACAGCGCGTGATGTGTTCAATGAACTCCGGACATTTAAATCAGTCCACTACTATACTTTTGTCATTTTTATAGAATCCTCAGAAAAACAAAGCAGTTCTTCAGAAAAAATGTCGACACTATTTAATCCATCTATTTTAAAAGGATCAGTTCTGGGGTTCAATGTTTTCTATGATAAACTGCTTTGTTTTAGTGCAATGACCGGAGCTCAGTGAACGCACCATGCAGAAAACCTCGGCAGACCTGAATCCTGTCAATCTGTCAATGTTTGTTCGGGGTTAAAACAATGAGTAAAACCAAAAATACATTTCCTTCCTCCATCTTTTTCCATTTTCCAACATTTTTGAAAAAGCACCAGAGAGCCACTAGGCAGCGCTAAAGAGCCGACCCCTGGACTAGATGGTAGCCGACCCGTGGGACAGACGGAGATCTCCTGGCGTCTCAGACAGATGTTGGACATCCTGGTTTCTGAGTCGTGGTTGAAGCAGTTCCTCACCCGTACACACTGTTGTGCTGACACAAGTCCTGGAGATGTGCACACACACATTTGCTCCTAAAAGTCTTCCACCAGGGAAGTGGGGATATTTCCCAATCTAAACTGATCCATCCGATGGTTTGGTCTGACACTAAGACCCTCCACCCCCAAATCCTTCTAAACACCTCCCTGTGTGTGAGTCCAGAACAAACTCAGCTGTGGCCGGGAGACCTGGATGGGTTTGGGTTTCTGTCATCAGAGCTGCTTTCAACTCATCTGTAGTAATGAGTCACACATTTATGGAGAGGGGGGGTCACTCACATGCAGCTGTGTGCTTCAGGTGTGAGCAGGTGGTCTCGGGCTCCACCCCCGTCGTCAGACTGCTTACGTCCTGACCTCTGTCGGATCAGCTGCTCCACTTCCTGCTCAAGACTCCGCCTCTGATGCCGCTGCAGCGCTGCACCACATCTCTGATCAGGTGAGAGCCGACAGGTGAAGGTCACACCTGCAGGTATGAAGACAGCCGTCTGAGTGTCCAGATGAAAGACCTGGACCTGTCTGTGTCCTCAGGTTAGCATGATGTCTCTGTGTTTGGTGGAAGAAGTTCTACAGAAGCCCTGCAGGGACATTCTGGATGTTCTGGTGGGGAGTTTCCTTCAGAGTCGCTCCTACCTGTTGGCGGGTCAGGAGGAGCGGCCCGTGGAGAGCAGCCAGGAAGTCCAGCCAGAACCCCCTGAGACTCAGGCGGGTCGACCAGGACCTGAACCATGTCTGCTGTCCCTCAGAGAGCTGGAGGAGGAGCCCTTCTTCTCTGACAGCTCCTCCTCCTCCTCTTCCTCCTCCTGCTGGACTGGGATCCACTGCAGACATTGTTAACAGGGGATTCCTTGAACCTGCTTGATGATGATGATGATGAAGCAGCAGTTGTGGTTTCATGGAGGAGTTCCACTGCTGAAGGTTCTGTTGGACCGGCTGGGACACATTCTGGATCAGGTCCCCTAACCTGAGTGGAGTTGATGGCTTTCACCTGCAGTGACTCACCTGTGATTCTGCAGCCGTATGAGCTGAACCTGCAGCTGACAGCGGTTCTGTCCAGACTGTCGGACCACAGCCATCCTCTGCTGGACCCGGACATCCCCCTGTCTCCCTGCTCCAGGTCGCTGTTCTCTGTCCTCGTCAGGGTGAGTCCCACAGAGAAAGAGACAGTCTGATCTGACAGCAGACAGACTTCAGAGCCAGTCTCACCTCTCTGTCTCTCTGCAGGTGATGGGTGAGATGATGCAGAAGATCCAGAAGATTCCAGACTGTTGAACACCAGGAGAGACCTGCTGGGAATGAGACACAACAACGAGTAGTCTACCTGTCTACCTGTCTGTCTGTCTGTCTGTCTGTCACATTACAGGGAGGATTAGAAAAGCTCTGATGTTTGGTGAGACAGACAGGTTACCTTCACCTGACCTCTCCCCTGTGGGCGTGTCCTCAGACAGGAACACCTGACGTTGCTTCAGGGATCATTGTCCTGGAAGAGTTCTGGAAGGAGCTTGCTGCCATTGTCTTTGTCAAGTTCAACTCTGACCTCAAACTGCTTTGAACTTTGGCTTCTTCAAGCCTTCCAGACTGACAGATGAAGGCTGAGAGATGACAGCAACCAGATGGTCCTCAGAGCAGAGTCCACTTCTTCAATGTCCATTTTTAAAGAGAGGATCAAATATTCAAGCAGAGAACTCCCACTAGAACCTGGATGGACCTGATTCTGTTCCTGCTGTTCTGGATTGCCACCATCTGGTAAAAGAAGCTTTTAGCTGTTGACAATATTGATTTCAAATATCTGCATTTTCCATGTGATGTCAGAGGAGTTTGAGGAGCTAAATCAATGGCATGTTGGGTTTTTATTTGTCTGCAGGTGGATGTGGAGAAGGGAGCTCTGTGACCCGTCCAGCGTATTTTCTACATCACAAATAGGATCTTTTTCAAACCTCATTTTCTCATCTGCTCCTGGTTCATCACAATTTGAAGAAAGAAATACTGAGGAATGCAGTTGGAAGCTTCATTTTCTGTCAATGTCCTCCATCATCAGAAAAATCCCACAAGAACATGTTAAAAACACGGTTGGAGTGGTTCTTTCTGCCCCGACTGTGTCCATTGTTGGGAACTGAACTGAGTTGAAGTTTTCCAGCTCCATGATTATTAGAACCTAAACTAAACGCTGGTCTGACAACAAGCCTGCCCTTAGACAGCCTGTCTGTCTGCTCACATTTGTAAATCAAGTTCTAAAACAGGTCAAAGGTCAATGCAACAATGAGACCGCACAGTGAAAAAGCAGGAGTCCAGAATGAACTGGACGAGGCAGCAGCAGATTTCAAAGGTTTATTTGAGCAGAAACAAGGAACACAACCGACAGTTGAGCTGAAAAACACAACACTTCAAATGCAACTGGTCCAGATCAAACTAATCCCAAAAATACAAAAGGGACACACTGCAGGTAAAAGCACACACTGAAGAACAGCTGGAGAAATGACATCTAAAACTACTGTTTTTTGAAGCAGGAAACATCAAAATGGTGACAACAAAAATGGTGAGTGTTTTTGCTTCTAAATTCTCTCCTGATCTTAATCCCAAGACTTTATCGGACCACCTTAAGAGACAACTTGGCCGGGAGGTTATGTGCCAAAAGGTGAATACTGTTAACAGTAGATATGCGTCCTTTAAAGTCTCGGCCGAGTGCAAGAATGTGGCTGACATGTACAACCCAGAAATCTGGCCAGCGGGTGCTTATGTGCGGCGATTCTTTGAGCCACGAAAGGTTGGTGTCACTGGATTAAACATCGCGCCTCCAAGCGGGCTGATGGGCGGGGCTTCACCTACCCCTGGCACAGAGCCTTCAAGTTGAACTGATGGATCTAAGAGTAATCTCCTACAACTGTCGCGGCTTGCGCTTGAGTCACAGGGCTGAAGATCGAGCCCGCCGAGTCATTGTAGACCAACTGTTGGAAAAATGCGATGTGCTGTGCTTGCAAGAGACCTTCTTAACAAAACAGGACTTGGAGGGCTTAAACTCGATGCATGACAATTTTCATGGTGCTGGAGAATCCACCACCGACATTGGGGATGGAATAATAAGAGGTCGTATACCAGGAGGGGTAGCCATCCTCTGGGATAAAAGACTTGATTCCTGCATAAATGTCATAAGGCTGGAAGTGGACTGGTGTATAGCAATACACTTAACACAGAACGGAAAGGAATGTGTCATCCTCAATGTGTACACCCCCCATGAGTGTCATCATAATGAAACTGATTTTCTTAATAGGCTTGCTTTTATTCATTCTTTTATACAAGATTATACATGTTTTAATGTGTTTGTTATTGGTGACATGAACTCGGACGTCTCTGACAACAGATCTATATTTGGAAATCATTTGAAACAATTTTGTGTGGATAGTGGTCTGACACTCTCGACTGAAATCCTGCTGCCTGAAGATAGTTTTACACATATTAGTGAAGCATGGCATACAACTTCCTGGTTAGACCATTGTATCACAACAGCTGATGCTCATGCCTCTCTGGCTAATATCAACATTTTTTATGAATTATCATTTGCTGATCACATTCCTTTTGGGATGCAGATAAATTTGTTGACTTTACCTGTTAGGCTAGATTACAATCACAACAGTTTCCCATATTTGGATTGGAGTGCTCTCTCAACAGAGGAGGTGTCATTGTACTCTGTTCATTCAGATAAATTATTAAGTAATATCTCTCTGCCGAGAGAAGCAATTACATGTAGTAATGGAAATTGTAAAAACCCTGCTCATGTCTCTGCTTTCTTCTCTGTATGAAAATATAACTAAAGCGTTACTTAGCTCTAGTAACTTCCTCTTAACCAAACTAAGAAAAGGGGTAAACCAGGCTGGAGTTCCCATGTAAAATATTTTTTTTAAAGCACGAGAAGCTTCAAGGGAATGGGTTCTTGCTGGTAAACCAAGGCAGGGGCCAGTTTTTGAGCAAAAAAAGGTTACTAATGCAAGGTATAAATATGCAGTACGCTTTATTTGTAAAAATGATCAGGAAATGAGAGCTGATTCCATGGCCAGGAATCTATTATGTCACAAGACCCGAGACTTCTGGAAAGAAGTGAAATCCAGTACTTCTGGCACTAAAACAGTTCCATGTGTGGTAGATGGGGTCTCTGGCAATGAAATATTGTAGAACTGTGGCGACAACAGTACATCAGAATATTTAACTGTGTCCAGAGTGATTTTTATGTAGCAACTGACACTGGTACAGCTGATGTTATCACTACAGCTGATGTTCGCCAAGCTATCCTCAAATTGGCAAACAACAAAGCTACTGGACCTGATGGGGTATCCTCTGAGCATGTGAAATTTGCTGGTGCAAGGGTAATCCCATTACTTAGCATGTGTTTTACAGCCTTTCTTGTACATGGTTTTTTACCAGACTCGATGATATCTGTTCTGCTAGTCCCAGTGATAAAAAACAAAGCTGGACGTATTGGTAGCTCTGAAAATTACAGACCAATAGCTCTGGCTGGTATACTGTCAAAACTTTTTGAGATAATCCTATTGGACAGGATCACAGAGTTTGTAAAAACGACTGACAATCAATTTGGGTTTAAGAAAAGCTCGGTACTGACATGTGCATTTATGCTCTCAAAGAAATGGTCTATAAATATAGGAATTTAAATTCCTCTGTTTTTCTGTGTTTTCTAGATGCTTCTAAAGCGTTTGACAGAGTAAATCATAAGAAACTATTTATGAAACTGGCAAAGAGAGGTGTACATAAATGTGTTGTACGTATCTTGGCCTATTGGTATGCTCAGCAAACAATGCAAGTTAAATGGGGAAGTAAGATGTCAGATCCTTTTAGAGCTAGCAATGGAGTGAGACAGGGGGTATTCTCTCTCCTATTCTTTTTAATTTGTATTTGGATGATTTGTCCCTTAAGCTGAAAGCCTGTCGCACTGGTTGTGTGGCTGGAGATGTCATTATCAACCATTTGATGTATGCTGATGACATAGTTGTGATGAGTCCAAGTACAGCTGGTCTTCAGAACTTGCTTAACATCTGTTCATCTTATGGGCTAGATTATGACATCATATTTAATGCACAAAAAAGCTTGATTATGATTTCCCGGAAAAGAAGACAAATACCAAAAATTCCCTGATTTTTATCTATCAAATGCTGTGCTCATGTGTGCTAGTAAGATAAAATATCTGGGGCATGTAATTTCAGAGGACATGTCAGATGACGCCGATATTTACAGGCAGTGTCGTGTGGTATATGGCCAAGCCAACACCCTCTCTCGGAAGTTTACCATGTGTACAGAGGAAGTCAAGGTGACTCTATTTAAAGCATTTTGCACCCCTCTGTATACGGCACATCTTTGGTCAAACTATAAAAGGGCCAGTATGAGAAAGCTGCAGGTGGCATACAATGACGCTCTGAGAGTGTTTCTAAAAAAGCCCAGGTGGACGAGTGCTAGTGAGCTGTTTGTTTCCCTCAGAATTAACACTCTTCAGGCTTGCATACGCTCACTCATGTTCGGATTCATCTGCAGATTAAATGCTTCAAAGAACACCCTCATCATGACCATTAGTAACATTAGATTTAGTGCCATACGCTTCCAGTCAAAAATCTGGAGACACTGGAGGGACTGTCTTTTTAACTATCCTTTTAACTAATTTTTTATGGTGTATTATGGAATTAATATTTTTTAGTAACTTTTATAACTTTTTGTATACTGTTCTTAACTTATGTATTTGTGACATTTTGATTTTTTAAGTAGTTTTATTGATTATTGTAATTTTTTGTGTACTGTTCTTAACCTGTGTGTTTTCTGATATTGCACTGTTTTAATGTAGTTATACTGATTGGACTATGTGTCCGGAATAAATTCTATTGATTGATTGATTGATTGTTTAGTTAAGTTGCTTCTGAAAGGCCCAGGATTAAAAGGACTTCAAACGGTTCATCAATTAGAGGAACATTCAAATCCAATAACAGTCAAGTCCAAATGTACTGGTAGAAACATCTAGTGGTGTCAAATAGTGGCAGATTCAAAGAACAACCAACTCCTACTGGAAACAGAGAACAAAGTCCATGTGAAAACAGTCCATGAAAACATGAGAGAAAAGAGGGTCCAAGTTCAAACAGTCCCAGTCTGGAACGAGACCTTCCTCCATCACTGTTCCAGACAGTTGGAGCTTCATCACCACACCGAGCTTCTACAAACACCATTTACATTCAAACACAGTTGAGACACACACATAGAAAATGCTCCCATTGGGTTGAAATGATTGAAACCCGCTCACATTCAATCCAGTGTTCAGCACGCCACCCTGTCCGGAGGGTTCGGGCTGACGACAGCACGACCGATCCTGAACCCAATCATCTTTCAAATGCTACACAAGCTAAACAGGATTAGCGTTGGATTGCTGCTGACAGTTTATGGCAGCTTACGTTTTGGAGCTGGCGTTCAACACACGGCCGCATTCCCGAGGGAGTTGATCAAAGAACGTTTGACTGGCAGCCGGACGGACACACGTGTCTCTACCTGATCCTCTTTCTCTAACCATGCCCTAATCCGTCAAGGCTGTCCAATTTCCCCATATCTTTTTTTTGCCACACACATTGCTAACAGTGTCATACGGGGTATTTCTATTGCTGATAGAAACCATTAGTCAACTTGCAGATGACACAACACTTTTTCTGAAAAAACTCTGATCAGATCTCAATTGATCTGCAAGTGATTAACGACTTCTCCAAAGTCTCAGGTCTAAAATTAAATATTAAAAAATGCCAATTATTACCTGTTTAAGAATGTTTTCAGCAGAATATTTGTAACATCCACATCCAAAAGGAAGTGACTTATCTTGGTATAATAATCAGTAACAACCAACTCTCGAGATCTCAATCACATTTAACCAAAGTTATTAGGAAAACACAAAGTAAATTTAATCAATGGTTGCAAAGAGATTTATCAATAAGAGGCAGAGTTTTACTGTCTAAAGCTGAAGGTCTGTCTCGTTTAACATATGGAGCTCTTTCTCTGTATGTAGATAACAAAATGTGCAAGGACATTAACAAGATACTCTTTAAATTTATACACATACACATTATGTTAGGAAAAGTGTTATTATGAATACTTATGAAAATGGGGGATTAAATGTCTTGGATTTTACATCATTGAATAACACGTTTAAAATAGATTGGACCAAACACTTCCTCAAAAATCCAGCTTCAATCTGGAATTTTATTCCTCAGTATATCTTCTCCAGGTTTGGTGGTTTAAATTTTATTCTACAGTGTAATTATAACATAGAAAAACTCCCAGTGAAATGATGTATGTTCCACAGGCAGGTTCTCTTGACATGATCTCTCATTTATAAACACTATTTCTCACCTCATAAATGCATTATATGGAACAACAGAAATATTCTTTTCAAGAACAAATCACTTTTTCTTAATAACTGGTTCAATGATCACATTTTAATTATTTAATAACTATGGACAATTAATGTCTTATATTGAATGTTTAGATCATTTTAAATTCCCAGTCACACCAAAAGAGTTTGCTATAATCTATGATGCAGTTCCTACTGCTATAATTATGCTGATCAGAAATGCATTGTCTCCTTCTCTTGGTCCCATTACAATCATTTCAGAATCATATGTTGGGAAAATGGGTTTTTCAAATCATAAACTGAGTAATAAAAATATTTGTACTCTGTTCCATAAAGAACTAGTTTCTGTTCCACGTGTCATATCTTATTGGAATGTCTTTGTGAAAGACACAAACTGGAAAAAGATTTGGATCATTCCTAATAGATATTTAATAACTAACAAGGTTCGGGAGGTTTCTTTTAAAATTATTCACAAGTTTAAAATAAAAACAATGTATGATGAACTAAAACTTCTCTTTTGTAGTCATGTGAAAACATTTATTGTTCTGTGCCTCACTCTGCTCAGATCTGGATTCATTTTATTAGGTTTTTTTATTTGTTGTTTAATTCCTCTGTTTGTTTGTAGCTCAAAAACTCTGTTTCATAATGTCAAGTCATGTCTTGTTCTGTAGTAAAGGTAAGTAAAAAAAAAAAGTTGAAGATCGGTATGTGAAAGCTTCCTATATAAAGTCAATCTAAGGACAATCTACAATAACTTGAGGCATTTGAAGTTTATTAAATGACAAATTTGACCAAAAATCAAAGAAACCCAAATCAAACTAATGAATACAATCTGTCCTTTTGCTGAATTTATTAAAAGCAGATTGTGTTGAACTGTTAATATTTTTTGTCATTTGAATGATGGAACTGGAACGTTTATTGTTCTCATGTTCACATTCCTTTTTTAGAGAACCAATAGAAATTGGATCAATCTTTAACTTTACTTTCCCTCTTTTAGTGCCTCAGACGTACTAATATTTAAGGATAATTAATTCACAAATATTATGAATATTATTTTACTACTTAACAAATGTAGAATTTATTGTTAAATATTCCTGATTTATAAAAAGATTCCAAATATATGACGGCTCATTAAAAACCCTGAAATCCTCAAAAACTGCCCAAATAACCTTTCAACAAATCTCCATTTGGTTGTTGTTTCCTTCTTTTATTTCCTTCTTCCTGCAGTTACCAACATCTTATTTTCTAAAGATTTCTTACAGTATTTTCACCCCAGCTGTTCCTATTGAAACCTAAACCCGTTTGTTTTAGACGTGTTCTCCCTGTTTGAAACAAACTGTTCTGAGACTTTTGAAGACAAACAAATCTTCTTACTTTATTTTTGATTTTGGCTAAATATTGTATTGATAAATGTAAATATACAAATGACATTTGACCATTTTCATCTGTGTGTGATGGGTGACACCTGTGGGGTGTGGCTCTGCTATTAAGGCTCCTTTTTAAATAGGAGTGGGCGGGGCTGCCCATTAGTGCCAGATTCTTGTGGGTGGCAAGGGTGACTGCTGGGCCCACACTGTTTGTGTCAGTTGTGATCCATTGGGGTAAATTTGTTTTTTATTTTTTGATAATCATGTTTGTTTTTTATTGTCTCTTAAATGATTTTAATGTATGTATTTTATGACAGGGCTACGGTATCCGAAGGCAGACCCACAGGGTATATGACTGTGTGTGGGTGCTTGATACCACAGGTATGCGGCATTTTTATTGCTTTAATATTTTGAAGAACTGGGTATTTTAACAAACTATTGATTGTTTTTATTGTTTCTGTTCCCCAGTCAGCGTACCGCTACCTGCTGTCCTTTTTATAGTTTGTTTTATTCCAGTTGGTCTGCAGACGCAGACTAACTATTTTTAAACTTTTTAGTATTTTTATTCTTTGGTCACTTCCGGGTCGGTGATTTCTGTTTCAGCCGATTGTTTTTTGCATGTTGTGTGTTTTGTAATTTTATTGATTTTTATCTTTTTAAACTGTGTGTTTTGTGTTTGCAGCAAGGGCTGCCCTACATTTGTTTTGATTTCGGCTACAGCAATGGGAACATATCCAAGACCGTAACTGTTGTGATCAATAAATATTGTCAATTTGTTTGAACACACCTGGTCTCGGATGCTTTTATAATTTATGGTTCCACTTGTAACATTTGGCGTTGTTTGGCTAAAAAACCCGTGAAGTGACCTGGTTTTATAATATTGTTTGGAGGACAGCAGGGGCGGCGAAGTGAGGCCTCTCGCCAGTGACAAAGCTGGTGTATTAGCATAGATTCGTCCAGCGGCAGCGGCAGCCGCAGCGCTCAGGAGGAGCGCGACAGACAGCAGGCCATGTCACAGCGGATCCAGGAACTAGAAAACGAACTGGCGGTTTTTAAAGCATCTGCGGACTCGGAAAGGCCGTCCCCCTCGTTTGGAGCAACAGGTGGAGCCGTGCCGAGGCACACAGACTCTTTCGTTTATGTGCAGCAGGATCGGAAGATGCCGCCGTTTTCTGGCAGACTGGACGCTGTGGACGCGCTGTCACTGGATGAATGGATCGAGCAGATGAGAGACTTCTCCCAAACCAGAGGCCGCACAGAAAAAGAACGGGCGCAGATCGTCTACGACCACCTAGAGGGCGCTGCTCGGACTGAGATTAAGTATTTGCCGTACACCCAAAAAGACGTGTTGAATGTATTTTTGCTGTGCTGAGGAGGTGTATGGCTGCATGCACTCTCGTTTATCATTGCAGCGCAGGTTTTTCAACCGTAAACAACTGGATGGTGAGTCAATGCTCGATTACTCCCATGCCTTAATGGAGTTGTCAGATCAAGTTGTGAAAACTGATGCACATATTTCCGCGAGAGATTTACGTGACCAATTCTGTGATGGCGTGAGAGATCAGACCCTGAGAATAAGACTGAGAGATTTGGTCCATGCTAATCCACTTCTGACAATTCGTGATGTTCGAGGTGAAGCCATAAAATGGATGGCCCAATACGAGAACCAACTTGTTAAATCTAAATGTAACCCAGTCTTAAATGAAGTCTCTGCCTCCTGTGAAAGTGCTGTGTCTCGTTCTTCTGAATATGGTGAACTTTTTTCTTTGTTAAAGGCACAGCAAACACAGTTAGAATTGGTCATGAAGGCACTAACCCCAAATGACGAACCTCCCTCCAGAGCACGCAGCTTCCGGCCCAGGAGAACAGTTGATGGGAAACCAATTTGTTTTTAGGTGCAATCAAAGTGGGCACATTGCACGTAATTGTCGTTCTTCTATTAAACTGAGAATGTCGCCCAGTCCCAAAAGCCATTGGAAACATCTGCCAGTCTGGAGAGCCAGACATTGGGGGGAGGCTCTGGTAACATCATAAATGCAGAGAATTGCAAGCTAATTGGTGAGTGCTTGGAAGGGGAGGTCGATTTTTCGGGTGTAAAGATTAATTGCCTTTTGGATAGTGGCTCTATGGTTACAACCATAACAGAGAGTTTTTTCAAAGGCAATTTTTCTAATATGTCTGACAAACAACTTAAAGATTGTGGTTGGCTTGGGTTGAAAGCTGCAAATGGTTTAAAAATACCTTACCTTGGTTATGTGGAGTTTGACATTACTGTGTTGGGGGTGTTGCTTTCTCGGTTGGGAGTATTGATTGTTGAAGACCCTTCAGACAGCTATATGAAACAGAAAAAAACTCATGCTCCTGGGGTGCTGGGAATGAATGTCTTCAACCCCCTTTATGCAGAGTTGTGCAGGAAATATGGCTCTGATCTCTGGGAGTCGCCAGTGCTTCAATCTGCTTCCCAGGAATGGAAGCGTACTCTCAGATACTGTCAAATGATGGACGCCATAACTAACTCCCCAGACCCATATCCCATCAGAGTCCAGGGTAAGAAACCTTTTCATGTCCCTGCGGGCAGTTTATGTTATGTGCCGGTTACCTGTCCCCACATACCTACACAGCAACTAATTGATTTGTTTGTTGAACCCTTGGGTCCAGGAGAGGGCAGCCTCCCAGAGGGACTGTTGGTTTCTCCCTCTTTAGTTAAAGCTGAAGAAGGAAAGGCATTTGCCCCCATCACTAATGTGGGTGCAACAGATGTGTGGCTGACACCCAGAAGAATTATTGCTACTGTTCAGATAGCTACGGTTGTGTCAGATGATCACCAGGTACAGATTTCTGTGGATTCTCAGAGAGTTGTGTTGCACTGGTATCTAGCCACATGTTGGTCATGACACAGGATGAACAACACAAAGTTAGAGCTGCCAGACTTCGAGAACTTGGAGGGTAAGGAAAAGGAACAAGCCACAGAGTTACTCCTGAGGTACATAAAGTGTTTGCCAGGGTGATTTAGATGTGAGCAGTACAACTTGATTAGACATGAGATTCCATTATTGGATGATACGCCAATTCGACAACCATATAGGCGCATCCCCCCTGCCAGTATGATTTAGTCAGAGCCACATCCAGCAGCTCCTGGAAAGTCAGGTCATTAGGGAGAGTAGTAGCCCTTACGCATCACCAATTGTTCTTGTACAAAAAAAAAGATGGTAATTACGCATGTGTGTGGATTACAGACAGCTAATGCCAGAACCAGGAAGGATGCGTTTTCTTTACCGAGAATAGAGGAGAGCCTTGATGCTCTAGCGGGAGCTCAGTGGTTTACAACCTAGATTTGGCAGTGGGTACTCAGGTAGATGGGGGAAAGGGACAAGGCAAAAACGGCATTTTGCACCCATTTGGCTTTTTGAATTTAACCGCATGCCCTTTGGACTTTGCAATGCGCCAGTACTTTTCAACGTCTTATGGAGCGTTTGTTTGGAGATTGCCGTTACCAGTCCGTTTTGTTGTATTTGGATGATGTCATCATTTTTCCTCTTCGGTGGAACAACACTTGCGGTTTAGCCTAGTTTTGTACGCTTGGAGAGCCAGGGCTAAAGGTGAAGCTCTCGAAGTGTCAGTTCTTTAAAAAGTGTGTGAAATACCTGGGTCTTGTGTCCGTGAGGTGTCTCCACTGACCCAGAGAAAGTGGCTGCAGTACAGGACTGGAGTCGTCCTGTTAACCTGGCAGCGCTCGGTCATTTTTAGGTTTTGCCAGTTACTATAGGCGTTTTATTGGGGGGTTTTCCAGCATTGCATCCCCAAATCGGCTAGTGGCTAGGCTTCTCCTCCGGCAAAAAAGGCACCCTAGAAAAACCTTTGAGTGAATATTGGGATGTTGATTGTGAACAAAGCTTTCAAAAGCTTAAGACAGCCTTGATAACAGCCCCTGTTCTTGCTTATGCAGACTTCCAGAAGCCATTTGTGTTGGAGTAGACGCAGCCATGGAGGGTTAGGAGCTGTCCTTTCCCAGAGAATGGTGGTAAGCTGCGCTGTTGCATTTGCAAGTCGAAGTTAAAGCCAGCTGAGCGAAATATGAACAACTACAGTTCTATGAAACTGGAGCTGGTGGCTCTGAAGTGGGCAGTTACGGAAAAATTTCGGGAGTACTTATTGGGCAATAAGTGTACAGTGTTCATGACAATAACCATTAAGTCACTTGGCACTGCAAACTTGGCGCTACAGAACAAGATGGGTGTCAGAACTGGCTGTATTTGACTTGACAGTAAAATATCGCCCGGGTTCGCAGAACGCTAATGCAGATGCGCTGTCCGCCACATACCCCGTTTGGAGAGTCTACACTTAGCTCTGCTGTTATAGAGGTTAGTGGATGCAGGAGGAAATTGCTGTCTTACCTGGTTTACTGACTCTGACCTCTGTACTCTCCAGACAGGACTGTTATTGGCCAATTTGGGATATTGGGAGATGGGTAAGATGCTGATGCAAAAGAGAGAAATGAACTAACTAGAGGCAGTCGAGAGCTGGTTCGACAGTGGGGTCGCCTGAAAAGCGAGAGTCTGTCTTTATCGCTGTGTGCGTACTCCAGACGGACAGGCTGAAGTTGAACAGTTGATTTTACAGTGTTTGCAGAATAAGATTCTCTGCTCTCTGCATGACGAGCAAGGGCATCAGGGCGTCGAGCGGACACTACAGTTGGTTCGAGCTCGTTATTATTTGCCCAATATGTACACCGATGTGGAAAAGTGGTGCAAAACTTGCGACAGATGTGTGTTGTCGAAGGCTGTTCAGCCCAAAGTTAAGGTCTATATGGGCACAGTCAAGGCATCCCGACCAAATGAGATTTTGGCGATTGATTTTACAGTGTTGGAGCCTTCTTCAGATGGGAGGGAGAATGTTCTCGTCATGACAGATGTGTTCTCAAAGTACACACAGGCTGTCCCTACAAAAGACCAGCGAGCTAGTACTGTGGCAGAAGCACTTGTTAAGAACTGGTTTCAGCTATTTGGGGTTCCCAACCGTATTCACTCAGACCAGGGCAGGAATTTTGAGAGCAACTTGGTTCAACAGCTCTGCAAGCTGTATAAAGTGGCAAAGAGCCGCACCACCCCATATCACCCACAAGGGAATGGTCAGTGTGAGCGCTTTAATCGCACACTACATGATTTACTGCGATGTCTTCAACCTGAACAAAAACGGAAGTGCCGCGTCACCTTGCCCAGGTCATCTTTGCCTACAACACCACCGTGCACCAGACCACAGGCAGAACCCCTTATTTCTTAATGTTTGGGAGGGAGCCACAGTTGCCTGTAGATCTGCTTATAGGCAATGAAGTGTCAGGGGAAGATCTTCCCTTAGAAGAGTGGGTTGAGGAACATCAAAAGTCCTTAGCCTCAGCCTATGAGACGGTACAACAAAGAGTGGATAGTAAAATAGCTCAGAGGGATCTTAGAAATCAGGATCGGTGTGTTTCTCCTGACCTGGAAGAGGGCGATCTTGTGTATACAAAAAATCATTCTATCAGGGCCGAAATAAGATTCAGGATTGTTGGGATTCAACTTTGTATGAAGTTGTTCAACCACCTCCTGCTCGAGGTGGTGTATTCCATAGCCCCTGTAGGTCAGGAGGGTCCCCTCCGACATGTGCACAGGGGAGAGCTGAGGAAGCCCCTGAAAGAGGGAGGCTGAGTTGGATGATGATCCAGGAAACCCTGCTGGTGAAAGTGTGACAGAATAATACTGCAAACACTGCTGAACCCGTAATCCTGTCCGAATTGGAGAATCACAGTGAGGGCACCCCGAAAATGATGTAATGTCTACAGTTTCACTTCCCCCAATCGAGATCGATCCACAAATGAACCGGGTGCACCCATTGTTTTTGAGCCACGGAGGTCAGAAAGAAAAACTGCAGGATTGCACTCAAACCCACATAGGCTGCCTCTGCCAGTGAATACTAAATTCTAAACATAGAAATGTCATCGACGGGTCGCCGATGCACTTTCTTGGGGAGGATTGTGATGGTGACACCTGGGGTGTGGCTCTGCTATTAAGGCTCCTTTTTAAATAGGAGTGGGCGGGGCTGCCCATCAGTGCCAGATTCTTGTGGGTGGCAAGGGTGACTGCTGGGCCCACACTGTTTGTGTCAGTTGTGATCCATTGGGGTAAATTTGTTTTTTATTTTTTGATAATCATGTTTGTTTTTTATTGTCTCTTAAATGATTTTAATGTATGTATTTTATGACAGGGCTACGGTATCCGAAGGCAGACCCACAGGGTATATGACTGTGTGTGGGTGCTTGATACCACAGGTATGCGGCATTTTTATTGCTTTAATATTTTGAAGAACTGGGTATTTTAACAAACTATTGATTGTTTTTATTGTTTCTGTTCCCCAGTCAGCGTACCGCTACCTGCTGTCCTTTTTATAGTTTGTTTTATTCCAGTTGGTCTGCAGACGCAGACTAACTACTTTTTAAACTTTTTAGTATTTTTATTCTTTGGTCACTTCCGGGTCGGTGATTTCTGTTTCAGCCGATTGTTTTTTGCATGTTGTGTGTTTTGTAATTTTATTGATTTTTATCTTTTTAAACTGTGTGTTTTGTGTTTGCAGCAAGGGCTGCCCTACATTTGTTTGATTTCGGCTACAGCAATGGGAACATATCCAAGACCGTAACTGTTGTGATCAATAAATATTGTCAATTTGTTTGAACACACCTGGTCTCGGATGCTTTTATAATTTATGGTTCCACTTGTAACATGTGGAATTATAATGAATCAAATAACTGAGAATTTCATGCCTTTCAAAGACTGAAACATTCATAAATTAGGATTTGAACAGTTGGTGATGCTTTTATTCCCTATTCTTTTAAGTTTGTGATTAATAGAAGGCTCTGTATTTTTTGCTTAATTGTTTTATTTTTTCCTATATTTCATGTTGAACTATAGATTTTTTAGTAATTCAAATGAAGAAACTTTGGAACATCTGGTTTTCCCATGTCAGTCTCACACAGGTGTAAAAACCACCTGAATGAAGCGCTGAAGCTGATTGGCTGAGGCGACCTCTGAAGGGATGACTGTCCCGTTAGTTTCCTCTGACCAGATTTCTTTGTATGATAGAGATGACTGATTCAGTTATAGCAACACCTTAAAGAAAATGAAAAATAAATCACTGACCTCCACAATAAAACACCTGCCAGCATCAGAATCCGGAGTGGGCGTGCAGGCAGAGGAGGTGGAGAGAGGAGAGGCTGCTCCGGGGTTTTTAGGTGGTGTCCGAGGCTTGGAGAGGTGAGCGGCGTTCCTCTGTCCTTCTGGAGCTGGAGGACACGGTGAGCAGGTAGAGGCTGAGTCTGTGAGGCAAGCTGAGCGGAGAGATCCAGAGATGGTTGGTTGTTGGTACTCGTGGTTGAAGGATTCTGCAGACAGGAAACAGTTCATGAGCTGAGTACTTGAGGGTGAGGCCAAACTTCAGTTTAACATGAATATCAGAGGCACTGCAGGTCCAATACCCAAAGGTAGACAACCATCTGGCAGCTGAGATGATGAGGGGAGTACCGACTCCTGCTGGAACACTCAGGACCGCTCCAAGCTGCATGCAACCGGGGAGACCTGCCTGGACGGACCATGACAGGAGTTTAGAAATTCAGACACAGAGAAACCCAGAGAGCCAACAACTAGATAGAAACACAAGTTACTGGAAAGATGTTTCTAGTATTTTATATCTTGTAGAACTCCATGAATGAAAGTTGACCATTCTTTTTCAACTTTAATTGTATTTGTTGCCTTTTTATTCCCTATCTCTATTTAGTGGAGGAGCACATCACGTTCCTCCACCTTTCATGTGTCTGTGCGTTCACAGGTGCAGAAAGAGTGAGAGGAAGATGTTCTTCACCTTCAAAATAAACGCTGGAGACCATCGCATCACTGGAAAAGTAGAAACACCTTCAGAAGTTTATCGCAGGTTTTGAGGAGAGTCACGAGCAAAACCAGCCAACATTAGTATGAACTAGACCGCAGGATTGTGGATGAAACTGATGAAGTATAAACAGAGATTTAAGGAAAAGAAAATAGAATCTTTATCACAACTGAAGACTGGCTCTGGTGTTTTGGTGGTACTTTCTGAGGAAACTTACTTCACTGGATGTCATTCCAGAGGAGATGCTGATGCAGAGAGGATACTGAAAAGTAAAATACATGTTTTTTAGCATGTTGATACATTATACTCAAGTAACAGGAAGAGAATACTCACCATCAGCATGAAACACTGCAGCAGCTGCCTGATGAGAAATGAACTGAAAAAGAGAAAGAAAACACTTGAATACAGAGAGCTGACATGCACCTGATAGTTTTGTTATTGCACTATTATATATTCAATGAGCTCTCAGAAGTTTGCACTGACACACCTGTACGTCTCTTCCAGTTCTCCAGACAGGGTCAAGGGTAAAAGATACATTCTCCTGCTATTGCAGAGAATTCAAATAACACACAAATCAAATGTTTGCCAGTCAGAATAGATAAATCAATAAAGTATTCTGAGATGTGGCTTCATGCTGAACCTCTAAATCTGTTTACGAGGTTCCATGTTGAAGCTTTCAGCCTGAGATCCAGGCTGCTGTTAGACAGTCAAAGAACACACTTGGTCATTGAACAAGACCAGAGCTGCTTTGATTTCTGTAGCATCAACCTAAATATTGTTCTGTAGAGATCATCTCCAAAACCATCAGGAGGAAGTGAGTCCAGAAAGAGTCTCTGTTTCTCTGCTATAAATGTTATCATCATCATCCACACAACATGACACACCAACCTCTCATTTTTTCTCTATCCTCTAAAGCAGAGTGAGACAGACCATGGACACTCACACAAAGCAGGTAGTGATCAGCTGGACCTGTCTGTCTGCTCCAAGATGGAAACATCAGCATGACCTCTGACCTGAAGGTTTCCTACAGGGATTGATACAAATGAGTAAACATGTACACACAGGAGAAAAAAAAAAAACAAACAATCAAAATAGTACCAGCAAGGAGAGCAGTAGGTCAACTTGGAGATCCTTCATAAAGCTCAGCGATGTCAACATTTTCCCCTAAAGGAAACAGACACACACAGACATGAACACACAACCACCATCATGTCTAGAACCAAAGAGAAGATGTAGCAGGATGACAAATTACACATCTGTGCAGCTTCCTCCACAACTTTTAGACAAGCGTTCCAATCTGAAATAACAAAAAGAAACACTCTTCAGATGTTGTGTTACATTCTATGTTCTTTACATTACATTGGACTAAGAATTCTTACGGTGGATTCCATCCATTGTGTCAAACCCAGACTCCAAAAGTCTTCAGGGGTCGAGCAGATGTTGTCCTCCTTCACTTTAAGATCTCCTGGAGGACGGTTTTTATCCAAGAATGTTCCATCTACAAAAAGAGAAACTCATGGTGTTTATCATTTATATCAATAGAGAAAATCATTTCAAATTTAGATTAAATGCTAATTACAAACTAAAGGTAATGTTATTTTCTCCTGCCTCAGCAATTATGAAACCATCAACAACTTTGACTTGATAACATTTACTGTGACAGTAAAGAAATGTGTCTGTAGAACTTGTAGATTTACAACTACAAGATTTTTACAAACAACACGTTTTCATTTGCTCTTGATTCACAGCAATCGCAATCATAAAGTATTAAAACACAATTTTAAGCCTAATTTTCCCTCCATCCATCATCAGTAAAATGCAACAAGTACATATTAAAAACAAAACATAATTTTCATCTGAACAAATATGATAACATTTTATTTATGAAATGTATGAACTGTTAAAATGAGTAACATTAAAAAGAAGCACAAACATCAAGGATTGAAACTAGTTTGTATTTACCTTTAACTGCATGTCATTGTTTGACCGTGGTGGTGAAGTGAATCTGTTGGAGGAGGAGATCCGCTGCTGAGAGAAGAATTGATGTTTTTAGAATATGGTTTATGGAATAATAGTGACTGCGGCGACGTGATCGATCAGCTGTTAAATTAGGCGTGTTTGAGTTGATTTGCTTCGTCGGGGAGACCAAGCTGCTGCAGGAGGGGGCGGAGAAAGGCGCCTGAGATGAAGGTGGACGACGAGACTGTACGAGAACGAGGAATTGGGGGTTGTCCTCAACATTCGGCTGTATTTTAATACGCCACTCCTCCGAGTATGATCTGTGCTGTTATGTCTTTTATAGTATTTTTTTACATCTCTTAGAGTAAAACAGATGAAAAAAATAGTCGGGGGATTCATTACATGTACACTGTCCCAAATAAACAGATAAAATAAAAATTTAATTTCATATTAAAGACAACTATGACACAAATAACCACAGATTATTTAAAATCTTGTATATTTTTTCATCAGCGATTCACTACCTTCCAGAAAGAGTAAGAAAATACACATATTTCCTTCGTTTAGCGCCAGTTATTTCAATTTAAACTACAAAAACTTACAGGACACCGTTTCCCATAATGCATTGTTTTGTAGTCATCAAGGCGGCTTGCAGCCAGCGCAGTACCTATTTTCTGGCTCTTGTCATACAGTGCTGTTTTGTATTCTTGTACTTTGAACAATTAAAAAAAAAAACTATTTTCTGGCTGCTCTGTCTTAGGAAGGCACCTTGAACCCGGCCCTATCTCGCGATACTTTATATCGTCGCAAATGTGACGTCGGTGACAGAAACTACCCAGCATGCACTGCGCCTCCGCCTGCATAATCTCAAACACGCCTAAAAACAACCTCGTAGGATGTTAATATAGCACTTAAAATGTTTATCATAGTGACGTATGGTTCGCGCATGCGGGGTAAGTGGTGCAACTGATTTGCTTCATACAGAAAGTCAGCCACAGTCACAATAGGGGCGGGACTTCCGGTAGCGCAACGACGCGTTGTTGTGACGTCATAATGTGGGCGGGGCTTCCGGTAGCGTGACGATGCGTGTTATGACATCATCATGATGCATAATTCTAATATGTACAAATTTTATTAACCTAGTGCAAATAAAAAATTTTCAAAGGCTATTTTTTAAACTGGCGCATAAGCAGCTGCGCCAACAAAGGCGGAACAAGGGACCCACAAGCGGGCCTCAAACACAGAAAACAACCCAAGAAACAGCAGAAAAGATGGCACCACATAACTTTTCCGACTTGTGCAGGGATATAACAATAACAATCTCTCTGGGATTTGACCTGCACAAATTCTCAAAGTTACAGAGAAGCCAACTGATCTCTGGACAACCGGACCCAAAATCCAAAGATATAATCAGGGATCTGATGACCAAAATGGTCAGACAGATCTCAAGATATCTGCAAAAAAGGCATACAAATTCGCCAACAAAAGAATTTGTAATGGACCTTGTCTCCAAGACTGTTCCGAGAGCATTCAAGGAGGTCTTAAACAGCAAAAAAGATGCTACACGGTCCCATGCCTGCAACACCTTGATCATCTTAATAAGTGACGAGGTGTTGAAGCAACTAAGATCCAAAGAAAATACAAGTTTTGACACAAACCTGGACTTGATCATAGTCAGTTTCTGTACATTACTTGGGGATCTTTGTAAAACACAAACCCAAAAATGGGAACGAAGCACACAGCACACTTCACTGTGGTGATGGGTCCTCAGCTGAAAAAAGTTAGCAAGAGAACGAGGCAGCGCCGAAAAAAGGTGCCTGTCGAGCAGAGATAGACCTGCATGCAACAAAAGAGGCTCAAAAGATCCTTCTGGAAAAACTGGTGGAGGATCTCATAAACTTCATCTTCAAAAAGAGTAAAACTCATATAAGCCAAGAGAAGTTTGAATGTTACAGGAGGCGCCTCTTTACAAGACTCTGGAGCGAAGCCGAGACCTTGGAATGCTACATTAGTGAGGAAAACTTTAAAGGAATAACCAAAGCCATCTATAAAACACTCTGCAAAAGTGTAAAGATGAACGGAATTCCTTTAATAATGGGGATTGAGGTTAGGGAAAGGGTGTTTGACAACGTTGTTGCCACCATCTTTATCCAACGGCTTGTGGAGAAAAAAGTTGTCTGCAAGGATCTCCCCAGCTGCCCAAAGATGACTGCTGCTCGGAAAAAGACAGGCAACCAGGAGAAACTGGAAGATGTACAGAAGTCCATCTTGAAACCAGCTTCTCCAGAAATGAGCACAAGTAAATCCATGTCATCCCAGACGTCTGTGGCTTCACAGTCTCTATCACACGATGAAGACAAGATTCCGTTGGTTAAGAGGGAGGCATGCAACATCCTGATAAACCAGTACCTCACAGCTTTAATTCCCCACATCTTTAAGAAATCAGGTCATGGATGTTCAGAAAAGAACAGAGATGTCCTTTTCAATAGGATGTATAATGTACTGTGGGATCTGTGCATGGATTACGATTGTAACTTGGCCGTAAAATCAGTGAAAAACCTGGAAAAGGTCTCGTACATCAATCTCATAAATTTCTGTAAATATCCAGAAAGTGCAACTCTCATGTGCATGGACTTGGACCAGTCAGTTTGTGACATAATCATTGCTAAAACCTTTGAAAAACACATTCTGAAAAAGCGGTCTATATTTGCACGGTTCATCTCAAAAATTGAGATTGCTGTCAACGGCTTATTTTTTTAAGCCAGCAAAATTAGCTTAGATCTCCAGTAGGAAACTCCATTTAGAATTTTAAGGTAGATCAAAGTAGGGAATAGAATGTAGGTCAATTTAAACATTAGACAAAAAAAAAAAAAAAAAAAAACATAGATAGATAGAATGTAGAAATTTAATGCAGATCAAAAATGTAGGTCAAACTCTATTTTCCCTTAATCTTGTCTGAAAAACCACAAACAAGATTCAGGGAAAAAAATAGAAAGTAGACTTTTAATTTAGGTCAACAAAGTAAAAAAAAAAAAAACATTAGATAGAATGTAGAAATTTAATGTAGATCAAAAATGTAGGTCAAACTCTATTTTCCCTTAATCTTGTCTGAGAAACCACAAACAAGATTCAGGGAAAAAAATAGAAAGTAGACTTTCAATTTAGGTCAACAAAGTAAAAAAAAAAAAAAAAAAAAACAATAATGCAACCACAAGAGGGCATGATCCTATGTCTTTTTGTGCCGGTCCCAAGTCCGGAGTAAATGCAGAGGGTTGTCAATCAGTCTAATTGATTAGCCATCGATTTATTGGTTCTATATTGTATTTTATTGTTTTCATTTGCTCTTTATTCACAACAATCGCAATCATCAAGATTTAAAACACACAATTTAAAGCCTTATTTTTCTCCTCCGTCATCAGTAAAATGCAACAAGTACATATTAAAAACAAAACATAATTTTCATTGCAGTGGGTCTTTATCTAAACAAATATGATAACGTTTTATTTATGAAATGTATGAACTGTTTCAATTAGCAACATTAAAAAGAAGGATTCAAAGGATTTGAATCATTCGACCTATTTGAACTGGCACCCTTATTCTGAGCTGCCTTCGTTTTTCCGACCGTGACAGGATCCTTAGAGCAGCAAGGACAACACAGGTGGAGGCCAGCGGCCGGCCTCTTCGCTTCACCGCTGACTACAGCGATGCTACAGCTCGTCTGCTTTCCAGTGATGAATGGCACCTTGGGTTTTCAAGTGTTTCTTCTGTATCCTGCCGTCATAAAGCTAGCCAAGGGGTCCGACAAAGTTCTCTTGGAGGATCTAAGCGAGGCGGCTAAGTACATTGACTCCTTCGAGGCTGTTGATAAAAATGACTCGTAGCCTGCTCAACTTTCTTTCTTTCTTTCTTGTTCTGAAGTTATTCTGTTACATAAAAGTGGTGATATTCACAATTTAAATAATTACCAACCCATCTCTATCATCAACAGCGTAGTGAAAGTTGCTGAGTTAATTATTTTTAATCGGCTGTCAAAATGTATATCTTCCAACAATATTTTATCTCAGTTCCAATCTGGATTCAGAAAGCACTTCTCCACCACTGCTGCGCTTATGAAATTCACCAATGATGTTTTTCTAATTTTGACAACAATATGTGCACAGGTGCCATTTTTCTTGATCTCACAAAAGCTTTTGATTTGGTTGATCATGACCTGCTTTTGGATACATTATGTGCAGTTGGCGTGTCTAATACCCCGCTCTTGTGGTTTAGTTCCTATTTTCACCATCGCCGTCAGTATGTTTCCTTTAGAGGCGCCTCTTCTAATTTCACTTGCTTAGACTGCTGCCCCATGACCCGGTCTCAGATGAGCAGAAGAAGATGGATGGACGCCCCTGGCCTGGCGACTGCCTTCCTGCTCTGTTGGGGAGTCCATAACATCTGAGCTGGGGGGACCTCGACCCCCTGGGTGTGGGCGGGGTTCCTTACATCTGAGCTCTGGGCTGCCCAATCGTTCCATCGTTACATTTAGCAACTGGAGCCCTGTCCTGCGGTTTGCCGTCCCTGGGCCTCGTTGGGAGGCCTCTGTAGGTCATCGTTGTCCGCCTTAAATGAAGCTAAAATGGATAAAAGCTCAGGTTAGAAATGACAACAGGCCTGCACCAGGTTTAGGTGCTCTCAGGACCAGAAGGAAGGAAGTCAGAGCATTTATGAACAGAGGATGAGTCAGATATGAATAAATACTGCTTTATCAGAGTTTCTAAGGATTTCTTTTGACTGTTTGAATAATGATAGGAAATGAGTTTCTGCAGCTTCTCACTTTCTCTTTGGGATGAATGAGTGATGATGAGCAGCAGCAGCTCCTGTTTCTGGACTTCTGACTGAGCAAAGTTCATTCTGATATTTAAGGTTTCATATGTGAACAAACCACAGCAGAAAGTCTGGAAGAGAAGAGATGGAGGAACACTCTGAAAAGCAGCACGCTCAAGTCCTAACAGTAAACAGCTTAGGTTAGCAGAGGGAACCAGAGCGGCGCTCCACCACCTTTAGTCTTTGAACCAAACCTCTGCCACCTTTGTGTGAGCGGGAGTTTACTTTAATCTTACTGGATTGTTCAAACTTGGTTTTCCCTGAGAAACAGATCTGGTCTAACTTCAGTTTCCAGATGAGCAGAAATGATGAATAACATGATTCATGAACATTAAACTGGTTAAGTTTGATACTTTTGTCAATAATACATTTGTAAAGATGCTTCTTTTTGGTTCCTGCCATACTCCAAAAATAAAAAAAAACCCTATTATCATTCCATTCTAAACTGTTGAAAGGAAATGTAGAAATCTCTATGAAGCAGTTTGCATTGTTTGTCAACAAAGCAGCAATGATAAGATTTGGTTTTATTTTTCAACATTTGGACACTGAGACGTTCATGGTTTGCTGTTTTCTTATTCTGTGTTTGTGTGATGAAGGTTTGAATGTGAACCTAACTGGACATAATGTGGATTTTCTTTGTTCATATGATCTTAAATTAGATTCAGATTGACATTAAAAGGGTTTTTATTCAAATGAGATGTGCTTAAATCTATAGACGCCCTGTTTTGGTGTGAACATGTCTCAGAACAGACTTCAAATTTAGTTTAAAAGGAAGATGAGGAAAGTCAACTCATCTTTTAGGACTGGAACAGCACCACCAAGTGGATCCAGTGGGGACAGCAGTCCCTGCAGTGTTGGCAGTGTGCTGACCGGATGAACTGTGATGCTGAAGAGGAGGAACTGTTTGTGTGCAGATGAAGGAACTGAGGGAGGAGTCGGAGGCGGAGATGAGGACTCGGCTCCGGCTCACACTGACCACGTCCGAGACGTGCTGAAGGTCCAGGAGCAGGAGCTGAAGCCGAGCAGGTGTTCACACTGAAACACTCCGTCATAGTGATGGTAAACTCCATTCCTTTGACTGAATCCAGTTTTAATGAGCGACTCACCAAAGTCAACCGAGTCATTTGAGTCACTGAGTTACTTACTCAGCGAGTGCAAAGTAAGACATGTTATGTCCAAATTTTTCATACTGCTAAATTAATTCTTGAAAATGAAAACAAATCATTTCATTGTGGGACAGAAAAATGAGAAACTGGTATTTTTCTGTTTTTTATTCAGTTTCTGGATAAAGACAATAAATAATTTGCAATTGAGAGAAAATGTTCTTCTAATATAAATAAAGGGCAGAAATCCACTGAATTTTTATAGTATTTTTATTTTTATAGTAGTTTTATTACATTATTGCAGCAATGAAATTAGCAAGTTGTAGACCAAGGTCAGTTTATGTTTATAACATAAAACAATAAAGTGGTGAATTGATGGATTTTCTTTTCTTTGATTTGCAAGAGATAAAATAAAGAATGAATTTAATAATAATGATGACAGACTATCAGAGCAAAGCAGCAGCTGAGGAGAGGAAGCAGCTCCTCCTGGTAAAACCGGCTGATAAGCTGCAGCTCAATGGATTCATACGAGTTTGGAGCGAGGCCGAGCTGCTGAGAGATTCCTTCAAACCTCCAAACCAGGTCTTCAGTGGGGCTGGCGGGCAGCTCAACGTCTACCGGCCGGATCTTCCATTGTGGCAGATGGGGATCCGTCCAGAGTGTGTGTTGAACAAAAATGTGGAGCAGTTGTTTGTGGGTGGAACCACTTGTTTGTTTCTGGGTTTGTGGTGCGTTGTGCGGCTGCTGCTGATGGTAGATCTTTGTTTCCACCTTCTTATTCCACCTCGGTTGACTCACCTACAGAGACTTAGAAAGCAACGTGACGGGGAAAGAATCTGAGAGTACGTGGTCGTCATGGATACAATGAACCACTGTGATGTAACCACACTTGGTGTAGGGACTTTGCTGTGCTGATCAGGTTTGAATGAGGTCTTCAGCTGTAGGGTTTGGTATTCTAAACATGGAAACATGGTTTATCAAGGTTACTGGGGTGTCATGTTTCAAGGGGTCCTCTTCATTTGTTGGGTCTCATACTGTCAGCTGAAGGGTTTCCAGACAAAGAAGACACACAGGATTCAGGATTCAAATAGTTATTTATTGTCATTGTCACAGAAGAACAACAAAATTACGTTTGGAGCATCTATACTTCATACTTCATAATAAGTGCAAACCCCTAAGAATACTACTACTAATAATAAATCCCCCTTAAGCCCAGTGTAAGACAGTTCATCTATAGCAGCATGACAGCATGTCAAGTAACATGCTGAGGCAGGGACGTTCAGACAGAGACCTGAGAATCATGACAACAGGCAGCGGGCCTCCTGGTGCAGCAGGCCTCCCTGTGTAGCGGTCCACCTGGTGCAGCGGGCCTCCTGGAGCAGCGAGCCTCCTGGTGCAGCGGGCCTCCCAGTGCAGTGGGCCTCCCAGTGCAGCGGGCTTCCCGGTGCAGCGAGCCTCCTGATTTAGTGGGCCTCCCAGTGCAGTGGGCCTCCTGGTGCAGCGGGCCTCCCAGTGCAGTGGGCCTCCCAGTGCAGCGGTCCTCCTGGAGCAGCGAGCCTCCTGATTTAGCGGGCCTCCCGGTGCAGCGAGCCTCCTGATTTAGCGGGCCTCCCAGTGCAGCGGGCCTCCCGGTGCAGCGGGCTTCCCGGTGCAGCGGGCCTTCTGATTTAGCGGGCCTCCCAGTGCAGCGGGCCTCCTGATTTAGCGGGCTTCCCGGTGCAGCGGGCCTCCCAGTGCAGTGGGCCTCCTGGTGCAGCGGTCCTCCTGGAGCAGCGAGCCTCCTGATTTAGCGGGCCTCCCGGTGCAGCGGACCTCTTAGTGCAGTGGGCCTCCCGATGCAGCGGACCTCCTGATTCAACGGGCCTCCTGGTGCAGCGGGCCTCTTAGTGCAGTGGGCCTCCTGGTGCAGCGGGCCTCTTAGTGCAGTGGGCCTCCCGATGCAGCGGACCTCCTGATTCAACGGGCCTCTTGGTGCAGCGGGCCTCTTAGTGCAGTGGGCCTCCTGGTGCAGCGGGCCTCCTGATTTAGCGGGCCTCTTATTGCAGTGGGCCTCCTGATGCAGCTTGTTCCCGCTGTTTAAGGTCTTCTCTTACTCAAATGCTAGGTAGGGGATCAAATGGAAAACAATAAAAATACCTCATTGTTGGTAGCTTGAGAAGCTCTGAAATTTTGACAAAGCAGTGAGATTCCTATTCTCAGATCTTCTAAAACAGGGATGGACTTCATGATATTTCAGTGATGACATTTAAAAAAGGTATCCAGTAAAGTCACAGTCATCTAACACCATATGCAAATCTTATTTTGATATAATTTCTTGGTGTTTCCAGTTGTCTTTCAACAATGATGTAAATTCTAGTAAATGAACCAGCACAGCGGGCCTCCTCTGACTTAAATATCTGAGAGAAAATCAAATGGAAAATGAACAAAAATAGACTGCTCACAAAAATTAAAGGAATGATTTTTTTATTGGTCCTGGCATGAATTGAATGAAACCCGTCTGATAATGTTCTTGTTGGTTCAGCAGCTGAGGGCCTCGTTCATCAATTTCAGCTGTATTGGTGTTCATGAATTAACAACAGGTGCACTTCAGTGGCAATTTAGAAAACCCTCCAAACAGGACTGGTGTTCCATGTGGAGCTCATTTCAAGTTTCTCCCTCTTGTTACGTCCTGCTGCTGCCGCAGCTTCCTTCCTTTGACTCACCTGGCAGGTGTGGCCAATGTCCCCTGATCACCACCAGCTGTCTATTTAAGGCAGAGGAGGCCACACCAAGCCAGGCAGGGAGCAGAGCAGCAGGCTGGGCTTTAGGGTGGTTGGTGCCAGTTTGGGTTTTTGTGTCTTTTGCTTCTTTTGTCCTCAGCAATCTTAGATTGTTGGGTTTTGTTGTGTTAGTTTGGAGTTGGGCCATGGTAGTTCTGATTTGTTGGCTTTATTTCATTTCTTTTGATTAGGTAGTTGTGTTAGACAGCCTTTAGCAGGGAGCTGCTGACTCCGATGGTCGTCATGGCTGGGTCAGCAGTCTCCCCGACTTATTTTAATTTTGGCCATTGTTCCAACTCTGTTTTGGTTTGTCAGTTCACCAATTATTTGATCTTTTCAGGACACAGGTGGTTTTTTAAATAAACTGTTTCTTTGTAATTTGTGTCCAGTTTTTGTTATTGTCCCCTTTGCAAATCTACAAAAACTGATGGGAAAAGAAAAAAGTTTTGAAAATACCAGATCTGGAGTTCCCCTTAAACACAAATGTTCTCATTCCACCAATGTTGGTTGTGCCCCCACCGTTGCCAAATGGGGGGGGGGGGGGGGGGTTTTAGTGATCAAATGCAGAAAAGATTCAGGACCAGGGGAAGAGCACCACACAAAAACTACAGAGGAAAGGACTGTTTTCTACTTGCAATTTAATAAAACATGCAATCAAGTCACAGCAAGCCCAAGTTAAAATCAAAACAGATAAAAATCTAAAATGTAAAACTAGTCAAAGATAAAAGAAGCTAAAAACTGTCAGAGGGAAAATCCCATAAAATCCTGTTAAAATAAAAAGTGGAAAAGTGTCCAATAAAAAGACGAGACAGATCTTGCAGTCAGCCACAATCTAGTCTTCATATCCTCCCTTCACATCCGTCATCCAGTCCCCAGAAGCGTGGCAGGCTGCTCCTCCAAACGTCCACCTGCAATATAAAGGTCCTGCCAGTATCCAAAGTTTGAGGAGCACACAGGACTGACTCTTTGTAGAGCGTGAGGGCCACTGGACAGGACAAGGCTGCTCACACACTGGCAGGGCTCCTCACCCTGCCGCTGAGTGTACGTCACAGCCCCTTGACTGAAGGAGGACTCCGTCTCTGCTGCAACTCCTCCAGCCACAGCAATCCTCCAAGCGTCGTCCCCTTCTCCAGTCGCTTTCGGCTGCCCCTTCCTTCAGCTCTCTGCTCTTCACTGCCAGTTCCATCTTTATAGGCAGGGTTCAGTGATTGAGCACCAGGTGTGTGATTGGACACACCTGCTGCCCAATCTGGGATTCAGTCTGAGGTGAAACATCCAACACAAACCAACACAACAACATGCAAATAAAACCAAAAAAGGAGAAAAGTATTTGACAGAAGCTCCTCCCACACACAGCAGGAGCTTCAGGTGAACAGATTCTAAGATAACCTTAAGCAGTTACTTTAGCGCTTGTCAAAACAAAGAGGATTTACATGAATTTGATGCGAATTCGATTCAGTGTGAACAGAAAACTGATTTAAATCATGAGAGCCGCGGGGGATGGGGGTTGGAGCGGTCCGCAATGTGTTTCCCGAACCATGGCCTCTGGGCGTGGTGGGGGGATTGCTGCTCTGGCTGGGCGGGGGTCCGCGCTCTCTGTGCTCCCGTTCCTTCCGGCTCTCGGGCGTGGGGGCCTCTGCGGCGGTCCCGCGTGCCCTGGTCTGGGTTTCTGGCGGGATTCCTCGGCTGACTGGTTCTCTCCATGGCTCCTTGGCGGGTGTTGGGGGGGCGTGGGGGTGGCCGGGCTCTCTCTCCTTCTATACATTCCATCAACATCCACATCAGCAAAACATAAACACTCACCTGAGCACAGGTGTCAGCTCACCTGAGCACAGGTGTCAGCTCACCTCGCACTAACAGAATGTGTGATGGAATGAAAGGCTTTATTTGTGTCAGCTTCTATGATTGTGTGTGAGCTGCAGTGGTATTGTGTACATTTTTGACAACTTTAAAGGTAAAGATTATTCTAGCCAAAAGGTATGTGTGTAACTGAGTGTGTGTGTAGACAGGCCCCGCCCATTCCAGATTGTTATTTAGACCTGGTTGTTATAGGATGTTACTACTCTGTGTTACCTTCTTTGTTCTCTTAACCCCACTCTTTTATCCCCCCCCCCTCCCCCTTTTTGGTTCCCGCCCGGTCCAACAAAAAAAGAAAAAGATACAACATAATTAAAATAAAGTTTAGCATGAAATAACAACAGGGGTTTATGCTTAATAAACCCTGTTGGACATAAAATCTGTCCAATGCAAGAGGCTCTCAGCCCGTATCTGCTTGCTCAGCTGTTGGACAGGACAAGTTAGGAAAAAATATAAATAAATGACACTAAGGTTTTTTAGAAAAGTACACCTGAAGTCTTATGAAAGGTCTGATTTTGACATCAGTGAACAGACTTTGGCTGAGACTAAATTCTGATCCTCGATTTAGTACATCAAAATACCTTTACAGAAATACTTAGTACTTCAAAGAGTGCTATCTCTGAAAATATGAAGCATTTTTACTGTATAGTTTATGGGAAAAGTATATCTAAACTACCATAAAAACTCTAATTTTGACATTAGTTAGGAGTAATTCTTGATGAGTCATGGTCGTCTTTGGATCTCCTGGAAAACAACGTTTCAGGAGATCTTAGCTGTTTGCCATCTCCCACTGGAACACCTCGTTAAGTGATCATAAATAGTAGAATATTCAGATAAATCTCAATAACCTTCCAGCTGTAACATTGATAGTTTCCTACCTTTTCAGAACAAGTTTTCCTCATGACTCCATCATATAAACAACATTAAGAACTTGAGAAGAGCAAGAGTTTTACATAAAAAACTTTATTTTTGTAATGTAAAAACCACTGTAAACCAAATATAACAAGGTAAAGCAACCACAGTTATCACAAACAAGTAAAACAACAATTAACAGCTAAAAAAGAACTATAACAACTAAATGAATTAATAAAATCCCCTAACCCAGAGGATCTCCGCCTGCAGAAGATAAATCCAGGATCTGGATCTCCCCTCTCCTCATCAAAGCCCGACTCCTGTTGGTTCCTCTGTGACCTCAGGAGCTGAAAGATCTGAAGAAACAGACAAACATCAGAACAAATCACGTAGAAACACATATTTTATTACAGCTGCTGATCCCTTAAATTTAGAATCACATTTTTTTGGTCCAAGCAACATCTATTTGAAATGTAGGTTTTATAATGAAGGCAACACATGCTGTATGTAATATATTATCTATATTAGCCTACTATCAAAATGATTAAGTGTGTTACAAATACATAATGAGCCTTCATCTTTAAATGTTTATTTAATCCAGTGGAGAATGATGCACCACGTGAATACTCTGTTGGAGGATGAAGTTTAACTTCATTACAATATTAATGAATTACAGTTTGTTTCATTGCTTTGATGAAAATAAAGAAATGCAACAAAGAAATCCAATTTCTAATGTCATTTTTATTTTGAGGATTTGAAAAAACAACAAAATAGAACATGCATAACGTGCTCCTTATCTGGGTAACAGAGTGCAATAAAACACAGCATATATTTATAAAAATAAAACAGCAACATTTTGAAAAGGTAAAGTATATCAAATCAAATTAATACAGTTTAAGTTTGATTTCTGTGCAAATGCCAAACAAGTCAGAGCACGGGTAAAACACAGCAGCATCCTCTACTCTCTCTCTTTTGACACCAAATCAACACATCTATCCTCAGGACTGAACAACAAAAAACAATATCATTCCAGTGTCATTCCAAATATATACTGATGGAAGCTGAAAGCGCCCTGCCCTACTTTTTTATTGATCGTTTTCTCGTGATAATGAGATAATCAATCCACCTTATTCCTATGCCCCATGAGCCTTTGCGTGAATTATGGGTGATACTTCCTGTAGACGGCGGAACGAGAATTTATTTACATTACAACTGTAGAGCCGACAGCGCAGTTCCTCTTGTTTGATCTATAACTACATAGAAATGTGGGAACAGCAGCTGTCATGTCTTTAAAGAGACGACGTAACAATTCCGGTGCTGTTAAAATTGAAGGATGACCTTAAAAACTGTCCAAATGTAACATATAGTAGCATTTTTAGCTACTTTCTCAGTTCAGTTGCTGCAGATGTTGAAGCTCTGAACAATCTTTAAACTCCGAGACATTTCAATACCTTCATACATGAGTATTTCTGCTGGAGTTAGCACACAGTGCTGATCTATTGTAACCTTATCGTTTTACGTGCTTGTGTTTACATGCTGCCAGAGCCAATCAGGGCTACATGGCGCGGTGTAGCTTTAGCCCGTTTCATGTTTTTGACAAAGTCAGCTGCGGTTTAAACATGGGTCATTTTTGAATAGTTAATACCAGGAGATACAGCAATTCCACAGAAATATCTTCCTGCTCTTGGGACACTGCTGTCAGGTCTCTGCAGTACCCGGCGTCTCTTCTTCTCTGGTGGTCTGGAGGAACCCAACCAGAATGTTTTCCTCCGTGGTTACATACATATAAAGTCTTATGTGGCTTCTTAAGATTTACATTTTCAGCCACATCCTTCTGACTTCATCCTCGCCCGATAGACGGTAAAATCTGTCAGAGGAGGACAGCTGCACTCCCTCTTCGTCAGTGGTCCATGTTCCACACAACGCTCCTTAAGACACACATTTAATTTAGTTTGGGTGTTAGAACAACCACGAGCTGCACAAAGCCATTTTTGAAACTTTTGAGGGATTAAGTAAAACACGCTTCTAAAGTTTCTATACACCGCTGAAGCTAACAAAACCACCAACTTTTAATGGAAACCAGTAGCGCTGTGTGACTTCCGGTTGCTATACCGGAAGTTGGACCTATAACCCGTTTTACATCAGCGGCCCCAGGAATAAGGTGGATAATGAAGAAGGAAGCGTCCCGCTCTCTCTATCCTGCACGGAGATGCAGAAACTTCATCTGTTCAAGTCTTTTTATTTTGTGGTTAACTAGAAAAACAGCAGCAGAACACTCCACTAAAGTTGTATTTAGTCTATTTTCTTTAATCATTTTATTAGTGGGGACACCTCAAACTCCATCAGTCCGTCTCACGCACCAGCCCTCAAAGAACGTTTGACTGGAAGCCGGACGGACACACGTGTCTCTACCTGATCCTCTTTCTCTAACCACGCCCTAATCCGTCAAGGTTGTCCAATTTCCCCATATCTTTTTTTTGCCACACACATTGCTAACAGTGTCATACGGGGTATTTCTATTGCTGATAGAAACCATCAGTCAACTTGCAGATGACACAACACTTTTTCTGAAAAACTCAGATCAGATCTCAATTGATCTGCAAGTGATTAACGACTTCTCCAAAGCCTCAGGTCTAAAATTAAACACAAAGTAAATTTAATCAATGGTTGCAAAGAGATTTATCAATAAGAGGCAGAGTTTTACTGTCTAAAGCTGAAGGTCTGTCTCGTTTAACTTATGGAGCTCTTTCTCTGTATGTAGATAACAAAATGTACAAGGACATTAACAAGATACTCTTTAAATTTATACACATACACATTATGTTAGGAAAAGTGTTATTATGAATACTTATGAAAATGAGGGATTAAATGTCTTGGATTTTACATCATTGAATAACACGTTTAAAATAGATTGGACCAAACACTTCCTCAAAAATCCAGCTTCAATATGGAATTTTATTCCTCAGTATATCTTCTCCAGGTTTGGTGGTTTAAATTTCATTCTACAGTGTAATTATAACATAGAAAAACTCCCAGTGAAATGATCTATGTTCCACAGGCAGGTTCTCTTGACATGGTCTCTCATTTATAAACACTATTTCTCACCTCAGAAATGCATTATATGGAACAACGGAAATATTCTTTTCAAGAACAAATCACTTTTTCTTAATAACTGGTTCAATGATCACATTTTAATTATTTAATAACTATGGACAATTAAATATGAATATTATTTTACTACTTAACAAATGTAGAATTTATTGTTAAATACTCCTGATTTATAAAAAGATTCCAAATATATGATGGCTCATTAAAAACCCTGAAATCCTCAAAAACTGCCCAAATAACCTTTCAACAAATCTCCATTTGGTTGTTGTTTCCTTCTTTTTATGTCTTTATTTTCCTTCTTCCTGCAGTTACCAACATCTTATTTTCTAAAGATTTCTTACAGTATTTTCACCCCAGCTGTTCCTATTGAAACCTAAACCCGTTTGTTTTAGACGTGTTCTCCCTGTTTGAAACAAACTGTTCTGAGACTTTTGAAGACAAACAAATCTTCTTACTTTATTTTTGATTTTGGCTAAATATTGTATTGATAAATGTAAATATACAAATGACATTTGAGCATTTTCATCTGTGGAATTATAATGAATCAAATAACTGAGAATTTCATGCCTTTCAAAGACTGAAACATTCATAAATTAGGATTTGAACAGTTGGTGATGCTTTTATTCCCTATTCTTTTAAGTTTGTGATTAATAGAAGGCTCTGTATTTTTTTCTTTAATTGTTTTATTTTTTCCTATATTTCATGTTGAACTATACATTTTTTAGTAATTCAAATGAAGAAACTTTGGAACATCTGGTTTTCCCATGTCAGTCTCACACAGGTGTAAAAACCACCTGAGTGAAGCGCTGAAGCTGATTGGCTGAGGCGACCTCTGAAGGGATGACTGTCCCGTTAGTTTCCTCTGACCAGATTTCTTTGTATGATAGAGATGACTGATTCAGTTATAGCAACACCTTAAAGAAAATGAAAAATAAATCACTGACCTCCACAATAAAACACCTGCCAGCATCAGAATCCGGAGTGGGCGTGCAGGCAGAGGAGGTGGAGAGAGGAGAGGCTGCTCCGGGGTTTTAGGTGGTGTCCGAGGCTTGGAGAGGTGAGCGGCGTTCCTCTGTCCTTCTGGAGCTGGAGGACACGGTGAGCAGGTAGAGCTGAGTCTGTGAGGCAGCTGAGCGGAGAGATCCAGAGATGGTTGGTTGTTGGTACTCGTGGTTGAAGGATTCTGCAGACAGGAAACAGTTCATGAGCTGAGTACTTGAGGGTGAGGCCAAACTTCAGTTTAACATGAATATCAGAGGCGCAGCACTGGTCCAATACCCAAAGGTAGACAACCATCTGGCAGCTGAGATGATGAGGGAGAGGGACCGACTCCTGCTGGAACACTCAGGACCGCTCCAAGCTGCATGCAACCGGGGAGACCTGCCTGGACGGACCATGACAGGAGTTTAGAAATTCAGACACAGAGAAACCGAGAGAGCCAACAACTAGATAGAAACACAAGTTACTGGAAAGATGTTTCTAGTATTTTATATCTTGTAGAACTCCATGAATGAAAGTTGACCATTCTTTTTTAACTTTAATTGTATTTGTTGCCTTTTTATTTCCTATCTCTATTTAGTGGAGGAGCACATCACGTTCCTCCACCTTTCATGTGTCTGTGCGTTCACAGGTGCAGAAAGAGTGAGAGGAAGATGTTCTTCACCTTCAAAATAAACGCTGGAGACCATCGCATCACTGGAAAAGTAGAAACACCTTCAGAAGTTTATCGCAGGTTTTGAGGAGAGTCACGAGCAAAACCAGCCAACATTAGTATGAACTAGACCGCAGGATTGTGGATGAAACTGATGAAGTATAAACAGAGATTTAAGGAAAAGAAAATAGAATCTTTATCACAACTGAAGACTGGCTCTGGTGTTTTAGTGGTACTTTCTGAGGAAACTTACTTCACTGGATGTCATTCCAGAGGAGATGCTGATGCAGAGAGGATACTGAAAAGTAAAATACATGTTTTTTAGCATGTTGATACATTATACTCAAGTAACAGGAAGAGAATACTCACCGTCAGCATGAAACACTGCAGCAGCTGCCTGATGAGAAATGAACTGAAAAGAGAAAGAAAACACTTGAATACAGAGAGCTGACATGCACCTGATAGTTTTGTTATTGCACTATTATATATTCAATGAGCTCTCAGAAGTTTGCACTGACACACCTGTACGTCTCTTCCAGTTCTCCAGACAGGGTCAAGGGTCAAAGATACCATTCTCCTGCTATTGCAGAGAATTCAAATAACACACAAATCAAATGTTTGCCAGTCAGAATAGATAAATAAATAAAGTATTCTGAGATGTGGCTTCATGCTGAACCTCTAAATCTGTTTCGAGGTTGCCATGTTAAAGCTTTCAGCCTGAGATCCAGGCTGCTGTTAGACAGTCAAAGAACACACTTGGTCATTGAACAAGACCAGAGCTGCTTTGATTTCTGTAGCATCAACCTAAAGATTGTTCTGTAGAGATCATCTCCAAAACCATCAGGAGGAAGTGAGTCCAGAAAGAGTCTCTGTTTCTCTGCTATAAATGTTATCATCATCATCCACACAACATGACACACCAACCTCTCATTTTTTCTCTATCCTCTAAAGCAGAGTGAGACAGACCATGGACACTCACACAAAGCAGGTAGTGATCAGCTGGACCTGTCTGTCTGCTCCAAGATGGAAACATCAGCATGACCTCTGACCTGAAGGTTTCCTACAGGGATTGATACAAATGAGTAAACATGTACACACAGGAGAAAAAAAAAAAAACAATCAAAATAGTACCAGCAAGGAGAGCAGTAGGTCAACTTGGAGATCCTTCATAAAGCTCAGCGATGTCGACATTTTCCCCTAAAGGAAACAGACACACACAGACATGAACACACAACCCCCATCATGTCTAGAACCAAAGAGAAGATGTAGCAGGATGACAAATTACACGTCTGTGCAGCTTCCTCCACAACCTTTAGACAAGCGTTCCCAATCTGAAATAACAAAAAGAAACACTCTTCAGATGTTGTGTTACATTCTATGTTCTTTACATTACATTGGACTAAGAATTCTTACGGTGGATTCCATCCATTGTGTCAAACCCAGACTCCAAAAGTCTTCAGGGGTCGAGCAGATGTTGTCCTCCTTCACTTTAAGATCTCCTGGAGGACGGTTTTTATCCAAGACATGTTCCATCTACAAAAAGAGAAACTCATGGTGTTTATCATTTATATCAATAGAGAAAATCATTTCAAATTTAGATTAAATGCTAATTACAAACTAAAGGTAATGTTATTTCTCCTGCCTCAGCAATTATGAAACCATCAACAACTTTGACTTGATAACATTTACTGTGACAGTATAGAAATGTGTCTGTAGAACTTGTAGATTTACAACTACAAGATTTTTACAAACAACATGTTTTCATTTGCTCTTGATTCACAGCAATCGCAATCATAAAGTATTAAAACACAATTTTAAGCCTAATTTTCCCTCCATCCATCATCAGTAAAATGCAACAAGTACATATTAAAAACAAAACATAATTTTCATCTGAACAAATATGATAACATTTTATTTATGAAATGTATGAACTGTTAAAATGAGTAACATTAAAAAGAAGCACAAACATCAAGGATTGAAACTAGTTTGTATTTACCTTTAACTGCATGTCATTGTTTGACCGTGGTGGTGAAGTGAATCTGTTGGAGGAGGAGATCCGCTGCTGAGAGAAGAATTGATGTTTTTAGAATATGGTTTATGGAATAATAGCGACTGCGGCGACGTGATCGATCAGCTGTTAAATTAGGCGTGTTTGAGTTGATTTGCTTCGTCGGGGAGACCAAGCTGCTGCAGGAGGGGGCGGAGAAAGACGCCTGAGATGAAGGTGGACGACGAGACTGTACGAGAACGAGGAGTTGGGGGTTGTCCTCAACATTCGGCTGAATTTTAATACGACACTCCTCCTAGTATGATCTGTGCTGTTATGTCTTTTATAGTATTTTTTTACATCTCTTAGAGTAAAACAGATGAAAAAAATAGTCGGGGGATTCATTACATGTGCACTGTCCCAAATAAACAGATAAAATAAAAATTAAAGTTCATTTTAAAGACAACTATGACACAAATAACCACAGATTATTTAAAATCTTGTATATTTTTTCATCAGCGATTCTCTACCTTCCAGAAAGAGTAAGAAAATACACATATTTCCTTCATTTAGCGCCAGTTATTTCACTGCAAACTACAAAAACTTTCAGGACACCGTTTCCCATAATGCATTGTTTTGTAGTCATCAAGGCGGCTTGCAGCCTGCGCAGTACCTATTTTCTGGCTCTTGTCATACAGTGCTGTTTTGTATTCTTGTACTTTGAACAATTAAAAAAAAAAACTATTTTCTGGCTGCGCTGGCTTAGGAAGGCACCTTGAACCCGGCCCTATCTCGCGATACTTTATGTCGTCGCAAATGTGACGTCGGTGACAGAAACTACCCAGCATGCACTGCAATCCAGGCGATCTGCGCAGCGCCGCGTCCGCCTGCATAATCTCAAACACGCCTAAAAACAACCTCGTAGGATGTTAATATAGCACTTAAAATGTTTATCATAGTGACGTATGGTTCGCGCATGCGGGGTAAGTGGTGCAACTGATTTGCTTCATACAGAAAGTCAGCCAGAGTCACAAGATGGGCGGGACTTCCGGTAGCGCAACGACGCGTTGTTGTGACGTCATAATGTGGGCGGGACTTCCGGTAGCGTGACGATGCGTGTTATGACGTCATCATGATGCATAATTCTAATATGTACAAATTTTATTAACCTAGTGCAAATGAAAAATTTTCAAAGGCTATTTTTTAAACTGGCGCATAAGCAGCTGCGCCAACAAAGGCGGAACAAGGGACCCACAAGCGGGCCTCAAACACAGAAAACAACCCAAGAAACAGCAGAAAAGATGGCACCACATAACTTTTCCGACTTGTGCAGGGATATAACAATCTCTCTGGGATTTGACCTGCACAAATTCTCAAAGTTACAGAGAAGCCAACTGATCTCTGGACAACCGGACCCAAAATCCAAAGATATAATCAGGGATCTGATGACCAAAATGGTCAGACAGATCTCAAAATATCTGCAAAAAAGGCATACAAATTCACCAACAAAAGAATTTGTAATGGACCTTGTCTCCAAGACTGTTCCGAGAGCATTCGAGGAGGTCTTAAACAGCAAAAAAGATGCTACACGGTCCCATGCCTGCAACACCTTGATCATCTTAATAAGTGACGAGGTGTTGAAGCAACTAAGATCCAAAGAAAATACAAGTTTTGACACAAACCTGGACTTGATCATAGTCAGTTTCTGTACATTACTTGGGGATCTTTGTAAAAACACAAACCCAAAAATGGGAACGAAGCACACAGCACACTTCACTGTGGTGGATGGGTCCTCAGCTGAAAAAAGTTATGCAGAGAACGAGGCAGCGCCGAAAAAAGGTGCCTGTCGAGCAGAGATAGACCTGCATGCAACAAAAGAGGCTCAAAAGATCCTTCTGGAAAAACTGGTGGAGGATCTCATAGACTTCATCTTCAAAAAGAGTAAAACTCATATAAGCCAAGAGAAGTTTGAATGTTACAGGAGGCGCCTCTTTACAAGACTCTGGAGCGAAGCCGAGACCTTGGAATGCTACATTAGTGAGGAAAACTTTAAAGGAATAACCAAAGCCATCTACAAAACACTCTGCAAAAGTGTAAAGATGAACGGAATTCCTTTAATAATGGGGATTGAGGTTAGGGAAAGGGTGTTTGACAACGTTGTTGCCACCATCTTTATCCAACGGCTTGTGGAGAAAAAAGTTGTCTGCAAGGATCTCCCCAGCTGCCCAAAGATGACAGCTGCTCGGAAAAAGACAGGCAACCAGGAGAAACTGGAAGATGTACAGAAGTCCATCTTGAAACCAGCTTCTCCAGAAATGAGCACAAGTAAATCCATGGCATCCCAGACGTCTGTGGCTTCACAGTCTCTATCACACGATGAAGACAAGATTCCGCGGGTTAAGAGGGAGGCATGCAACATCCTGATAAACCAGTACCTCACAGCTTTAATTCCCCACATCTTTAAGAAATCAGGTCATGGATGTTCAGAAAAGAACAGAGATGTCCTTTTCAATAGGATGTATAATGTACTGTGGGATCTGTGCATGGATTACGATTGTAACTTGGCCGTAAAATCAGTGAAAAACCTGGAAAAGGTCTCGTACATCAATCTCATAAATTTCTGTAAATATCCAGAAAGTGCAACTCTCATGTGCATGGACTTGGACCAGTCAGTTTGTGACATAATCATTGCTAAAACCTTTGAAAAACACATTCTGAAAAAGCGGTCTATATTTGCACGGTTCATCTCAAAAATTGAGATTGCTGTCAACGGCTTATTTTTTTAAGCCAGCAAAATTAGCTTAGATCTCCAGTAGGAAACTCCATTTAGAATTTTAAGGTAGATCAAAGTAGGGAATAGAATGTAGGTCAATTTAAACATTAGACAAAAAAAAAAAAAAGAAAAATACATTAGATAGAATGTAGAAATTTAATGTAGAAACTCTATTTTCCCTTAATCTTGTCTGAGAAACCACAAACAAGATTCAAGGGGAAAAAATAGAAAGTAGACTTTCAATTTAGGTCAACAAAGTAAAAAAAAAAAAAAAAAAAAAAAAAAAGCAAAACAAAAAATACATTAAGATAGAATGTAGACATTTAATGTAGATCAAAAATGTAGGTCAAACTCTATTTTCCCTTAATCTTGTCTGAAAAACCACAAACAAGATTCAGGGAAAAAAATAGAAAGTAGACTTTCAATTTAGGTCAACAAAGTAAAAAAAAAAAAAAAAAAAAACAATAATGCAACCACAAGAGGGCATGATCCTATGTCTTTTTGTGCCGGTCCCAAGTCCGGAGTAAATGCAGAGGGTTGTCAATCAGTCTAATTGATTAGCCATCGATTTATTGGTTCTATATTGTGTTTTATTGTTTTCATTTGCTCTTTATTCACAACAATCGCAATCATCAAGTATTAAAACACACAATTTAAAGCCTTATTTTTCTCCTCCATCATCAGTAAAATGCAACAAGTACATATTAAAAACAAAACATAATTTTCATTGCAGTGGGTCTTTATCTAAACAAATATGATAACGTTTTATTTATGAAATGTATGAACTGTTTCAATTAGCAACATTAAAAAGAAGGATTCAAAGGATTTGAATCATTTGACCTATTTGAACTGGCACCCTTATTCTGAGCTGCCTTTGTTTTTCCGACCGTGACAGGATCCTTAGAGCAGCAAGGACAACACAGGTGGAGGCCAGCGGCCGGCCTCTTCGCTTCACCGCTGACTACAGCGATGCTACAGCTCGTCTGCTTTCCAGTGATGAATGGCACCTTGGGTTTTCAAGTGTTTCTTCTGTATCCTGCCGTCATAAAGCTAGCCAAGGGGTCCGACAAAGTTCTCTTGGAGGATCTAAGCGAGGCGGCTAAGTACATTGACTCCTTCGAGGCTGTTGATAAAAATGACTCGTAGCCTGCTCAACTTTCTTTCTTTCTTTCTTTCTTTCTTTCTTTCTTTCTTTCTTTCTTTCTTTCTTTCTTTCTTTCTTTCTTTCTTTCTTTCTTTCTTTCTTTCTTTCTTTCTTTCTTTCTCTCAAAAGAAACAACTGGTCTGCCTTCGCCTCTCTGATGGGACAATCACCACAGACCCAGTTACTATGAGGGCCCATGCAGTGGATTTCTACAGCACCCTTTTCAAGGAGCAGGAGTGTGACAGTGACTGTGTGGACCAGCTGCTGGAGGGGCTTCCAAGGCTAAGCGACAGAGACAGAGATGAGCTGGATTCTCCAATCACGTTGGCTGAGTTAACGGCGGCTGTGCGTCAGATGACACCCGGGAAGTCTCCAGGGCTGGACGGATTGCCATCAGAGTTCTACAAGCGTTTCTGGAAGTGTCTCGGCCCGGATTTTCTGGAGGTGGTGCAGGAGTGTTCAAGGACTGGCATGCTGCCTTTCTCATGCCGTCATGCTGTTCTTTCTCTCCTGCCTAAGAAAGGAGATCTGACTCAGCTCAAAAACTGGAGACCACTTGCTTTATTATGTACAGACTACAAGTTGCTCTCTAAAGTTTTATCTAACAGGTTGAAGAAGTTTCTGGATCAAATTATTCACACTGACCAATCCTATAGTGTGCCAGATCGAACCTTCATGGATAACCTTTTTGTTGTGCGTGATGCGTTTGATATTTGCAAATCATATGGTGTTAATGTTGGGCTGATCTCTCTGGATCAGGAGAAAGCCTTCGACCGGGTTGACCATTCTTATTTATTTTCCACTTTAAAAGCTTTTGGTTTTGGGGAGGGTTTTATTTCACTTTTGAGTCTTTTGTACAGACAGGCTTTTTGTTTGGTTAAGCTCGAAGGGGGGTTGAGTTGTCCCGTGATGGTTCAGAGAGGTATTCGACAGGGATGTCCTCTTTCAGGCCAACTTTACACAATTGCGATAGAACCTTTGCTCATTAAGCTGCGGGCTAAGCTGACGGGGTTCCTTCTTCCAGGGCTCCCTCGCAGAACATCTATTGTGGTTTCTGCCTATGCTGATGACGTCTCTGTTTTTGTACGCCATCAGGAGGATGTTGACCCTCTATGTAATTGTCTAAGTGTATACCAGAAAGCGTCATCGGCTAAAGTTAACTGGGAGAAGAGCACTGCTTTGCGTTTGGGGCACTGGGTGGACGTGCCGTTGCCAATTTTGCCAGGAGACCTTGCTTGGGTCACTGAGGGCATACTTTTTTTGGGAGTGTTTTTGGGCACGGATGATTACCAAAAGCAGAATTGGGAGGGTGTTATGGAGCGAGTGTGTTCCAGACTGTCTAAATGGAAGTACCTGCTACCACAGCTTTCCTACCGGGGTCGAACACTTGTTGCCAATAATTTGGTTGCCTCGATGCTCTGGCATAGACTGGTCGTGCTGCCGCCTCCTGCAAGTTTAATTTCAGCGATCCAGAAAACTTTGGTGGACTTTTTCTGGTCAGGTCACCACTGGCTGAGGTCTGCTGTCCTCTACCTCCCAGTTGATGAGGGTGGTCAGGGTCTGGTTGACATCGGTTCACGAGTGGCGGCTTTTAGGCTGAGGACCGTTCAGCGCCTCCTCTACCATCCAGATCTGCCATGGACAGATACTGCTTGTGTGCTGCTAAGGAAATCCGGTAACCTGGGATATGACAAACATCTATTTCTGGTCCAACATGCACACCTGGATTTGACAGGAGTTTCCCCGTTTTATCTCTCCGTCCTGCACGCTTGGAGACTCCTGGTTTTCAAGAGAGATGCTGGTTTATCTCCTGGACCATGGCTGTTTGAAGAACCGCTGTTCGGCACCATCCTCCTCTCCTCCCAGGCACTGTCTTCTGCAACCATGGGCTCTAAACTGAGGGAGTATGGCAGCGTGAAGCTCGGCCATCTCCTGAAGGAACCAGTTTCTGAGCTGGCTGCGGCTGCAGGGGTTCATTCGACCAGAACGTTGCAGAGGATAGTGGATGAGGTCTGCCAGTCGCTACCTGAGAACCTGCAAAGTTTTTTGAGGGATCCTGCGGCTGTTTCCCAATGGGTGGATGGAATGGATTTTCCTTTTCCCCCCTTGCAGGTATCTCCATCCTGCGCCACGAGGGGAGAAGATGGAAATAAGCTGCTGTCCTGGACGTCCCCACAGCTTGGGAATTTGGAGACTTTGGGAAAGAAGGCCCTCCACCTCGTGTCCGTCAAGGTCTCCAACGTGAGCTCTCTTGCAGACGTCAGAGCGTCGGGGTGGACTGGTTTTTTTGGCAACGGGGCTTCCCCAAGGGGTTGTTGGAGATCCCTGTACAAAGCTCCTGTTGAAAAACGGGCAGGTGACCTCCAGTGGAGGGTGGTACATGGGATCATAGCCACAAACAGATATCTGACACACGTCAATCCTGGCACGGGGGATGGGTGTCCGTTTTGTTCAGTAAGTGAGTCGGTGGTCCATTTATTTGTTGATTGTCAGCGTCTGACAGGTCTTTTTTCTTTTCTGCGGGTGTTGTTTGAGGGTTTGGGGGAACAGTTTGTTTTGGTTTGTTTCATTTACGGCCCAAAATACCAAGCGAAGAAAAAGAGAGCGCACACACTCCTTAATTTCCTCTCGGCTGAAGCCAAGCTGACAGTTTGGAGGTCCCGGTAAAACTGGATCCAGGGAACCGGGTCAGACGACGCTTTGTTTCTTTTTAGGAGGCGATTGGTGGCACGTTTGGGGGTGGAGTTCAGTTTTTATAAACTTATTAATTCTGTTGCTGAGTTTGGAAAAATCTGGGCGTTTAAAAATGTTTTATGTTCTATTAGCGGAGACTCTTTGGTGTTGAATTTTTGAAGTTTTGAAGTGTTTGGTTTTCCCTTTGTCTTTTTCTTTTTCATTATCAGTTGATGTAATTTTGATTTTGTAAAACGCTGCCCGATATTAAAGGTGTTTTACAACTCAACTCTTTCTTTCTTTCTTTCTTTCTTTCTTTCTTTCTTTCTTTTTTTTTTTTTCTTTCTTTCTTTCTTTCTTTCTTTCTTTCTTTCTTTTTTCTTTCTTTCTTTCTTTCTTTCTTTCTTTCTTTCCTTTTCCTAATGCATGCCTGGTTTGTTTATGTCCGCATTCATTGTGTATTCAGTGACCTCACGTGCCCATCGCATTCTGTGTTGATTCTTCGTTTGGGCGTTAAAGGGATTTGTAACACCAATCAATCAAGAACTCAGACAATTTTTTTGGCCGATGTGGATATTTGTGTTAATTCCGTTTCCAATAAGCAAATAAGAAATCTTTTCCATACCTCAACCTTTTTTTGGGACTCAAAGTTTGTTGACATAAATTGGTCTTATGTTTGAAGTATTGGTAACAAATACTGTTTAAATAACAAAGTAAAAGAGGTGTCTTATAACATACTGCATTGTATAGACCCTGTTAAAAAAAACTTTGAGTAGATTTGCTGTCGACATGGACCAAACCTGTTCATTCTGTGGGACTCAAGAGGAAACTATTTATCATCTGTTTGTGGACTGCAGACATACACATGTGTTTTGGACGGAAGTTGGAAATCATATTGGAAACATAACTAAGGAAACTGTAACATTTTTAGATCAAGAAATTATTCTGGGTTACCTAACTAACAAAGTAGACAAAGATTTTATTTTTATAACAGAGTTGTTTTTATTATGAGCCAAATTCCATATTCATAAGGCCAAGTGGTCAAACTCCAAACCCAGATTCCAACATTTCTTGAATGAAATTAATCATTATAGTCATGCCATTAAACAACTTCAAAACAAAAAGGCAATTAGAACTAATTTGATTTTTGAAAAATTTAATGTATAATGAACTCCAAGGTTTTTTGGATTTATCTTTCTTTTTCTCATACAGTATATGTTTATGATTTTTGTTTGCTTGCTTTCTATAATATGAACTCATTTTAATTTCCCCTGAGACATTCACTTTGTTGTTGTACTATCTTGTTTGTTAATAAAGTCATTAAAAAAAATCTTCATTTGGGCAACATTTTTGTGTTGTAATTATAACAATTTGCTGCAAAGGCTGCAACTAATTTGTTCCAAATAATATGGGAAAAGAAAAAAGGGAAAATAAAATGTACTGCTGCCATTAGAAGGGGGTGCCAGCAAGTAGTGAATTTTTTGCTTTTGCAAAAATGTTAAGTTTACTTAAAAGTTTTTTTTTTTGTTTTTTTTTTTTTTTGTGTTTCTGTGTGTTTGCATGACTGTAAGTATGAATGTTGGATGCTCCCATACTCACCTTTTCTCATCCTCCTTTCATATGTCTTTACATGTCAGTTAATGGGTAAAGGTCTTCATGCAATTCATTTGAATGTTCGAAGCCTTCCTCCCAGAATTGACCAGATTAGAGCGTGGCTTTCTTATAATAATCCAATATAATAACACTTTCTGAAACTTGGCTATCTAAAGGAATTACTGAAACTTCAATTACAATTGAAACTTTACGTTGTATAGGGCGGATAGAGGGTCCAGAGGTGGGGGTGTTGCTACATATGTTATGTCAAATATTAAATCAAGACTGATTACCCCCAAAGTGGCACCTGCCCTTTTTGAAGGTATCTTTATTGAAGTTATTCTTCATACTAACAAAAAAATAATTATTAGTAACATATATCGACTTCCTTCTTCTCCTAAAATGGAATCACTCAGAAATATATGATCTACTATATCCTGCTTTGGTGACTCTGGAGAACTTATTTTGATGGAGGATTTTAATGTGGACTGGTCTGACTCCTGTACACAGCCTGAGCGTCATTTGGTCAACATCTTAAATTTAACACAGGTTATTAAGCAACCAACTAGAATAACTTCCAATAGTCAGTCCCTTCTTGATTGGATTTTAGTTACTCACCCTGAAAGAATCTCTAAGTCTGGCATCCTATCGGAGAGTTTTAGTGATCGCTCAATCATTTACTGCATTTGGAAAATAAAAGCTCCTCACTCTCCTCCAAAATGTATTAAAATTCTTAACACCAAATCCTTTAACAATGATTTATTCCTACGTGATCTTCAAAGGGTAGACTGGAATAGAATTAATCTTATTCCTGATGCTGAAACTGCATGGGACTTTTTCTACTCTGAACTTAAGCAGGTCATTGATAGACATGCTCCGTGGACAACCGTGAAAGTCAAAGGACATCATTTGCCGTGGGTAAACGTGATCTTATCAATCTTTTTAAACAGAGGGACAGGGCTTGGAATAAACCCAAACTTACTGAACTACCTGAAGATTGAGAGGAATATAAACATCTGCGTAACATCTGCACCACCCAAACTAGGAATTCTAAAGCAAATTATTATAGGAGCAGCTTAGAAACAATTTTAACAATCCAAAGCGATTTTGGAGAAAAGTGAATACTCTAACTGGTAAATCTACTAGTACTCCTGACAATATGATTATCAACGATAAAATCATTAATGACCCTCTTGAAATAGCTAATGCCTTTAGTCTGCATTTTTCTCAAATGCCTCGGGTACAATCTTCATTTCCTCTCTTTGACTTGGATTGCAACCATCTTCCACGCAACACTTCCTTTGAATTTACACCAGTAAGCCCGGCTGATGTGTCCCAAGCTTTAAGCAGACTGTCTTCTAATAGTGGACCTGGTCCAGATGGCATTAATGCTAAATTTATAAAATTAGCATCCTCCATTCTATCCTCTCCTTTAGCTGTACTTCTTAATATCTCTCTTTTGACTTGTGTTGTTCCTCTTACATGGAAATTTTCCAAAGTTATTCTGTTACATAAAAGTGGTGATATTTACAATTAGCCTTTAGTCTTTGAACCAAACCTCTGCCACCTTTGTGTGAGCGGGAGTTTACTTTAATCTTACTGGATTGTTCAAACTTGGTTTTCCCTGAGAAACAGATCTGATCTAACTTCAGTTTCCAGATGAGCAGAAATGATGAATAACATGATTCATGAACATTAAACTGGTTAAGTTTGATACTTTTGTCAATAATACATTTGTAAAGATGCTTCTTTTTGGTTCCTGCCATACTCCAAAAATAAATTAAAAAAACCCTAATATCATTCCATTCTAAACTGTTGAAAGGAAATGTAGAAATCTCTATGAAGCAGTTTGCATTGTTTGTCAACAAAGCAGCAATGATAAGATTTGGTTTTATTTTTCAACATTTGGACACTGAGACGTTCATGGTTTGCTGTTTTCTTATTCTGTGTTTGTGTGATGAAGGTTTGAATGTGAACCTAACTGGACATAATGTGGATTTTCTTTGTTTATATGATCTTAAATTAGATTCAGATTGACATTAAAAGGGTTTTTATTCAAATGTGATGTGCTTAAATCTATAGACGCTCTGTTTTGGTGTGAACATCCTCAGAACAGACTTCAAATTTAGTTTAAAAGGAAGATGAGGAAAGTCAACTCATCTTTTTGGACTGGAACAGCACCACCAAGTGGATCCAGTGGGGACAGCAGTCCCTGCAGTGTTGGCAGTGTGCTGACCGGATGAACTGTGATGCTGAAGATGAGGAACTGTTTGTGTGCAGATGAAGGAACTGAGGGAGGAGTCGGAGGCGGAGATGAGGACTCGGCTCCGGCTCACACTGACCACGTCCGAGACGTGCTGAAGGTCCAGGAGCAGGAGCTGAAGCCGAGCAGATGTTCACACTGAAACACTCCGTCATAGTGATGGTAAACTCCATTCCTTTGACTGAATCCAGTTTTAATGAGCGACTCACCAAAGTCAACCGAGTCATTTGAGTCACTGAGTTACTTACTCAGCGAGTGCAAAGTAAGACATGTTATGTCCAAATTTTTCATACTGCTAAATTAATTCTTGAAAATGAAAACAAATCATTTCATTGTGGGACAGAAAAATGAGAAACTTGTATTTTTCTGTTTTTTATTCAGTTTCTGGATAAAGACAATAAATAAATTGCAATTGATTGATTTTTTATAGTAGTTTTATTACATTATTGCAGCAATGAAATTAGCAAGTTGGAGACCAAGGTCAGTTTATGTTTATAACATAAAATAATAAAGTGGTGGAATTGATGGATTTTCTTTTCTTTGATTTGCAAGAGATAAAATAAAGAATGAATTTAATAATATGATGACAGACTATCAGAGCAAAGCAGCAGCTGAGGAGAGGAAGCAGCTCCTCCTGGTAAAACCGGCTGATAAGCTGCAGCTCAATGGATTCATACGAGTTTGGAGCGAGGCCGAGCTGCTGAGAGATTCATTCAAACCTCCAAACCAGGTCTTCAGTGGGGCTGGCGGGCAGCTCAACGTCTACCGGCCGATCTTTCCATTGGTGGCAGATGGGGATCCGGTCCAGAGGTGTGTGTGGAACAAATGTGGAGCAGTTGTTTGTGGGTGGAACCACTTGTTTGTTTCTGGGTTTGTGGTGCGTTGTGTGGCTGCTGCTGATGGTAGATCTTTGTTTCCACCTTCTTATTCCACCTCGGTTGACTCACCTACAGAGACTTAGAAAGCAACGTGACGGGGAAAGAATCTGAGAGTACGTGGTCGTCATGGATACAATGAACCACTGTGATGTAAACCACACTTGGTGTAGGGACTTTGCTGTGCCTGATCAGGTTAGAATGAGGCCTTCAGCTGTAGGGTTTGGTATTCTAAACATGGAAACATGGTTTATCAAGGTTACTGGGGTGTCATGTTTCAAGGGGTCCTCTTCATTTGTTGGGTCTCATACTGTCAGCTGAAGGGTTTCCAGACAAAGAAGACACACAGGATTCAGGATTCAAATAGTTATTTATTGTCATTGTCACAGAAGAACAACCAAATTACGTTTGGGCCTCCTGGTGCAGCAAGCCTCCTGGTGCAGCAAGCCTCCCGATTCAGCGGACCTCTTAGTGCAGCGGGCCTCCTGGTGCAGCGGGCCTCCTGGTGCAGCAAGCCTCCTGGTGCAGCAAGCCTCCTGATTCAACGGGCCTCCTGGTGCAGCAAGCCTCCTGGTGCAGCAAGCCTCCTGATTCAGCGGGCCTCCTGGTGCAGCGGGCCTCCTGGTGCAGTGGGCCTCCTGGTGCAGCGGGCCTCTTGGTGCAGCAAGCCTCCTGATTCAACGGGCCTCCCGGTGCAGTGAGCCTCCTGGTGCAGTGAGCCCCCTGGTGCAGCGGGCCTCCTGGTGCAGCGGGCCTCCCGGTTCAGCGGGCCTCCCGGTTCAGCGGGCCTCCCAGTGCAGCGGCCCTCCCGGTGCAGCGGGCCTCCTGGTGCAGCGGGCCTCCTGGTGCAGCGGACCTCCCTGTGCAGCGTTCCTCCTGGTGCAGTGAGCCCCCTGGTGCAGCGGGCCTCCTGGTGCAGCGGGCCTCCCGGTTCAGCGGGCCTCCCGGTTCAGCGGGCCTCCCAGTGCAGCGGCCCTCCCGGTGCAGTGAGCCCCCTGGTGCAGCAGGCCTGCTGGCGCAGCGAGCCTCCTGATTCAACGGGCCTCCTGATTCAACGGGCCTCCTGGTGCAGTGAGCCTCCCGGTGCAGCAGGCCTCCCAGTGCAGCGAGCTTCCTGATTCAACAGGCCTCCTGGTGCAGCAAGCCTCCTGATTCAACGGGCCTCCTGGTGCAGCGAGCCTCCTGATTCAGCAGGCCTCCCGGTGCAGCGGACCTCTTAGTGCAGCGGGCCTCCTGATTCATTGGGCCTCCTGGTGCAGTGGGCCTCCTTATGCAGCTGGTTCCCGCTGGTTGAGGTCTTCTCTTACTCAAATGCTAGGTAGGGGATCAAATGGAAAACAATAAAAATACCTCATTGTTGGTAGCTTGAGAAGCTCTGAAATTTTGACAAAGCAGTGAGATTCCAATTCAAAGGTCTTCTAAAACAGGGATGGACTTCATGATATTTCAGTGATGACATTTAAAAAAGGTATCCAGTAAAGTCACAGTCATCTAACACCATATGCAAATCTTATTTTGATTTCATTTCTTGGTGTTTCCAGTTGTCTTTCAACAATGATGTAAACTCTAGCAAATGAACCAGCACAGCGGGCCTCCTCTGACTTAAATATCTGAGAGAGAATCAAATGGAAAATGACCAAAAATAGACTGCTCACAAAAATTAAAGGAATGATTTTTTTATTGGTCCTGGCATGAATTGAATGAAACCTGTCTGATAATGTTCTTGTTGGTTCAGCAGCTGAGGGCCTCGTTCATCAATTTCAGCTGTATTGGTGTTCATGAATTAACAACAGGTGCACTTCAGTGGCAACAATTAGAAAACCCTCCAAACAGGACTGGTGTTCCATGTGGAGGTCATTTCAAGTTTCTCCCTCTTGTTACGTCCTGCTGCTGCCGCCAGCCCTTCCACTTCCTTTGACTCACCTGGCAGGTGTGGCCAATGTCCCCTGATCACCACCAGCTGTCTATTTAAGGCAGAGGAGGCCACACCAAGCCAGGCAGGGAGCAGAGCAGCAGGCTGGGCTTTAGGGTGGTTGGTGCCGGTTTGGGTTTTTGTGTCTTTTGCTCCTTTCTTTTGTCCTCAGCAATCTTAGATTGTTGGGTTTTGTTGTGTTAGTTTGGAGTTGGACCATGGTAGTTCTGATTTGCGGGCTTTATTTCATTTCTTTCGATTAGGTAGTTGTGTTAGGCAGCCTTTAGCAGGGAGCTGCTGACTCCGATGGTCGTCATGGCTGGGTCAGCAGTCTCCCTGACTTATTTTAATTTTGGCCATGGTTCCAACTCTGTTTTGGTTTGTCTTTTTGTTTTGTCAGCTCACTAATTATTTGAGCTTCATTTCAGGACACAGGTGGTTATTTTCATAAACTGTGTTTCTTTGTAATTTGTGTCCAGTTTTCGTTAATGTCCCCTTTGCAAGTCCTCCACTGGAGCCCTGTACTATTCACAGACCAGAGCAGGTTCACCCTGAGCACCTGTGATAGACGTGAAAGAGTCTGGAGAAGACCAGGAGAACGTTCTGCTGCCTGCAACGTGGTTCAACATGACAGGTTTGGTGGTGGGTCAGTGATGGTCTGGGGAGGCATATCCATGGAGGGACGCACAGACCTCTACTGTCTAGGAAATGGTGCTCTGACTGCCATAAGGTATCCAGATGAAATCCTTCAACCCATTGTCAGACCCTACGCTGGTGCAGTAGGTCCTGGTTTCCTCCTAATGCACCACAATGCCCGGCCTCACGTGGCAAGAGTCTGCAGGCAGTACCTGGAGGATGAAGGAATTGAAACAATTGAATGGCCTTCACCATCCCCTGACTTAAACCCAATAGAACATCTCTGGGACATTATGTTTGGGTCCATTAGGCGCCACCAGGTTGCTCCTCAGACTGTCCAACAGCTCAGGGATGCCCTCACACTGATCTGGGAGGAAATGCCACAAGACACCATTCATTGTCTCATTAGGAGCATGCCGCCACGTTGTCAAGCATGCATACAAGCTCGAGGGGGGGCACACAAGATACTGAAAAGCATTTAGAGTTGCAGAAATGAAGTTTTGGAGAAAATGGACTAGCCTGCCACATCTTCATTTCACTCTGATTTGATGGTGTCTACACAATTGAGCCTCTGTAGACTGAAAACTTTTATTTCATTAAAAGACTTGGCATCTTTTTGTTCCTAAGACACTGCCCTGTGTCTTTATTTGTATAGATATCCAACTTCATATTGAGATCTGATGGATCTAATGTGTTTCTTTAAAGGGCTCCTTTAATTTTTGGGAGCAGTTTATTTTTCAATGAGCATATTAAGTTTTTCACACACACAATATTTATAAATGGAACATCCAAACATTTGGTCATTGAGGCCTATTTATTAAAATAAAACATATTTAAACTTTGAACACAAACAAAATGTCAAAACCTGTAGTTTCTGATTAAATTTACATGTATTTAGATCAAATCTACAAAAACTGATGGGAAAAGAAAAAATAGTGTTGAAAATACCAGATCTATCTGGAGTTCCCCTTAAAACGCAAATGTTCTCATTCCACCCAATGTTTAAGTTAAATAAAACAGTTAAAATAATTTTTTTTGGCATTAATTGTTTTATTTAAATTAACTGTGGGAAAATTTTAATATTTAAAATAATTGTTTTCTGTATAATATGGCACTCCTGTGCCCGGTTTTCCTGGTGATTCATGGTCTTGCCATACAATCGTCCCCTGGTGCCACCGGCGGGTCCGTTACAGAGCGGCTTTCTCCTGTGCGGGACAGTTTCTGCTCCTCATTGGGAGATTCTTTGAATCCAGAAATGGAAACGTGTACTGATGCTTTTAGTCAGATCTTAAAAATAAATAAACCTGATTTCTATCGATCCGCGTCCGCCAGTATGAAGATGAGAAAAGTATTTGACAGAAGCTCCTCCCACACACAGCAGGAGCTTCAGGTGAACAGACTCTAAGATAACCTTAAGCAGTTACTTTAGCGCTTGTCAAAACAAAGAGGATTTACATGAATTTGATGCGAATTCGATTCAGTGTGAACAGAAAACTGATTTAAATCATGAGAGCCGAGGTGTGCGCGCACGCGGGGGATGGGGGTTGGTGTGTTTCCCGAACCGTGGCCTCTTATCCGTACGGACCACGGATAATCCGTGATCCATAACACTCCTAGTTACTGGAGATACAGGTACACACGTGAAACAACACGTCGGTATAGAAATAATGTGGATCATGTTAAAAGTTGTTTTATTGAGCCTGAATTCATCAAACCACATTTGAATGAGTTTCCGTGTCATCGTTGTGGTTTTATGGTTTGTTTTTGAGAGAATTCTGTTGAAACTACAATAGAGCTTCACGGCAGCAGAAGACTCAGAAAAGAGAGTTATATGTTTTTCAGTGGTGTTAAATTATTTCCTTTAGGATAACATGACAATGAATGTGTCAGGGATTGTGGTGGAGGACCCAAATGCAGGAGACCAGACTTGATGGCAGAAACATAAACGTTTACTAAATCAACTCAAACCCAGGAACATGACAGAACATAGAAGAGCAGATGACCTGACAATGAGAACTGAAAACCAGACACTTAAATACACTGAGGTTGATTAACTAAATGAAGACAGCTGTGGATGATTAACCTGAATGTGGTGAGACTGACAGAAAACAGAACATGACCAAACCTAAGCATTGAATCATGACAGAATGCTCTACATTTGTCTCACTGATCACCTCATTTCTACCGTGTTTACATCACGTGACTGTCGGGTACTGTGGCCGTTGAAAGATGGGTCAGAGAGCGGTTCCTGGAGGGAAGGTAGTTATCCCCGCCCCGGAGACAGATTCTGCACCACAGCTCCGCGGAGAAGATGTGCGTGTGTTCGTTGTAGTCTGGGGGCAGATATACATCGACATACCTGCCTTTGGTGGGCCCGGCCATCGCTTCACTGGTTCACAACACACACACGGCACACCTATTTGAGCTGGAATTTATTGAAGACAGGACAAAACTGGAAAATATGTGGTATTCTGCATCTAAAATGAAAGTGTTTGCTGATCATCACTGGTTAATTGGAGAAATTGAGTGTTAGTGTTCGTCTGGGGGCGGAGCTTGCAGCATAGACTCTTCCTGGAGGGAGCAGTTGGCATGATCTTACATCAGCACGTTTCCATCTGCTCGTTTTCGGGGGCAATGGAGGGGCTGCTGCAGACTGTGCAGGTTTTTAAAGGATTTCTTTCAAATGCATGAACAGATTAAAATGCTGGTTTGGAGTTCTTTATAGTGAAGAATGAACAGTAGAATACATTTAAAACCTCAAAAATTAGAATTTTCATGGTAGGGCCCCTTTAAGTTCCACAATTGAAATGCTTTTTACAAAATAAGCCACGTGATTTCATATATTATAAAAAAAACCTACTGTTAATAAACCACAAAAAATGAAAAGTACATATAAATAAAACATTTAAAAAATAAAACACGTGTGGAAAAACTGTGTTTAAACAGAAACATGAACGCATCATCATCTATATATCCTTATTAAATAAAAAGCATAATGCAGACTTCTGTTGGTGTCCATCCTTTTGTTTTCGCAGCTGTAACCGGAAGTGAAGCCTTCAGTCATGCGCGCGTGAGCTCTCCGGGATGCTGAGAGGAGGGACGGGCGGGGCTGTGATGTAGAGCAGAGAGGAGAGAAGAGGAGAGCAGCACGAAGCCCGTCAGACGAAAACCTGCCCCAGTCTGCTCTTTCCGGACCCTCAGCGCCATGGACTGACCCCGCGCGGGACCCGTCCGCATCCTGCTCAGACCGACACACCGAAGCTCTCCGGTAAGGAGTCGTCTTTCCGCCCGTGGTTCGGGAGCCGCTGGTCCGCTCGGCATGGCGTGGCCCTGCATCAGCAGGGCGTGCTGCATGGCCCGCTTCTGGAACCAGCTGGACAAGGCCGACATCGCGGTGCCCTTGGTCTTCACCAAGTACACGGACGTCTCCGAGATGCAGCACGTCCAGCTGCAGCCGCAGCTCCACCGTCCTCAGGCCCGGGTCGCCATAGAAACGCAGCCCTCGCGCTCGCAGCCCCGCAGCGCCGCGGCGGCGCGCGGGCCGCGGAGGTGCGTGTCCGAGGAGCGCGTGTGCAGCTCGGTTATGCGCGAGGACTTTAAGCACTGGAAAGTGCGACCCGAACCGAGCTGCAAACCCAAGAACGAGTACCACGAACCGGACACGCCGTTCAACACCGAGACTCAGTACCAGAAGGACTTCAAGGCCTGGCCCATCCCGAAGAGGTACGACCACCCCTGGATACCCAAGCCCGGCCCCTCCGCGGACGAGCGCGCGCCGGACAGGTCCCGCCACTCCAAGCAGCACGCGGCGGAGGCGGACGGCGGCGTGGAGAAGAGCGCCATCGCCGACAAGATCCAGGAGAAGGACCTGCTGAAGGAGAGGAAAAAGAGGAGCAGCAAGCAGGAGGCGGAGAGGAGAGTGGTCCTGAAGGAGGCCGAGGGCAGAGGGAGGGCGGCGGCGGACGCGCTCAACAGGCAGATCAAGGAGGAGATCAGCACCGGCAGCTCCTACAAGTGAGTGGATGATCACAACAGACAGAAGCTTCACCTGTACCTCACAAAGATCAGAGGTCTGCAGTCTTAGGACATTTGGATTTACTTTCATGACCTTCTTTTTGAAAATAATAAATATGAATTATGTGTATTTTTTGGCATGAAAAAAAAAATAAAATAAAAAGAACCTAGCATCTCTCAAACTATAATTTTTTTCCAACTTATTTTCAAAATAAAAGCTGCTCTGTACCAAACTGGATCATCTCAGTGCAGCTCTGGACAGCTAGTAACCAATGCTGTGCAGCATAAGATAATATGTGCTTTTAACTCATCAAATTTTCACTAAAGTTTTTCTTTTCATATAAATCTGTTCATTCTGGAGGTAGAGTTGAACAAACAAGACGTCTTCAGGTCAACATGGATGTAAAAACCTACAGTTTATCATCTATGTGAACCTCAGACATCAATTTATACATTTAACTCTTCTAGTTTAAATAAATGCTAATTAAGTAATCCTTATTAAAATAAAATAACAATTTCATTTTCTCCTATTTATTTGTTTGTTCTTCTGTCCTCAGAAGTCTTCCACTGCTGGGTTTTGTCACTGTAGGGTTAGATGTTGGTAGTCTTAGTTTGCATGCTTTGTTTACTTGTTTTCTTTAGGTAGTTTTCATCCCAGTTTACAGAGCTCCAGGTTTGATGCTTCCTCACCACATTTAATAGGTTTATTGGAGTGGAGTAGAAACTGTTCTGGAGTCTTTTCGTCCTTCTTCTGCTTGACCTGTAGCGTTTGTCTGAAGGTAACGGATCAAACGAGGAGTATCCGGGTGTGATGTGTCTCTGATGAGGCAGCAGGAGCTGTGGTGGGTTTCCAGGGGGGGAGGGGGCAGTCAACAATCTTCACTCTCCCACTAGCTTAAGGTGCACAGATGCACAAATTTGCATGCCCCGCCCCTCTTTCGCCGCGCTGCAAATTTGCTGCTCGCCACCTGTCAAAAAATGCGTTCCTGATGCCTCTGTCGAATGTGGGAGGAGCTACCAGCTCTGTCTATGAATATCTCACTTAGAATGAATGGAATACTCAGATGATGTTAATGAAAATGAGGTTCATTTATTGTAAAGAGTTCTACAAAAACATCAGTAATCATGTCTCCATGTTTGAGTCTAGTTTTTTTATTCAAAGATTCTCCTGGTACATAGGGCTGTGTCTGTATGACAGCCACTTCCACTGTGTTTCTGTGTCTCTGTGACTTAGTTTGAAGGCTCTCTGTCTCATATTAAAAATAAAATTAGGAGACCTTTTTCTTTTTTTATTGTCTCAATGAGGTCCGAGCCGGCAGCCTCTGCATCCCACAGTGTCTCTCTCTCTCTGCCGGCATATCGAGCGAGCAAGCGAGCTCTGCCTGGGAGAGAAAGCCGCCAAATCTTTCCAAAGTGTATCCCGCAAAGTAGCCGGATGAGCTCTGCAAACCTACAGCTCCAACTGGTTAAAGAGAATTTCAGGACAAAACTGCTCGCTTTGGATTAATATTCTACCCACTGATCAAGCCAATGAAAACATTTCATGCTCAAAGCTGAGTTCCTGATTGGCTGATGAGACACAGAGACCTGTCAAACTTCAGGTATTGAAATTTTGGCTGTGCCGCCCTATTCGCGCCTCGGCGCTCAAATCGAGCTGCTGGCAGACATTTGTGCCGCACCCGTCGCTCATTTCGCGCCGCGGGACTTTAATTCCTCTCAGAGCGCGCCTGTACCATTGATTAACACTGGAGCTGGTCGCCTCCGCCGCGAGAATCACCGTCGTTGTGAATGCATCTTTACGTCCCCTCACACCCCAAACTAACATTAGCGGTGCAAGAAAAATAGTGATCAATACCATGTCTGTCCAGTCGAACAGTTCTGCTCCAGATTCCAGCTCAGACGGGGAAAACAAAGACGTTCATGGATCTATACGTCTGACAGTGGATGAATCAGAGCAGAGCAGGAAGCTCGTGGCCCCGCCCATCATGTGTTCTATGTCACAAATACGATTCTTTTCAAACTGCATTTATTTGTTTGCCCCGATTCACAGCGATTTGAATAAAGATATGCTCAGAAAAACTATTTTAATCTTAAAGTTCTTTATATATAACCTCCACCATCAGAAAAATGCTAAAGAAAGATGTTATAAAACATTAAAAACACAGTTTCCATCAGGTTTTCAAACATCCTGCTTGTTTTTAACCAAAGTGAACTCAAAGTTTATCCAACCAAAATGTGGTCCCTTTTTTCTATTATTATTTTCTTTTTTAATTAAAAATGTAATTTTTTGGCTGCTGTTAAAAGCGGGTCCCCAAAATAAACAAATAAATTAAAAAATGTGAGACTAACTTTAAAAGCTTAGAAGAAAAATTGTTTTTGGATTCTCTGCGGTATAAGTACGCTTAAAGAAAGAAAGAAAGAAGTAACTGACATATTTTCACTTTAACCATCTGCCAGTTTGATGACGTTACATCAGTCGGAATAAAACTATGGAAACTGCTTCCTTGGTGGAACTTTACAACTAGTGAAATTCTGTGAAAATGTTACTTTTTCTGAATAGGTATGAGTCCTACAGTATTCAGATGAAGTATATTAGTGATGACATGATCCTGCATGTTAACAGAGTGAACACAGAGCACATGAGTGTCAGTCTGTCTTGTTGTGCTGGTCGTTCTTTATCCCAGATTCATGTTCTCCACAATCCTCCAGTTCTTCTCCTTCCCTGCAGCTCTGCACTTTCACAAAAACACACCAATGTGCTAAACTCTGAGCTTTAAAGCGCTTTCTGGGAACCAATAAACTCCAATCCTGCAGGTTTTCAGTTGTGTTTGATGTAGTTCAACAAAAGTGATTAAAAAACAATCTTAGACAGAAGTAATGGACAAAACTTCATATGATGTTAGAGTCAAACTAATGCTGGTCAGTCGGTCATGGAGGTGATGGTTTAATCTGGACACATGCTGGACAGGACAGGTCAGACGTCCTCAGGTGAAGCATCACCTGACCTGTTAATCTCAGTTAGTTTTTATCACTTTATAGAATTTACTTAAATTTATTGCAAAAAAACCTTAATTTTGTAAATTATTCTGCTGATAGTTTTATCAAGGATCCGAATTTTGTCTTTATGGAGTCATTTTCAGAGAAACTGTCAAAAACTGTCGACTGCTGCACCACAACAATAAATATAGTTTTTAGTTCATCGCTAGGGTCCATGTTTCCATTACGTGACTTTATGATTCTCTGTTTTTTACTGAACTTTGGTTCTTGAGGAGCATCCGCAGAAGTCAGATTGGCTACAGTTTGTCTCCTCTGATCATCTGCTAAGTTCTGATCAAACAAGCTCACCGAGGATGCAGGACTTCAACTGGACTTTAAAAGTCCTGTGAGGAAATGCAGTGCACGAGGAGGGTCAGCAGGATCAGACAGTTTCTCTCTGGGCGCTTCTATCTGTCCATTTGTTTATATGGAGAAAAAAATAGTCTCACTGAATTTGTGTGTGTGTGTTCCTAAGCCTTAATTTGTATCTTTTGTCTTCCTGTTTGCATGTAACTTTGGATTTGTGTGTGCATAACATTTGATTTGTGACTCAAGCAATGCATTCAGTCCATAACTGAGTATTTGCAATCGTGTATTCACATGTTCACTTGCATTAGGGCTTCCATAAATAATTATTTAAATAATCGACTAATCACAGATTATTTTTCTGATTAGTCGACTGATCGGATTGTGCGCAAACTGGATGTAAAACACACATCTTAACCATCGTTAGCTTTTAACTAAATAAAAATGAGATAAATAGCATTGTCTGTGATAACGCTAGTGTGAAGGCTGTAAGCTGAATCTGGCCGCTCAAGATGCTAGTGCTGATAGCTGAAGATGAGGAAATTGATAACTAAAAAGTGGATTTCTAAATTTGTGGAAGCTGATAGCTAGCTAAAAATATTAGTTAAATGCCAAATTACCCTTAAAAATGAGAAAAAAAAATCCAAAATTAGCCAAAACAGCTAGCATGCCGTTGAAATATTTGAAAAACTCCAAAATAGCCTAAAAACTGTAAAAAAAAATCATAAATTAGTCAAAATAGCGAGCATATAGCTGAAATATTAGCTAAACTCCAGGAATAGCCTAGAAAACCCTAATAAATGCAGAAATAGTCCTAAAACTAGCAGAATGCCGTTATAACTTTCAACTTTGTTACACTCTGACTCCATCTAATATAAAGTAACAACTAATTGAATATTAAATTAGTCATCGACTATTTTAGTTGACTAGTCATCATTTAGTCGACTAGTCGTGGCAGCCCTAACTTGAATATCAAAAACTTATAAATACAAAGTACATTTTAAGAATCTTAAAACTAACTACAAATTCAACACAGCTACTATGCATACATTCTTTAAAATATGTGTAGATGATGCGTTTAAATGCTGCTAGATTGATGTAGTTGAAGTCTTACAGATTGTTCATGGCGCACAGGTGTGTCTGCAGCCTCAAACAGGTGCTTCTATCAGAGTGGAGGTGCAGACTAACAGGTCTTTGAGGGTCAGAATTCTAGCTAAGGGACAAATGTTCAAATAGGTATTTGTCTTACTGTACCTGATTAAGTTGATTGGAATCATATAAACACGCTAGAGGGCGCTGCATCTGAACACAAGTATTTGCTACAAACAGCAGCAGAAGAAGTGTTGTCCCAAACAAATTTGGAAGAGAATCTGATTGTTTTCCTGTCAAACTTTGATATTTTTCTTATACAGATCAAAAGATTAGTGATTACTGAAAACTAAAGCTGAGCTCCAAGAAGTCTCCAACCAAGTCAAGCAGCCCTTCTCGCCACCCTGCCAGTCGCTGACAGTTTCCTGTGTTTCTGTCCTGCTATGATCACATGATCCAGTCAATGATCATGTCCCGCTCATTGACAGTATACCAGATGGTCCAGGTCCTTCCCTGCAGCTGATAAGGATCTGGGAGGTGAAAATGTCAAACTCACATGTAGTCATGCTGTGATTACAAAGAGCTGGCTGTCTGCACGCCCGCACAATGTAATATTAGCTGTGTTAGCGTTTACAGTCTCCTTGATTGAACTACAGCTAGCAGTTTATTAGCTGATAAGCTAGCATCTGCTTTCATTCAGAACTTAAAGGTTTTGCAGCTTTGAAAGTCAGATGAAGAGGGTCATGTTGAATCTGTCCGTAATCTTTTTATTCGCATGTTCAGCGAACTGTAAACCGCTTTTTGTTGACAACATCATAACTGTACTACTGGAATGTGATAATGCCAGTGAACAGCACTTTGATTGACACATTGTCTGCATTTGATCACCTTGTTGCAATTTGATTTGTTGAATTGTTGGACACACCAACCTGGACCTCGTTTGATCGGATGCTGTACCTCGGCGAAAAACGAATTTGGCACAGGGTCTTATATTAGGACATTCTAGCTGGGATAGTCTTCTGTTAGAGGCAAATGTACTGACTGATGGAGCCACCAATCTACCAGTGTTCAAGAGGGAAGTAGGGGTATTTCAACTGTTAAAGGGATGGAAAAAATGAAACAAAATCACCAGTAAAATTTGCCTTTACAAACAAAAGACAGGGCAAAGTGAATTTCCGAGCAGTTTTAGAGAAGATGCTTTGATTTCCTCTTCTTCCTGTTTTCATCCATAGAGTTTTAAAGGATCCCCTTCCATGAAAATTCTACTTCTTGAGGTTTTAAATGCATTTACTGTTCATTCTTCACTATAAAGAACCCTAAAGCAGTGTTTTCATCTGTTCATGCATTTAAGAGTAATCCTCTAAAAACCTGCACTGTCTGCAGCAGCCCCTCCCATACCCACGAAAACTAGCGGCTGGAAACGTGCTGACGTAAGGTTGTTGCCAACAGCTCTCTCCAGGACGAGTCTGTGCTGCAAGCTCCGCCCTCTGACTAACACAACACTCAATTTCTCCAATAAATCAGTTACTTTTAGATTCATTTTAGTTGCAGAATTTCGGATATCTTCCAGTTGTGTCCTGCCTTCAATAAATTCCAGCTGAAACACGCCTTTAAGACCCCCCATCCTCCCCCCACCCCCGGTCCGCAGTCGTTCAGAAGCCACGTGTGTGTTTGTGAAACAATGTATTGATGGCCAGGCCTACTAAAAGCAGATATATCGTATGTTCATTCAACTTTGAAGACGTTTGGATTATTTTTGTGGGAGAAATACAAAGATAGTCTAGGATGATGTGATGAAATGGACAGCGCCAACACACAGCGGCAGGCGGAGCTTCAGGAATCAAGTCATTTTACTTCCGGGTAGGAAAACACTCACGAAATACAACAAATATTTCATAAATGATTTGTTTTTTAGTGGTCCAAAAGTAATATATGATCATATAAATGGATATAGTTCAACCTGAAAGGATTAAGAGAAGGTAAGGGGTAAGGCCCCTTTAAAGAAGCGTATACAACGGCAACACCGGCGTGCGCCCCTCTCCTCCCCCCAACCCAGCATAGACAGCAGTGACTGAAGGGAGGGGCGCTGCACTGCAGTTACTGATTACATCAAATGTTTGAGTTACTTTATTCATGTTTATTAATCAGCATTTTTTTGTTTATTTACATGAATTGAGTAATGTGTCAAAAAAAAAAAAAATATATATATATATATATATATTATATATATATATATATATATATATATATATATATATATATATATATACACATATATATACATATACATTGTTGTTTGGCACCCACTCCAGCAGATGGCGCCATAGGCGGCCGCCTAAGTCGCCCATACCCAGAGCCAACCCTGGTAGTGCTGACATCACACACGGATGTAAACGAGAGACTGCAGCGCGGGTTTAGTCCACATACTTTTTATTCTTTGGATTTAAGGGAAATTAGCAGTTCTTTTTAAGGCTAAAGTCCGAGTCAAGTCACGAGTCATTGCTGTTAAAGTCCAAGTCAAAACTAAAGTTGTCAAATTCATGACTCAAGTCTGACAGAAGTCCATGTCATGTGACTTATGCCACGCCTCTGGTCTGAGGCGATTGGTGCATATTATTTGTATATCAGTGCTGTTTTGAATTTAGTTTTTTTAAGATGCTGTAATTTTAAGCAGCAAGTGTGTAAATTGTATTTGTAAGTTTTTGATATTCAAGTGCTGATATTCACGTGAATACAAATTTGTAAATAGACACAGTTACGCATCAAATGTATCGTATGAATCAAATCAAAGATTACTCACACAAATACAGTGAGTCTATTTCCTCTCCAAATGTTTTACTGTTCCTGTGAGAAAGCATCCTAAAGGAAACTGTCCTACATAGACATTTATGATAAAACCCTTTTGTGTGAAGTCTGGATTGTTGTGTGTTTACAAACCAAAACTTAGAGTAAAATAATCCAGGAAGGCCTTCTTCCTGCTGGCTGTGCTCCGTGCAGAGAGACTTTGCAGACGAAGAGGCTGCAGGTGAAACTCAGCTCGGAAACATCAGGTTTGGGATTTCAAATTGAGCCGTTTTTGGCTGAAGTCCCACTGAGGACTGTGTAATAGATGTCATGGCTTTAGGTTCATGGATCAGATTAATGACGACAGAGTCCAGTGAACTGAACGCTGGCTCCCCACTGAGCAGAGAGGCGCTGTTTAACGTGCCTGCAGATTTGCTGGTTGAGATCATTCTGATGGAATAAACCTTGTTCTTTAAAATCATGCAGACCTTTGTGCTTTGACTGGAAAGCAGAAACTCAGATGAGTTCAACCACCGGGTGAGAAAGTTGAATCAAGTCACAGGATGGATGTTTTTTTCTCAAGAAGCTGCTTTGATTTTTGTCTTTTGTCTCACACCTCGCGCTAGCATTATTTGAATCAATTGTCTGTTCACATCGAATGAAATTTGCATAAAATTCATGTAAATCCTCTTTCTGTCATTTTGAATTAGCAGCTTCACTGTTAACTTAAGGTCTGTTCACCTGCAGCTCCCGCTGCGTGTGGGAGGAGCTTCCATCAAAAACTTTTCTCAACTTCATAATGAAGAACGCGGATCAATCGATATCAGTTTTATTTGATCTTAAGATCTGAATAAAACCATTTGTACACATTTCCATTACTGGGTTCAAAGTTAAGACCCGCAGCTGTCCCGTACAGGAGAGAGCCGCTCATTAACGGACTCGCCAGCGCCGTCAGGGGACGATTGTACGGCAGCCCAAAGAGACCAAAAAATGATCAGGAAAAGCGAGCGCGGAAGTGCCCCGTTTGACAGAAAACTATTATTATTTTAAATATTTAAATGTTCCCACAGTTAGTTTCAATAAAACAATTACAACCAAAAATTATTTTAAATGTTTTATTTATGATTTAACTTGAACATTGGGTGGGATGAGAATGTTTGTGTTGAAGGGTTACTCCAGATAGATTTGATATTTTCAACACTATTTTTAATCATTCTTTTCTCTCAGTTTTTGTAGATTTGGTCTAAAGACATGTAAATGTAATCATAAACTACATGTTTTAACATTTTGTTTGTGTTCAAAGTTTAAAGATGTTTTGTTTTAATAAATTGGCCTCAATGACCAAATGTTTGGATGTTGCATATATAAATATTGTGTGTGTGAAATACTTAATATGCTTATTGAATACATGATTTGAAGTGTTTCCAAAAATTAATTTAGCTTTTATATTGTTGCGTTTTGTCGTTTTTTTTTTTTTTTACTGATCCAAGAAATGATCTGAACCGTGACCCTAAAACCGTGACACGATCCGAACCGTGAGTTTTGTGATCTGTTACACCCCTAGTTTTCAGTTAGTTTAAAGCAAATGATGGTTAAGATGTGTGTTTTACATCCAGTTGTGCATGACCTGATTAGTCGACTAATCGGAAAAAATAATTGGTGAGTAGTCGACTATTAAAACAATCGTCTGTGGCAGCACTAATTGCATGTATCCTGACACAGACTTCCAGACTAACCAGTCGTGGTGTCTGGTATGACTAAACTATTTTTTGGTCTACTTTACATTTTGGTCTATTCATTTGTCTTTAAACGTGCCTTTCATTTCATTATTACTTTTTTAATTTATCAAACAGAAAAATGTGTGAAATGATTTGGTCTGACTCAGTTTAAAACTGTTTTCCAGCAGGTTCATGCTCTGTTGAACATCAAACTCACACAAACGTTGTATGTAACAAGACAAGACAATACATAAATCCCAAGAAAAGCTGTTTAATGAGTATTAGAAATGTCAGTCCATGTGATTACGCATCTTTACGCTGTTTGTTTAATAGACTTGTGGTCATTAGACCACAAGTCATAGATCCAATGACTTGTGGTATCTCATTCCAAGCTTTGGTGAACACATAAAATAGGGAGCCAAAGCAGTAAGTGCTGTTGAAGTTATTTAAAAATTGATAATATAGTTTGATTCTGAGGCTTATTATAGAGCTCTGGAACAGACAGTGATAATACAGAGCGGTGGTGAGTCCAGGAGGCCTTATGGATCCTGTGGGCTCTATTGAAGAATCTTGCTATTTGATATCCATCTTTTTAGTACAACTCCAGCTTGTTACACAACAATTCTAAACTGAACCTGGAAATGTCCTGAAAAGTCAATTAGGAGTACATTTTGTCATGTTTCTTACTGAGAAGATCACAAAGATTAAGATCAAGTCTTTCTGTTGTGTTTTATAACAAAGATCCAATATGTAGAGACAAAATAAAAAGGTATAAATCCAAAAATGATGCAAAGAGAACGTTAAATAGACAAAGCTCCACAAAAATATATACGACACGTGCTAAAGTCAAGGCCCGGGGGCCGGATCCGGCCCTCGGGTAATTCTATCCGGCCTTTCAGATCATGTTATCTTGCACTCATTTCTAACTTGTAGAATTTTGACAAAATATATTTTTATGGAGGATAAAATATTGAAAGTTATTTAAGGTTTAATTTGATTTATTCTGGAATATTATTCCTGCTTTTTATTATTCATAATTATGTTCAAAAGTTACAGTTTTAAAGTTTTAAAAATAGGTATTCTGCTAGCTCTTTAGACCATTTTGGCATTTACTAAGATTTTTTTAGGCTAATTTGGAGTTTAGCTAATATTTCAGCTACATGCTAGCTATTTTGGCTAATTTAGGCTTTTTTTTTTTGTTTTTTAGGCTAATTTGGCATTTAGTTAATACTTTCAGCTGGTTATCAACATTTTCAGCTATTAGCTTCAGTGTTTTTAGTTATTCATTTCAGCATTTTCAGCTATCAGCACTAGCATCCTAAGCGGCCAAATTCAGCTTACAGCATTCACACTTGGATTATCACAGGTAATACTACATATATAGCCCATAATTATGTTAAAAAGTTATTTTTTTAAGTTTTGGAGTGTTCAATAAATGTTTGGCCCTTGTGTGATTGAGTTTGACACTCCTGATAGATGATGTTCCAAGGATTTTTTCCAAGCGGTGTCACAATGTGTGTCATAAATCTTGCTGTTTGCCGTAGTTCTAAAGTTTCAAAGCTAAAACTTTTTGAAACCTTCACATTAGATTTTGAATGAAACGATACATCTTTGTAAACAGCTGATGGGATTGGACAACTTTGCAGCCAGTGCAGATACTACTGAGTGTTTTCCATCTGAAAGTGTCTCATCTGAACCTCATCCAGCCACACTCTGACATGTGCTTTATCAGCCAGTTTCAGCTGATCCAAAGACAGCTTTTCCATTCGTGACTCCAGTAAGTACAAAGAACATACTGATCGGACACAAACAGGCTTCATTGTGTGGGTCATATGTTCACGGAGAGCAGGGATGTTACAGCACAGGCCTGTGCTCCTCTCTCTGAGCGTTTCTTTTGCACTTACCAACACCCCGGGGTCATCAGTGAGTGTCATGCGCTCTGTGCTGCTTGCTGTTGTATAACCTGCCTTTGCATGAAGGCTTCTTAGGTCAGTCAAGTGTTAAATTGGACTTCAATGCAAACACAGAGTGTAAAGGCGGGAAGGGATTCTGGACCAAGTAAGTGAGACGGTGGGAACCATAGGGTAATGGTGTGTTTTCTATGGTCTAGTCTAAAGATAGAATCACTAGAACCCCGGTTTCTGTGTTTCTGTCTAAACTTATAAGATCTTTGACATACCATAACTCCCTACTCCAGGGGTGACAAACTCCAGTCCTCGAGGGCCGGCCTCCAGCTGGTTTTTAAGAAATCCCGCCTCATCTGTTGCTGATTACCTGGATCAGGTGTGTTTAGCCAATGAAGAGCTTCCATAGAAAGGGTAGTTAGAAAACATGTAGGACACCGGCCCTCGAGGACTGGATCTTGACACCCCTGCCTTACTCAATCAATGAGCTGATCTGCATAAAAAAGTGGTTTAGCACTGTTAAGAAACTCTTTAAAGCTGCTTTTTCACAGATATGCAACACATTACTAATATAAAGTGATTTGATATCGATCGGTGCAGAGCCGCTTTTGTTTGTGACGGAATCAGCTGATTCATGTTGATGGTGTACAGGGTTGAAGCTAACTGCAGTCAAACATAAAGCTAAAGCTCCAATGTAAAAGTATTAAAGGGCCCATAACATGATTTATTTCAGCCTTTCAGAATAGACTGTCTCCATATATATGATCCTTTATTACCTTTGGAACACTAAAACACAAATTATTGATGAAATATGAGTCTTTTTTAATACCCGGAAGTAAAACGACTCGATTTCTGAGGCTCCGCCTTTCGCTCCTTGTTGGTCCCGCCCATTTCACCACATAATCCTTGAGCCTTCCCATAGACCAATGAGCCTCGCCGAGCCTCCTCAGTGTGCCTGTTGTTCACGCTTGTCAACAAACAACCTCTGAACTTTGTTGTTATCATGCATCCACACACTTTTATAGTTAACCAAATAATACAAGACAAAACAAGACCGTCTATACATGGAAGTTGTAGCGTTAGCTGGTGCGTTCTATGCTTAAGGTATAATGCATGATTTACTGACGGGTCTGGCCTCTTCATCCGGATTGATTGTAGGAATGACGCTGGCTCTGAGATTTAGTCATTTGGCCAGTTCACTTTGACACGTGCCAAGGTTATCAGTCATCAGAAGTGGCGGTCACAGACAAAGAGTTGCTGATGGATCTGTCGCTCTCCTGAAGATCAAATCCAATCCCTTCTGATGCGCTGGATCTTCTTTTGGGAGTTTAAACAAACACCTAAACGTCGTTTTTTACAATCACAGAGTACGAAACACAGCATGGGAACTGTTACACCGGAACACTGTTGTATATATCTTTATCCTTTTTTTTTAACGGATGTATATATACACATTTATATTTTTAATTTTTTCTCTTATTATATTCTTTTGATCTTTTTTGCATATGAGCACAGGTCACTGGATTCCTTGTATGCAGTATATCCTGTACTTGGCTAATGAAGCTGACTCTGATTCTTTTACTGTTGTGGCTTGTTAAATCACACTTTTGATCAGGAGTTCTGCTGCTTCCGGCCTTCGAGAGTTTCTGTGGCTTTCTCACTGAGCACAACCCAGCCAGGTGACTGTGAGGGCAAAAGCAAAGCCTGCAGTCCTGTAGCAGTCGGGGGGGTTGGTTTGCACATGGGACACCTAACACTTACTCCCTTGTATTTCCTAACAGGACTGAGTTCAAGGCTTACAGAGATGTGAAGCCAGTGAGGATGATCCGGGCCAAGTCTCAGTACCTGCCGCCAGATGAGAAGACTAGCTTAGAGACCAGCTACAGTGCCACCTTCAAAGTCCAAACCCCGCTGCAGCCGGCTGATAACAAAGCACAGGAGAGGAGGAGGATACGCAGCTTATACAGCGAACCCTACATGGATCCCAGCAAACAGGTGAGAACCCCCCACTCTGTCAGAGGAACCCCTCTGATGCTGGAACATCCTAGTGGTGTTGAGGTCTGCTCTGGAGCCAAGCTCAGCTCAGGAATCTTTTTCAATGTCTGACTCCTCCAGGTTGACAGGTATAGTCTCCCCCGCTCCAAACCCAAAAAGTCTGGAACCACCTCAGCAGGCCAGGGCAAACCCGTGAAGAGAGCCAAAGACAAGCAGACCACCGCCCCCAAGGGCTCCAAGAAGGCCACTCTGGAGAACCAGCCTCAGAATCGTCCAGCAGTGGGGGACAAGGAGAAAAGTAAAGAGATCAACAACAAACTGGCTGAGGCAAAAGAGTAAAAATCATTTAGAACTACTTTTTCTTTTCCTTTCTTTTTGGGGGAAATGAACTCAGAGGCTGCAAAATTGGTTTGAGGTTTTAGTGAGGTTTGGGTTTGACATCTGTGTCTCTTGGTTCCTCTTTTCCATCCTGTCTTGCTGCATCTTTGCTGTAATTGTAAAATAGAATTAGAATCTTTTGTCAGGGATTCAATGTGACACGCCATCGCTCGAGTAATGAGAGCATCTTCCTTCCTGTCTTCACCATTTAATGCCACCCACCACCCCCACTCTGCTCGCCTCCATCTCCAGGTTGCCATGGCGACTGGCTGCCTGGCCAACCAATACATAGCCCAAGATGCATGGGCCCAGTTACAAACAAGTCTGACTGGTTGGCGTTGATCTGCTGAGCAGATTCCTGCATTGTATTTATCAAGGATTTTATTTTGCTTTTTTGTTTAGAAATATATCAATTTTTAAAAATCTCTCTAAAATTTTAACAGCAGGCTTAAAAATCTTTGATAAATGTCTGCTTGGCAAGTTTCTGCTCCACGGCTTGCTTGTAACCGCTCTTTTATTTTTTGAAATTGGAGCTAAATTGAGGGTTTTGTTTTACAATTTTCACAGCTTTGTCAAATGTAATCAGTTTTTCATATTAGACTGTGGTTTGTAAAGCAAAATGTTGTTTTCTGAAGGAGAGCTCCAGTCCCGCATGGCCATGCCGTGTTGTCACAGCCGGTGGGACCGTGACAACACGACCATCCGCTCCCTCAGCAAGCCATTTCAATGACATCTGCAGGTTATTGCAGCTTCACCAGGACTGTGCAGTTTGGTCACCACAATATGTCTGGTGTTCTGACGGAGATGAGCGTAGAATGTTGCGTGGAGTGGTACGACGTGGATCCCGTCCTCCAGCGTTCAGCTGTCAGTCTCTCAGCAGCATCTTTACCAACAAAGCAGTCTGTCTGTCAGTTGTGCGTTGGCACTAAAACGCACTCACACACAAACAGCAGTTTGTTTTGGTTAATGAAAAAGGCAGATGGACTGGCAGCTTCACATTTGCCACCAACATCCCACTAGTTGTGTTTCCTGCAATGTTAATATAATGTTTAATACTTTATCAACCGACAGCAGCACAGAGGTGTGTTACTGTCACCAAACACGGAGTGCTCTGGATACACCAACATCATGATTTTGCAATAGATCAGGCTTCAGCTTCTCATTCATGTGTTGAATAATCTGGTTGGTTAAAATGTCCTTAGTAAAAAACGTGAGCATGAATCACAGTGTGTTGAACGTCTTATAACATTTAACCCTGCCAATTATATCTTGACTTATATCTTGAAATTGTCCAAGTATCCTTTAAAAGTAAGCGTTATCTATGTTTTATATCTATCATGAGAGATTTCTTGTTTTTAGATTAAAAAAAAGCCCCGGATGACCCTGAGTTTAGGAATCACAGCGTTCAAACTAATGAACTGAATTCACTGTGAGTTGTCTTGTGTCTGTTCACACTGCACGCTGCAGCCCTCCTTCACTTAGGTCACACCAGACGCAGAGCGCCGCTGTCCTCCGCGGAAGGCTCACGTTTGGGTCGTCTGATCTATTTTCTCCGCAAGCGATCCGCATCAATTCTGGCAGGAAGTTACATCAACATACATGAAAAAATCCAGTTTATTTTCAAAATATAACCAATTTTTTCACAATGAAGCACGTCAATTGACTAACGCAGTCATGTTTTTGTATCTAAACAGACTGTATAGATGCGTCACTTCCGTGTCCAGTGTGAACTTAGCATAAGCTCCAAAACACACGCTTATCTGTCATAACACTGCCAGACACTAGATGGCAGTATGTTTAGCCGTCTTTGTAGCTCACTTCAGTCCACTGATTGCATAAGTTAACTGGACTGATACAAATAACTTCCCACGAAATGCGGTCAAATCAGTCATTATGTGCATACAGATGTTGCCATGTAGAACCCAAAAATCAGTAAGTAGTGATTAGTTTGAGCCGGTTTGAGCCATTGTTTCTATGGCAACCACTCTCACCAATCAGGAGCGAGCTTGTTGAAAGGCCACACCCCTACCACTGAAAGTGCGCCAAACTAATTCTGTCAGATGTTTCAAACCTTTTATTGTGAAGGCCCTTACTTTCATTGAGATATCTGATTGGTCAGTTGATAACTTTAATTACTTTCTCTACAGAAAAAATATCCCCCCAAAAAAAGTGGATTATCAAGAAGATGTTAAAAAATGTACAAGATGAACAAGAATGGTTCTTCTGACCAATAGAATGACTGAGTAACAGCTGTTTATTTCTCTATAGAAGTCTATAGGGATTTTGGATTCTTGGAACCAGCAGGTACTTCCTGTTTGGACCGTCAGTCCAGTTCTCACATGCAGGCGATGGGTAGCAGCAAGCTATTGCTAACATCTGCATCTGAATGTTTGAAAACAGTAGAATCAAGCATCTTATCAATCCACTTTTGTCTCTGGATCGCAGTAAAACAAACGTCTGATGTATTTATAGAATGTCTAAAATAACGGCTCTGTTTTTATAGACGCTTCTGCTCTTTGCACAAAAACAACCTCGTTTTGTAGACTTTGTCCAGAGAGCCACATTTTTACCGCCTTTTTGAGCAATCATTCTTTAGGCTTTCTGTAGCAATTTGGATCTCCTTTAAGACCAGGGGTCTCAAACTAGCGGCCCGCAGGCCATTTGTGGCCCCCAAGTCAATATTTTGCAGTAATATGAAAGTTCAATGTGGATACAGCCATGAGTTTTATACGAATGGCACTTTTAATGTGGAGCTGATAAACCAACCAATCAGGGTGGAGTATGTAGCTCTTGGGGGCGTGACATTGACCAGGCTTGAAGCAGGACAACTTTTAGGGCAGAAAACCCCCATCCCCAGACCACATTGATGAGTTCCTTACTCTTTTTCTAGAAAGTGACTATTTCACACAATTCTCTCAGCAAGTGCAGCCAGAGCTGTATGGGGTTTCATTTGTGCCAAAAATAGGTTTTTGCGTCCACTGTCTATATCTTTGTTCCTTTGTCTATATCTACTGTATCGCACAGGGGGCCAAAATCCAGAACACACCTGAGGTCAGGATGAACATTTATTAAACACTCTAAAACATTTTTAAAAGATTAAAACCGGAATTTTTTAACATAATTATGAACTAAACAATAGACTAGAATTATCGCAGGTAATGACCTGGGATAATTCTAGTGTTAACACTGATAGCTGCTAATTGACAGGTAAAAATACTGAAGCTAAAAGCTGCAAAAGCTGAAGTTGATAGCCAACTAAAAGTATTGGCTAAACTTCACAATACCCTAAAAAACTGAAAAAACACCAAAATTAGCCAAAACAGCTAGCATGTAAATATTAGCCTAACTCCAAAATAGCCTAAAAAATCTTAGTAAATGCCAAAATAGTCCAAAAAGCTAGAAGTTTTGAGCAATTTTGAAAAACTTTAAAACCTTAAATTTTTAACATAAGTTTGAATAATAAAAAGGCAGCAATTTTATTCCAGAATGAATCAACTTGTACCTTAAATAACTTTCAATATTTTATTCTTAAATATACATATATATAGTCAAAAATAATAGAATTTAGAAATAAGTGCAAGATAACATCGGGTCATTAATAACAATAAAATAAAATGATCTGGAGGGACAGATAGAATTACCTGGGGGGCCGGATGCCGCCCCCGGGCCTTGACTTTGACACCTGTGAGATAGACGATGGACCAAAGATATCGACAGTGGAGGCAAACACATATTTTTGGCACAAGTGGAACCCCATACGACTCAGCCTGTCCCAAACTTTGCCTTCAATGGCCCCCATTTTGTGGGCGCATTTTTAGTTGATTTCTTGGTGCATTCAAAGCTTGGGTTTTCAAATACTCAGAGCCTGCATTGACTCAAGGATAACCCTCACAAGGAGCAACAGCTCAGGACTGACGATGCAAACAAATAAACTCTATTCAAAATAGATTATTCTTCAACTGGAAGAACTGTGAGAACGTCCCAGTGAAACATGCTTCAAACTAGACGGGTGTTGAGGGACACGCATGTTGCACATACACAAAGCTTGGATTAGGATAGGATTGTGACATTTATTGTATCTGTTTAAACTGAGGTAGAGCACATTTTATTTACAGTTGGCATTGAAGTAAACATGCCAGCATTAGCCACATTAGCAGGTAACTTATAAACACAAAGATACCGTCACACAACATTAACCCTTTGACAGTGACGCTTAAACTCGCTGTAACTTTTCAACCGTTAGCACGATAATCCCAACAGATTCAGAAGGAGAAAAGCGGCTTCCTGCAGTTGAAAAGTTAAAGTAAATCAAATAACATAAACACTGATGTTAAAGGGTTAAACATAAGACACACCAACATCATGGGTCAGTTACTGTACAGTAGAGCCGCCACTATTAGTCGACTAATCGACGACTAATCGACCATTAAAATAGTCAACGACTAATTTAATAGCCGATTAGTCATTACTTTATATTATATGGAGTCAGAGTGTAGTAAAGTTGAAAGTTATCATGGCATTCTGCTAGATTTATGGACTATTTTGGCATTTATTAGGGTTTTTTTTAGGCAATTTAGGAGTTTAGCTAATGTTTCAGCTACATGCTAGCTGTTTTGGGTAATTTAGGATTTTTTGTTTTTTAGTTTATTTTGGAGTGCTGCTAATATTTCAGTAATATGCTAGCTATTTTAGCTGACTTAAATTTTTTATGGAATTTAGCTAATTGTTCTTCTGCAAGCTATTTTGGCTATTTTAGGCTTTTTTTGTTTTGTTTTTTTTTAGGCTATTTGGAGTTAAGCTAATATTTCAGCCAAATGCTAGCTGTTTTGGCAAACATGGGCTTTTTTTTTTTTTTTTTTTTAGGATAATTTGTCATCAGATCAAAATTTTAGCCAGCTATCAGCTTCAGCGCTTTCAGTAATTAATTTCCGCATCTTCAGCTTTAGCACTAGCATCTTGCGGCCAAATTCAGCTTACAGCATTCACACTGGCATTATCACCGATAACGCTAGTGTGAATATATCTAGTTTTTAGTTTTAAGCCAATGATGGTGTAGATCTGTGTTTTACATGCACTTTGTGAGTGCGTGCACTTGAGCATGCACTCGTGAGTGCACTTAGTTTTTGCCGATTAGTTGACTAATCAGGAAAAATAATCAGTGATTTGTTGAATATTAAAATAATCGTTTGTGGCGGCCTTACTGTACAGATAAGATGTCTAAGAGACCCCACAGTCTGTCTGAAATTCGTTCAGGGTCATCAAATATCTAATCTTTTCTCCTTCATGATGGAGTCCTTTGTAAATAATATATACCTCCAGTGTAGTTTAAAGGTTTCTCACAGATTTCACTCATGACTTTTGTTTTGTGAGTCACAGACTAAAAGCTTAAGGGTTTGAGTTGTGATCTTGAGACTTGGATTCACTTTTTGACTTCAGAAACTTCAAAAACCACTGTTCCCGACCTGTCAGTGCTCATCCCTGAAGCAGAACAGCAGTGGCAGCCATCGCCATCACACCCATGTGCAAGCCGAGCGAGCGCCTCATCAGCACTTCTGCTCCAACTCATTAGCATTTTGCAGCCTTTGAATGGGGAGGGGCTCCTGCCATGGATCACGAGGGGGTTCGGGGCTTGTTTTGGCAGTAAATTTGGTGCTATTCTTGTGTAAGTATAGATAAGGATAAAGAGTTTATCGTTAAAAGAAGGTTTTGTCTTAGACAACAACAAAAAAAAACTGTGACGTGCTTTTCTGCTTGCTCGTATTTAATGAAACCTTGCAAATAAATGCAAAAGTAGAAAAAGCAGTGTCTTCTTTGCTTTTTTTTTCTTTAAAATGCCTGAAGGTTGCAGGTTAGTGGTTGCAGGTGTTTGTCTAGTTCAAATTCTTGTCAGTGAAATCCACATGGAAGAGAATTTGCTTGAAGCCTCAAACTGCACCACATCTCGGCTGGGGCATCTTTTCCAGGCCTGCATGTTACCTGCATGTGACAGCGGCAGAATATATTAATTGTAAATTGTGTCTTAATATATTCCAAAAATGTCTCCATATTAATGGGCAACATGCAGAGGAAAAGATGTCCTGGAGCATTTTGGAGATCCTGTATGCTTCTTTAAGCAAAGAAACACAATCTAATAACCGCCAATGTTTCATGTTGCTGACTCTGTTTGCTCAAATGTGTTACTGACATTATGTTGAGGCTTTTATGAATGATGCCATCTGTCTTTGCTAATAAGTGACATTCTGATTCATTTGAAGGGTTGTGCTAAAACAGTACCACTACATACAACTCTGCCAGCCAATCCGAGATATTGGCTGGGTGCAGACTCTAAAGCAACACCTGTGGGGCTGTGCACTACCCAATCCCAGGTAATCACAAGACAGGAGCAGGAGAGCCGTACAGAGCACTTATGTCTCTCATTTTCATTCATACATGCTCATGCAATTGTAATTTATTTTTTTAGTTACAATGGCATTTTTCTTTTGTAATCCACAACATTGTTTGTATTTCTCTTCCATATGGACTCTAGAATGTGACAGGAAATGGATGTGGTGCTTACAGGCCGACTGCTGTCACATCCCACATGTCATTTTCCTAAATTGACTCCTCTGAAAGAAAGCTAGAAGTTTAGTTCAAGTATCTCCAACCATTCCTGAACTGACTGCTGTTTCTCTCCATGCTCCTTCATGAAACTGCATGAAGTCTCACTCTTGTAATGCTACATTCACACCAGGCAAGAGCGCGCTCAGCGCATCCCTGAATGTGCGGATTAGCCCTCTCAGCAGAGAGGGATGTCTGCTTTTACTGTTGGAAGAGGTTTGGTGTGAAATGTCAAAGCGGTGTCAATCTGGTGAATCTCGCTCCAGGATTTTTCTTTCGCAGCTCTTTTCCCATTTATGAAAGACTTAGCGTCAGATTGGGCATTTAAAATTCAACCTTCAACGGATTTTCAAATGTTTGACACCTCTGTGAATGGAAGAGGATGTTGTCCATTCGTCACCAATCCAAGTCCCTGATTGGTCAAAGTTTGACCTGATGTAGCTTTCAACATGTGTTCAATGGCCACGCCTTCTGCCCAAAAAACAGTCATAGAAGCTTGCGTAGCATTAATGAAACACAGGAGTTTTTAACACAGAAGCTCGAGACACATTTATGCATGTTTACGTAAACCGGGGTCTGTAACCTTCAACACGTAACACAGGGGTGTCGAACTCAATCACACAAGAGGCCAAAATCCAAAACACACCTGAGGTCACAGGAAGAACAGGATAAATATTTATTAAAAACTCTAAAACTACATTTTTAAAACTAACCCTAAAAACTCTAAAACATAATTTTAACCATAAACTAACCTTTTAGCATAATTATAAACTATGATATATAGCATTATTCTGCAATAATTCTAGTGTGAATACTGTAAGCTGAATTTGGACCCTAAAGATGCTGCAATTGATAGCTAAAAACGCTGAAGCTGATAGCTACCGGTAGCTAAAATATTAGCTAAATACCAAATTAACCTAAAAAAACTTGAAAAAAAAACTTAGGTTAGTCAAAAAACTAGCATGTAGCTGAAAAAATAACTAAACTTCAAAATAGCCTAAAAAAACATGAAAAAAACCTAAATTAGCCAAAATAGCCAGCATGTAAATATTAGCTAAACTCCAAAACAGCCGAAAAAAAAAAAAAAAATCAAAAATTATCAAAAAAAGCTAGCATGTAGCTGATATATCAACTAAACTCCAAAATAGCCTAAAAATCTTACTAAAAACCAAAATAGTTCAAAAAGCTAGCTGAATGCCAAATTTAAAAACTTTAAAACCCCAACTTTTTGACATAATTATAAATAATAAAAAATAATATTATTCCAGAATAAATCAACTTAAACCTTAAATAAGTTTTAATATTTTACGCTCCAAAAAAGAAATTTTGTCAAAAATATACAAGCGAAAGAAAACATTGGGTCATTAATAACAATTTTTAAAAAATGATCTGCTAATCCGAATATAATTATCCAGTGGGCCGGATTCGGCCCCCGGGCCTTGTGTCACGTGTGACTTAGTCCTTCTGGTCCATTTCTTCTTGACGATAATCCAGAAGGAGCAACAAACTCACCCTCAAGAAAAATAAGACACTCATTTATTTTTCAGCTTCTGCAACTATTATCATGAACACACTTTTTTTTTAAACATAAATGTACAGACAAAAATAGCAGTTTTTAAAACAATGAAATAGTTAATAACTTTTGTCAGATGTTTGGATGACATACTTTCAAAATAAAAGGCACTCTGTACCATATTTGATGATCTTAATAAAGTAAATGTTGGTAGTGTCATGTTAGCAGTGAAAAAAATAAGAAAACGTTTTATTTTACCATCTCGACTAGAAATGTACAAATCACAACAAAGTAACCCATACTGTATTTTTAGACTATAGAAACATTTAAAATCCTTTAATTTTTCAACAATAGGAAGTCTGCCTTATGATCGGATGTTCCTTCAATATGAATTCTGCTCGAACACGAATCTCCAACTGATTCTTGGTGGTGAAAGGCTCTGAAAAATCAGTCAAAATATTTTAGTG